>OX381706.1:8431970-9180931 GCA_947462335.1 Harmothoe impar
TAGCAATATAAAGCATTCAAGATAAGAGTCAAGATATTTTCTTGAGTGATATAAGACTCAATATAAAATTAGTGTTGCGAAAGGTGGATGGCCCTCCATGAAAGGTCACATGAGAAACTGAGTACCTTGTTTACTAGCAAAAGCAAGAGGCAGTTGTAGCCATGGCATAGATAACACCCCTGTTGTTAACAGTCTGCAACAAGAACCCAGCGTAATATCACAGACTATCATCTTATGGAAATCGAAAGGTTAAGCTTGTTGACTATTAAATAGTTGTAATAGGTTATTTCTCTCAATCAATACGATATATGGCATCAATGCATCATATATTTTGCATCATATCCTTTGCATATCCAGCATTATTACCTCTTTCATATTCACCTATGTCTGAGTTTGTTATTTATTTAACAGTCACCCTAAAATAGCCCCAACCTTTCATTCAAAGAGAAACTGTAAATTGACATTTCATGACAATATGTAAGATCCCAAAGAGAGCAAAGAAAAGCTTTCTACTGTTTAAAGTGATCCACTGCTATCATCAATATATGATAAGATAAGCCCAAAGATATTCAGACCTAATCTTGATACATTTTGCATCCCTTTGTATTGCCATGTACCAGTTTCTCTCTAATTAAAAGCCTTGAGGGTCTTCAATTCGAATCTCGCTTCCCACAGTCCCTCATTATCAGACTCCCAACATACATGGTGATAATGGAGGATGCAATACTCATTTAATTTAATATAACCATGACTATGTGATGTATGGTATCTATGACAACATCATAAATGCTCTGATGACGCAATCATATGTAACCAGGACAGGATTTACTGTATCTGTGACTATGTACTGCACTGTATCTGAGACCCAGGTATGAAATTCATCCATGAATCAACATGAATACATAATAATCCACTTGACTCTAGATTTATTGACACTAACTTGGACAACATGTAATATGAAGAAAATGGGGGAGTGGAGGTTGCCGCAGTCCCCAACCTTAGTCCTATAACTACCTGGCATGAAGCAGACCCAGAATTGATCCCCCTTTCTGCAGACATGGTTCTGCCCACACTTACAATGCTCTAGCTCTGTGTGTTTGTGTGACCACTGACTCCCCCGGGGCTGAAATCAATGTGTCTTTTGGAGTGGTCCCAGCCTCACAAGGGGTTTAGCTGACTGTAAGAAGTGGACCGCTATCCAGACCTCCCTTGTGTAGGGAGAATGTGCATGTGTAGTCCTTGTAATCTGAACTGGGATCAAAATGTCATGGATTTTATGTTTGTTCCCTTTGTTATCCAGTGGGGCTCATCCATTTGAGACTCCCAGATATGACAGATCAATTCGTCCGTAATGTCCAAAGCATCTTAGAAGTGCATACAAAGGGATGAACATACACGTTCTTCTACAACTTAGGATTAAATATGCGAAGTCAGAAGCATAGTGGTAGGGGGGCATGCCTCACAGGTCGGGACTTTAAATAGGCTTTGTAAATGGTACCTACTGCCAGCCAGTTGGGCACCTGGCAAAAGTTTAATGGGGGAGGAGGTAAGGTCAACCCTCCTGAAGTAACTAGGTTGAAAAACAGTCTTTTAAATGCACCTTATGGAAACTGTTACGTTCTGAGCTACCAAATAGCAGCAGTCTTACTTGAATTAGATGAAACTTGTACTGCTACTGTTCATCATAGAGGATTAAAATAAAAAGATAGGATGCACTTAATAAGTTGGATTTCCCCCATAAAATGGGTCACAATTCATTCACAGTTCTGACTGCACAGGGATTTACTTACAGAAGAAGAAAGGGTCCATCCTTTATTGATGAAGTAAAGAATGGAGAAAGGGATAATCCCCTTTGATTTAAGTATGTTGGAGCGTTATCTGCTGCTATCCAGCCACGTTAAGCCATTAACCCTTTACGGTCCACATAGTGATTTATTGCATTATGTCCTGTATCATTATGACTCACACCCGGGCTAAATTCATAGATGATGACAACCCTACTTGGTTAATACACTCTCAAAGGGATGGCATGAAGCAAGAAAGCAGGGCAGGCGAGTCTACATTACATGGCGAGAAATGAGATTAAATCTCATTAAAGTACTATGTGCTCCTTAAAGCACTGTAAAGTGTTGAGCCCTTAACAGTACAGTAAGGGTGATGTAGGTGTCTGCAGTAATGACAACTGCAGGTTGGGGAACATAAATAGCACCTAGTGTTGGTGATGATATTCCCACAATGAGCAATAACACCAAAATCTGTCATTGATAAATAGAGAAAACAAAAACATAATTTAATTTTCTCTAGGAGCTATGTGAAATGAAAACATAAAATTGGATAAACTAAATGCCCCTGGGCTGCAAAAATTGCTGCACAGAGAACAAAGATAAAATGTAGAAATGGTGGGCAGAGACAAAAGCTTAAAGAGGGAGATGATGACAATAGTTGTGAGGCCTGGGCAGGATGTGGAGCAGAAATCATGTGGTCGAAATGACACTTCATTGGTGGCAATTTATGAAGCCCTGAATCATTCAAGGAAGTTTTTGACATTTTGTGAGTTTCATTCTCAGATATCATGGTATTGTCTCAACCACATAGATCCCTCTGAAAGGTAACTTTCTCTTTGAATTGAAATATTCTATTGGGTTTATTGCTGCATGCTTCCATTTGACCCTTAATTGGTCTGACATATGGTCTGAACTAGCGGGGCAGCATTTCATTCTATATGATATCAGCTGAGGTACAGGTTCAATTAAAGTGGCATAACCACCGAATGTATTCCACTGACAATTCTAGTACTGTTCTAGTCTACTATTTGGTTAAGTGTGAGTGGTGAGACTGCCCCTTTAATGAATTTTGGAGCTTGAGTCCATGAACTTGAATATTGCTCCATGCATTCAGGGGCTAGGAAAAACCCTCAATCATGCCAGTTTATATTAGTATTGTCCTAGTCTGCACCATTGCCTGCACTGTAGAATAATTTAACTTCATACTCACCAAGAGAAACACAGTATGATCATAAGGTCTGCGGTATTTATAAAAAAGAACCATCTCCCACAACATATCAAATAAGAGGGCTATACATGCCGTGTCCTTGTGGAAAAGTATTCCTGATTGACTCTGTGTCAGAGAATATGTCAAGTGTGATGAAAGGCTGGGCATCAACGAGCTGAGTCTGTGGGCGTTGGTCGAGTCACATCACATCACTCTCTGATGCAGAAGCATTGCAACTCAACTCTGTTCAAACCTGGAACTATTTGAGGAGGTGGAATAGGGCCTGACCAAGGAGTAGCCTTTCCTACACCCTAAACACATCACAAATGTAATATACCTCCATACAAAGTAGTGACAGGGACTATAATCATATAAAACCACAACTACAATTTCTATATCTAGAAATGTTTTGTTGCATATGCTACTAAATATCACTAAAAAAACATATCAGCAAACAGCCAAAGCAAGGTGCTCATACCTAAGACGTTTTCAGCTAATCACCTACCCCATGTCTACAACCATATTAGAATCCTGTACTGAGAATAAATTGAGACAGAGATAAAGGTCCCAAGTGGTGACGAAAACAAAAGTGTGGTGATCTTTGGGAGAGCAGATTGCAGTTGCGTGTCACCAAACAGGGCAATATGACACCTTGAAAGGCCTTGAATAAAACATGGCCACCCCATTTACCAATTTCAGGGGTCCATGACTCGAGCAGGAGTACTCTTTGATCTGCCGACTCCTAGTCTCTGTTTGTGCCTTGCTAATTCCCCATTTGGGGCCCATTGGACTGTGCGGCGACCTTTGGGGACCCCCACACAGGACGGGCTAATAGACCTGTGTTGTCCCAATGTCTCAAGCGAAAGTGAAGCAAATGTGTCTGGTAAACTTGAGGGTAGAAATGAATACTGAAGGTGTTACAATGATGTTGGGAGAGGCATATGTTTTATTCAGTTTCTTCTCATGTGAGGCACAATAGCAATAGATTTTTATGCCGCTCGACCCTCAATAGCAAAAGAACAGGAACCTAAAGTTACAACTTTGGCTTCTTGCAGCACACCCTATTGGAGCAGCCATCTTCATCTTTCTGGCTGTGTGCAGTTATGAGGGTACTCACACTAGGTATCTACCATGCTAAGGGCTTAAGTAATGCATGTTGACAAAATTGAGATATTTGTCTGACTCACATCATTCCCGGTTACAATGTGTTCTCCATCTCAGCATTGGCTTTTGGCTGTTTCCACTCAACTATTAGGATTCCTTTGGTGCTATAAATAGAACCCAGAGAGCTTGTCTCCACCAGCAGGATGTGCAGAATTAGTACAGCAGCAAAACACTAAGAAGTAGTTCATTAGGCCTCCTTTGTTGGGGAATAATGCACTGAGCAAACTTTCACGGCTTGCTACAAAGCCCACATGAAAGCCTGCTCTCTCCACCTGCAACATCTTTCATGTCACTTTTTCATTCCATGGCCATAATTGATTTAAATTGCGAGGGTAATAGGTGAGTTTTTATCGAGTGTCTTTGCATAAATTTCCATCATTATTTCATTATGAATACCACAAACTATGTTTGTTTCTGAGCGCCGTGAAGAAAATGTTCAAGTCACCAACTGCAATTCCTCGGCGGCGCTTTGTCAAAAAGGACTGAATCCTATTAGGGTGATCCCAGACTGTGTAGGAAACATTGCCAGAGGGAAAACACAAGGGGAGGGACTAATCACCATGGTAACCAAGGCATCCCAACATGCCTCACACAGGACACAGCGCTAACGGCATCCTTACAGAAGCTGCATAACTAGGGGGAGATTAACACAACTTAACGAGCATGACAGATGCTCATCTCTTTGCATTTTTAGTTTGTTTGCATCATAGTTTGTGTCTCCCCATTTTAACTGTTTTCTTCACTTTGTACTTGTGGCGTTCTCTCCCTACCTGTTTCTGTCTTTCTCTAAGTCTATTCCTACTGATCTATCGCTTTCTCTGTCTGCTCTCCTTTTCCGGGAAGGTTACTTTCTGTACATAATTTTCCTAAAAGAGTACAATTCTCCTGTCTCATAAATTAGATATTTTTTCTGATATATCAGCGTGATTTACTACCCATATACACTGTCTTCATACCCCCTCCTTACCACCTGTCATTATTCCTTCCCATTTCAGGTGTCTCTCAATTTGCTTGTATTTATTTCCCCTTCTCTGTTACCAATACCCAAATTACACACTCCCCAACCACTGACAGAGCCCTTTATCCAGCAAATACAGCAATATGCCTTTTTAACTTTCCAATTCAAGAAGGCAGCAGGAATTCTGAATGTTCAGCACCCACATTAATGAGTATTGAGTTTCTGCATCTACAAAAACCTCCTTCTGTTTATCCAGCATCCCAATTCCCTTCTTGCCCATCTTACAGGAATTCAATTAAATCCAGTTGTATAATTTTCAAATTTATTTTCTCCACTCATGCCTGTTGCCTTATTTGGTCTTTCTTTACTGCTTTCTGAAAGCATTTCCATTTTTTTGACACTTTGGTCTCAAAGTCAAAGTTTCAGAAAACCGCTGAAAATTAGATTTTGTTAGGTCAGAGTACATGCAATGCTTTAGTAAACTATTGCAAACATTCACAATATCATTGTATTACAAGTGCCCCCGCCAAGCAATATGCTTCAAGGAACTTATCATGCTTTTGAAACTGCTGGTCTTATTAAACCTACCGTAAAGTGTCACAACATGCTTGGATCGTTAGTAATTTCTGGCCCAAAAGGTGATTGTAAGGCATACAACCAGGGGTATTAAGAATGTGAATACCATACGTTCTACTAGCTGGTCTTTATACAATGTTTGGATTTGGATTATGGAATAGTTTTTAATAATGCCTTTCCTATGGTCTGATCAGAGCTTGAAGTGCTGGGTTCCTATATGTTAACCATGTCAACCATGAAAGAAGGTACAATGAGGCAATGAAGCCACTACTTCCCTTTATTGTCTATAGTAATATAGGTGTGAATCATCATAATTGCACCACTCTCTGCTCCCACTGGAGGCTAAATTCATGTGAAGGCAGTGTGGGATGAAGTGTGGGAGCAGGAATTCAGCTATGCCCTTCATCAGCCCAGGATTGCTCATATCATGCATCATCCCACCTTGGGAGCAACGTCCTGAAGAGGAGAGCTGGCATGTTGATTGCTTCATACAGCATTGCATCCATCAGGCCTTGAGAGGGTCTGATGAAATAAAAACAGAAATATGGCATCCCATGACTTTTGCAAATACTATCATAGATGTAGTACATCTTTAAGAGGCTCAGGCAGATAAACCTAGCTCCACTGGTGAAGTAAAGGAGTACAGATAATAGCATTAAGACCCGTTACAGTCTGAGCAACTTTAGTTCTCTCCAGAACAGACCCCTTTATACTATAAACAGCAGGAAATATAAGCTGATACATTTCTCATAGGGTAGATTCACAGACATACACATACCTTGAGACGGGCACTTGTTTTAGTGGTTATTCAAGTATTTCAATCTCTTTATTTGTAAAAGATTGAGCGTGTGAGTGGCCTCACAGATGACTCAGGGTAAGCTGGAGCTCGGGCTGGAGCTTATCATGAACTCAGGTATAGAACTCCCTTATAATCATTCATTGGTCAATTCTGGCATCAGAAATGAATTCCTTGTTAAAAAGTACCCTCAAGTTATGTGTCATACATGTATGTTATTCCATTTCAGGCCAGCAAGTGGGTGTAGGTGAGCAGGTGGGTGTGGGAGAGCAGTAGGGTGTGGGTGTGCAGGTGGGTGTGGGTGACAGTTGCAGGCTGCGGGCATGTACCGCCTTTTGTCCCTATCAAAAAGCAAGTCGATCGGACGATAAATGGCGGAGATACAGGTGGTATAATTTCGTCTGCACACGTTGAGATCTTGCGCAGTACGAGATGTACCAGTGGTGCCACTCTTTGACGTGTGGGATGCCCTAGCCTCGCTTCCACCTCTCCTGTATAGCATCGAAAACATAAGGGTGGTGTCCAAGGTAAAACTGAAAAGCTAATTTAAAATATATTGGGGGGGGGGAGTGTTGGGGGGTGGGGGGTGGGGGAGTTGTCACATACTGCGTGCTGCATGTTAGAGGTTGTGGGAGGGGGGATGGCAATGGGTGTAGCATGATTGTTGTCACCCCTGTTACCAGGGTAATGCACAACAGTAGGACTTTTGGGTTGTATTGCAGTCCTTGAAATGTGTTACCACAGGATTTGCCCAGTTTTCGCCCGGTTTGGCGGTAGATCTCTGAATTTAGATGGTATTTCAAGTAAGATAGAGGTAAAAGATGAGAGAAATAGTACAACATGATTTCTATCTTTGACAATAAAAAAAATGCCTTGGAGTCTATAGTCGCCCGTTACCAAGGGTAGTTTAGGTTTAGTACATTTCCATAGTAATGAAAGATTGTTAAAGATCGCAGGTGAATATAACATAGAAAGAGTGATTATTTGGAAAAGATTTCAAAAGAATCATTTGTCCTCCGATCTTGGCTTTTTGTCTCATTTGTCTCCTTTTGTCTATGTCCAATAGAAACTGAATGACAAAGATTTTCCCATGTCCCAAAAATGTCTTAAAACTGAAAATTAGGCAGTGTATATACATATTACTCTGGGTTAGTAACCCTGAGACAACAATGGTAAAGTTTACATAGTATCTTTCCAAAACACAAGCACTGGAAGCTGTAGTGTACATAGATAACCTCAAATTCGTCTTAGGCTACGTGTCTGAATCATGGTGAATCTACCCTATCCTGTGTGTAATATTAGACTCTACAATTTGCATTGTGAAATGTAAGTGGCTCTCTACCAAAGGTCACATGAGAATCTAAGTAGCTTGTTTACTGGTAAAAGCAAGAGGAAGTCACTGCCTTGGCATAAATAACATCCGGGCTATTAACAGTCTGTAACAAAAACCCAGCATAATATCAAAGACTATCATCCCAGGGAGGCTAAAAGGTTAAACTCTGTGACTATTTGAAAGTTTAGAATTTATTTCAATTCAGATAATGTATGGCATTGATACAACATATCTTTTGCATTTTTGTCAAGTCTTAAACCATTTTGGGCCATTAAAATCAAAATATAACCATTATAAATTGACACTAACCATAGAGAAAACAAAAAAGCTGTCCAACAAACCATTCCCACTGATGCACTACCACTTTCAAACTATGATTAGATAAGCCCCAGTAGTGTCAGACCTAATCTTGATACATTATGTCAGCTCATGTCCTACATCTCTCTTGATTGCTACTCCTTATCCATATTTTATCCTACTTGATCCTCCTCTGCCATGTTCCAGTAGATGTCTAATTACTAGAATGTCTTCAATTCAAATCCCACTTCACACAGTCGCTCATAAACAGACAGGCAACATAGATAATAGATAATAATGGAGGAAGTTGTAATACTCACAGAATTGAAACATAACTACAGCATTACAGGTTTCCATGGTGATTTCATTTCAAGGAGAATATTTGTACCATATTCTGAAATATATCCCTGATTATGTCGTGTATGACAACCATGACAATATCATAAATGTTAACATAAAGGTGAATCCCAGATGACGCCATTGAGTATATCCATAGCAACCACATTGACTATGTCTGTGACTACATCATGCAATGTTTCCAAGCCTCAAACTTGTCTTTTTACTGGACACTGGCTTACAAGGGTTGCACAATATGTAAGATGAAAAGATTATAACTACCTGTCACTGGAACAGACTCAGAATTGATCCCCCTTTCTGTAGACATGGTTCTACCCACACTTACAATGCTCTAGCTCTGTGTGTTTGTGTGACCGCTGACTCCCCTGGGGCTGAAATCAATGTGTCTTTTGGAGTGGTCCCAGCCTCACAAGGGGTTTAGCTGACTGTAAGAAGTGGATGGCTGTCCAGACTTCTCTTGTATAGAGAAAACGTGCATGTGTAGTCCTTGTAATCTGAACTGGGATCAAAATGTCATAGATTTTGTCTCTTTGGTACCCATGGGGACCCTTCCTTTTTACAAATATGACAGATGCGTTTTTCCTAAATGGGTCTTTGAAGTGCTGACAAGGACTACACATGTATGCCACCCAAAAACTAAAAATTGATCTTGAAATTTGGTGAGCCCAGGTGGGCATTTCAATATCCAGAAAGGGCCAAAGTCTTATTAAAGCAGTGCTCCTACTGGCAGTCTGCTTGGCACAGAGCAAAAAAGAACATGTAGTCGGTGAGCTAAAAAGGAACCAGGAGGAAAAGCAATTCCATTGAATACCTCTCTTTGATTCCCAGTTGTCAGCAACAATTTGTATAGCATCTTATATGTTTTGAATAGATAGCTATCAAATGCCACCAATATATCATTCATGTCCATGGTGACCCCAACCGCACGCCATAGAGAATTAACAACAATGAATAAGACCCACTTAATAAACTAGATATCCCACAATGAGTTGGGTCCACACGTCATTCACAGTTCTGACTGTGAGAGGATTTACTTTCAGAGGACAAAAGGTCCCATTCTTAATTGATGAAGTAGAGAATCTTGAAGGGGATAATCCCCTTTGATTTATGTATGTTGGAGTGTTATCTGCAGCTATCCAGCCATGTTAAGCCCTTAACCCTTTAAGATCCATATAGTGAATTAATGTATTGTCTCCTCTATCATTTTGACACAGCCCTTGTGAGTAGCTTGCCAATGCTGCATGCATACAATATGTTAACCTATGGGGTTGGCACACTCCCAAAATATCAACATGATGCATCTATGCAATGCTTGCAGACTCAGCGACCCTTCATACATGCATTGTGACGACAAAGGGTAATTTAGCATTATCCAGCCCTTGAAGTGTTAAGCCCTCCACAGTGCAGTAAGGGTGATGTAGGTGTCTTCTGTAATGACAAGTACAAGTTGGGGAACATAATTCACAGCAAGTGTGAATGTGGATAGGCCACCAATAGGCACTCACATTAAAGTTGGAGGAGAGAGAAAACAAAATAGATAATTTAATTACTAATGTTAATAGGTTAAATGTGAAATGGGGACATAAATTCTGATAGACTAACTGCCCCTGGGCTGCAAAGAAAGCAGCACAGAGAACAAAAATGAAGATGAAGAACTGATGGGGAGAGGCAGATGCTTAAAGAAGGAGTTGATGATAATACCTGTGGGCCAAGGGGTAGGTGAGGAGTAAAAATCATGGGATGAAAATAACACCTGATTGGTTGAAAGCATTCAACTGCTGAATCATCTGAGGAACATTTTGCAGTACATTTTGCAAGCTTTATTGTCTGAGGCAGACAATAAAGCACAGAACTCTTTGAAGGTACATTTGTATTTGTAGTGGAAATATGTCTACCCATTAGATGCAGACATATGGATAGCCTGGCTTTGGCTACAATGTCCTGAATGCACTAGGGAGTATATATTTGAATCTTCTTCTTCTGGCAAGAGTAGCCTAGCTGCAGTTCTAGTGTGTGACTGTGTCATTATATTTATAAGGCTAACTTCTAACTCACCAAGAGAAAGAGAGACATCTATGCATCACAAAATCTAGAAAGGTAGGCCCACACATACAGTGTGGAAATATGTCTATCCATTAGATGTAGACATATAGATAGCCTGGCTTCGGCTACAATGTCCTGAATGCGCTGGGGAGTATATATGTTTGAGTGTATATATTTGAATCTTCTTCTTCTGGCAAGAGTAGCCTAGCTGCAGTTCTGGTCTGTGACTGTGTCATTATATTTATAAGCCTAAACTGCTAACTCACAGAGAGAAACATAGACATCTCCACATCACACAATCTAGAAAGGTAGGCCCACACATACAGTGTCCTTGTCAAAAAGCATTCCTGATTCATTCAGTCTCAGACAATATGTCAAGTGTGATGAAAGACTGGGCATAGAGAAGCTGAGAGGGTGGGTGGTGGTGGAGTTGTTTGTCACCATGGGCCCATTGCATCACTCTCTGTGCAAAGCCCTTGTACCTCAACTCTGCCCAAACCTGGAACTCCTCTTTTATAAGGTGACATAGAGACTGACCTGGGCCAGCCTTTGCCATACCCTCACTTTTTCCCCTATAATCAGGTTAGATGCAGACGTAGGTCTGTAAAGATTTATACCCACACCCTAAACACTAAGCATGCCACAATACAATATAGTGCAAATGACTATCGAAAAACTTGACTATATCAAACAGAGCTTTGATCTATATATCTCAAGTTATTCAGTATATTGTTCACCAAAATTAGTTATTCAGTATATTATTCACCAAAATTAACCTAATACTGGCCAGAATCTGCCACAACTGTCAACAGGATGGTGTTACAAATAATTGACAATAAAAAGTCCCTAGATAAAGTGCATATATGCAAAGAAAATAACGGTTCACATTTTAGCCAATCCATAGACCCCTGTGTACAATCATACTTCTAAACTCACACTAGAATTATAGTCCTGAGAGTTCTGAAAAAAAAATGGGACAGAGATAGAAGTAGCCAACTGATGACCAAAACAAAGCAAAGAGTGTGGTCTTTGAGAGGTCAGATTGCTGTTACATGTCACCAAGCAGGGCTATGTGACACCTTGAAAGGCCTTGAATAAAACATGGCCACCCCATTTACCAATTTCAGGGGTCCATGATTACAGCTCCAACATTCTTTGATCTGTCGACTTTCAGTCTCTGTCTGTGCCTTGCTAATTCCCTATGTGGGGCGTATCCGACTCCAGGCCAACCCTCTGGGACCCCAGACAGGCTCAGCTAATAGACCTGTGTTGTCCCTGTGTCTCAAGCGGGCATGAAGCCAATAAACCTGGTGGACTTGTGGTGCCCTGTGTTTGTGGGAGAGTTGGAGAATGGAGGATGTGTGGGAGTATCTCCCTATGCTGGCTGAGTGACTGTAGCTCTATACGGTGATGTGGAAAGAGGCATATGAGTCAGCAATATCTTCAAGTTCCGTCTCTCTTGAAATACGTTAACAACAATGCACAATATCAGTGAATTTTAGGCTTCTTTGCCCTATCGTCATCTTCAGGAAGTTTATCAGGTACTTTCTGAGTAAAAGAGGAATTTAGTCATTCCCTGGAAGAATGAAGCTCTCATCCAAACCCTCTACCCTCTTCAATTATACTTCACTTTTACCTGAAATTTCCTATTAAAAAGGAGTGTACCTTTGAATATTGAGATCTTGAAAACTGACATATGCTAAAATTGAAAAATGTTCAGACTCATTGCAATATTTCACAGCTCCTTCAATGTGGCCTCCTTATAGAGTCATCTTTTAACCATTGCCACTGATCTGTTCGAGTAGCTCTGGTGCTATAGATATAGAACCCAAAGAGCAAGTCTCAGCAGGCAGGATGTGCAGAATTAGTACAGCACCAAAACAGTAAGAAGTCATCATTAGGCCTCCTTTGTCAGGGAATAATGCACCGGCATACTTTCACAGCTTGCTACAAAGTTAACATGAAAGCCCTCTTCTCCAGCTGCTAAGTCTTTCATGTCACTGACACTTTTTGATTCCAAGGCCATAATTGATTTAAATTGCGAGGGTGATTAGTAGGTTTTTATGGAGTGGCTTTGAATAAATTACCATCATCATTTCATTATGAAAACCACAAAGTGTGTTTGTTTCTTAGCATTGTCAAGAAACTGTTAAAGTCACAAACTGTACTTCTTCCGCAGCACTTTGTCAAAAAGGACTGAATCCTATTAGGGTGAAGCCAGACTGTGTAGGAAACATTATCTCTATCTTTATCCCAGTCTCTTTCTCTGTCTTTCATCTATTCTCTGCCTACATCTGTCTCTGTTCCTCTCCTTTCTAGATTCTGTTAATTTCTGTATCATTTTCCAATAAGCCTGTCTATACTAACAAGCGTTTTTTTCCTTTTTCATCATGCTCCCTCTTTTATTATTTGCTATTTTAGGGTTATCTCCACTCGCCTGCATTTCTGTCCTCTATATATCACTGTTACACATACCCAAAGTGAACACTCCTCATCCAATCACAGATCCTATCATTAACCTATACAGTTGATGTGTTCGGCATCCGACCTTTAATGTCCGCTTGTAGATGCCTGCCCCCTACCTTAGACTGTAGGTTGTGCCAATAACCAGCTAGGTTTTACTGAAGCTTAGTCTTTGTGAGGGTTTATCTTAGGTAGTAGGCAGGCTGGCACAATCCAAGCAAGTTGGAAAAACCCTAATGCACGTAATGGTATGATTCTTTTTTAAAAACTTAAAAACTTCATCTGTTTAGCATCCCCATTTCCCCACTCCCTGCCCATCACACATGAATTCAATCCTGGACTCATGCGCATTGCCTTATTCACTTTATGAAAGCATTTTCTTACTTCAGAATAAATGCAGATTGAATAAAGTTATTTCCATCAATTTACATCCCATGCATGATCCCATAGAAAGGCCTTGTTGAACCAATATTCTTCAAGGAACCTTTAAAATCCCTATTCTTCTTGGGCCTACATAAGTGTGCCCACTGGCCTGGACCCTCGGTAATCCCTAGTCACCAAGGCTGGCTTCTTCAGCCATACAATGGTATAAGGAGGGTAGCAGGGTTCTTTTCTTTTATTCAGGCAATTATGGTGTGTATAGCCGAGGTGTGCAATCTTTGACGTCTACAATTTTTACTATCTGGTCATAGTATAAGGTTTGGATTTTAATTTGGGAATCCCTTATTTCTAATAGCCCTTTTCCTAGTGCCTTAAAGCATGAACTTCTTTATGTGAATTGGACATCATATCACTTTGGAAACATACAGTTTTCATGTGATTATCATACCAATACAGTATATTACCCATTCCATCTACTTCTGCTAGTCGGCCGTGACAGTGGGCGTGGTGAAGCTGTGAAGTGATAACTCCTGATTGTTGTGTGTAATGTAGGTGTAAATCACCATAATTATACCACTCTCTGCTGGCCCTGGAGGCTGAATACAGGGGAGTGTGGGCCGGAGGCCGAGAGCAGCAATTCAGCTGCACCATTCATCAGGCCAGGACTGGTCATATCATGCATCATCCCAACTTGGGAGCAATGTCCTCAAGAAGTGGGCCAGTATGTTGATTGCTTTATACAGCATTTTGTTCACAAGGCCCTCCACAAGTCTGATAGTATAGCAACAGAAATATGGCTTTACCATAACTTTTCCAAATGCTCACAGAACAATAGAACATCCTTCAAGTGTTCAGCTAGCTAAGCATACATTTACTGGTTAAATAGAAAACCACTGATGATAGCAATAAGACCTATAACAGTGTAAGCAATTTTCTGATTGGTCCAGAACTGACCACGTCAAGCTTTTAACAAAGGAGATACGAGCAAACATGTCCTCAGTGCAATATTAGACTCTAAAATTAGCACTATAAAAGGTGAGTGGCTCCCTACCAAAGGTCACATGAGGACCTAAGTAGCTTGTTTACTGGTAAAAGTAAGAGGAAGTCGCAGCCATGGCAGAAAAAACATCCCTGCCATTAACAGTCAGTAACAAGAACCAAACATGATATCAAAGACTCAGGGAGGCCAAAGGATTAAACTTCATGACTATTAAAAGTTGCAATATCTGTTTTCTCTGCATTAACACAATCAATATTCTATGCAGGATGTACTTTGCATTGAAGTATTATTAGTTCTCCTGCAAAACTCAATCTGATAGTTTACAGTATTCAGTATCCACTCAAACAGTTTAATTAAAATAAAAAATCTTAAATTGACTGTTCATAAGAATATCTAGATTGTTATAGAGAGCAAACAAAAAGCACCAAATAACTTTTCTCAGTGATGCACTACCACTTTCAGACTATGATGAGATAAGCCCCAGCAGTGTCAGATCTAATCTTGATACATTATGTCAGCTTAGGTCCTACATCTCTCTTCATTTCTACTCCTTTTCCATGTTTATCCTCGTTGATCCTCCTCTGCCATGTTCCAGTTTATTCCTAATTACAAGAGCCTTGAGGGTCTTCAATTTAAATCCCACTATACACAGTCCCTCATGATCAGACAATCAACATTGATGGGTGATAATGTAGGAAGTTGTAACACTCAAAGACTGCTTCAAGGACTACATCGCTAAACATTGTAAAGGTTTTCATGATGATTTCATCAAGATTTATCATGGAAAAAACTGTATATTCTGATCTGCTAGATGAAGTATCTCTAACTACAAAATAAAGTAGACTTAGCGACACTGGCTAATAATGCATGAACAATATGTAAGATGAAAGGTTGACTGAGGGGGAGTGGAGAGTGGTGGTGGTGCCGCAGTCCCCAACCTCACTCCTATAACTACCTGTCATTGGGATAGACCCAGAATTGATCCCCCCCTTTCTGCAGACATGGTTCTGCCCACACTTACAATGCTCTAGCTCTGTGTGTTTGTGTGACCGCTGACTCCCCCGGGGCTAAAATCAATGTGTCTTTTGGAGTGGTCCCAGCCTCACAAGGGGTTTAGCTGACTGTAAGAAGTGGACGGCCATGCAGACTCCCTTGTGTAGAGAGAATGTGCATGTGTAGTCCTTGTAATCTGAACTGGGATCAAAATGTCATGGATTTTCTATCTTTTGGTAGCCACTGGGACCCATCCATTTCACACATATACAAAGGAACATGACAGATAGATTGTCCAAAGTGTCTTAGGAGTGCAAACAAAGCCATGAGGGCTGCACATCCAGGCCACCCAAGAACAAGGAATTGAATTTACAAGTCTTGTTTGCTTCATGGTTTTAGGAAAAACACCTTATATATCATAGGTTGACATTTCCATATAAGGAAAGGCCAAAACCTTGAAATTCTATCAATATATCTGCTTACGGCTCAGTCTCACGACTTTGTAACAATTCGATCGTCTTTGACCGGGTGATGTCTTTGACCGTGTGACGTCTTTGACCGGGTGACGTCTTTGACTGGGTGACGTCTTTGACCGGGAAACGTTATTATAGCATAAATTAGACCTATATAGTAAGAAATGGGTGGAAAAAGTCAAGGGATATTTTCACACTTTATGAAAGGAAATTTATCTAAATTTTGTTATATTTATATGTAGGCTCTTTTAAATGCATTAAAGCATAATGTTATATTTCTTCCTCTGCCCGGTCAAAGACATCACTTTCTATATTATGTGGAATTTGAAGAGGTACACTGTCCAAAGTATTATGCAATTACCATCCACATATTTTCTCTAACAGAAGAGATATGGGAAAAAAATGAAAAACTGAAAAATAGCCTTTTCTAGCCTCCCGGTCAAAGACGTCACCTGGTCAAAGATGTCACCCGGTCAAAGACGTCACCCGGTCAAAGACGATCGAATTGTTACAAAGTCGTGAGACTGAGCCTTACTTATGATGGGAACATCTACTGTTCACCATAAAGAATTAGCGCGAATAAATAACACCAACTTAATAAGCTGAATTCCCCCAATGAGTTGGGTCCACAATTCATTCACAGTTCTGACTGTGAGAGGATTTACTTACGGAAGAAGAAAGGCCCCATCCTTTATTGATGGAGTAGAGAATGTTGGGAGGGGAGTAATCCCCTTTGATTTAAGTATGTTGCAGCCTTATCTGCAGCTATCCAGCCACGTTAAGCCTTTAACCCTTGGAGGACAACATAGTGATTTAATGCATTATTTCCTTCATCTTTGTGACACATGATTGCAGCAATAATTAGAAACTTGCCAAGGCTGCATTCATACATAATGAACATCCCTACAGGACTGCACCATATATGGATGCAGGGTTATATCATCAAAAAAAGGACATAGCACATTAAAGCCCCATGCATCCCTTAAAGGGTTAAGCCCGTACCAGTACAGTAAGGATGATTGTAGGTGTCGCCAGTAATGACAACTGCAGGTTGGCCAACATAAATCGCAGCAAGTGCCAGTGTGAATAGGCCCCCAATGGGCACTAACACCAAAAACTGTCATTGATAGAGAGAGAAAACAAAAACATAATTTAATTTCTCTAGGTGAAATGCGAAATGAGGACATAAAATGTGATAAAGTAACTGCCCGTGGGCTGACAAGAAAGCAGTGCAGAGAACAAAGATAAAATGTGGAACTGGTGGGGAGTGACAAAAGCTTAAAGAGGGAGTTGATGACAATGGTTGTGGGCCGTGGGGTGGATGTGAGGTAGAAATCAATGGGTGGAAATGATACCTGATTGGTGGCAATTTGTGAAGCCCTGAATCATTCAAGGAACTTGTTGACATTTTATGAGTTTCATTCTCAGGTATCATGGCATTGCCTGGGGCACACAATGAAACCTGGAACCCACTGAAAGCTACCTGTCTCCTTGTAATGAAATATTCCCTAGTTTAATTTAGTTCCTGTAAATGCTTCATTCACCCATTTTAATCAGAAATCTAAATAGGCTGGAATACCATGGCACTCTATCAAATTGTTTGATATCAGTTGTGAATCTCTTTTGGGAGAATAGGTCCATGAAATTGTGAATATTATCAATGCATTCAGCAGCATAAAAGTGAGTAGATAATTATTTTCATTATGTCCCTCTTTTGCCAAGTTTTCTACTACATCATAAGCTACTTCAGTGTATCAGGATATAGGTATGCACTTCTAAACACTACAAGAGAAACACAGCATGGTCAGAAAACTTCCCAAAATATAGACCATATTCACACCAAATATAGATAAAAGTGCAAGGCAACACAAACAGTGTCCATGCGGTAAAGTATTCGCGGTTAGCTCTCAGAGAATATGTCAAGTGTGATGAAAGACTGGGCATCAAGGAGCCGAGTAGGTGGGCAGTGGTTGAGCCACATCCATTGAGATGCCATCTGATATAAAAGCCACATATTTCAGCACCGTCCCAACCTTAAGTCTGTCTCTATGAAGCGGTAAGAAAATGACTGATATGGGGTGGTTTTTCCAAACAGGTACTGATGTTCATCATCTGTATATCTATATGCTTTTTTTTTCTTAGATATGGTCACGAGTCTTAGATATGGTCAAAATATGCAGTCTTTTTGTTTATGATGTGGACTGGTATGTTTTCTGCTACTCAGGGATCCCATCCCCTCCCTGTCTGTAATGCTATCACTAACCTCAAACTGGCATTTCAGTAGAGATTTTATGAATAGTTCTGGACAAGGATAAATCTGATCCCAAGTGGTAATCTTTGGGAGAGCAGATTGCAGTCGCGTGTCACCAAGCAGGGCAATGTGACACCTTGAAAGGCCTTGAATAAAACATGACCACCCCATTTACCAATTTCAGGCGTCCATGATTAGACCCCGAGTATTCTTTGATCTCCGGACTCCCAGTCTCTGTCTGTGCCTCACTAATTCCCCATGTGAGGCCCATTGGACTCTGGTCCGACGCTTGGGGACCCCAGACAGGACCGGCTAATAGACCTGTGTTGTCCCTGTGTCTCAATTGGGGATGAAGGCAATAAACCTGGTGACTTATGGTGCCCTGTGTTGGAGCTAAAATGTCTTGGTAATTTCCTGACTTGCGTAGCATTTTTTGGGGTAAGAAATATATCATATTTGGGAATTAGGCACTAATAATCTACAAATCTATCTGGACAAGTTTCAGTGACAAATATGATGCACACATAAATCAATTAAATATCTGTTGTATACTACAATATTTACTCTCTCTACCTGGTATGCTAACGGATATATACTACAGGATGTTCTTTAACCTGCTTATTCCAGATGCTAGATTATTTTTTAGAGCTAAACACAAGTTTCAAGATCTCCATCGCCAGTGATTATACAATACGGCGTCTACTATCAATACATGGTGCAATATTGTATAAGCCCAGTGTTTGCAAACAGACAGAATATGATCAAACAATTCAACGCTTAATGTGTACCCAATACAGTAGTGATAAAGGATTTCTCAACGCAGATTCAGTCTCTAAACTGCTGGTGAAGAGACACATTCAGTTCAACAGACATCATGAGTTGTCATTATTTACCAACACGGGGGCTGGAGGATTGTCGCACAAGCGCGCAAGATTCTCAGATCCTCCACTGAGAGGGGCTGAAATCTTCCAAGGCCCCCACCCTACTATATATATATCTATATCTATATATATATATATGTATATATATATATATATATATATATATATATATATATATATATATATATATATATATATATTATATATATATTAAGGCATAGGCTTTTTCTGAAAGGAGTGACTTTTTTTTTCTGGCCAATCTTTCTCCAATTTCCACACCCCCTCCCCAATTGTTGTTAACTAATGACTAGTCCCTAATATGGGCAGCAGCCGAGGGGTGCTGGTGTCGTAGGAGGCAGACAGGGGAAGCTGTCCGTGATTTCCATCAGGAATATTGCACTTTTAATGAGCTCTGAGACTCGGTCCTGGGAAGCCGAGCCCGTATCACTTCAATCAAAACCACTCCTTTTTAACGGTTATCTTTTGTATCAACAGTTGTGTCCTTTTGTACGGGAATGACAATGGTGGTTTGGGGACCAAGCTGCATTGGTGTTTTGCGAAATAAATGAAAACCTATTCCGGCTACAATGAGCGAGCGGCCGCCTACCCTGACTGGAAGTGGGTAATTTAGCCGACCACTCCGAACAGTGTGTCCAGAAGCTATTCTACTAAAGCAGTCATTTTTCACACATTATCGCCCATTTCAAAGTTAATACGCTGTGCTCTTGGGTCCCCTGTGCACCACTCCACCGACCCTTTATGCCTTCAAGAGCTGCATAGTACTTTAATGCACTATTCTCTTTGCTATTACGATATATGCATGAATGCAGCCTTGGCGAGTAACTTGCCATTGCTGCATTCAAGTATCACACCAACCCCTACAAGGTTGATACACTCCTGAAGTGTCAGCATGATGCATGGGTCTACTCGCCAGGGCTTCATTCATGGATCATGACAACAAAGCGTACAGCACATTAAAGCACTATGCGGCCCGTAAAGCGCTATGGAGGGGGGAACAGGCGAGGCGGTGCGACGATTATGCATTGATTTCCATTTTGCGTGGATGAGATTAGAGGAGATTATGGAGGCGATATCAGCAGTGGAGTAGAGGTAGGGTAAAGTGGAGTCAGCAAGATTCGGCAAGCCACCTCACTGTGATGTACTTAACCGATACTGATATCACAATTAGTTAGATCTTGCCTGATAAAGAGTCATTAATGACTTGAAACGTTGAATTGATCAGAAATATTATAAATCACACATTTTGCCAATAATAGTCCGGCAGTATTGTACTTGTCTGGGGGGGTTTCTTTTTAAAATAAAATGTTCATCAAATCAGTTAGATAATAAATAACCCCATTGTGGCAGGGCTCTTGTTGCTACTTTCCAAGATCTGTAGATTTGCTTTCGGACGTGCAGAAAGCTTTTTGAACTATAAAATACAGTAATGCATTGGCATTTCTGAGCCCCCCCCCCCATCCACCAACCCCGACCCCACTGATGTTAAATGCTACTCTCTTACTCCACTTTGTCTCTGTGTGTCCCACCAGGATGTGTCTCACCAGATGATAGTCTCACCAAGTTGATAGTCTTTGACCAGGTGACCTCTTTGACTGGGTGACCTCTTTGACCGACAAGCGTCAACACGGCTGAAATTGGGCTATGTACGCAGAAATGTTGGGAAAAGCTAATGGATATTTTAACACTATATATTACAAAGACTATCAACTTGTATCGATCTGGTGAGACACATCTACCTGCCTTTTCTCGCCGTGCCGTATCTCCAAGAACACACTCTAGTGCAGGAGGTGGAGGCAGGGTACCAGTGTCCACTTCATGGTGCAGGCTGGGCTGTGAGGGGACCCCGTGTGAACCCTGTCTTTGTCAGACACCCCTGTTGGTCAGACTGAGGCATTACATCAGTCCCTTGGATCAGCACAGTAGGTGATGGGTGCAGATGGGTATAGAGTGACAGGGCCAGTCCACTGACACTTTGTGCTTTTCATCAGGTTGTGTCAAACTTAAAATCTTGTTCAATATCTCAGCCCAAGAAGGCCAGACGGAGCGCGGGAATTCATAAGATGAGCTTACCGGACATTTTAATATTTGGTGAGTTTTAGAGACTTTTGGGGGCCCTGAGAAGGGCCTTTGGGGGCCCTGGGAAGGGCCTTTGGGGGCCCTGAGAAGGACCTTTGGGGTGGCCCTGAGAAGGGCCTTTGGATTTCCCCTGAGAAGGGCCTATGGGTGGCCCTGAGAAGGGCCTTTGGGGGCCTGAGAAGAACCTTTGGGGTGGCCCTGACAAGGGCCTTTGGGATGGCCCTGAGAAGGGCTGTTGGGTGGCCCTGAAAAAACCTTTAGGGTCATGCTGAGAGGAACCTTTTGGGGGGCCCTGAGAAGTGCCTTTGGGTTGGCCCTGAGAAGGACCTTTTTGGTGGGCCCTGAGAAGGACCATTTTGGTGGCCCTGAGAAGGGCCTTTGGATTTCCCCTGAGAAGGGCCTATGGGTGGCCCTGAGAAGGGCCTTTGGGGGCCTGAGAAGAACCTTTGGGGTGGCCCTGACAAGGGCCTTTAGGATGGCCCTGAGAAGGGCCGTTGGGTGGCCCTGAGAAGGACCTTTGGGGTGGCCCTAAAAAGAACCTTTAGAGTCATGCTGAGAGGAACTTTTGGGGGCCCTGAGAAGTGCCTTTGGGTTGGCCCTGAGAAGAACCTTTTTGGTGGGCCCTGAGAAGGACCATTTTGGTGGCCCTGAGAAGGACCTTTTTGGGGGTCCTTAGAAGGACCTTTTGGGGGCCCTGAGAAAGACCTATTGGGGTGGCCTTTAGAAGAAGCTTTAGGGGGACCCTGAGAAGGACCTTTGGGAGGCCCTGAGGAGGGCCTTTTGGGGGCCCTGAGACAGACCTTTTTTTTGGGGGGGGGGGCGCCCTGAGAAGGACCTTTTGGGGGGGGGGGGTGCCTGAGAAGGGCCTTTGGGGGGCTCTGAGAAGGATCTTTTGGCGGGGTGGCCTGAGAAGGGCCTTTGGGGGACCATGAGGAGGACCTTTGAGGGACCTTGAAGAGCCCTTTAATTAAACCTTTGTGGGCGAGCATCAACTATAGTCATTGTAACTCTATGGGATTCAACAAAGCCTCGTCCCTAGAGAAAAATCCTGCAAAAATGCTCGCCCCCACAGCTAGCTTTAACAATTTCTTGCCGTCCTTAAAGGGTTAAACCTTAAGGACCTTAAGGCTCAGTCTCATGAGTTTGTAACATTTCAAACGTCTTTGACCGGTGGCGTCTTTGACCGGTGGCATCTTTGACCGGTGGCGTCTTTGACCGGTGCCGTCTTTGACCGGTGCCGTCTTTGACCGGGTATGTGATTAAAATGAAGAAAAAAGTAGTATATAGTAAAGAAATTTAAGCTTCAACTTCTTCATGTAATAAACAGTCTATGGTTGTTTTACCCAATTAAAAAAAAAGATTTTAATGCACATATTAAGGGCTCCTTTTGGGCTTTTTTTCTTCAGCCGGTCAAAGATGTCACCGGTCAAAGACGACGCCGGTCAAAGACGTTTCAACTGTTACAAACTCATGAGACTGAGCCAGTAACATAAATATATGAAATATATCAATTTTAAATAATGCCTCGAAATGATGTGTTATAACATATTGTACAAAAAATTTACCCATTTCTTTACTATACACTACTTTTTTCTTCATTTTAATCACATACCCGGTCAAAGACGGCACCGGTCAAAGACGTTTGAAATGTTACAAACACATGAGACTGAGCCTTAAGCCTCAGAGAGGGTCTGAAAATTGCTAATTTTGCACTGTAGTAAACCTATAAACACTGTTGATCTCACTTGCGTACTAGCCACTGCTTCTACGTGAGGTTTTACGGTAAGGATGGTGCTAAATGTGCTAACACACCCTCGGCGTTATAGGTGTTAGAGCCCCACTTCCCTCTTTCCACCCTCCCTTCATGAGAGCATAATTGATGGACATTGGGGCCAGACTACTTGGAGAATAATCATATTTCAAAGAAAGCAAATCTTCTTGCCTACGCATGGCAAGCTTTTGATATGGGAAAATCCGATTTTAGAAGAGCCTGGTTGTGATTGATATGACAGTAAAACCAGCCCACATTGGGAGCAGTGGAGATTTGCATAACCCTAAAAGGCAGCATAGTGCTTTAATGTGCTACCTCCTTGGTCTTTATGATGCATGAATGCAGCCCTGGTGAGTAGCTTGCCAGCACTGCCTTTATGCAGCATACTAACCCAACAGCTTGATCTACTCCTAATGGGTTATAGTGATGTACAAATGCAGCGCCAGTAAGCTATTTATCAATGCTGCAAGGGCTCATCATGAAAACAAATAATGCATTGCGGCATCATGCCGACCTTAGAGAGTTAATCTGTGGGTGTGTGGCTTGGTGTTGGCAGGTGGGGGAGGGAGGGGGGGGGAGGGGGGAGAGATTAATCAGAGTTGTGGGCTTCCTACCACTCCATCATCAATTTTATGTTATCACTAAAGATGGTATGGAGCTTAACTCTTTAAGGACGGCATGATGCATTCATGCGACATCACCATCACAGCATCAGCAACTGACTCGTCAGGATACCATTGGTGCATCTTGCATGAATCCTGAAGGGTCAGCATCATGCATGAATGCAGCACTGGTGAGTAACTCACCAGAGCTGCGCTCATGCATGAGGACAACAAAAGAGCATAGCACATTAAAGCGGTATGCTGTCGCTAAATGGTTAAAGAGCGGAGGAGCTCAGGGCGCGGGTCTGTGAGTCTGGCGGCGTTTACGTGAGCACCGCTCGGCGTTATTAGCATTTGTACAAACAGCCATACATCTTGGCGGATCTACATGACACTGTGTTAGCCCTGTAAGGGCAGCATAGTGCTTAATGCACCCCTTTGTCGTTACAATGGCCCATCATGACAACAAATAATGCATTGAGGAATCATGCCATCTTTAAATGGTTAATCTGTGGGTGTGTGGCTTGGTGTCGGCAGGTAGGGGGGGGGAGAGGGGGAGAGATTAATCAGAGTTGTGGGCTTCCTACCACTCCATCATCAATTTTATGTTATCACTAAAGATGGTATGGAGCTTAACTCTTTAAGCATGGCATGATGCATTCATGCGACATCACCATCACAGCATCAGCAACTGACTCGTCAGGATACCATTGGTGCTTCTTGCATGAATCCTGAAGGGTGAGCATCATGCATGAATACAGCACTGGTGAGTAACTCACCAGATCCGGGCGCGGGTCTGTGAGTCTGGCGCCGTTTACTTGAGCACCGCTCGGTGTTATTAGCATTTGTACAAACAGCCATACATCTTGGCGGATCTACATGACGCTGTGTTAGTCCTGTAAGTGCAGCAGAGTGCTGCAATACACTCCTTTAGCGTTATAATGCAAGAATGCAGCTTTGGTGAGTAACTCGCCCATGCTGCATTCTTGCATCATGCCGGCACTATCGAGTTGATACACTCCCAAGGGTCAGCATGATGCAGGAATGCTGCACCAGGGCTAACATGATAATAAATGAGCGTTAAACCTTAACGCATCATACCGTCATTAAAGGTTTAAACAGGCATTAATCTTGGCGGATCTAGACGACACTTTATTTATTGTGGAGATCATGGAGAGGTGTCAGGGCAGAGAGCTCTGTGCTGATCTAGGACTCAAGAGGCTGAGGTCCAGAGTTAATACCTGAATGCCACTACCCCCCCTCCACCTTACCATAAACAGTTAATACCTGATTGCCACTAACCCCCCCCCCCCCCCCCCCCACTATAAATAGTTTGCACTCCAACTTTAAGGATTACTGAGGACACTCACGGTACAATGCTGGAAGTTTAAGGGCAGTCCAGGTAACATGTGTAAAGTTGAAGAATAAATGGATGTTGTTATTCTGTGGGGAGTTTTCTGAAAATGATTTGGTATATTGTTTCCTAAAGTGATTTTTGGGCGCGGACCAACAGAACAGGGTGAATTTGAATCGATGTAAAAATGATTGCCATCATAACTTTTAAATCTTTCAGATTTGTCAGAAATAGAAGCGAAATGTAAGTCCTAGCAAGCTGAGCTATGTGTCTATGAATGGAACGGATTTATCCTTACTTCCCCTAGACAGGAAAACTCTTACTACGTGGACAGTTTGCTATGACAGATGTATGAAGACTGAATATCTGCTCAGGAGGACAACCTCTTCTGGGATTCTTGACAACTTTAGGAATAGTCCTCAGAACATAGTCAATACCATAGCTCCACATGGCCACTTTGGCAGTTATGGTAGATCAGAGTAAACTGAATATCTGCTCAGTAAGAATGAAAGATTTATTCTTTAAACCATTAAATGCTGGCATTTTGCCTTAGATTAACATTTATATTCATGATGCACTTGCCAGCACTGCATTGGTGTATCCTGCCGATTCTTTGTGTGGTATGATGCATGACTGCAGCTCTGGCGAGTTACCCACCAGGGCTGCATCCATGCAGCCCAACGACAAAGGGCATAATGCATTAAAAACCATGCAGCCCTTAGATACTTAAAGAACTAGAATGACTGAACTTGTGGCCAGCCTCAGAAGTCACCCTCAGAACACAGTCAATACCACATCTCCACATACAGTGGTAATCTCCCTGCCCGCCATCTTGGATACAGCAGAGAGGCAGTATAAGTAGATCGCGTTCTGACAGGTTTCTTTGATGTTGTTTTCCCTCCGCTGCCCCGTTCTACACACTCCGCGCCCTGGGGTATGAGTGACTGTAGTCTCAGAAGTCTCCCAATAATCGTTATACCTCTAACCCTCTAAGGACCACATAGTGTGTTAATGCATAATGCCCTTTTACTTTAGCATTATGATGCATGAATGCGGCACTGGCGAGTAGCTCGCTGGAGCTGCATTCAGGCCAAGCCTACGGGGCTGATACACGTCATGTTATACTAATGCGCAGCCCTGCCAAGTCACCAGCTAGGGATGCATGAATGGATCATAAGAACAAAGGCAAAAGCACTATGTCACACATATATAGTTTTACCCATTCTATGCCCTGCAGTAGCAGTGACTGCCGTCTCAGTGCAATCATCCAACCCTGAACCCTTTAGGGACCAGATAGCGATTAAATACATTACGTCCTTGTTCCTCTACATGGGTAAAAATCGACACGGGCGACACGGCGACACGGCCCTTTTAGGCCCTTTTAAAAATCGACAGACACAGGAAAATCAGGGATAAAAATCGACCCACAGTTTTTTTTCTCTATGTTCTTATGTAGTTAAAAATCGACACGATGCCACTGCCCTCCTGCTAAAATTCGACCCGGCGACATGGTCAAAAATTGAGGGTACCCATGTAGAGGCACGTCCTTTGTTGTCATGATGTATGAGTGCAGCCCTGGCAAATTACTGCTACCCAATAGTTAAGGATGTACATGATACCAAAATATAGGAAGTGTATTAATCTCAAATCACATTCATTCACCATGCTAACAACACAGTATACCCTTAACAGAGCGATTTCAAAGTCTGAAGTTAAGACTCAAGAATGATATGAGTTCCACTTGAGATTTTATTTGCCAGGGCAATGACCGTTTGGTCAGCCCCCTGTCGTCCTCCCTCCCTCTGCCCCCCTCCTGCCTCTGTGTGTCAGCGGGTATAAATCATGCAGGCCTTGTATCAGTAGAATATATTCAGCTGAGCCCTGGGGATGGGGAAGGGGGCAGCAGGCTAAAGTCATCTCTCTAACCCTTTAAGAACCGCATGGTCCTTTAATATTAATAAACAATGCTGTTTTGTCATCTCGATGCATGATTTCATCCACGGTAAGTTACTCGTGATAGCTGTATGCCTACCCTGTGCCAATACATGGGTAAAAACTCGACACTAGCGACACAGCGACACGGTCCTTTTAAAAATCGGCAGGGCGACACGGCCCTTTTAAAAATCGACGGATACAGAAAGATTTGAGATGAAAATCGACCCACAGAGATTTTCTATGAGTTCCTATATGTATAAAAATCGACACACCAACACTTCTGTATACTAAAAGTCGACATAGCGACATGGTCAAAAATTCGGGTACCCATGTAGAGGTATAACCCTATGGGGTTGATGCAATCTCGAGGGAACAGCATGATGCACCAATGCAGTGCTGATGAGTTACTGCTAGTATTCGTGCATCATAACCAAAAATGAACATGAAGTCTTGAGGCCTCATGCTGCCCTTACAGGGTTATGACTCCCTTCTGTGGAGTTATGTGGGATGGCTTTTTACTTGTGTGCTTGTGAAAGGAGCGGCAGCTTTCTACACGGAGGCTGCAAGATGAAATATATTCCTGGCCATACTTTTCTATAGAGACCTTTCTGGTGGCAGAAAAAGGGGAGGATTCATCACAGAAGGAAGCAGGAACACAAGATGGCGCTGGGTGTGATTAAGTGTAACTCTCCACCAGAGGTCACTGTATCCATCAGGTGGTACAGTATGGCAGTTTATGGTATGACTACATAATTGGGGAAAATCATAGGGAGAAATCCTGCAATGTTACCTTATTAATGTTGCCCAGTGACCACACAGATGGTATACATGACTATACAAATAAAATATTTTGCCATACAAATTCTCCATCTAACTGTACGTACGCCAAATTCATAGGGAATATAGAGCTGATGCTATTTACATAGTACCTCAGCATATGTGGCCGCTGAGCGATGTTGGTATGGTGTCACAGGTCCATTCAATCATGTTGGTAATTTAATATCTATCAACAAATCAAGATCACATAGCTTGCGAAATGAGTGAACTCTGACATGATCTCTTTTAGAAGTCGATTTTGGTCAGATTCTTTTTCTAATTATATACGACATAACTAGATTCTCAACTTGTTTTTCAGAATAGTTATTTTATTTGATATTTGAACCTGCAGTTTCGGCTTAAATTACTAGGCACAGGCTCGAATCAGACCAAATTAGACTTGAAAGAAAATATATATAGAACATGGTTCATATTATTGGACAAAAGTCATCGATGGTTGGTTTGAAATTTTGCAAATTTGAAGGGAAGATTGATTTCACTTGAAAAGGAAAGGATATTGAAAAAACATCACAGTTCAGTGAACTGTCGAACAGTAAGTAAGTCTGAAAATATTCTCGTAGGCACAATTGTATGTGAAAATATGCTATTTTTATCTGTGCATACACAGGGTCTGTGTATCCCAAGACACATCTGAATAAGTCCCTCAGAGACTGCCTGCTTCTTGTTATAGTCATCCAGTTCTACAGAATGTTTATCAGCAATACGCTAGCTGCTTCTCTGAAGGACCATATTGCATATTTAGTCTTTTTCTTCCTCCTTTTTGTCTGCATATATATCCCTTTAAGGGCCCCATAGTGCATTAATGAAATATGCCCTTTGTTGTCTTTATGCATGAATGCAGCCCTGGCGAGTAACTTGCCAGGGCTGCATTCATGCATCATGCCGATCCTACAGGATTGATACTTTCCCGAAGGCTCGGCATAAGGCATAAATGCAGCACTGGGAAGTTACTCACCAGGGCTGCATTCATGCGTCATAGCAACCAAGGCCGTAGTACATGAAATCGCTATGCGGCCCTTATAGTGCTATGTGTGTATGTGGGCATGGGCATCTCAAGATACGTCTGAATAGATGCCGGCACTACTCCCATTACTTGGTCTCACGAGATCTCGTTGACAGCGGCCGGAAGTAGTGGTCTGACCTAATTTAGTCACATGGTGCGTCATTCACCCAATTGGGGGTGCTGCTGCTATCTTGTACGGCCTACATGTCTACACCGCCATCTTGTTTGTTTCTGTCATCCTATCCCTATCTCCCTTTCTCTCATACTCTCCCATCTGACCCACTCTTCTCTCTTTCTCTTCCTACTACTTCACCTTTCCTGTCCCATTGCCTGTTCAACCTGCCTCGTCTATCCATTTATCTTATCTTCTCCCGTTCTTGCATCATGCTGATGATAAAAGGGCACAGCGCATTAAAGCACGATGCTGTCCTTAGATAGTTAAATAATCGGCGGCAGTGGTTACAGCTATTTCTATCTCCAACACCAATGTGCAAATGAAATGTTAAAATTGCATGCCACAGGCTTCAGAGCCATTCCTTCATTCCACCTGCTCCTTAATGTTTAACCCTTTTGTGGCTGTATAGAAATTTAATGACTCGTGTCGTTTGTTGTCACGATGTCTGAATGCAGGCCTGATGAGTAACTTGCCAGTGCTGCATTCAAGCTCCATGATGACGTGATGGAGGCAATACCCTCCGGAAAAGTCAGCATGACATAGAAATGCAGCCCTGGCAAGTAGACTCAAAATGATTGCATCCATGTATTATGATGATGAAGGGCACAGCACATTAAAGCACCATGTGGCCTCTGAAGGGCTACAGGGGTTTTTCAGTAATCACTGGTTGCTGCCGGCAGACTGGGCGATAATAGGGTGTGTTGGTGTGTACAGGTTGGGGTGAAGGAGACATGCCTGCTGTAACAAGATGGTGTCATGATAAGGCTTCACACAGGGTGGGGAAAGGGAATATTGGCATTTCCTAACACAGTAGACACTGAATATGGTAGTGGGAGGGAGCAAAGGAATCACAGTTGATCAAAAATCCGATGTAAATCTGTGATTATTCGGTGGGAGCTGATATGGAGATGGAGTTTAATCTAAGTGGTCAACTAATGCAATTTGAGATTTTCCCCTTATTCCCTAAAGCTTCATACTTTGATCAGCATAATATCACGTGGGCTGACCCTGTACCAATATTTAAGTATTTAAAGAAGACTTTTGATGCATGTGCTCTGTTTTTAAAATACAATATTTGCTATGCTTAACTATAGGAGGGCTGTATTCAATACCCCCGTTGAATAAAGTGTTTTTTTTCATTAAATGGCTTCAAATCAAAAAATAAATGCAAATGCCAACTACATTGATACTTCTCTGCCGTATTCCACTCGTGGGGGCTGGGGCATATTCCACTTAGTCTGTGGCTTTGTGGGATATGACCCCAGCCCCACTCATGAAATACAGCAGAGATGGTATCAATGGGCGTTGGCATTTGTCTATATCTACCCCATTGGGGCTGAATACAGCTCTGGCGAGTAGGCTCACCAGGGCTGTATTCATGAATCATGACAGGAAAGGTGCTTTAAAGCACGTTTCTGCACTCCCAGGGGAGCTAGATTTTACTGATAAATGATAGGATGTGATTTAAGCCTACCTTTAGTGGATTTGTTTCTGTACTTTCTTAGATCATCCTTGACAAAGGGATATCTATTCTTTGGTGATTTCCTAACAGGGTGTTTTTTATGGTTAAATCACCGTTAAAAGGGTGAATTTCTTCCCATGATTAGGTTACCAAATTTGAGGTGATGTCCACACATAGTTACTATAGAAAAGATTGGAAGCTGCAATGGACCGGTTAATATATATTCTACATAGAATTGAAAACCCTCCCCCTAGCCTGCAGACCTAGAGTGGCTGTAGTGACAGTAGGGATAGCGAGATGACATAGTAGTCCATATCTATGCACAGTGTATGGTAAACTGGATATATATGGGACTCAGGATAGCACCGTCCATTACTTATATATTCTACTGCTGCCTGTACAGCCCCTCCCACCGAGAGGAGGCACGAGCCTTTAACCCTTCATGGGAAGGGTAGTAATTCAATATACTGTGGCCTTTTGACGTCGTTGTACCTACCCAATGGGATTGATACACTCCCAATGGGTCAGCATGATGCATCTGTGCAGGGTTTATTGCGGGTGTTATGTCGGTACTTCATGATAACAATTGCATGTATGACAGTGTCCTGTTTTGGCGCTTCTACGCTTATTAAATATATATATTATAGCCCGTGGCTTACCCTGTGCTTTTTTGAGCGATAAAATGTATGAAAATTTGAGTTTATAACCTTCGCTAAAACTAGACCTGCTTGTATATAAATAAGAGTCTGCGTTAAAACTGGCCACTACAGGAAGTCCTTGTGGTGTCATTACAGGGTTAATGGTTGTACAGTTCCTCAGCTGAGAGGTACTATAAGGCTACAATAGCCTACCCAGAGTTCCCCCTGTTCCCAGACTTCCTCTAGGGAAGGAAGTCTGGCCCGGAGCCCTTCGTGCACGGCCTGCATAGCACTACACATCATCTCACCGGCTTCCGTATGGGTAACAAAATCTAAATAAATCAATATTTTTTCACCGCCGAGACCTCTGCCCCTCGCCTCTCTCGCGTCAGCTTCCTGAGATTATAGCCGCGGAGTCATTCTGCAGCAGGGGGAGTAATCAGAGGGCCTCTCTGTGTGTTTCAGATCTCCAGCAGCGGCCTCACTCTCCAAGCAGATTCTTGGTCATGATTCAAATCCAGTTGCATAAATTAACATACATTATCCACTGTTGGATAAAGATGGCCGCATATATACAGAGTATAGGGTTCAATGAGTGGCGCCATTTCCCATTACAGAATACCTGGGAGTAGGGAGGTGTTCCGCAGGGGTAGGAACGTATACCACCCACTGCGGCGCCAACTGCCACGAGTGCTCCGGGATCGATTCCGATTACGTCTTCAACAATTGGTTCAATGGCTGCGGGCGTAAACTCCTCCTCCTATAGCAGTACTGTGTGGATCTCTACACTGGTTCTCTAAGCCTTCTGCAGAGAAAGGCTCTGGTAACTGTCAATACAGAATTACAAAACCGGGGTTGTGCAATTTCACAGAAACCTCCAAAATGCCAAATCAAGGTGAGAAATAATTGGAGAGAATTACCTCCCATTCCACCACCATATCTGCTAGAGGTTAGAAATATGGGTTAAAATCATCTCAACTAGGTATGTACCTTGACTCTCTATGGTAGCCAGTGGTAACATAAACCTAGGAGCTCAGGGTACCCTAGCAATGCCTGGATCCCTCCGCTGTTCAGGTTGCTTTACCCTCTAAAGGTGGTATTATGTCACTATCCTCTTTTGTCATCATGATGCATGACTTCAGCCCTGGCGAGTAACACATCAGAACTGGATTTATAGTCATCAAGACGACTGTACAGTTTATTAACACTCTGATAGAGCCAGCATGATGCAGCAGTGGTGAGTAACCCGCCCGGGCTAAGTTGTGCATTGCGAAAAACGTTGCTGTGGCGTCCTTAAAGGGCTAACGCACAGTGCCCGGAGCGGGTTGGTGGGTGTCTATACGGCCAATAACAGAGCTGGTTTTTGGGGAGAGCACTCACTGCCAAAACTTGGTTTGGTGCAAGCCTATTAGAGCCCGAAACACAAAAGTTGTTTTGGTTTTGGCTTAGAATCTTGGCAGGGGGTCTCATAGATGAGAGTAGCCTGCATATTAAAAACCCTACCCTTTATCCGGTTGCAGTGCATGTGCTCTTTTAGCAGGTGCTATTCTGGAGGGTGTATACTGCAATAACAGTGCTACAATGAACCACATTAGCAGTAGCCTTTTGGGAAATGAATGTCTAGACTCATTGCATGGTGTTTGACAATTATGCAGTTTTAGTGCATCTTTAAAGGTCATGAGGTTGGTTCCATTTATGTATACTAAGCACATAAGGAGACTCTCTAAAACATATAAACTATTACTTTATGTCATCTTTAGATACATGGTTAATATAATTAAAGCCCCCAGAGCTGATTTTACCATCGTTTTTCCCATTTTCAAAATTCAAAATCCTCTCACAAATTGTTGTTGTGGATTTAGCAAAATCAAACAAGTGTAGGGACACTAATATTAGTATTGGAATCGAACGCCTACAAGGTAGTTCGGGCGGCCGGAGCCAGGGGGCACCCCTATCGGAGGCGGACAGTATATAAGCTGTCCTCACCCCCTTGCTCTGGCAGACCTTCTCAGGTCTCTGACTGTATAACATATTGAAAGCATCGAAAGATAATCATATGCCGATCGAACCTCATATACCTCAAGGACTAGCTTTATTGTACAGGTGAACGCTAATAAAATCCTGTTTCTTGCATCTCTACATGAAAACTGCAGTTCGAGTCCTTATTTAATCGAATTACCTAAAGACGAACTCTACACTGGTGCCGTGACCAGGATTTTATGTAGGAGATAGCGGACTGACCCTGGCAGAGGCTCAGTCAAGGAACGGGGGGGATGAAGGATCGGGAACCGAGCTGGAAGATGGGGAATTGGACTACACAGTCGCCCAAATCAATGAAATCTGGGATATTGCCTCTCGAATGCATACTCCAGAGAATAAAAAAGGTCGAAAGAGGAGTCTGATTTTTCGAACTCCGGGAGAATTTCCTCCTCCCAGGACGGTGCCGAATACCAATCCGTTCAGAGGGAACCCATGGGCGGACATGCTTCCCTCCGAACCGAACCTCGGACATATGGAACGAGACTTGTCCAGAAGAGGTCGACAGGTCCCTGATTATGACGCCTACTGCGAGAAATTGAAAGCAGAAGAGGAGTCAATGAGGGATCGGTATACAGCCATGAATGAGGATTTGATCCGATTGGCCCACGAAAAAGCAAGGGTCATCGCACAGAACCAGAAAGAAGCAGCGGAATTGAGTGAAGTAAAATCCAGAATCCAAGCGGATAGGAAATATATAAGTGAACAGTTGGCTCTCGAAACCTCTCAGTTGGCCAAGGTCCAACAGAAGGTTAAGATTGCTCAACACAGTCTGACCGAGGAGCAAGCACAACTCCAGAAAGAGAAGGAAGAGGCTCGCCGAAGTCGTGATCTTCGGGATACCTATGAAAGCGAGATCGAACGACAATCCAAAAGGGTCAAGAAAATCAAGGCTGATTATTCGAAGGAAGAGAAAGCCGGCGAGGCCCTGCGGGAACAGTTCGAGCAAGAACGAGAAGCGTTGAAGCAAGCTCGAATCGACATGAAGACTGACCTCGAAAATATTCAGAAAAAGAAAGATGAAATCAATGATACCTACCTGGCTTATCAGAGTCAGATAGAGGAGATCCGCAAAGAAGAAGAGACTAGGAGGCGGGAAACAATGAATGAGGGAGCCAAGCTACCTAAACACGTTGCATCCACACCTAGTCCGATATTGAGTACAGTAGAGCCCATCGAAACACGGGGGGTTGTTTCGGAGGGGAAGTATGAACGAACCCAGGGAGGGACTGTTCCGAATGAGACTTATCGTAAAGTCACGTATGGGGGAACCGAGGAGAAAGAAATCTCTAGCACTCATGATATCACGAGCGAGGCCCCACCCAAAAGAATGAACCATAGTTACGGCTCTCTGCATCCCTTTGCGGATGACACGCTGGCAGGACATAATTATACGGTACCCCCACCACCGATATATAATATAACCTACCAGTATCGGGCACCATTACCCGGAGCCGGATCGAACGAAGGACATCAGTCCTATAACGAAGGGGGAGGATCGATTCCGAGCAGGGGGACAGGTGGTGCTCCGAACCCCGGAACGAATCCGGGGGGAGGAGCCGGAACTGTGCCGAACCCTGGTTCGTACGGAGGTTACCCCCCCAGTCCTGAACGAACTCAGCCAAATCCAAGAGGAGGAGCACCAAGACCGGTCCCTGCCCCGAGGAGGTTGACAAAACGATCATCTATGGGCCCGAGGGTTGCTGCCATAGTGGAATCCGATCCTTGTATACAAGGAATGGGGATAGACTGTTGCAGTCGGACCCGGGAAGATGAGTCAGAAATAATGGAATGGAGCCGGAGGCAGTCTGATAGACTGGTATGGAGTCAGAACAGTGCCAGGAAGCCTGTTCGAACTCCCCGACGGTTCAATGGAGAGAATTGGAAGGAAAGCTACCAAGACTTTTGCGACGATAACCGTTATCATGGGTGGGACAAGGAGGCTTCCTTGGGTCCTCTCATTAAATGGTTGAGTGAGGGTCCGGGACGAATAGCTGTAGATGATTGGCGAGAGACGTATGGGGAAGATGGAAACTATGACCAATTGGTGGCAGCCGCCACACACATTTTTGGGGTGCTGTCCGCGAATGATCCTTGGTCGGAGTTCCAGGTACGAACACAGAAACCAAAAGAGTCTCCGAAAGTATTCGGACTAGAGCTTCAAAGATTATTGCAAAAGGCTCGACCTTATTGGAGACGGGATGATGAATATTTCTTAGATGAACTATTCACACACTTCATAAAAGGACTGAGGGATCCGTCCCATGCTGAACTCGTCCAGAAAGAATGGGGGCGAGGATCCTCAATGGTAGACTTCTTTTTGGCTATCGATCAGCATGAAAAGAAGAAACGACTACTTTCTGGGTTCGTACCCAACCAAAGAGTGGCGTCTGCACATACGGCTGCTCCAGAGGAAAGCGATTCGGACGCTGGTTCGGATGAGGAAAGAATTGCAGCAATAGGGGGAGATAAGTGGGATCGAAAGAATCGGTGGAAGAAAAATGGTAGCAAACCACCCGAGAAAGAGAAGCCAGTAGAGGCAAGCTCGAAGCCCATCCCTACCCCCCAGTTAGGAGCGTCATCAGAGAATGAGAAACGGTTAATGGCCATGATGGAGGAAATGAAAGGATTGTTGGACTATCAGAAACGACCGAAGCTAGATCGAGCAACGGTGAAGTGTTTCAGGTGCCAGGAGACCGGACATTTCGCAGCCGAATGTACGGCCGAGAAACCAGTTTGGAGGGAAAGAAAGAGAGAGGAGACGGGAAATTAGAGGGGGTTGTCCGTGAAGGCAAGCTGACGACCCCGAATAAAGTATGCCAGGATACAATCCATACGAACGCGATTGAGGAGTCTGTAATGTATCCGCCCAGCAGCATGGGAAATGCTGATGAGCCGAAAACATGTGGGGCTGGGGGTATTGGTGAGACAGTTGCCAGGGAGAGCAAAGAAGGGAAACCGATCACCAATAGAGAGGAAGGTTGGGTAGAGGAACTATCCAGGATCGGGGGGATCCGCCTTCCCCAAGGTCATCCGTGTCTGGAGTATTTGAAAGGATTCGGATTCAATTTTGACATGGCAGACGACATCAAAAGGTTCGCAAGTAATCCCTCTATGATGGGAGGAAAGAGATGGTATGTGTCCGTATCTGTAAACGGCAGAATGGGAGAATTTTTGTTGGATACCGGAGCTAGCCACTCCGCTATGTCGAAAAGATTCTACGATCTGGTGTCGAACATGGATGATGACCTCACAACGAGGGTAAATGCATGTGCGGCTGATGGGAGCAAGATACGAACGTTTGGTAGAACTTGTATGATCATCTTGGTGGGTGGTAGGGAATATATCATTTCCCCTACTGTCGCTGGGATAGAGGATGATGGTATCATTGGGATGGATTTCGCTTCCTTATATGGGGTAAAATTGGACCCCATCACTGGAATGTTGAAAGTAAATCGTCCCTACAAAGACAGGATACAATGCCTGGCACGAGAAGTTAGTGGAGTAGCGAGTGTGGTACAGACGGTAAAAATACCTCCCGGAATGGCATGTGATGTGTTAATAGCCTCCAGTAGGATGAAGAGGGGCGTTCCGGGGGTTTTCGAACCTAATGTGACAGTGTTGGGAAAGAGGGGTTTGGAATCAGCCGACACCCTGATAGGCAACATAGCATGGGGGGTGGCCCCTATAACGAACCCGGGTTCGAAAACCATCTACCTAGAGAAAGGCACTGTAGTGGGAGAAGTGATATCCGCGGAAGCGGTCACCAGTAGCTTTGAGAATGGAAGTGGACTAGTCCCGAACAATGAAGTAATGGAAGAAGGATTGGAAAAGTTAATAGAGGGATCCGGAGTAGAGACGGAGGAACAGAGGAAAGCCCTGAGGGAGATGTTAACTGAGTGTAGTTTAGCCTTTGCGCGGCCCGGAGAGCCGTTGGGACGAACGGATCGAGTCCTGCACTCAATTAACACAGAAGGGGCGAATCCAGTAAAGATACCATATAGACGTCTTCCGCTAGCAAAGAAAGTGGTGGCGGAAGAGGAGATTACGAAGATGTTGGCGGAAAGAGTGATAACTCCGAGCACCAGCCCTTGGAGTAGTCCAGTATGTATGGTAACAAAGAAGGATGGGAGTATCCGATTCTGTATAGACTACCGAAAACTAAATGGCTTGACTAAAAAGAATTCGTATCCGCTCCCCCGGATAGATGAGACCATTGATTCCCTCGGAGGAAATAAATGGTTTTGTACGATTGATTTGCAGTCTGGCTATTGGCAGGTAGGAATGAAAGAAGAAGACAAGGAGAAAACTGCGTTTTCGAGCCATGTAGGGTTGTTCCAGTATAACGTGATGCCATTCGGACTCTGTAATGCTCCGGCCACGTTTGAAGCAATGATGGAGACCTTACTGAGTGACTTATTGTGGAAGAAATGTCTAGTATATCTGGACGATGTGATCATATTCGGAAAGACATTCGAGGAATGCCTGGAGAACTTGAAGTTGGTGTTGCAGCGAATAATCTCGAATGGATTAAAGCTGAAAGCTAAAAAGTGTAACATGTTTCAGAAAAGTATTAACTATCTAGGACGGATCATCTCAACAGATGGGGTGAAAGCTGATCCGGAAAAGGTTAAGACGGTAACAGACTGGAGCATTCCTAAAGGACCGAAAGAAGTAAGATCCTTCCTAGGATTTTGTTCTTATTATAGAGATTTCTTACCAGGATACTCCCGGATAAGTTATCCAATACAATGTCTGTCGCACTGGACCCCGGGGAGACGGAAGGAGAAGTTTCCATGGGGGAAAGAACAAGGGGAATCATTCGAACTGATTAAACGGTTGTTCGTGGAAACACCAGTTTTGAAATACCCCACTGCGGATGGTCATTTCATATTAGACACTGATGCGAGCAATGAAAGTATAGGGGCTGCTTTGTCTCAAGTCCAAGAGGGGAAAGAGGTTCCAATCGCATTTGCAAGCAATACAATGAGTAAGGCACAAAGGAATTATTGTACGACAAAGAGAGAATTATTGGCAGTGGTAGTATATACTAAGAAATATAAGCACTTCTTGTGGGGATCTGATTTTACTTTACGTACGGATCACTCCTCCCTGCGGTGGTTATTAAACTTTAAGGATGCAGAAGGTATGATAGGACGGTGGTTAGCACACCTATCCGAGTTCGGATTGGACCATAGCCAAATTCAGCATAGAAAGGGGGCTAAGCATGTAAACGCTGACGCGTTGTCGCGAATCCCGGTGAGGAAGTGTCAGAATGACGGATGTGATGATTGTGGGAAGCATAATGCCGTGTTGGCAGGAGTCCGAAAGCCTTTCAGAGATCTCGAACCCGTTATACTAGAATGGGACGAGAACTCCATTAAGGGCTTCCAGGAGAGAGATGCGAATAGTATCCGTCTGAAGATGTTACTTGTAGAAGGAAGGATCCCGAGTCGGTCAGCAGTATCGTTGGAGAATAGGGAGATGAGGCGACTAATAGCTCAATGGACAGAGTTAGAAGTGGTGAATGGACTGATCTATAGGTGGAAGACGAATGCGTTGGGAAATAAGTCGAGACAGATCTTCATTCCTACTGCCATGCGAAGGGATATAATGTTCTTTTGCCATGGGCATCGGACCAGTGGCCATTTTGGGAGAAAACGGTCTCTGGAAAGGCTGGCTAGAATGTATTACTGGCCAGGTATGAGTACGGATCTGTTGAGATGGATAGACACTTGTCCGAAATGTTGTACGAGCAAGCCCGGACCTGGGTTGGGAAAAATGCCCTTAACCCAGGAACTGTTTGGAGTAAGGTTCGCAAGAGTGGCAGTAGATATAATTACAGGATTTGTGACAACTCCGGAAGGAAATACATGTATGATGGTAGTAACGGATTACTATACGAAGTATACGAAGGTATTCCCAATGAAGGATCATAAAGCGGCAACTTGTGCTAGAATGTTAGTGAAGGGATGGATACTGTACTTGGGAGTGCCTCTGATGTTGCATAGCGACCAAGGGAGAGAGTTCGAATCGAATCTATGGCAGGAAATGTGTCATCAATTGGCCATTTGCAAGACCCGAACCAATCCGTATCGACCACAGAGTGATGGTCAGGTGGAAAGATTCAATCGTACCCTGATACAGGTCCTGAAGAGTTTAGTAAATCAAGAGATGGATGATTGGGATGAGCAGTGCGACTTTGTTTGCCATGCTTATAATAGCACGGTACATGCGAGTACGAACTGCTCTCCGAATCTGTTAGTATTCGGGGAGGATCTGATTATGCCAGCGGACCTAGTGTTCGGAGTAGTGGGTATGAATCCAGATGTCCCGTGTCACATCATGTTTGTGGAAGCGTTGAAGGAGCAATTCCGGAAGGCGTACGAATTAGTAAGAAAGGAATTAGGAAAGACAGCTAAATGGCAGAAAGTGGGCTATGATACTAACCTAAAGGTTCGGCGGTTTGCGGTAGGGGACTTAGTAGCAAGATACCACGAACCTCTGGTTGGCATCAAGCTGAGAGATAATTGGGATGGTCCGTGGAGGATTACCCAGAGAGTAAGTGATGATACAGTCCTGATGAGGGATACCTTCGGGAGGAATCAGAAATCGAATGTGGCCCGGTTGAAACCATGGAAGGGGAGAGAGTACTCCTCGGAAATGTTCAAAATGGGACAGGAAGAAAAAGATGAGATGAAAAGGGATTTAGATAGAGTAATCGAGAAGAGGGGCCCGGGTAGGCCCAGGAAAGTGAAGAAGGAAGCGGTGCAAATTAAAGCATCTCCAAAAAGATCGGAGAAAACAAAGAATGTCTCGGCAGGTGTAGACAGGAGGAGAAGGACTGTCCCCTCTGTGGCTAAGAGGGAACGGGCGAAAACCTCTCCGAATGTCAGGTGTAAGGAGAATCCAGTAGGGGTTCGTCGCAGCCCTAGGTTGAGGGTGAGGGGTGCTGTTACCTAACCTGAAACACAACGATGTAATCAGTTAAATATTGTCATAATTACCGGGGCAACCGGGTAATTCGTCTTCTATGTAGGAATGATCACGATAAAAGTCAGAGATCCAACAAACTTACCTGTGAATGTGCCAGAGGGTAATGGACGGATAATCCGGCGGATTAGTAGTTGCTATCCGTATTTAAATCCATAATGACTCGAGATGAATTCGACAGGGCGGTGAGGATATCCGTGCTATAATTACCTGATCGTAATGCGTGACGCGCGGGAAGGATGAATGATTGTTTATATTTTTGCAAGCGCGGGAAACCGAAGTCTCGCCGAATGCGCGGTATCTCGCGAGACCAACGCGCGTGCGCAAAGGTCGACGCGGGTCAGCAATCCGCCATATTTGTTTACGGTTCGCCGGACAGAGCAAGGGGAAGCGTATCAGAGCACAAAAGCGAGGAGATAAAGACTGATTGAAAGTGAACTCGGTGAATAGCAGGTGGGTGAAGTCGCCAGGATCCCGTAGAAAGGGTCCTGGTACCTGTCATACCGTTATAAACGAGTGAAAGAACTTTTTGAGTGTCACGATGGCTTCGGCGTCTGGCTCTCATTCCGAACGATCGGCCCTCGACGAGGTGTCCGAAGCATTTATGGAGACCGAGGCGATGTCGCCAGTAACCAAGAACGAAGAAAGTGCATTGAATGAGGATATTTCCGAAGCAGAGGAGGTTATGGGAATGGAGATCGAGGAAATCCTGGAACGATCGGAGGAGCCGCTGCTCGAACCGAATCTGGATGGATTTAAATCGAGGTACGACGGTCGGGAAGTTCATATTCACGACCGGATCCTAGAAGGAGACCGAAAGTGTTGGGACGCAACCACTAGGGACTGCGTTCGGCACTTCCTATCCCCGACAGAATAAGCAGCACTGCCATCCGAATGGCTGCTGTTTTACAATCGGACTGAGGCTGGACTGCAAGTGAGTCAGTCGTTCCGGAGGGCGATGTTCGATTGCGAAATCGCATATCGGCAGAATCGCCTTCCGAACCTACCACATGTATTGACTGACCATACTGGAATGGGGGTGACCGGAATGGATACCGCGGGAGAGGTATTGTACCGGGAACCCGATATGGAGAAAGAACCTAGGACTGCAGAGGACTGGGTGGAACGAGCGGAGCATCCGGGCACCCCGAGGCTCTACACTCTGGATGGAGACGAGTTGCTTCGTCGACTGGAAGAGTGTTCCGAGCCGGAGGAAAAGTTGAACGGAATCATCAGTACGATGATTCGAGAGGGGACCTATGCCACTAGGGCATATGTTCCCGGGGAAGAGGAAGAGCTGAGCTCTGCTCAACATAAAGAGCGACTGGCTTCCATCCGAAAGGGCAAAGCAATCCTGAAGGCCGCCAAACAAAAAGGTGGTGTGTCAACAGGGAGCGAAACCGAAGGAGAGGAGACCCCAAAGAAAACGAAAGTTAAAGGCGTGAAGGGAAAGACGAAGAAAAAGTCTCTGACCGACACCGAATCTGACAGTGACCAGGGTGCCTTCACACCGGTTCTGTCAGCGAAAGAAAAAAAGAAGTTGAAGGAATCTAAGAAAGACATAAAAATGACTGTGCCTCCGAAAGTGATTGCTAAAGTCACAGAGGTAGTGGGCAGGAAAGATCCTTCGAGTGATAATCCACTGGAGGGACGGATGGCTGCCGTTCAGGCTGCTGCCGCCGCCAAGGTCAGTGGTATTATCAAAGGAGCCACTAAGAAGGCAATCAAAGTGACTGAACCCGTAGATAGTCCGGACGACGAGTCTGGACCAGATTCGGGTGACGAACCTCCGGAAACCGATCCGGATCCAAACACACAGGATCCGGAGGACAAGATGGAGGTTCCGAATGAGGAGGAACCAGAGGAGGAAGAAGAGGGAGAGGGTGAAGAGGGATCAAAAGATGAGGAAGAACGGGAAAGAACTCAACGAATCTGGAAGAATAGTGAGGCGAAGTTCGCACACTTCATTCCGGGTTCGTTCGAGGAATGCGCGAAGGGCAAGAAAGCGTACGGTTGCCCCGAACCCCGTAATATGAATGACGAAAGCGATGACGAGGATTGGATTCGGGAAACCGAAGACGATCCCTTGCCATCAGATTTCTATCTAGAATGGTTCAAACAACTGACCAAATATCCTGAAAGCTACTACATAAGAGACCAGAAGTCGAAATTGCGCTGGGCCTACTTATGTTGGTATCAGAAAGACGGTGAGCGATATTGTCCGTTCACCATTTGTATAGAAGAGAAAGGAACGGACAGGACATATCCGACAGCAATGCGGTTCCTGAGACATCTATGCGAACGGCACTTCCACCACACGGTGGTGTACGAATGTGCCAATTCGAAAGGGCAGCGGGATAGCGCAACCTGCAATGGTTGCGTTACTCCCAGAAGGGGTGTGATGCTTCGACATCTGAAGTTTTGCCACAGCCCCGGACTGAGTGCAGCACGCGAGAAAGTAGTGAGTCTGCACGATAAAGTGATGACAGAATATAATAAAATGATCCCTTCGGACTTTAAGCACATCGGCGTGAAGACAGATTCGTTCTGTAATGTGCACGAGTCCACGAAGGGCAAGCTATGTGCGAGAGTTGCCCTAGTGAGAGCTAGAGGTAAATTTCAGATGAAGAACGAACTCTTCTCTAGAGTGTGTGAATGGAGGGGTGATCCACCCAAGGCAAAAATTGACGAGAAGAGGCGAGCTAGCCGCAGCCCAGCAAGCGTCAAAGGAAAGAAATCTCGGTCCGATTCTCCCGAAAGACCGGAGTTTAAGAAGCCACTGGCTGTGGCTCGTGACTCGAGATCTACACAACAGAAACGGAAAGATTCGACTGTATATCAGTCGCCAATGAGTGGGAGGTCAGACTCACGTCCGTCCTCGTCAGCAAGTTCGGCTTCGGCCTCAGCATCAGCGTCAGCCTCGCAGAGTGATAATCCACCTGCTTGGTTCGACCGGAAAGAACCGGCCCGTGAGCCAGAGACTGGTGATTTCCCAGAATTGAGCGCACAGAAGGTTTCGGCCCGTGTCGAACCTGTACTGACTCAGATTCCGGACAATAGGCCCCGACTGAGCACGAGACCGGTGGATCTGTATTTTGATCCGAGTGACAAAGTGGTGTGCGCCCAAGCCCAGCAGGCAGTGGACGACTTCCAGGAAACTCAGAGGGAATTGGCTGTCCGATACAACCAGGGGGTGGCGAACTTGTTTGCCCGCTCTCTGGTTGAACAGGAGGCCAGAACCAGAACGAACCTGGAAAAAGATAATGAGGCGCTTCTGGCCGCCGAAACGAATAAAATTCGGAACGAAGCCAAGCTAGCCGCATCACGGACTGCTTTGGCTCAGAAACGCCTGCAGGAGTCAAATGACCGGAACGAGGCTATGAACGTCAAGTTCCAGCAGGTATTTGGAGTGTTCTTGGACGAGTGGGATGGCACCCGCGAATCCGCTCTGGAACTGCTAAAGAACCAGAGTGAGGAGGGGTGAGCCCACGATTCCAGAGTGATAAAATAGGAGTGATTGGATATTCGAAAGAGAACGAGTTAGTGTAGTATGAACGTCTACTGAACCATCAAACAGCAGTAACCGGAGTACGCAAGCTGAATACGGTGACCATACATCTGAAGAGGAGAGCACCATTCACCCGTTCGGAAGAACGTGTCTGTTCAGTTAGAACAGAGGCAGCAGTACGAAAATGAAGAGGAGAGCACCACTAACCCGTTCGAATGAACGTGCCTGTCCAGTTTGGGACAGGACGGCTGTTGAAGAGGAGAGCACCACACACCCGAGTCCTTCCGAAAGGATGGTACTTCGTGCCTAACCAATGTTGAAAAAGGTTAGGATGGCTGCCCGGATCTTCAGTTTTTTTGTTCCTGTGTTGTGGTTTTTTTTGTCATGAGAGATGTCAAATTGTTCTAGTCGCTAATCTATATATGTGTGTATGTATACTATACAAGTGTCCTTAATCATTCGAAATGTGTCGAGCCGTTCGGATATATTACCACCCATGTAAATAATATTAGTTTTGTATATTTTTATATACCCTACTGTGTTCACGACGTAACATAACGCTTTACTAAAATAAACTCAGTTGTATGAGTTTATATTATATTGTACATATATTTAAAAGCGTAAGCGTATGTAATGTCTGGGGGGGGTGGTGTAGGGACACTAATATTAGTATTGGAATCGAACGCCTACAAGGTAGTTCGGGCGGCCGGAGCCAGGGGGCACCCCTATCGGAGGCGGACAGTATATAAGCTGTCCTCACCCCCTTGCTCTGGCAGACCTTCTCAGGTCTCTGACTGTATAACATATTGAAAGCATCGAAAGATAATCATATGCCGATCGAACCTCATATACCTCAAGGACTAGCTTTATTGTACAGGTGAACGCTAATAAAATCCTGTTTCTTGCATCTCTACATGAAAACTGCAGTTCGAGTCCTTATTTAATCGAATTACCTAAAGACGAACTCTACACAAGATATATAAATTCCTTCTGTATGCTGTTACTGTCCTCACTTTGTCTCAGGGTAGACCTTGCAGAAAACTGTTCGGAGAGTAAGCTATATATATCTATATGTCTAATTCTTTAGCCATACATACAAACCAGCAACTCAGTCAACATTTTGACTGCTATGACTAACATAACACCAAAAAAGGCATTTAGCACGAATATGGCGAGATCGCAATGGAATTGCTATGAGCCGCTGCTCACACTTTTAAGAGCTGCTTGATGCCTCAAGTCTTCATGTTTGTTTATCGTCAAGACAACACTGGCCAGCAACTAGCCATCACTGGTTAGAGCATCATGCCCACCCTTTAAGACAGTATAAGCCGGTATATTTGACTTGATGCACGAATGTAGCATGGGTGACTTGATTGCCAGGGCTGTATCAATGCGTCATAATTACAAAATACAGAGCTCATTAAAACACCATGCTGCCCGTAAAGGGGGTCGACTGACCTAGCTTTACAGGGAGTCTTACAACAATCTTACTGAAGTCTTACAACCGGAAAGTCTTACTAATTAAGACTGAATATAGATGTCACATAGTCTAGTTAATCTTTTTCCTCCTTTCCCCCATCTAACTCTCTGCCCCCACCGTCATTTACACAAAAGTGCAGCGACCCTAATAAGATTAAGACTAAGACTTCAAGATTGTTGTAATACTCCCTGTAAACATTTGCCCGTGCACTCGCATGAGCTAGGTGCCATCTGCATTAAAGTTAGTACATCCAATGTGTCCCTAAAAATGAGTCACAGATAATATATTTGACTTCCTATCTATTCCATTTCCCCATATCCCCTCTGATTTTGCTCTGATTAGATTTTATTGCCCAAAATATGGTCATTTCGGAATAAAAGCATGCACACTTTTATTCCCCCCACTGGGAATACACTAGAAAAGCCGATGTATGGGGGATATTGGATCTCATTGTGACCTATCAACACCCCATGATGACATTTAATTGACCTCTATTCTCTAAATACTATATTTTTAGAGTGTTTGGAATATATTCTATCAATATTTAGAATTTGAAGAAAAATCGGATATACCCACTTTAAAGGGTTAGTTGTGGTTCCACATGGTGGGAGATGGGTGCTGTATCTCAGACCAGAGGTGCCACATCCAGCCAGGAGTTGTTTTGATCCAGATGCACTCCTATACCACATGTGGTGCTGAAAGCTATTTTTGGCCAGCGGAAATCCTTATCTATATATAGATCAACATCATCTATAGATGGCTAGGGATGGTTATCCTTCTAAGGCAGTGCACTCTCAGTTTGATGCATTGATTATTGATAAAGACTTTTTCTGCCTGAGATTGGATTTCTTTTCCACAGTTTGTTTATCCACTCTGGGTCTTGCGTGTCAACCGATCAATCGTGTTTGTATATTTATATCTGAAGTTGTTTTCACAAATCAATGTTTAGCGGTTCTAAATTGATATATTTGGGGATGTTTACATTTAAAGCTCTTGGGATTCTTTGATCTACATACGGTATTTATTATTTCATTAACGATTGATTGTAGATGGTAAATTATGACAAGAGATAGAGGGAGTCTTTGTCAGGAAGGAAGTAATATATAAGCAGCCATGGGTAAAAGATGCAGATCACATTTTCTACTTAGCTGATAATACAACTTTCTTTTCTTAAATCTGGTAGTGTAATAGGCTTGTCAGCCAAGCGGAATGGCTGGTCCTTATGCCCCATATGCCCCGTATGTCGTCATGATGTGAGGATGCAGACTTGATGAGTAACTCGCCAGGGCTGCAGTGGTGTATCATAGCGACACTCCACACTGGCGAATCAACCCATTAAGGGTGGTACGTTGCCTCGAAGCAAACGTTTGTCATCATGAAGCACCAAGGAGTAACCTGCCTGCACTGCATTGATGCAGCATGGAGTGTATCAGCACATAGGGTTGGCATGATGCATAAATGACTTCATGGGCCGAGTGGTAGCCAAAAGGTCTTTGTATCTCTGCTGCAGAGCAGGCTGTGTCTCAGGACCTTGGGCCAACTTATTACTAGTTTAAAGAGTTATAACATCCATTAACCTTTTCAGCCAAATTCTATCTACATCTGCCCTAAATAAACCGTTTTTATTCAGGCCGGTCAGAGCTGGCACCCAGTCAGAGCTGGCACACGGTCAGAGCTGGCACCCGGTCAGAGACGAAAACATTGGCCAAAGGTCGTGAGACACAGCCAGCAGGGGTAGACTGCTGGCCTGAAAGCCCGTAGTTTTGGGTCCAGGCCCGTAGCTTCATTCAGAATTACCCTCCCATGGGCCCGGGTGGCCCACAGGAATGTTTGCAAGATATTTAAGGGGAATGTACCTGATAAATAAAGTCATGTAATATGTCCTTGAAAAAAGAAAGATGTGAACAAATTAGGCAATTTGGTTTCACTTTAACATAGATAATTAAGAATATATGATTTTCTCTTTTTTTTTTTGAGTAAGATTCTTTTCCCAGGTCCACAGCTGAACGTTCGGCCCATAGGTTCTGGAGCTACGGGTCTGGGTCGCCAACAACTCAGAAAGTTTCTACCCTTGAAGAGTGGAGTCATCTTTGCTAGTATATACCATCACACGGATAGAACGAGGGGGAGGAAGCATTGATTGGGAGGCGGATCTTCTCCTTAATTACAGCCTCGGGGTTAGAATTAGACTTGGGCGCGCGTCAGAGAGCGTTATAAAATATGTATAGTGAGACCCTAGTGAGACCGCACTGCCCCAGATAGGTTTACCCCGGGGTTACCCTGCCACGGTGTTGTTGGTATTGGTCAGGTATTGGTGTACGGGGCAGGAGCAGGGGAGATCACCGCAGTACTGGTTTGATTTAGTGATTTGTATCTCTGTCCTAACCTGCTCTTTACATCAGTTACATCATTACTTCTAACTCATCCCCAAATCGCCTGTTCACGTCAGTACTTATATCTCTGCCCCAACCTGCCTGTTCAGTAAATGTATCTCTGCCCATCCTTCTGTTTTCATCAGTACTTCTATCACTCCCGCAACGTGCCCCAACCTGCCTGTTCACATCAGTACTTGTATCTCTGCCCCAACCTGCCTGTTTACATCAGTACTTGTATCTCTGCCCCAACCTGTTTGTTCACATCAGTACTTGTATCTCTGCCCCAACCTGTTTGTTCACATCAGTACTTGTATCTCTGCCCCAACCTGTTTGTTCACCTCAGTACTTGTATCTCTGCCCCAACCTGCCTGTTCACATCAGTACTTGTATCTCTGCCCCAACCTGTTTGTTCACATCAGTACTTGTATCTCTGCCCCAACCTGCCTGTTCACATCAGTACTCGTATCTCTGTTCCGACCTGCCGTTTCACATCAGCACTTGTATCTCTGCCCTAACCTGCCTGTTCACAATCAATACTCGTATCTCTGCCCCAACCTGCCTGTTCACCCTGCCACGGTGTTGTTGGTATTGGTCAGGTATTGGTGTACGGGGCAGGAGCAGGGGAGATCACCGCAGTACTGGTTTGATTTAGTGATTTGTATCTCTGTCCTAACCTGCTCTTTACATCAGTTACATCATTACTTCTAACTCATCCCCAAATCGCCTGTTCACGTCAGTACTTATATCTCTGCCCCAACCTGCCTGTTCAGTAAATGTATCTCTGCCCATCCTTCTGTTTTCATCAGTACTTCTATCACTCCCGCAACGTGCCCCAACCTGCCTGTTCACATCAGTACTTGTATCTCTGCCCCAACCTGCCTGTTTACATCAGTACTTGTATCTCTGCCCCAACCTGTTTGTTCACATCAGTACTTGTATCTCTGCCCCAACCTGTTTGTTCACATCAGTACTTGTATCTCTGCCCCAACCTGTTTGTTCACCTCAGTACTTGTATCTCTGCCCCAACCTGCCTGTTCACATCAGTACTTGTATCTCTGCCCCAACCTGTTTGTTCACATCAGTACTTGTATCTCTGCCCCAACCTGCCTGTTCACATCAGTACTCGTATCTCTGTTCCGACCTGCCGTTTCACATCAGCACTTGTATCTCTGCCCCAACCTGCCTGTTCACAATCAATACTCGTATCTCTGCCCCAACCTGCCTGTTCACATCAGTACTTGTGTGTCTGCCCCAACCTGCCTGTTCACATCAGCACTTGTATTTTTGTCCCAACCGGCCTGTTCACATCAGTACTTGTGTCTCTGCCCCAAGCTGCCTGTTCACATCAGTATGTGTATCTCTTCCCCAACCTGTCTTTTCACATCAGTATGTGTATCTCTGCCCCAACCTGCCTGCTCAGACCAGTACTTGTATCTCTGCCCCAACCTGTCTGTTCACATCAGTACTTGTATCTCTGCCCCAACCTGCCTGTTCTCAGCAGCGCTTGTATTTTTGTCTCAACCTGCCTGTTCACATCAGTACTTGTATTTTTGCCTCAACTTGCCTGTTCACATCAGTACTTGTATCTCTGCCCCAACCTGTTTGTTCACATCAGTACTTGTGTCTCTGCCCCAACCTGTTTGTTCACATCAGTACTTGTGTCTCTGCCCCAACCTGCCATTTCACATCAGAACTTGTATCTATGCCCCAACCTGCCTGTTCACATCAGAACTTGCCTGACGCTTTGAAAAAAATCGATTCACTTTTTTCTCATTATGTACATCATAGCACGTTTATTGCCATGATTCTCAGTACTGTTCATATAAGTACTTGTATTCCTGTCTCACCTTGTGTGTTCAAGGAAACACTTTTATGTTTCATATATTCACATCAGTTCTCACCTGCACCTATTTGAGGTTAGTGCAGAGACAGTAACAGGGATAGAGAACCTAGGAGAGTGCATGATACCCACTATGTGAGTAGTTGGTAGCTCCATGCCCAACACCCTTAATTCCTCCACTCCCCCCACTTATACCCTACTTTACTTGTCTGTCCTTTCCTTTCCTTTCCCTTCTCATCCCACGGTCCATTCCCTCTACCATCCCCTTCCATACCTTACAATTCCCATCCCTGTTGTTGCTTTTCACCCCCTGTCTAATCGTTTCACACTCACCCCACCAGAGGTCGCTACCATTGATTCCTGCCTATTGAACAGAGAGGATGTAAACAGTATAAAAGATGCACCAGCTGCGTATCCTGCTCACCTCCCCCTCTTTAGGCCTTTTTGAGTTGTTGACCAAGTAAGATTTTCAAGTTTGACTTTAATCGACTGGCACCAGAATAAGCCAATCTAAAACGCTAACATTAATTGTTTAAACATTGCTTAAGCAATTCAGACAGAATTATGACTATTTTGAGCTGTTGACCAAGTAAACTTCTTTGGTTTAACTCCAGTCGATGACGTAAGCACAACGTTAAGAGCATCTGTGGCAGGGATATTGAGAGGGCCATGCCCTGCATCATTTGACCCATTCAAGTCTTTAATGGCGCATTAAATGCCCTTTTTACGCGCCCATTGGCACATTGGCAGTATTCACAATTCCTTTTTTAATAGTAAAACTACCTTAGAATGGCTAAAATCTTTAGTACAATCCAGTCAAAAATTCCTGCTGCGGTTTTAAACTTGAATGGAGCCTCTACTTGAAAAGACCAGCTGGGTGTGAGGCCGACTTTGAGTTTGAGGTGAGGAGGTGACGGCAGGGGTCAGGGGGGTTAACCAGTGCCGTACAACAGTGCGTGGACTGAATAGAGTGAATAGAACCAGTCTCCACACTGGTGGTCGGGGGCCTTTTACACCCGTTAACACTTTAAGGATGGCGTGAAGCCTAAACTTGCCAGTGCTGCATTTATCATGCCGACCCTATGTGGTTGAGATACTCCCGAAGGATCCGCATGATGCAGCAATGCAGCCCCGGCGAGTGACTCCCCGGGGCTGCATTGGTACATATGTCATCTTTTAGCGCCATCCGTCCTTAAAGGGTTATGGGCCGCATAGTGCTTTAATCCACATTACCCAATGTTGTCACGATGCATGAAGGTGGCCCTGGGGAGTAACTCACAAGGGTCTTAATCACAGACCGTGCCAAACCTGCCTGGTTGGCACAAAGGGATTCAATGTTCCAATGCAAATGCTAGCAAGTTACTCGCTGGCAATGACGCTGGCAACATGTCGTCATTAAAGGGTTAACCCCGTCCACACACCCTGACACTGCCCATTCAGGTACCAACAGCCATATAAGGGAGTCCGCCAGCACATAGTGTCCAGACAGGTCTCTCCGCGGTGCTTTTGACTCTATATAAAGCCCTTAATGTACATAGTGCCTGCAAAAGTCCCTTGTCCCCTGTGTAGCTCTACCCGTGGCACATAATGACCTTCTGACCCTCTATATGTAGCTTTAATCAAGTCACATAAAGGTCCTTTTGACACTTGTGACTTTAGACCTATGTGGCCTTAATCATACCACACAGTCTAGATGGGTCCTTTTGGTCCTCAATATTGCTGTACCTGTGGTACATAATATCCAGAGAGGACCCCCTATGTCATTATACCCATGTCACACAATGTCTAGAGAGATCCTTCTGCAGTCTTTGCGAAAACCTTTTAATCCCACAGGCCATTCGGTCCTGCAAATTTTCAATGTTGCAGGACCGGCTACATTTTTGAAGGACTGGATCATCACATACCTGACAACTTATACATTTTGAGTATAAAATAGTTTTCTCCATTGAAAATATATTTTATTTGTACCGGTAATTATCTATGGCAAAATCAGGATAAATACGTAGTTCTCCACAGTATATTGACAAACATATTTCAGGTTTAGAAACCCAACTAAATTATTTTAGTCCAACATGTGACTGGACATTCAGTCCTACTACACATGTCAATCAGGTGGACCAGTTGCACTTTAGGAGGATATTGCAACTGTCTTGCAAGTTTTTACAAAGACTGCTTTGGATCACTAGGGCATAACACATATATAGGGAGGTCCTCTGGGGTCCCACTTTTTGGCACCGATGGCACATACAAAGCTGTTGACATTTTTAGAATAATTTGTTAAGCCCACTACACTGAAAATCCATAGGTTGAAAGGGTTAGTCAGTACAGACTAACCCAGGTTGGTCATATGAGTGTTAGTCACAATGGCAAAGTTATATTCAAAAATGACCGAGGGGTCAGTCAGTAGTGGCTAACCTAGGTTCATCATTGGTGTGTTGTATTTGTATACCACTAGTTGGAGCCACGTGTGATGACCACTCAGTGGCTCCCCCTGGAACTAAAAAGACTAAGGTGGGTTGGTCAGGAGTGACCAACCTGACAATAATGACTAATCTAGGTTGGTCGTATAGGGAGCCAAAAAATGACTGACTAGGTTAGGCACTAGTGACTGAGAGGTTGGGCGTATAGGGAGCCTAGGAATATCAGTGTATGTGCATATTACGTCAAATACGCTTAAATACGAATACAGTTTATATGTACTCTCTCAATCTGACTACACTTTGCTCTGCTAATGACTCCTTGCCCTTACTCCCCATCCCCACTCTATCAGAATGATGTTATACTTCAATGTACTCTCCATTCCCCTGGTTTGCTAAATTAAATACATTGACAATAATTGCTCCCGCATCCCTCCTTTACCCAACTCCTCTCCCTTGTAAGGTAATGAAATGACCAATGTCCTTAAGGGTAGGTGGGGGTTGGTATGGGGGGGGGGGGGTAATTATGCCAATACCCCCTCCCTCCTCCTGGGCTTTAGTCTCTGAGTATCCCACCAGGAGGCCCCCTCATTAGTGGCTCTAAGGGCCGCATAGTGCTTTAATGTGCTATAGCATTTTTCTGCATAATTCATAAAATGCAGTCATGGTGAATCTACTAATCAAGGCTGCATTTATGCCACCTACCGAACCTTCAGGAGCGTATCAACTCTGAAGGGCTCACATGATGCCTGCATGGCGCTGCACTTCATGGGAGGTTATACTAACCAAGGGCAAAGCTGCATTCAAAAATTATGAATACAAAACCCATAATGCATTAAAGCACTATGTGGGCCTTAAGGAGTTAAAGGCTTTAATCACCATAAGATGAGGCCCAGGACGTCTGTAGTTGTATATGTGGGACAGGAGCCCTGCAGGCCCCACCCACCACCCTTAACTCTTAACTGCCTTCACAAAACATTGGTCATCATTAGCGATGTAGGAATGCGTTGGCACTGCATTGCTGCAACATGCCAAACTTTTGTGAGTGTACCAATGCCATAGGGTCGGCATGGTGCAGTGCAGCACTGGTGAGTTACTCGCCAGGGCTGCATTCATTTACCATGCTGACAAAGGGCGCAGTTGAATAAAGCAATATGCAGCCCTTTAAGTGTTAAAGACCCCCCCCCCCAACATGCACACAGACCCTATACCCGCCCCGGGCACCTACAGTCACTGTGAATCCGGATGAAAAGAAAATGAGCTAACCCTTTGGAGGAAATCGAGTCCTTTGATATACTAGGCCCCTTTTTGCTGGCATGAATGCAACACTGGTAAGTAGCCTGCCAAAGCCCCAGTGCATCATGCAGCTAGGGGTTGATGCAGTCGTAAAGTCTCAAAGGACCGGCATGATGCACCATTGCAAAATCTGTGAGGCGACTGCTAGAACTGTGTTTGGGCGTCATGGCGACATGAAAAACTTGATGAGTCATGCCCGTCCATAGAGGGCTAGAATTAGGGCTGCTGACGTTGGTGAAATGTCAGAGCGGTGATTGGGACGCAGGACATTTTATACTATGTATAGATGCAGGACGTCTACCGTATGGATACTACAGTATAGAAGGGAGGTGGTAAAGCTCCTTCAATACGGCTTGAAGATTTGCGGTGGTATTACATATACCGTAAATTCTCGCACATATTATCTTTATCATATCAAGGACAGCATAGCACAATATAGCGTAGTCATTTAAGCATTTAAGCATCATGCTGACCATACAGTATTGATACACTTCAGAATGATCGGCATGATGCACCAATGCAGTGATGCTGAGTTACTCACCGGCGCTGATTTAGTGCATCATGATGACAATTGTTACTATAAGGCAACATCCTTAAATGGCTAAATAGTATTCCCACACATCTACTGGGTGACTCTTTAAGGATGGCATGTCGCTAAAGATGATATTTATCATCATGATGCATGAATGCAGCCCCGGCGAGCAACTCACCGGTGCTTCATTGGTGCATCATGTCGACCCTTTGGGAGTGTCTCAACCACATAGGGTCGGCATGATTCTTGAATGCAGCCCTAGCGAGTTACTTGCCAGGGCTGCATCCATGCATCATGACAACCAAGGGTATGATGCGCTAATGCATTATGCTGCCCTTAAAGGTTTAATAATAGATCTCTACATGTTAACAGGGTTGTGTTTTCTATGCCACTTATGCCTCATGAAGGGGTGATATCGACCAGTGTAACACGTTCCTGTGTACACTTAGCCAGTCTGCAAGAATAATATCTTACACACACAGGGGGCATGGTAACGGACAACACACACAGTTTGGTAAGACCTATATTCAATATACATTACAATGACCTTCTGCAAAGGCAAGGTTATTTTTGGAGGTCTGTATTATGCGATGATCCTGTGCTTCCTCAGTATTCCTTGGTCTTTGCTTTTACTGTAACACGGGGTTATCACAAGTATGCAATTCACTGTAAAAAGTTAGTAGATTCTACTGTAGGTGTACAGTTCAGTGTAGGTAAACATTATAGTTTCTTGTAAATCTACAGTAGATTCTACTGTAAATCCATTCTATAGTAGATTCTGCTGTAGATCTGCAGTAAATTCTACTGTGTACTTACACTAACTATTTACAGTATTGGTATAGGGAGTCTAGCTGTGGACCTTCAACAGAGGGATATGAGTAGTATAGGGAAATGGGAGTCCTTCGAATTTACTGCAGTGACAAGTCCTAAACACAGTGCTCGTTAGCTCTTGTTCCCCTTTCATGTACTTATTTGTACCTTATATTATATATGTGAGTATCAGTGTAACATTAGTTCAGACATTCGCCACCGCAGCGCTGGCATCGCTGAGAATGTACTTCTCTAAAAGAGTTGCATGAAGGAAAACACAAATAAGCCCCATGTTGTCTTGATGCCAGTTCAGGTTTCTGCCACAAATAGGCCTACACCCACCAGAGAAGTCTAAATATGGACGCTCTAGAGTTACACCCGCCTTTTGTGGTCACGAAAAGCACATGGAAAACTGTCATTGCATGTTTGGCAAAGGGTTCAGAGTCTGACCTCAGAAACCTGACACCTATGGCCACCATACTAGACTGCAGTGTGTAGCTTTGTGACATTGCTTTGCTTTTATTCAATAGGACAACTCTCTGCGTGAAATAACACTTTTACACTTTTCAAAACACAGAATTCTTTTCTGCTTATAACTAGTGAAGCAGGTTTACCAGTAAATGCATCAAAGAAAGGTTTGTGCATGCAAAAGTTCTGAAAACCTACACAGTCCCTGTACACACGCTATGCATGTCTATCTGGGTATATACCTTAAAGAAGAAACATGCCCTTGAGACACCTTTTTGGAAATTCTATTGAAGCCTCCTGCCTTTGATTCAACAGGAGAGCTTCTTGTGAGTGTAACAAGATGTAACAAAGCTTTACATATTGAGACAGAAGAACAATGTGTGCCACATCACAGAGGCTACCCGCTGAAACCTGAGTCATGTGAAAGCCAAGACCTCCAAAAGGCTTTTTGTAGTAGAAAATGGAATCTAAGTAAAGGTGCCTACATGCGATGTACATTACAGTGTGTATGTTAAGGGTCGCATCATGCTTTAATGTGATATACATTTTTGCATCATGATGCATGAATGCAGTCTTGACGAGTCAATACTTACCGACGCTGCATTCATGCATCACTTCGGCCATTCGGGAGTGTATCGACCCAGTATGACCCATTATGATGTATGACTGCATCACTGTAGTGGGGCATTCGTGCATCGTGGCAAAAAAGGGCATCGTTCATTAAAGCACTGTACAGCCCTTAACCCTTTAGGGAGGGTATAATGCCTTAATGCATCATACCCTTGGTCGTCATGATGCCCTTGCAAGTGACTCGCGAGGGCTGCATTCATGCACCATGATGACCCTACGGGGTTCAGACAACCCCAAAGGCCAATATAGCACCGGCGATTGGTGCATTATGACAACAAATGTCACCTTTTAGTGACATCCATCCTTATAGGGTTAAAGGGTTATTATAGAGTTACAGTGTGCATGAACATCCAGCAATTCCCTGTGTATGCTACTGGTCCTTGTGTGACGGAGGAATTCACTCTGTGTAGCTGAGATCAAAGTCCCTTATTCACAATGTACAGCTGAATTATTCACCCTTTTACTTTCCATTTTCTTCTGAGACTGAATAGTGTCAGCTTTTTACCAGCCCCAGTCCTGTATAGGAGGGTCTCTAGCAATCTCCCTGGCAGAGACTTCCGTTCCCCCGGTCACTTCTATCTCTGCCCAAACCTAAGAACTCTTCTGTAACAGGAGGGGCAAAAGCAGTGCTCTCCTGTGGAAAAAGTCTAGAAAGCAGTACCACTTCCCTGCTCTCCTATCCGCACCACACACTGCCTGTTTCCTAACTCCAACATAGTCCCTAGAAAAATCAGCAATTTCTACCACAAAAACATGACCAATCTTTATAATTTTCAGAATTTCATGTTCAGACCTTCTTACAAATATCCAAATCAAATCATAGATGGGCAATTGGATATTTAAGGAAATGTGCGCAATGGACAGAATCTGTCCATTTAGCTTGCATGGAGGGAGGTTTTTGCAGAGGTGGAGCAAGACCGGTGTCGCGCATAATATCTGCCGCTGGAGATTGGGTCTCTAGGCACATGCAGCATGTATGAGAGGCAGCAGCAGTCAGTAGGAAGACTGCTCTGTCTGTGTGCTATAGTATTCTGCTGTCTGACAGACTCTTTTAACCCTTTAAGGACAGATGTTGTTAAAAGATATTTGTCGCCATGATGCACCAATGCAGCCCCGGCGAGTAACTCGCCAGGGCTGCATTAGTACATCATGCCGACCCTCCGGGAGTGTCTCAATCTTATAGGGTCGGCATGATACTTGAATTCAGCACTGGCGAGTTACTCGCCATGGCTGCATTCATGCATCATGACGACCAAGTGTATAACAGATTAAGGTATCATGCCGTCCTAAAGGGTTAGGGCGATGTATGCAGCATGGTGAAAGAGCTACAGAGACGTTTCATCTCGTACATATTCAATATTGTATCCTTGCATGCTTGTAGGAGTCTTGGGGTCTACCTCAAGCTCGGGCTCAATCTATGCCTTAATACATATATGTGGATTCTGTGAGTATTCGTATGGGAATAGCGAATGCCATTAGCTGTCTGCTCTCTAACCAACTACCAGTCCCCCACTCTGAAGTTAACCATGAGAGGTCCACATTGTAATTTGATGTGTTATTCCTGTTTGCTGACAGTGGCTCCAGAGGGGTCAAAAGCGACCTGGCGACCTGGGCCGTTTTGGATGCTACTTTTGACGTAATGCAATAATAAAAGTGACCTGGCGACTTTTAGATAAAATTGACAGTACTTAAGGGGGTCCAAAAAAGCGACTTTGTGACCTAGACCCCTTCATTTCGGCGACTTTCCGACCTCAGGGGGGGACCCCTCTGCACCCCCCCCCCCCCCCGACAGGATTCATGAATGAAGCACTGGCGAGTTACCCGTCAGCACTGCATTCATGAATCATACCGACCCTTCAAGAGTGTATAAACCCGTAGGGTCGGCATGATGCAGTCATGTAGTCTTGGCGAGTTACTCGCGAAGGCTGCATTCATGCATTATAACGACCAAGGGCATGATGCGTTACTGCATTAAGCCATCCTCAAAGGCTTAATAACTAGATGAACTATAGCGATAATTCGGGCGGCTCCGTATGCATGGCCATGTTAGTTCTGAGCCCGGAATCTCTCATGAGACTTAGGCAGTGACCAAACACCCACACAACATAGATTGCCAGGAACAGGCTACACTGGGAGAGCAGAGCAAGGATCTCACGAGATTGCCGGTGTCAGTGTAAACAATGTGGTAGCGGGAATGAGTCCACACCCGGTATATTGCTATTTATTCCATGTGGAGAAAGAAAGTTACTAGGCTTAAGTATTAGAATGGCCATTCTCTACACCCCCATGGAGAAACTGGTGCTCATTCTCCATGGGGTGTTTCTCCATGATGACGTCACTAAAATAGCTATGAATCTTTAAATGTAATTTATCAATAATTACATGAAATAAACACAGAGATCCACTCTAATCAGTCTGAACTCCCGGGTTCTTTACTCGTGGCATCACACTCGGCTCTGTCTCGTGTGATACAATCCAATGCACCACTCGTGGAGAAACCTTTCATCTAGACAGATCATGGTGGACCTCTGTCTATATACACCTACATTATTGCTGGTGGTGGTACCTTGGATTATCTCACACTCAGATCTGCCTCATGTGATACAATCTAATGTACTACTTGTGGAGAAACCTGTCGTTCAGACAGATCATGGTGGACCTCTGTCTATATACACCTACACTATTGCTGGTGGTGGTGTACAGCCTGGTAGGATGCTCCCCAGCACCCTGTAGATACACTTTTTGTGCCTTACCACCTGCTGCGCTGCCCGTAAATATGGATGTGTTAACCCTATAGGGGCTTTAATGCAATATATACCGGTTGTCCGGAAAACGCGTTGAATTTACTCGGTATTGCTGTATCATGCATCATGCCAATCCCAGGGTAAATACGCTCCTCAACGGTCGGCATGAAGCACCAATGCAGCATAGGTAAATTCCTTGGCGGTTGTGTATAATGGCGATAAATAACCAAAAACAAAAACCTCATGCTGTCCTTAAAGGGTAACCATGGAGAGGATGTAGATGCCCGGATGATGATGAATGATACCAGACGCCCACCACCTGCCACTGCACACACAGCTACGGGTATGGTCTAACACCTGTTTTCAGTGGAGGGGGGTACACTGATATTCTTTATGCTAGAAATCTTAGTCAGCAGTCTTTGCGAAAACTTTTTCATCCCACAGGACATTCGGTCCTGCAAATTTTTAATGTTGAAGGACCGGCTACAATTTTGGAGGACCGGATAGTCACATATCTGAGGATTTCTGCATTTCTAGTATAGAAGAGTTTTTTCCATTAAAAACACATTTTATTTGTAACCATTTATGGCCAAATCAGGATAGATATATAGTTTTACACTGTATATTGACAAACATATTTCAGCTCAACTGAATTTTTCTAGTTCACAAAAGCCCAACATGTGACTGGACATTCAGTCCTGCTATACTTGTGAATCTGCTGGACCGATGGAATTTTTGAAGGACATTGCCACTGTCCTGCATGTTTTCGCAAAGACTGAGTCAGTACTGACCAACTTCCTTAGTCCTTTTTTCGGCTCCCTCTACGACCAACCTAGGTTAGTTAATACTGTTAGGGTGGTCAGTACTTACCGACTCACCGTAGTCTTCTCTATGGCAATAAGTAGCAGGCTAAGCCCTTTTGAGTAAGGTATTAGTCATATATCACCAATGTCCCCATGACTAACCTGGGATAGCCACTACAGACTAAGGGCCAGAGCATTTAGATTATCAGTGTAGATTATCAGTTTTACATTGGGGAGTGCTCAACAGATTTTGCTCCTACCCTCCTGACAGGCCGGAGATCCTTCTCACACGCCTCTGTTATTTCGAATTTATTTTGCCCCCCCTTAAATTCACCCCCCCCCCCCACTCAGTTGTTGAAAAAGTGAGCACTCCTTCATTATATGTAAAATGGCCCACATAAACTCAACCTCTTTTCCAGCCTACAAAGAGTCCAGCATTGTCAGACTCTGGAAAGAGGGTCCAGCAATACCAGACTCTCCATCCATGTTGGGTGAGTCCAATCTCTAAATGAGGATCCAGCATTGCCTGACCCTCACCAAAGTGCTTGACCCGTGTATGTGAATGCTTTTCGCAATAGCGCCGGCGTCAGGTTGACAGATTTTTCTGGTAATGCCGCCAAAATCAGATGTCTCAGGGTGGGACAGCTTGCCAGACCTGCAGAATATACATTATACAGTGGCGTTATGTGAATGATGAACAGTGTACACTAAGTTAGATACTGAGAGGGGAGAGTAGGTCATCTATAAGCTCCATCAGACCTTATCTATGGTGCTATGAGGGCTATTCCCATTCTAATGCAGCTCACTAGGAGGATACTTCTACTTAACTCTTTAAGGACAGCATGTCCATAAAAGATGACATTTGTCATCATGATGCACCACTGAGTAACTCACCAGTGCTGCAATGGTGGATCATGCCGACCCTTTGGGAGTGTTTTAACCATGCATGTAGGGTCGGTATGATGCTTGAATGCAGCACAGACGGGTTACTCGCCAGGGCTGCATTCATCCCGCGTGACGACAAAGGGCATAGCACATTAAAGCACTATGCATTCGTGAAAGGGTTACCAGTGACTTAATGTGCACGGTGGCAGGCTTTTCTCATCCTGAAGTGGTTTATCAGTGGGATGCTAGAAGTGGAGGTGTGGGGATTCTGTGGCTGAATTGACTACTAAACAGTGTCCTAATATAAAGCTACAGAGCACCATTATAAGGCATACAACATATAGGCCTATGTTTTTCTGGCCAGCTGCTCAAAGTCTGAAAACCTCATTTATATAGTTGCACAATATAGGTATATATGTTTTGTTAATCATATATGGCTGTATAACATCCAAATGTATGGCATTTCTGTTGTTATCTGTATGACAACAAATCTACATTAAGGCATCTTGCTGCCCTTAAGGTTTTAGAGGCAGCATGATGCAATAATACATTATACCCTTCAATTGCCATGATACTTGAATGCAGTCCAGATGAGACATTTCCCCTGGGTCTACATGATGTATGACTGTAACACTGGTGAGTTCTCCATGGTGAGGCCTTTTCACTGGATATTGTACCACATCGGGGTGAAAGAACCTTTAGATGGTTACCCAAGTGATACTGGATAACGCACTGCTTCGGTGTGAAAGGACCTTTAGCTGGTTACCCCCTTGACGCTGGATAAGATCTGGCATCAGTGTGAAAGAACCTTTAGTTAGCTACCCCCATGACACTGGATAAGATATGGCATCGGTGTGAAAGGACCTTTAGATGGTTGCCCCCAGTGACGCTGGATAACATATCGCATATCTTTAGATGGGTACTTTAGGTTTAGATGGCTACTTTAGGTGCGTACGGGGTGTGGCGCCGTGTGGGGGGCCGCGGCTACTTTAGGTGCGTACGGGGCGTAGCGCCGTGTGGGGGGCCGCGGCTACTTAAGCATGCAATCCTGGTGTGGATTGACAGAAAATGAACCTGTCCCGCGCCTCTCTGGTCGCGGCGCTGATAACTGATAACAACTGAATCCCTGATGAGCCTGCTCCCTCTACCACCACCACCCGCCACTGTCTCCGCACGTGACCTGCTACTGTCTCAAGACGTGTTCAAGTCTGTTAACAGTCAAGGCTGGTTTTGGTGCATTTCAATGAAAGACATTGTATGCGATATCAAAGGTATTGCAGGGCAGCATTGCAGGGCAGCATTGCAGGGCAGCATTGCACGGTGGCATTGCACAGTATCAGGAGGTATTACTGTCTCAAGACTTGTTCAAGTCTGTTAAGAGTCAGCTCTTGTAAGGCTGGTTTTGGTGCATTTCACTGTATCTGAAAGACATTGTATCCAATATCAAAAGTATTGCATGGTGGCATTGTATTTCAGCATTGCATGATGGCATTGCACGGTATCAGGGGGTATTGTATTCATCATTATCAATATTTAGAAATTAAAATTACAATTACTGTCTCAAGACTTGTTCAAGTATGTTAAGAGTCAGCTCAAGGCTGGTTTTGGTGTATTTCAATGTATATCTGGAAGATATTGTATCCAATATCAAAAGTATTGCATGATGGCATTGCATTTCAGCTTTGCACAGCGGCATTGCACAGTTTCATTGCATAGTAGCATTGCATAGTGGCATTGCACGATGGCATTGCACAGTATCAGGAGGCATTGTATTTATCATTATTATTATTTAGAAATTTACCTCTGTATATTCTTGACAATTTGATATGCAGTTATTTCTCAATATTGGACAACGCTAACCATGCTTATCTCAGGTTTACATTTCACTATGAGTTCTACAATATAGCCTTGCCCATGCCAACTTGTAAATTTCACTAAATATTAATATATAGATATATATTGGTCAGTCTATCCATAGTCTATCCTGATATATTGGAACTTCAATAATATAACTCCATCAAATATCTAAATATAACAATTAGTCTTTAGCCAGGCCATACATTTAATATTATAATTAAGTGAATTGAATTGAATCTGACCATGTGACATTGGCCAGTCTACCCAGCCCATCTGAGGTTGGCATTATGCCCGGCTCAGCTGAAAGCTCCCGGCACCGCGGGCTGCAAGCCACACAGGGCTGAATGGGGAGGCAATTAGCACCTGTACTGACGGCCACTCCCCCCATGCAGCCCGCCTGGACCTCCTATTGCGATAATTCTGGTGGCACCATGTGTGCGGCCATGTTAGTTCTGTCCTCGGAATATCACGCGGGATTTAGCTTGGTACCAGACTCCAACAGACCATATAGTACAGTCATTTTAGGCCAATATAGGGCCAAAGATAGAATAAAATACCTGACAGCTGAATTTTTCAGGAATGACCTGTCTATATATGAAGTTTAACCTCCCAAAAGTCCTGATGTGTCCTAGGCTTGGCTTTTTTTTTACACAAGTTTTTATGTGAGCCGCCGAGGTATCACCAGTTTGTGGAGTTACTGATTTGTACATCAAAATACCATTACAGCAATGAATCAAATGACTCTTTTTTCATAGCAACTGTCCAAAAGTAAGATAATATATCCAGATACACTATCCCAATATGCTGTTGGTGATATTACAAATAGATTTATTACGTTAACATCAAATAAACAAGAATAAACATGATTTATTATAATGTCTCACATCTTTAGTAAAGGCAAGCTAACACATCAACATCAGTGATTAGGCACTTAATATTATCAATGTGACTGCATTTTTATAAAAGTTTCACAGTTCAGATCTTTTTAGAAGATGTGTTAAAGGTTTTCTGTGCAAACAGCACTCCATACTGAGTGGTTGGAATTCAGGAAACCAGGTCACAGATTGGAGCAACATCCAATGCACTCACATTCCTGACCATAATTAAGGTAATTTATCTTGTTATTCATAGATTATTACACAATCATGCATTTAGCAATGTGCATTAGGTATCCTAGCACCTATATGTATAGTTCAATGCAAACAAATAAGCCATATTAGTGTCCTATTAGACCCACAATGTGATGCAATGTATGGGAAAATTAGTCACATGACAAAAGACAGATGACCTATTTTTTTGTTTCAAACTATGGCAGGCCAATTGAACAACAATTCTAAACTGACTTAAAGGAAAAAAGATTTTATAATCCTGAACTACTGGCCCAGGCCAGCACCAATGTATAGGATGGGAGAATGCTTGGGCCTTATAATGCAGGAATAGAGGGCACGTGACCACCGTTGGACAGGTCCCCAACACCAGTAACTCCTCCCTCAGTGGTGGCTATGAACCAGGGTGGTTGTCATAATGAATGGGCTTCCCTGCCAGCACCTGTGACCCTATATCTGCCAACGGTGCGCACATGCATATTTTATTATCATAGCTAGATATATATATATGGTCTACCAGTATGCTATAGCTCCCGCACCCAAGTTCCAACCAATACCAAATTAGACCATAAATCAATGAAATTATCCATTTAGACTTTCTTTTTTCAAAAAATTTGGAAGCAGCGTGTATTTTCATCAATTTAAAACAGAATTGGTGAAATAATCTAACCTGCTTCAATGGCCACTGCCCTAAGATGTGAATTTGTGACATACATTTATGCTATTTGGGGGCCAAATCTGGCCTCTTTTGCCCCCTTTTGGCCAATTCTGTGCCCACCTTCAGACATTGCTATCTTAGGAACTTGAAGAGCTATGGCAATCCATAATATATCACTGGAAAGGGAATTTAGTTGTTAACAATTCTAATATAGATACTTTATTTTGGGATTTTTTTGTCTATTTTTTATTATTTTTTGAATGATGTGAAGGAGAGAAAAAAAGAAATTTCATTTTCCGATGGTCACTGTTTCCATGGCAACCAAAATTCCAATTTTTCAAAATGCATAGATCGCACAAGCATAGTTAAATTCCTTGTTTCTATAGCTTTACTGTGGTATTTACATGCATACTGTAGCCCCAGGGACTGCAAAGTAATCAACAACCGCACATAACATGTTAGGGAAGTATGATACTTTTGGTTGGAACTTGGGCGTGGGAGCTATAGTCAGTAATTTTGCACAAATTATCATACTTTTGCAGAAATCCAATTCTGGGGGTTATCCCGGCATTATATATATGTCCACCCAAAATTTGATGGGGATGCTCCAATGTTTTGGGATAATCCAAGCCTGATGTACTCATTCTGCAGCACTGGCAGAAGGTATACATAAACATTGCAAAGGGATAGTGGTTAAAGTAAAAATCACATTTTTAAGGCAAAAGGGTTAATGTTTTTCTCTTGCGATAATCATTCATGTGACACCAATGTTTTTTTCTTTTTTAGGTTAGCAATGGATGACTTAAACTACAAATGTGTGATATGTGACAATCCCTTAGAAGATGGAGACATTGTCAATGTCGGCAGGGGGATGCAAAAGATTCGAGACTGTAGCAAAGAACGCAAAGATGATCTGGCTTCCAAAATAGAAGGCGTGTCGAAGTTGAAAGTACATTTCCAGTGTCGGAAAGACTACACAAGAGGTGATACCATCAAGAAGGACCTAGCTGCTAAGGAATTACCTGTGCCTATGGACAGTGATGAAAATAATGCTACTTTTCTGCGTTCTTCAACAAGCCCATTTGATTTCAAACTACATTGTATTTTCTGTGGTAATGATATGAGGGAAAGAACAGATTCCAGGCAACCACACAAATACAGAAAGGTTGTGCATGAAGTTATGAGCATGGAGTACATAGAAAGTGTTCGGATCACTGCTGGTAAAAGAAAAGATGAGATGGGAAAACATGTTTTAGATAGATTAAGCAATGCTATCGATCTAGTCTCTGTGGAAGGAAGATACCACCACCAATGTCAATTAGACTTTAATTGTACATCAAATAGTAGCAACACAAAAGGAAGACCAGCAGATGCTAATAAGTTACAGGCGTTTTCTCAACTGTGTGAATTTCTTGACACAAATGATGAGTGTCAGTACTCTGTGTCTGAGTTATGGGATCAAATGAATTCATATTTAAATGGAGAGGAAGGATACAGCAAGAAGTGGTTGAAACAGAGACTTGAAAGCCACTATGGAGGGAATATTACCATTACAGAAGGACAAGGACATAACAATATTGTTAGTTTACGGGATACCACCCAGAGAGTTCTCACTGCCAAATGGTACTCTGACAGGCAATCAAATATCAAAGAGGAGCGGCAACGGATTGTTCAGACTGCTGCCACTATAATACGTGAAGATATCCGATCTCATGTTTATGACTGTACTGCTTATCCATCAATGAAAACTTTTGAGCGAGATGGCGAGAACGAAATGCCAGGAACCCTGAAATTGTTCGTAGAAGGAGTCATAACATCAAAGAACAGAGAATCAACAAGCACTCAAAGGAAGCAGATTGCAATAGCAGAGGCATTAATTGCAGCAACAAGGCCACGGTCATATATTTCTCCTATATTGCTTGGACTTTCTGTTTATATGTATTGTCATTTTGGTTCCCGCCAGCTCATTGATGTCCTCCATAGTCTTGGATTTTCTGCAAGCTATGCAGAAATACAGAGGTATGAATCTTCAGTCATTATGATGGAACCTCAAGATACCGACACTACTGCTTTCATGCAATTTGTCTTTGACAATGCTGACATCAATGTAAATACCCTTGATGGCCACAATACATTTCACAGTCTGGGTGGAATAAAGTGCAAAACCCCTGCCAAGTCTACTGACGCTTATGTTGCAGTGCCAAGAGTTGTCAAACCCCCTAGTGCAGAATATGTTGGATCATATGGAACAGTTCCAATCAAAACCTACTGTAAAGCAAAAAAGACTGGTCTCCAAAAGATCCAAATCAAAGATCTTGCTCAAACAGAACCACTAGGTCTGACCAGAGCACTGGTTCTAGATACAATTTGGCTTGCTGGTGAATGGCTTGGGGTAAAACCACGACCCTCATGGAATGGCTACATGGAAGTAGTGATGGAAAATACTCAACCATATGAGAAAAGTCAGGTTGATGCATTGCCATTTATCAATATGGACCCAGGAAACCTCAGTACCCTGTACACTGCACTGGACAGTGCCCAGAAAGAGTGCAGAAAATGTGGACAGGGGACATGTGTTGTCACCTTTGACCAACCCCTATATATGAAAGCAGTGGACATTGTACAGGCATCCCAGGAACTAGGCAGCATAGTGGTCAGGCTAGGGGGATTTCATCTCTTGATGTCGTACATGGGTGCCGTTGGCCACATTATGTCTGGCAGTGGTCTCGAGGATTTATGGGGTACTGTCTATGCACAAGCATCTGTTGTCCACATGATAAGCGGTCATGCCTACTCCAGAGCACTCCACGCTCACTTTCTAACCCAACAAGCCCTCGTGACCATACTACTTCAATCCTCGAATGAACTAGATGATGCTACAAAGCAGAATCTTTCCAGGACATACAGTAGCCTACTTTCAATGGAAATAGACGTGGAAGAAGCATGCAGTGCTGACATGAAAGAAGAAATTATGAAGCTCTTAAGGTGTCTGAGTGATCATTCTAGCAACATGGGTAGAACTGGCCAACTTTGGATGCAGTACATTGAACAAGTGAATCTGATGCACCTGTTCTTGAGAGCAGAGAGATTGGGAAACTGGGAACTACATCTACATGCCATCCGAGAAATGCTTGCCCATTTCCATGCTGCAGGCCATCTTGCTTATGCAAGGTCAGCCCATCTTTATGTGCAGCAAATGGAAGAACTCCCCACAAAAATGAATGCAGTGGAATATGAGCAGCTGACACAGAATGGCTTCTTTACAATCCGCAGAAGTGACAAGCTGTGGGGTGGCATTTGGACTGACATGACCATCGAACAGGTCCTCATGAGATCACTGAAATCCTCTGGAGGACTGACTCATGGCAGAGGAGTCACAGAAAGTACTCTGGCCAGATGGGTCTTGACAATCCCAATCTGTATGCATGTAAGCAATGCTCTTGAGAGTTTCTGTGGTGTAGCATCCTCAACATCAGAGCAGCATGCGGAACTGCGTGATTCCCGACAAGTAAGGGATAGTCATGACCTGCATCAATTCATTGAATGGCTTCAAACACACTCTCCCTTTGCTAATAGACCTGCTGAGCAGCTAGTTGCCCTAGGATCAGGACTTGTTGCTGATACTTCTGTTAACTGTGAACAAGCAAGAGACCTTGGGTCCAAAGCAATGACAAAGATGACTGGGAAAAACTTTGCGGATGTCAAGCTGAACCGCAAAGATAAAGTCCGGCCTCTCTCTTCAATGAAGAACACAATTAGAGTCCAAAATGAAGATGTGGTTGTCAATCCAAGGCAACTCTTCAATCGGATTGTTTGTGTGCTAAATTCAAGTTCAGAGCTGGAGACATTCCTAGAATATGAACTTGCACCACTACCTCCATCTCTTTTTGATGACATCTCTATGAGAAGACCAGTGAAGTCTGTACTAGCAACTCTACTCAAAGACCTGATTCCTGAGGAAGTTGTTATCCCAGAGAGATGTGAGTTTGTGATTGATGGAGGACATCTTCTTCATAGTGTAGGTTGGCCAAGACCAGTGACATATGGGGAAATCTGCGAGAACTATGCAAGCTATGTTGAAAACAACTATGGTACAAATGCAACTGTAGTGTTCGACGGCTATGAAGGCCCTGCAACAACAAAATCACAGGAGCAAAAGCGTAGAGCAGCAAAAGCATGCTCTGCAGAAATACTGTTTGAAAAAGACATGCATGCCACCACATCTCAAACAGATTTTCTTGCAAACTCAAGGAACAAATCTCGACTCATTCATGCAGTGTCATCTAATTTATCCAATGCACAAATAGCTGTGACTCAGGCCGTTGCAGATGCTGATGAACTCATTGTGGCCACTGCTTTGGATATATCTGGCAGAGGCTACTCAGTTGTGGTGGTGGGATCCGACACAGACCTCCTCGTTATGCTAGCAGCCCGTGCAAAACCTTCCGACAATGTCTTCTTCCTCCAGCCTGGCAAAGGTAATGCACAGAAACTTTATGATATAAAGCAGCTACAAAATGCCTTAGGTGACCTTAAAGACATTCTCCTCCTCCTGCATGCCATCTCAGGATCTGATACCACATCTAGCCCCTTCGGAAAAGGAAAGAAAACTGCATTTAAACTTCTGAGAACCAACAATGAACTGAGAAAAAAGATGCAGATTTTCAATGATCCACAGGCAGAACATCAATCGGTAGCTGAGGCTGGTGAAGAGTTCTTCTTCTGTTTATATGTGGGTGACAACTGCCAGACAATTAACCAGCTTAGATACAATAACTACAAGAAGACCATCGCACGACAATCCCTCAAAATGTCCTTTGAGCTGGCCACTCTACCTCCAACAAGAGCTGCCACAAAACAACACTCTTTCCGAACATACCTTCAGGTTCAAGCCTGGCTTGGCAAAGAACTCCCTGCCACAGAGTGGGGCTGGAAATCAGAAGATGGGAACTTGGTTCCAGTATTAACTGACCTTCCACCAGCACCTGATAAGATCCTAAACATGATAAGTTGCAACTGCAAGAAGGGATGTCAGCGTCAATGTGGATGTCGAAAGCTTGGAGTGCCCTGCTCAACCATGTGTGGTGAATGTGCTGGGGTTGACTGTCTAAATGCTGCTCTGACAGAACAGTTAGAACAGGATTAAGTCAGAAGCAGTGAAACCAAAATTGAAGAAGAGTAGTCGGACCTAAAACACAGATATTTCTTATGAAATAGTTGGCTATTTGTTATGTAATCAGCAATTTTAACGTTATCTAAGTGTACAAGAACTTAATTTACTGCAATGTGAGTTCCCTTTGGTTATTATCTGATGATATTGCACAATACAATTTGATATATTGTTGTTCATTTACCATGTCAAGTCGAAAGTATGTACATTTTCGGGGCTAGCCGACCAGAAATAAAGAACATCGCATAAAAAAAAAGCCAAACCTAGGACAACCCAGGACTTTTAGTATGTTATTACTATTACTAAACCCAACTTATCCTGAAATTTTCAGCTGTCAGGTATTTTATTCTATTTGAAAACCTAATATGATTGTACTAATAGCTTGCTCCTAGCAAGCGACGCTCTGTGGACAAGACCAAAACTTCTCGAGATCTGCTGATGGCAGCCTGCATGTGTTCCCGGGAACAAGGTCCCTCCCGTTTTATCGCCATAGAGGGCGACGCTCGGGCAACAATGGCCGGAATGACATGGTAACTGACCACGGGGGATGGGGATGTGATATTGAACACTGTGAGGGTAAAAACGCTCTGAAACTGCTATGGAGGAGGTCAGATACTCCCTCGAAGTAGGGCTGAGATTCCCATTGAACAGGGCAGGAACTTCCATGGGGGATGGTGGAAACTCCTATGGAGAAGGGCAGAAACAAGCTGGCCCCAACTGGTCCTCTGACGCATCCGAGCAACATCGCTGGTATCTGAGGGGCCATGACCCAGTCACTTCCCCCATATATTGGTGCAATCCCTACGCGGTACACATCAATAGCTTGAATATTTACAGCACCAAGCGCACCGGCACTATTTTCACCAGCAAGCTTTGGTGCCAGCGATGATGCTCGGGAACAGAGGTCGAGGTGGGGCCAGCTTGGGACAGAAACGCCCATGGAAAGGGTTGAAACTTCCATGGTATAAACTTCCACTAAGGAGAGCAGAACCTGACATGGAAGAAACTCCCAGGAAGAATGCGACCAACTCAAGGGAGGACAAAAATTCTAATAAAAGAGGACAAAACCCCAATGGGAGACATGAAACATCATGGAAGAGGGGATTGATCGGCCAGTTTCTCATCCGTCAAGTATATTTACCGGTATATGTAAATAATATAATATCTAAGTTAGCATCATGCTTTGAAGATGGTACTGGTACGTTATTTGAATCCCCAAACCCTTGCCTGTTCAGACAGACATAAAACAGTAATGTCGTAATAAATAAGAATTAAAGAAACTAACCAGGGATTCTCCAGGAGAGATGGGTGTAAACACAATAGTTCAGCTGTTGTTCAGTGACATCCCTAACATAAAACCTCACGTAGAAGCCGCAGCTAGTACACGAGTCAATGCGGCTTATAGGATAGGGGCAGGGTCTAGGTGCGGCTTATACGTGAGATTTTGCTACTATAGAACAGTACCAAAGTCACCAACATCAGATTGTTAGTGTGACTTAGCATCAGCCAAATGTTGAGTGCGGTTTATATATACAGGAGTTAGGCTTATACGCGGGGTTTTACGGTAGTATTGTAAGAAGTGTCCCTATCTTGGAGCCTGGGTCTGTATCTGGGTAGAAGTGGTCAGTCTATTGATTAGCCTCGTGTCCATCTGACTTGCCATCTGGGTCAGGGGGAAGGCCGAAGTGCTAACCCTTTAATCATGGCATGATTCCTCCAGCCGCCATGTTCATTTGTTGTTATGATTAGCAATGCAGATTCAACGAGTAACTCACCGGTGCTGCATTGGCGTGTCGTGACTGCCCCTTGGGAATGTTTCCTGTATAAGGTGGTCATGATGCATGAATGCAGGTCTGGTGAGTTACTCGCCAAGGCTGCATTGATGCATCATGTTGTTGTTGTTGTTGGTAAATTTTATTGCTGGCAAAAAAGGACGATTTTAATTTAATTGCCAAGAAGTAGTAAAAGCTAATACTTCATAGAGAGGAGAAAGTTCATGTATTTACAAATATGCATTTCTTAGTTTGGCATGTGTCTATCAGCATTACTGGTCTCAAAATATTTGAAAGTCAGTGTAAGTCATTACCAGTTATATATTATTAACTGCAATCCTACAGTACTACAATGGTATTCATAATTGTGCCAAGGGGTATAGTGTTTTAAACCAGTATACTATCCCTAAAGGGTTACCCTAAGTCTGGCACTGCCTGCCAAGCCCAATGCCATGGACACAGCAGGGATTCAGCACAATTGTTTGTTCTTTTTTACCCTCTTTCTTCTTCAAATTGTCTTTTATTGGCTCTCAGTGAGTTAATAAAGTGGTCGTCTCGTGTCTGGCTTACCAGGTAAACATCGGGCGAGAATGGTATTAGCCCTTTAAGGGCCGCATGATGCTTTAATGTGCGCTCTTATGCCCTTTGTCTTTGAAATGCATGAATGCAGCCCTGCCGAGTAGCTCGCCAGTGCTGCATCATGCTGACCCAACAGGGCTGATACTCTCGGAGGGTTCGCATGATACATTAATGCAGCCTTCACTCGTCAGGGCTGCATTCATGCATCATGACGACTATAGGCATTTGCGACCTTAAAGTGTTAACTTAACCTCATTTATTTGTTTAGTTTTAGTGTCGTCGTTGTTAGTGCTAAGGGACCGGTTATTGTTCAAATTTGAGGTAGGAAAGAAAAGGAACCCTGTAATGCATACGATTTCGACCCTTTCGGTTTTGAGCTTGCCCTTTTTTCACACGCTCCAGCAAAAATTAGGCCTTTAAGGATGACATAGAACTTGAGTGCACTAAGCCCTTTTGTTACCATGACTCATGAATGCAGTACAGGCGAGTGACTCGCCAGTGCTACCTATATCCATAATATGTACCCTATGATATGAGGTTGATACACGGCTAAGGTTTCAGCGCCACAGCATTGGGGTATTGTGATGGCAGATGAGGGTCAATCCCTGCGGCATCATGCCAGCCTTAAAGTGGCATTCTCACCGAGCGTTTCCCACTCACAATTCTAGTACTGTTCTAGTCTGCTATGTGGTAAGTGCGAGTGGTGAGAATGCCCCTTTAAAGGGTTCAGGGGGCTGGTACAGGACTCGGTATACAACATAAACTTAGTAATGAGACCATAGTCTCATAGTAAACCTGATTCGGTCTCCTAGAAACTATGACACACACAACACCGTTAACCTTCTAAAAGGCACTTAGTGCTTTAATACCCTAGTCGTACCCTTTGCTGTTATAATGCATGGATGCATCCCTGGCGAGCAACTCTTCAGTGCTGAATTGAAAAGCAAAGTGCCAACTCTGTGAAGTTAATACACTCCTGAAGGGTCGGCATCATGCCGACAAAGGGTAAAATACATTAAAGAACTATTTTGCCCTTAAAGGGTTGAGTTAATTAACTATTTACAGCTGGGGGTAATTACACTCCCTATAAACCCCGGTCATGGCTGCTATTTCCCCGCTGTGAGGTCAACAACAAAGAGGTCTGCCAACTACGTGAACAGTCGTAATACGGAGCTCCTACAGAAACATAACAACATGAATTGTCTTACTGAGTTCCTACAGAATTACTGCTTACTGTACACGTTCTGCCATGTTTACAATCCATGTAAATAACGTTATCAATATAAAGATCCAGAAATAATTTCTTTAACTTCAATGTAGACGATGATATAACCTAAAGATGTCTTTCCTTGGCCGAATAAATGAAAATGTGTTTCAGAAAATATGTCGAAAGTAACTTTAAAATGTAGTCGGTGCAGGTAAATACTTCTCTCTATCTGTATGATATACATAATATTTTTTCTTAGTATTTTTAAAGGATAAAAAAAAGGTGTCCTGTAGCTGCCAGTTTATGTTGTAGCGGGTGTATATATGTTTACAGATTAAGGGCCCAACCAGCTGAGTCATGGGCAGACCAGGTGTGTAACCCGCCCCTTCTGTATACGGGACTAGCGCATTGGGCTATGGGGGCCGCCATTTTGGCTCAGAACAATGCATTGTGGTTAGGCCCCCAACTCCAGATCAGTGCATCATGGGAGAATTTTGTTCCAGGTGTGAGGTGAGGGGATTAGCCTGATAAGGAGATAGGGTTTAGCCCCCGACTACCTGGGGTACCAGGATATGCTAGTCCCGTATACATGTGGGTATGACAGGAGTGATGGACACCTTCACTATAGCTCACCCATGGCACACACCCTCTAACCTCACCCCTACGCCTCCTTCTATATTTTAACATGGTTTTAGATTCTGGTATTTATCCGACAGGGATTTACTGTGACTGATAAATGCAATATGTTTTCCATAATTATAACAATTCCCCTTTTTTCTCAATCGAGAAATTGAGGGGCTACTTTAAAGTGATTATGATACTGTTTGAGTTGTTTCATAATTATTTTCGAAATCTTTCCCTGTATCACGCTCAGTTCCCCCTCTCTCATTCCATCTCTCTGCGTCTTTCTAGGGGGTATGTGCCTCCTCCTCTCTCTCAGTATGTGTCTATCCCCCTCAGGGGCGGACCCAGGAATTTGAAAAGGGAGGGGGGGGTCCACCAAACACCAAAGTACCGAAAAGTGACGTGCCGCGACTTGCGGCGGATCAAATTATCATTAAAATTTTTTTAATTTTTTTCCAAAAGGGGGGGGGGTCCTGACCCCCAGAACCCCCCCTCTGGATCCGCCCCTGCCCCTCTCTACGTCTCTTTGTCCCTATCTGCCTCTGCCTCTTTATTTGCTTTCGCCCCTCTCTGCCTCTGTCTGTCTTTCTGTACCTCAATCTGCCTTTCCCTGTCTTCTTATCTTTCGCTAACCGATGTCTTCCTATCCTCTGTTTCTTGCTTGTTACCTCTTTATCTAGGACATCTGTGTCTCAACTCCCCCATGCATCCGGCATGCCCCCCCGCCCTTCCAGTAACATTGAATCAACATTAATAACTAGTTGTCAATGTTGATCCAATGTTGATTCAACGTTGAACTGAATTTTGTGCTCACTAGGCTGTTCTGGCTCTTTACTTCTCTATCTATCTACGCCTCCTTACTATCTCCCACCCCTTCACCGCCCCCCCCCCCCCCATGTGTCCGGCATTTAGACCCCCCCCCCGCGCTCCAGGTGAGGCATGTGTGATGAGGGCCCCAGGTGTGTACCAGACCCGGCTACACCAGGTAGTACCCTAATGTACCCCACCTGGAGGAGGCCCACTTACCTGCCGGCCACCCCCGGGGGGGGGGGGGCATACCACCCGTCTAATACCCTGTTACTCTGTGTAACTCTGGACCCTTCTAGTGGTTTTACTTAGAGTAAATGCGCCTAACTATCAGGCCTATAGCTCTACTATGTGGTGTAGATCGCGTGGGGCTATAATAACTTACAACCAACCAACGGTAAAAGCGCACTAATATACAGCCTTTCATACACCTCCCAAGGGGAAACATGCCTCCTGTAGTCTTCTACTTTGTTTAGCTCTGGGCTATTCCAGTAGTTATACCAATAGTGAGTGAGTGAGTGAGTGAGTGAATGTGTGGGTGAGTGAGTGAGTGGGTGAGTGAGTGGGTGAGTGAGTGAGTGAGTGAGTAAGTGAGTGAGTGAATGTGTGGGTGAGTGAGACACGTGTATGTTATTCATTGTAAAACTCATCAAAATCTGGTCAATACATTTCAAACTTGTTCTAGATAATCCAGTACATGTAACGTACCGGTAACTGAGCCTGACTAGCTATCAGGCCTAGCTATCCTGGCACGTCTGCGCAAAGGGACCTTATTACTGGGTGCAATAAGGTCCCTTTTCCCAAGCCATGTCTGCATACAATGTTGTAGATTATTTAGGGCCATAACCCACAACCAACAATTATAGCACACTAATAGACCGCCTGTCACCCATCCCTCAGGGGGTAACATACCTCCTACGTCTTCTACGACGTTCCCCATGTACTTCTGGACGCGTCTACTCGTAGTAAGTAGGTGCAAACAGCCCTAACTATCAGTAACTGGATATAGGGGGTCTTATACGTTGTAGATGGGCGATATAACATGCATCTCTGAGCCTATGGACAAGCCTATAGGGCCAATGGTTATACCACGGTATATGGTACTGTTTCTAATGTTGGTCTTTGAATTGTGTATGCTTCCAATCGAGTAATATCATGGGTCTTAATGTGAGAACTTTTTTTTTACAGATAATTTGATATTTAGTCCCCCCCCCCCATCACGGCACCCTGCTTCACTCCTACTGTGGTTTGAGGCAGTTATTCAGGACCAATATGGTTCAGTTCAGTGTAGTTAATCAGGGGAATGGATATTGATCCTTTAAGGGCCGCATACTGCTTTGATGTGTTCTGCCCTTGGTCGTCATAAAGCATGAATGCATTGCAGCCCTGGCGAGTAACTCGCCAGTGCTGCATTCGTGCATCATGCCGCTCCTCTGGGAGGGTATCAACCCCGTAGGATCAGCACGAAGCTTGAATGCAGCACTGGCGAGTTATTTACCAGGGCTGCATTCAAAGGACATAACACATTAATGCACTATGCAGCCTTTTAAGGATTAGATAATAGAGATATCGTACCTACATAACTTACTACAGCAGATAGTAAATGAAACGGTAATTTATATTCTAAGGAGGTGTTCGTGAACAATTAAAACAGAGACGCGATATTACGTCTATGTGAGTAGTATAAAATTGTCACCGATCAAATGGCAATCAAATGTCAAGGGCTACACTGAATCGAATGAATATAACCTTCCCTAGCTAGCTATGACTCATTTCACACCACAATTAAGCTGTCTGTAGAGCCAATACCTCGGTCTACATTGATAGGATATATATAGTTAGTACTCAGAATATTAATATCCAACATCTCTATTGACACTTCTCAATATCAGGTATCTGAGTAATCTATGTTTTATGCCACCCTGCCGGCCTGGTACGCTAACACAGCACACATTTACTAAAGTAGAGCTATCTGCATCTTCAGTAACAGAAGCTGGCTGGATAGCTTAGCTACCGTGGTATAGAATTTGAACATGTATCATTGTCCATCTCAAAATGATTACTGGGGAAAATGAGAACAGAAATATAATCCACAGAACCTAGTCAGACTCGTATCATGTTGATTGGACATACAAAAATGTAACATATACAGATATACATCCAGTTGTATTACATCCCCCCTTATTATAAGTAACCTATGGGATATAGCTCCCTCCACATTCTTACAGCTCATCCCATGTCTATAGTGCCTCCCCTCCCAGCTCCCACCACGTGGTTTGTACTATTAAAGACAGGCCCATCCTCGGCCCCCATTGCAGGTAGCAGCAGAAACAACAACAATGCCGATTCCTCCTGGACGCAGCAACGGACGCAGCTGGAACGCAGGCTGAACGCAGGCCGGACGCAGCAGTCTGTATGAATTTTTAACCCTCTCGGGTCTCGGCGGGTTTTCTCCGTGACCGGGCCGGGCGGTACGCGGGGAACACGGGGGGAAACAGCTGTGTGCGCGGCCCCTCTCAACTCCCTCACGCCTCCCTGTACTTAACACTCTAAGGACAGCAGTCCAGCTAAGAAATATATGTTATTCTACGTCAATATAACGTTTTTTTAAACGTTATATAACTTTTTGCCACAATAAGGAGCTATAGATAAACGTTTAATGTTTTTCTGGCGTATTTTGTTTACTGGGAGGGTGATTTAATCTTGTTGGTGTCATGATGCATGAATGCAGCCCCTAGCTGGTAAGTATGTGGTCAGTGCTGCATTCATGAATGCATCATAACGAACCTTCAGGGGTTGATACACTCCCAAAGGGTAGGCTTGATGCACCAAAGTTACTCCCCAACGCTGCGTTGGTGCATCAGGCCTAAAAAAAAAAAGTTGTGTTCCGGTATCCCGACCGACCCTCCGTTTTTGGGGCCGACCCTAATTTTTTTTTAGATATTTTTGATTTTTTTAGGAAATTTAAGACAATTTTTACATTTTTACAGCTAAAATCAATTTTTTTACCAAAAAAAAAGTTAAAAAAAAAAAAAAATCGACCTACCGACCCTGTTTAATTTTGGCCATGTTACCGCAACACAACAATTTTTTTTAGGCCTCACCACTGATCACAGGGGCGGATCCAGGAATTTGGGAAAATGTTGGGGGGAGGGGGGTGTTATAATACTGAGGTAGGCCTAATTGAAACCATTTACATTCAAATGCACAGGACAATAGCTCCTCCCCACCCACCTGGATCCACTTCTGCATCATGACGGCAAATGGACCCTTTGAGACGACATGATACCTTAATAAATCATGCCCTTGGTCGTCATAATGCATGAATGCAGCCCTGGCGAGTAACTCGCCAATGCTGCATTCAAGCATCATGCTGACCCTATGGAGTTGAGACATTCCTGAAGGGTTGAAACGATGCACCAAGGTAGCACTGGCGAGTTACTCGCTGGGGCTGCACTGGTGCATCATGACGACAAATGTTGTCTTTTAGCGACATGCCATCCTTAAAGGGTTACTTACTACTATAGCATATACCCTGCAGGTATGGTGCATCTGCCGCCCTGAGGGTATGGCACAGGGGTAGCGGTGGTGGTGGTGGGGGGGGGGGGAGGGGTTGCATGTCGGAGGCATGTAGGCTAAGTAGAAGAGGGTATGAGGCCTTGGCATGGTGATGAAATCTGATCTACTTAATCTACATGTATATGGTATAGGTAGAGGCAACCCTGTGCCGTAGGCATGTTCTATGGGCTATATAGGCTATAGTGGGGATTGCTCCACTGGCCTGCAATAGGCCTACCTGTGATACCTAGGGATGTATGCCAGTGCCTGCAATACTGTAATATACGTAGTACAGTCAATCCTCACTGTCTTGAACATTTACAGTATAATTTTACTGCCTGGGAACTGCCCCTATATGTTCCACTATACTTTGAAGCATGTAGGCCTATGTTAAATAAAGATTTAGGGAGCCTACACAGGGAGAGTTTAGAGCCTACTCATAGGCCTATATTCATAGACCTAGCCCAGGTGGTGTAAATAGAGGTGAGTTTCAACCTTATATTGGTGGCTCAGTACCCTCAGTGTTTGGTTAGGAGTAGGCCTAGTCCTCTACCCATCACCATGCAGATGTAGGCCTATAGGTTTAGGATAGGCCTAGACCCATCTCCAACCTCTAATGTAGGTCCCATACCCGTATAACCCACAATCCCTGGAAATGTTGTTGTGAGTAGTATAAGGCCTAAAATCGGACTTGATTAAACGATGTGAGTAGTATATAAAATCGGACCTGATTAAATGGCAATCAAATCCTACAACTGACCTATCCCATCCTACCCTGTCTTAGGCATACACATCGACCTAGAATTCACAACCTAGCTTTATATATGGAGGACACATCCAAGGCCTTCATTGATAATGAAATAAAAATAAATAAATATCAAATTGAAATGTCCTAACTGGGGACTTGTCTAGGGCCATTGCCATTGCCTAGACTAGGCTTCTATCGAGGTCATTCAGCTGAAAATGAACGCGACTAAGACGAGCCTGAAAAGAAACAGGGTGGCAAACAGGATTTCAAAGGGTGGTCTGGTGCTAGTGGTAGGCAGGAGAGGCTGGAGAGGCTGGCCAACAGCTCCAATCCTCTTCAAACACCTTGGATGTAAACACTGCCCTGTCCCGGCTCAGTATCGGGAGGGAGGCGGCGCTCCGCCCGGCAGCCTTGGCCGCCTGCCCCGCCTGCCCCGCCTCCCCCGTCTCCGCAGCCTTCCTCAGCCTCAAACCACCCTCACAGCCTCACACAGACGATAGAAATACACCTACCTGTTCCTAATTGTAGTGATATAACTCCTATGAACAGTAAAATCGCGGTAGGGTTGGCCCTGGCCTCCCTAGCCATGTTTTCACATGGCGCTCTATCCAATACACTGACTGAGAATGAATAATTCGTCTGCTCCAAAAGCACGGGTCACATGACTAGACGCGCCAGCATGGCGGAAGATTCAGAATCGCAGCGGTCGTCTGCAGGCACATAAACAATGCAGGCTGGCGTAATTCCAGCTTGATAATCACTGATCCTAGTTGTCATACACAAGTAACATCCGTAGAATCTCCAGGGAGGTTATTTTTAACCAGGAGGTAAGTTTAAGAGGGGTTATTTGGGGAAAGTTGTGTTGGGGAGTGACTGTCAGTGTCACTGCCGAGTGAGGACTGACAGAGACGGGGAGGGGGCCGTGGGTTTTGTCAACACTGGCGGGGAGCCTGGGCGTGTGGGCGGTACGGGGGAGGCCTGCTCGCCGGGTGTGCAGCAGGGCATCATGACAGGACTTGAGTGCTGAAGCAGATGTTCCTGTAGAATTTTATAGTGGGCCCACTGCCTCTGCCTTCTGCAGTTGTTTTGGAAGTCGAGTCGTGAGCACCCGAGAGGCTAGGGTCCCAATACACACACAGTCTGGCTTCCTTGGACATGTCTGTCTCATTCAGACGTCAGTGTGATTATATTTGTAGGAGCTAGGTTGATAAATATAGATCCCCCTGGATGGTCCCTTGACATGGAATAACGACTGTGACAAACTACAGAATATGGATCTAGCCTATACTGAGTACCTATAGTAGTCTGTGACATTATGTATTGATATAACATTAAAAGTTAAGACAGAGCAGGTAGATCTTGGGGGGGGGGGGGGGCTGGGGTTCAGACCCCCCCCCCTCTTTGAGATAAAAAATGAGATTTTTTTTATCCACCTGGACTTGCCACAACGCTCCTCAGTACCGGTACTTTGGTTTCTGGTACACGCCCCCCCCCCCTAAAAAATCCTGGGTCTGACCCTGCAAGAAAATAGTTATTTTTTGTCATTGGATATCAATGAATTTTCAATCTGAAATCTTTGTGGGAAACCTGCACAGCATAAGTAGTACCGGTATGTAACTGTTTAATTTCCAACCCTTCACTGAAAAGAAAAGGAAAATCACTACCAATACTGGTAGCTTTAACTAGTACCGTTAGTTTATATATCTTCTGCCCCCCCCCCCCCCCCCCCGGGCCAACCAGCCCCTATAATTACCCGCCCCCTCCCAATACACCTCCTTACCAACTGCCTATCAAACTTAACCCTTTAAGGTGGTTGCCTATCTATATCATGAGTCAAAAGTAGCTGGATTTCCCTCAAACCTTCCCCCAAAATACCTTACAGCATTTGGAACCAAATAGTGAAAGGAACAATAGAGGGTCCCGAGCTACTTTTTAAGATATAGAATTATGAGAAATAAAAGTAGTTCTCTAATATTAAACCAGAAAAAACTTTTATTTTGAGAGCAATGGCAAGAATCGTTTAAGCGTACAGCTATTTAGGCTCGTTGGCAATGGTAGTAAATTTATTGTCTTTTAAAAAAACACTTACATAAGACATTCTTCAGATCCTTTCTGAATTAATGGTACCTATTTCAACATATCCAGTGTTGCCAAAGATGTTTTATTCACACAGGCCAATGTGGCCTGTGTCGCGAGGTCTTACACAGGCCACTTGCCTTCTACACAGGCCACATTGACCCATATATACATGTATTGATTTCATATAGCGCATTTAATACTATTTTTTTAAATAAATGAATGTAATGCTTCTATAATTTAATGACAGCTTATAAAATGAAAAAATAGGAAAATGCATAAATTCACAGAAAGTACTTAGAACAGTTGGATGGACCTAACCCAGCTTCTAATAGGAATATTTGAAAAATTCTTTCACTGTTGGAAAGCTAAGATTATGGCCGGCCATTGCAGCCTGTGTGCAAGGCCCTTACATCGGCCATTGGGATTTTACATCGGCAAAAGCCCATGTGCCGATGTCATTTCGGTAACACTTCATATGGTCCCGTGCATAATTCAGTGATTTTGGGCAATGGAAAATAAAGATAAATTAAAAGGTACTACTGGTAGTCTTGAGGTAGATCCCAGTATGTGCCTCTACATGGGTAAAATTCGACACGTGCGACACGGCGACACGGGCCCTTTAAAAATCGACACGTGCGACACGGCCCCTTTAAAAATCGACGGACACAGGCATTTTTATGAGGCTCCAGTATACTCTATATATACATAAAAATCGACGCAGTGTCACGGCCCTTTTGCTAGAAATCGACGCGGCGACACGGTCAAAACTGTGGGGACCCATGTAGAGGCACCAGTATAACAAGCTGTAGCCGTGCCTTAGTCGCCTAATGGGATCAGTACAGAAGTCAGACACTGGGGTTGTGAGATCACTCCCTGGTCAGTCCACATGTTTTAATTAGGCCTAAAAAATAATTTGTGCTCCGGTATCCCGACCGATCCTACGTATTTGGAGCTGACCCTAAATTTTTTCAAGACATTTTTTTTCAATTTTTGAGAAAATTTATGACATTTTGGACGATTTTACTACTTTACTAAAAGCCTTCTTTTTTGACCCAAAAGAAATCGCTAAATTAAAAAACAAATCGACCTACCGACCCTGTTTATTTTTGGCTAGCAAGTTCCATCATGCAAACTCTCCAGGAGAGTATCAACTTTCTAGACAGGGCTGCATTCATGCATCACCACAAGGATCGGATAATGCATCAAAACTATACCGGTATGTATTAAACAAGAAATAATTATTCCCCACCTCCAAGCTATGAAAAAATTGATAGTTGGTCATTTGTCTTTTAAAGTACTGATATTTTTGACTGACTCTTTTGTATTTTCGTCATACCGGTACTTACCATTATTTAAATTGAAAAATCATTTTTAAAAAGTCGCCAAAGCTATATTTCTCGATGTGAACAGTTATGAGAAACAAGTCTAATTTTAGTGGCCTTGAATTAGATTCTAATCCTAAAACTAGTAGAAGATAGAATCAGCGAGGTAGCCATTGGATAATCCCTGTCCATTCTTCTCCATTACTAGTCAAACACAGCAAACCACATGTCCAACCCCCAGCACAAGGTGCCAAATGGCAGCTGTGAGACGCATGAACAATAGCGCCGTGATTGTGATTCAGACCGGGCTGATCACTCTATTGTACATGACTATGTCCCTTTAAGGACCGTATGTTGGCATGAGGCAACATTTCGTGTATTGATACAGCAAAGCAACGCAACATGCAGGAGTGTATCAACCCATAGGGGTTGTCATGATGCATAAATGCAGCCCTTGTGAATTGTGCACATGATGCATCACGATGACCAAAGAGCATGCCACATTAAGGCAGTCTGCGGCCCTTGACCCTTGAGGGACAGCTTACTGCATGATGCCCTTCAATTGGTCGTCATGATGCATGAATGCAGCCCTGGTGAGTAACTTGCCAGTGCTGCTTTCAAGCATCATGCCGACCCTACAGGGTCAAGACTCCCGAAGGGTTGGCATAACGCATTGATGTGGCACAGGTGAGTTAGTCGCCTGGACTGCATTGGTGCATCATGATTGATGTCATGTTTTAGCGACATCTGTCCTTAAAGGGTTAAATGGATATCCCTGCATGGTGCCCTGCTAGTCCCTCTCACAGCTTCATTTGGGTTCCATTCACTCAGTCATTATGTTTTCTGCGGCTTCAGTAATTGGCAGAAATATACTTAAAATCCCTGCCTCTAGGCGGCGAGATGCTCCTATTTTCCCGCCACTTTCTGCTATCAAATCGGATTGCATTCTAGAAATGCACATTGGAATGAAGTCACGGTCTGTCATTTTGTGTGAGATTGGAGTGTCTTCGAGCCCCCCCCCCCCCGTCTCCCTGCACCCCTTTCCTCGTATCAATTCAAAAGGTCCATACCATTGCAGGTCGAAATTCACGATGCCTTTCTTTCTTGTATTTGCTCCTGTATAGAGGGAAATGACATGTCGATCCTCCAAACACGCAACAAAAACGAATGTATATTTTTGTTATTAAACCCGGAGCTATAGATAGGGTCAACATTCTTATAACATTACTACCGTAAAACCTCGCGTAGAAGCCGCGGCTAGTTCGCGAGTCAGATCGGCGCTGCGGCTTATAGGATCGCCACAGGGTCAGGGTGCGGCTTATACGCGAGTTTTTGCTATTATGGTACAGTACTAAAGTCACTGTAATCAGACCCCCTGTGCGGCTTATAGAATCGGTTCTAAGTCGGGGTGTGGCTTATACGCGAGTTAGGCTTATACGCAAGGTTTTACGGTACCTCAGTGTATTTTTTGGCGATTAGAAATAAAATTTCAGTGTTTTTCCTGAGAAGCACGTTTTCAGGAAACAGGAGATACCCGGTACAACCTGTACCCCCCCCCCCCCACACACACACATCCTCACTACACGTGCTTGGATCGGTCACTGCTGTCCACGCAACATGCAAACTCATCAGTTTTCCTAGTAGTTTTATTCAAGGCAAAAAAAAAAAGTTTGTTTCAAGTAGCATGGCAAGAAAATGAGTTTTTTTTTAAAACTTTTTTCTTTGAACATGAAATGTCATGTTTGATTTTTTCTACTGGTCCAGAGTTAGGTGGTATGCACTCACCTTCAGACTTCTTACAGCCATACATAACAGTATCCTTTTTACGGTTTTTATTTCATACTGGATTATAAGTACCGGTATCAGTTTACCCGTTCAAGCACCAGTTAGGAGCTGGTACCCTGGTATGATATCACAGTCCCACCCCGTGTGCCAGGCGCCTGGTACCACAATGCACCCACTGTCTGCCTGACCTGAGCAGGACACCAGTAGTACACCCAGTACCTGTGAGGTGGCAGCACCAGCAGGGCTCCCTTACCTCAGTAACCCACTGCTCCTGTTAGCACAATGATGGGTTCCAAGGAACCCATCCCAGCTGCACTGGTATCCTGCGCCTTATTGAAAGGCTCTGTTAACCACACATGAAGAAACGTAATGCCTTGTGGGTGATCTCATGTTAGCGCTATTCTGGTACTCTGAGTCTTATAGAGAGGCTCTGGTGACCAGACAGGAGCATGTTATGTTTTATTTGCTTTAAAAGTCATAAAATGTCAGTTTAGAAAAGATTTTTCTTTTCTTTTCAACATTTTGAGAAAATGTCAGTTAACTCTATACGGTCTACTACCGGTACTCCTCTGGCTAATTACTGAAAAACTCACTGTATTATTGAAGATTTTTTTAGCCAATAAATATTATAGAAACAGTTAAAAAATAATTTTTGAGCAATATTTTCCAAGTACTACAAGAAACCCAGAATGCATCATTTTACTTCTGCATTTTCAAAATTTTCTGGGTGCGGCTATACACAAAATGCAGATTATATGCAGAAATTTACAATACTAAACTTGTCAGTTGAAAGAATTATTTGTCATATAATAGTCACTTAAAACTATGACTGAAAAATAGTAGGAACCCTGACTAAAGCAATGCATGGCTCACTCTCACCAGATCGATGTAACTAAAAACTGGCCGTACATGATCGGTGTCAGACGTACATGATCAGTGACATACATGATCGGTGACGTACATGATCGGTGACGTACATGATCTGTGATTTATTGACTGCCTTACCCTTTCTGACCATGATAAAACATATATAAACCTTACCAAGGTGTACATATGATGTGTGTCTTGACATGTAAGATTTTAGACATGTGTAGATGCGACTATTAAGATGATTTTACATGACATTTCAATACCGATCATGTACGTCATGTGACAAACATGATAGGCTATCATCTATTGACTGCCTTAATTTAAGACATAAATCAATCATAGCAAGGTGTACATATGATGTAAGTCTTAACATGTATTATCAAAGACATGTGCAGCAGTGGGTAATAAGAAAATATTACATGACATTCCAAACCGATCATGTACGTCATATGACGTACATGATCGGTTGTACATTGAGCCACTCCCCTTTTGGCCCCTATAAATATTTTGGGAGTGTTATTTTCCTAATAAACTCATAAAAATACATTACAGCCAGTAGGTATGGTTAAAAGAGTCAAATAGCAGAGTGCATGGGGTAATAGGTGGATTTTGTGGTTTTCCGATCATGTATGGCCACCGATCATGTACGGCCACTTTTTAGTTGCATTGATTTGGTGAGAGTGAGCCGTGGTCTTCAAAGGTTTAACTTTTTTCCTAATGTTTCAGTATCCCTGCACCACAATGGAGACGGTGTTCTCGGTAAGTGTTGAATATTCATTCTTTGTTGACACATTTGTCATAGTTTGTAGGACATTCAACTAACACAGTCAGACATGATGCTTATGCAGTGTGATGTTCTCGTTAAATTAAGAAAATGGACACCGTAATGAAAAAGTAGTGGAGCAGATCAAGGTACTAGATAAAACAAACAAGTGTTACGAGAGAACGATAAAAGGCAGAGTACCATGGAAAAACCGGTCCACGTTATTTCAGAAGGGCCAATTAAGTTGGACAAATCTGATAATTTATTTCAATTCATTTTCACTTTTTTACATTTCATCGCGGACGCCGTAACTGTTTTTGCTATTCACTAAAACTTAGGGATTGTAATCTAGTAGATCTGCTTTTGTGTGGCTTTGGTGAGAACAAATAGGTGTTTAAAACGGGATTGCTGATTTTGTGACAATGGTTTACAGTGTCTGATAGCTGCCGAAAGGCATTTCATCGCACGAGTCCAATAAGGTTGCAACTGTCAGTTTTGTGTAAACTGTCAGAATCATATCAACCCAGAAATCCCGCAGCCAAGTCCTATGTACAGGGATGAAAGTCTTATGTTTTCCCCTGATTTATCGTGGTCTTTTTGTGTCCTGAAGACCTATACTTAACTATAGAGGACCTTTATTCAGGGACTACATTTTGAACATCTCAAGTTTTTTTTGAGATTTGTCACTTTCATCCTTGTATGTACAGTCCCTCACTTCCTTGAACATTTGCTACCTCAAATCCCTCACTTTCTCAAACAGAGTCCCTGCAATTGGCCTTATATGTCCTTGTATATTTGGACTTATTTCCTCGTATAATTTATTTCCTCAGACATTTTGTCTTGCATTTTCAAAATTCGAGGAAGTGAGGGCTGACTGTATTCTAGAACTTCACATACAGAGTCGCCCAGGAGTGGGTGGGAGGCGACGGACAGAAGCGAGACCTAAAAAGCACACCTTATTTTTCCTTGGCGTGAGGTATGAGTGGGGTTAGACTTAGGTGTGGGCTGGGTGGTCAGTTCTTATTGCAGTCACAAAGAGCTCTGACCACCAACGTCAAAATACCAATCACTCCGCCTCTGTGCCACTTTAAATCAATCTGCGCTTAAAGGTCCCAATTTGGAATTCAGTTCAGACATCAATGATTCCCATGAGGATTTAGTGTTGGTTAAATGATATGGGGTGCTAAATGTTTCAAAAGGAAAGATATAAAAAAGAGTTTATACTCAGGAAATGACAAAATGACATTTATTAAAGGGGAGGGCGTATAAGTTAGCCTTTTATTTATCCAATACATGACTTGTTGTTAATTGTACATGTTCAACTCCACAGAAAAACATTTCTTATATATAAATCTTACTCTAGCGGCCTGCTCGCTGCCAGCTTAGTAACAGAATAACATTCAGTGCAGCAGCCATGGTCGCCTGGCTGCAAAACCACAACCCTGGAAGTGGCTTAGGGGGCGGGTGGTGAATGGGGCACGTCCATGGCCTGGGCGGGACATGTCAGGGTTTGGGGCAGCCGTGAGCTACGAGCGGGCTGACCACTTATGTCGGTCGGCAGAAAGACGGCCTGCCTGACCACGTCAAAACAGCAATTACCCGCCCTGAATGTGGCCATAAATTAATCTGCTATCAAAGGTGGGCAGTCAGAATGCAGCAGGGGTGCTGTGCATGTAGGCGGAGGATGGGTAGGGAAAGTATTGGTTCTACTGAGTATGGGGGACTAAGTGTTCTGAAATGACCATGTCTATTTCTGTAAAGCTAGGAATTCTTCAGAAAATATCAAATCTAGTGTTTAATGCAAACCATTTATTTAAACATAAGTATCATACTAGACACACACTACAAATGTTTTTGGGACCTTAGCACAATATCAAAGTGAAGGATGTTGAGATACTCTACATTTGTAGGTATAACTAAGAATTAGAGAACAAAGAACATTTTAAGACATATATCAAAATAGTGGTTGAATGTTTGCATAACACCAGACTAGTCTTAATAAATAAGCTTTCCTACAAGGATAAAAGGACAAAGGTAAGCAACATAAAACCTCTTAGTGTATTGTAGAAAATAATTCAATTCTGTTAAAATGTGATTTCATAGCTGTGAAGTTTCTTTATGCCCAAATGAAGTAAATACTGTAGAGGGTCCCATAAACCTCACCAATTTGATATCACAAATTAAGTAAATAATTTACACTAAGAGCTCCATGGTTGAGTGGCACTCTGGACTCCATACACGGTCAGGGAGATGAATGGTAGCACTGGTAGCCACATGGCGTCTTACCCAGAAACAGTTCTGCTCAACCAGTCAGCCGCAAGGCAATACCAGGCCATCAAGGCTGGACCTGCCCCGCATGGAAATCTGATGGGGCAGATGTGAGTGCTCAGCTGCTCAGGGTTAGGGCATAAGGGAGATACAGTGGGTGGTTACGAGAAGGATGTAGGGAATGAGGCGGGACTATGGAAGGGAGAAATAATAGCAAGTAGACAGACAGGGAGTGTGGGAGTAAAAGAGGGGGAAGGAGAGAATAACAAAATTGGGGAGACAAGCAAAGGATGATAGGGAGGGTTTTACGGAAGCAGGTTGGAATTGGAAAGGAGGGAGGAATGCAGATGGTAAGAGAAGCACTGCATATACACTGAGTAAGGGAGGCACTCTATTAGACAGCAAGGGACAACTGAAACAAGGAGTAGGTAGAGGTAGACAGGTTAGCTTAAATATCTTCTCACAGACGAAGCTGGCCCCAGCTCCTCTTCGGACGCATCTGAGCAACATAGCTGGTATCTGAGAGGCCATAACTGCATCACTTCCCCCTTAAGTAGTATAGTATGTATCGGAACGGGACTATAGTTAAGTACTGTTTATTACTCAATCGACATGCAGCCAATCAGAGGCCTCCATTTGGTCACGTGACCGGAAGTGACCTACTTAGGGGATTAGTGGTGACGTCACGTGACCTAGTTAGCCAATCAGAGGCCTCCATTTGGTCACGTGACCGGAAGTGACCTACTTAGGGGATTAGCGGTGCATTCTGGGTAACCCTGCAGCCAATCAGAGGCCTCCATTGGGTGACCGGAAGTGACCTACTTAGGGGATGGTGCATTCTGGGTAACCTACTGACCTACTTAGGGGACCGGAAGTGACGTCATATGACCTAATTTAGGATCACGTGATCGGAAGTGACCTGATGAGTCACGTGACCGGAAGTGACGTCACACGACTTAATGGCCAACCGGAAGCGACCTGATTGATCACGTGACCGGAAGAAGAAGAAGTTTTTTTTTTGTTTAGGATCCCGTGACTGGAAGCGACGTCGTCACATGAGTGACGCTTTAAGAGACTGCGCGACTTACTAGTAAAAGAAGCCGTATGATAATAAAAACACAACAATATTTTCTTTTAATTTTTTTTTATTTATTTTTTTTTCAATCTTGATAAACACTCTATTTTTGAAAAGATGCACACGCTTATTTTTTTTTTTTTTTTTTTTCATATCTCTAAAGGACTCGTTGTCACACCGTCAGAATGCACGCGACGCTTATAATACAAGTAGCGCACGCCGTCTTTCTCTATGGTGTAGGTGACCATTTTGTTTCGCACCACTTTGAAATTTCTATTTACAGCAATGAGAGTTTTTCGTTGGCGAAGAACATCCAAGAAGGCGTCTGGTTCCTGGGGGTTTTGTTTCTTCTGTACGCCTTTTGCACTCCATTTTTTGGATTTTCTTTCACCGGTGTCGCTGACTCGATCGTAGCAAATGTAAGTCTTAGGGTTGAGACTTAGGATCCCGTCACCTTCCCACTCCGCTTTCATGAGCCCCGAAGTTCTCAGATCGTGAAGGTACCGTCTCTCACAACATCCGCCGGGCGGCGCACACCATTCTCGCACTCTTTCCGTTTTTGTCTTCACGAAAAGCTCTAAGTGCTCGTCGCACACCGCTGTCGGAAGCCACTTTCGTTTCTCTCTGAAGTACGTCTCTCTCAGGCGAGGTTTCACTAGGTCATCCAACGTGGCACCGCTGAGAGCCATGTAAAGACTGTCGGTGTCCATTTGACAAAGGGCATAATCGCGCCGATCGACGAATCTATCCAAGAAGTCGTATGTGAACTCTAACATTTTCAACTTCGCGTACTGGTATACCATGAACCCTATCTGAATAGGGAGGTTGTTCTTGACCGTTTTCGGTTGTAGTTCGACTTCAAACAGATCGGAAGTCAACTCGGACGCCTTTTTGAAGCGCCACGAATTGGCCAATAGTTCGAACTTCCGACTGTCAGTGTATCTCACCGCCGTGTGTTTTTCTTTGTTGCAGATTGTTTTACCGTACGAAGCGTTTCCCATTAACTTGTAACAGTCTGACAGAATTTTCTCGTTCTCGTTCACGTCGCCACGTCTTCGCGCCGCCGTCACTTCGTCCGCGAAACCGGCAAAGGAGCGTTTAGGTAGGTATTCTACCACCAGCTGCACTTTGGTGACTATCAAACCGTGCTCTAAATACCACTTGAGAAGCGGCGTTCCCAAGATAATATTTTTTCCGTGGTAACTCCCTATCAGACATCTCTGAGGCGTGCTCAACAGCTTTTCTTCCTGCGCAAAGTCTGACATGTGAGGGCCTATGTCCGATTTTGAAACGGTCGCGTTCTTGAAAACGGGGGTCATTTCTTCGAAGTACTCTCGTAGGTGAGGCGGCGTAGTGATGTCCACTTGAACTAAACCGAACATTTTCTCCTCTTTCACAGCGGAAAGGATGTCGCTCTCGCTCATCGCGTTTCGAGACACTTTCAAAGCGTCAACCTTCCAGCGTTGTTGGGAGGCCTTGACCCGCTCATCTCGACGCTTCATCTCTCGCCATTCGCACTCCCACACGACGACCAGCTTGTAACCTAACGCTTTCAAGTAAGCGCTTACTCTGGTCGTTCTGTCGCGTCTCTCCTCTCTCAGTGAAGCGCACTGATATCGGTGCGACGGTATGCACTCGTGAGCGTGGAACCAACACCCGTGAAACTGGAAAACCGTATTAGAGGCCGCGTGAAATCCGTCCACGCGAATTCTCCGACAGCCTACCGCCATCTCGCCGCCGTTCAGAGCGTGGCGCAGTTTCACGTCGCGGTCGTGCTCTACGAAGCGTAACCACTCCAAAGCGCTGTGAGAGTTTCTTTGCCTGATTTCGGGCTTGAACTCGGTCTCGGGCCGTCTCACCGCGTAATAGCCCGTGCAGTGCGCTTCGCTCATGCAGCGCAAGTACAGAGAGTTAGCGTCTAGTCCTAGGATGTGTTGGCACGGTCTCGCTTCTTCGCCGTACTTGTGCTCCCTTATCCGCGTGGTGCCCTTCTCGTGAAATCTATGGAAGATGATGGAAGGACCGCCGACTAGATTCTCTTTGATCAGAGCGTGGAGGACGGCGTCGAACTGGGGAAACGTTGTGAACGCGTCTTCTAGGTTTTGGAAGAGGAAGCGTAAAGTCAAACCGGCGAGAGAAACTCCGTCTTTCAACATGTCGATGCCGCGATCTTGGAAAAATTTAGCGTGATTTTTCAGAGCTTCTATGAAAGGTTTCACGTCTTTGTTGTTGTAGTGGATCAAGTAGTCTTCCATAGTTTGCATCTTCTCGTCGGACCAAACTTTCTGACATGCGGCGTAGTCGGATTCGGACATTTTGACGCCCGTCAGCTCGCTGTCGAAAGCCGATCTCGGCGGCAGCGTTCTGTTTGCCAGTTTCCTGGTAGACGTCATCCATTCGTAAGGAAAGTGACCTTTCTCTTCGTTCCTGGTGAAAGCTCGCAAATAGGTCGCGTAGTTGTAACCGGGTGCCAAATAGTTGACTACGTCCAAGAAAACCGTGTGCTGTGTGTAAACCGCCAAGTATTGATTGCTTCTCTTTATGACGCTGAATTCTTGGTTTCTTCGGTCTCCGGAGGCGAAGAACGAGTGAAGGCGTATTTTGATCAGGTTCAAGTCGTAACGCCCCGAGTTGAAGCCCACCACTGGAGCTTGACGGATGTATCTCAGAAGACGCTTCTTCAGTTGAACTAACGGGTGTCTGGTCTGAGCCGCAGCGAAGCCGCCTGGAGAAGGGGTGGTGAACGTCGCCTCCTCCAGCAGGAGAGCTTCACCTATCGCCGCATCTAACTTCGCTAACGTCGGTCGGTAAAGTTCTAGCACAGCTTCCCCGATCGCTTTGGCGTTCTCGTTTATGTGATTTAAAACTCGGTCCAACAAGGGGTCGGAATCTGCGTCGGACGCTCTGACGAAGCAGACGGGCCCCTCCCACCCCGGAAAGTCGGATGCGACGCTAGCCGACAAAGGGACGTGATCCCACAGCAGGGACACGTGCTCCGTCGACGGTTCTTTGCACGGTCTGAAGAAAGCCTCGAAATCGAAGGCGATCTTGTAAGGGTAGATTCCGGAATGTCCGTCGGGGGGAAAAATGGAGAAGTCTGCTAGCGCTTCGAAAATCGTTCTCGAATTTTGGTAGATGCCACCTACGTAGCGCAACTTGACTTGTCGGCAAGAGGAAAGCTGGTTCCTGTGTCTCTTCAGCAAGAACTCGGTGGTGAACGCCGCCTTACACTTGCAACATTCGTATATGCCCGCGTACGCGTTGAAGTCCGTGACGAGAGAGACGTGCAAACCGCCTTTCGCCGTCAGGTGTAGGTTGACTTTACCTCGGGCGGCCACAGTTCTGGAAGGCGGTCTGATCAGAGTAACGCGTCTTCTCAACTTCCGCCCCGGCACTTGACGCGACGCGGTGTAAACCGCTATTTGTATGTCAAACAAGTTCTCTAACGCGGGTAAGTCGCGGATGTTCAGACCCGGAAAGGATTCAGGTGTGGCAGCGGGACAGAACTGACGTAACAAATCTGAAGCGCGCTTGCTGGTGTTGTATAAGTGAAAGGAAATGCAGCGGAAGATGCAGAGGTTGTCCTTGTTGGGAAAATCTAACACGCCGCTTCTCTTTCCAACTCGACCGGCCTGAGTGATCCTACCGCCTATGGGGAATTCCCCCGGTCCCATGTAAACGCAGATGTTCAAATTGGTAGGAAAAAGAACGTGCCACTTGGTGTCAGCGTCGCAAAGTTTCCGTACCTCCTCGCAAGCGACGGTGTTTTGCATCTTTGAGAGGAGCTCTTCCAAAGTTTCTGAATTAGTTACAGTAGGGAGCGGTTGTATGAGAGTTGCGTTGTTCTGGGAGGCGTGGAAGTAGCGCAGTTTGCTCTTGTCTTCTCTGTGTTGTAACAGTAAGCCTACCGAGAAACCCACTTTGTATCTGAATCTTTGTGTCAAGTGAATGCGACGCATAGTATCTACAGCGTCACTCAACTCGCCGGTTGGTAGCCTGAAGTTTGTTACACTCACGCGAGTCCCGTGCATCCTGACGCCCGTTTGTATCGCAGGCCAATTCGCCGTGAACGTTTCCTCCCCGTTCGGTACAGCACATATGCGCGGAGGGACGGTCACCCCGTCCAGAGATTCGCGTCGACAAGCGCTCTTTCGGCAATCCCCTTCGCCGCATAGAGGGCAAAACTTAGCTACTACTCTACAATTTTCTACGTGTCTCTCGTGGTTGTACGCTCTTTTAAACATTTTGAAACACTTTTCGCATACGTACTGTGTCATGTTTTTTTTTCACTCGGTTACCAACTACTTAGCCGTCTAACTATCTATCTATCTATCTAGCCATCTATCAATCTGTCGTCTATGTAACTATCTTTCTGTCTGCTGTCTGTGTATCCGTCTGTCTGTCTGTCTGTCTGTCTGTCTGTCTCATACAGCGTACGTCAAACGCTGTGTGTGTGTGTGTGCGCGCGTGAGCGTTGAGCGTCTCTCATTCCGAATCTATGCCGAGATATTTCAGAATGATCTCTGTTTTGTCATCCAACTCTTTGAGCGCTCTGGCGGACAGCGTCACCCCCTGCTGTGTGGGTTTTTTGTCAGGACCTTCGTACTTGCGCACGTGGACGAGGTTCTTACCGCTGTAGTAGCTCACAGCTGCGTACACTTCGCCCGCCTCATCCAGCACTGCGAACCAGGGGGTGTGATTAGGTTTTCCTTGCGCGGCCGCTGTGTCGCGTATGCGCACCACTGCGCGGATATCGGCGATGCGTGCTATGAGCTCGCGCAGCGCGTCGGCCGTGAAGTGCACTCGCTTGCTTCTGGTCAGAGACGCCTCTTTCACCTGGCCGTCTTTTGTGTAGCGCGGCCTCCTAGACAGTCTAGCCACGTCCTCCCAGATCTCCAGCGTCAAAGCTCCGTCTAAGCAGAACTCTAACCCGAGTGTTTTCTCTGCTTCTTCTCGTCCATCTCCTTCTTTTTCTTGTATTTTTCTCTTCTTAGTGGGCCTTGTTGTTCTGGAACTCACCTTAGAACGTTTCACACCCGCAGGATGAGTAACACCATCAGCGTGAGCTGAATCAGCAGCAGAACCGATAGCAGGAGCAGCGTCAGCGCTGGTGGTATCGGAGGTCTCGTTGTTGGAACAGCGCAGCCACACGCCGTCCGTGCTGTGTGTAGCGGTAGAAGATGAAGCGCCGCCGCCGCCCTCGTAAGGTGGCGGTGAGGGCAGTCGCCACGGACCGGACGGGGGGGCGCTAGCAGTGGAGGAAGTGAGGTCGAAAGGTCGAAGAGGGAAGCCGAAAAACGTACCGCTCACCCCTTGCCCTTCGGGTTCTTCGTACGCCTCGTCGTCAGCGTCGTTCTCTGTCTCACCCTGTTGCTGCTCCTCCTCCTCCTCTTCTTCTCGGTTCAGGGGCTGAGTGTCCGAATAGCTGTAACTCTCAGCGCGAGCGGCGTCGAGGGCGTCCGTCAATGTAGTGGTGGAGGAGAGGGGCTGTGCAACGTGCGGCAGGTCATCAAAGTCATCAACAGTAGTGGGGAGGTAAAAACCCGGTTGCCAGTACTGCGCTGTGCCAGGAGCGTTGTCGTCAGTAGTAGTAGCAGTAGCAGCAGGTGCAGCAGAAGCAGCCGCAGCAGGCGCAGCGGCAGCAGACGCAACAGTAGCAGGCGCAGCAGCAGCCTCAGCAGGCGCAGCCGTAGCAAGCGCAGCAGTAGCAGGCGCAGCAGCAGCAGCAGCAGCAGCAGCAGCGGCAGGCGGGACGGCGGTAGCAGCGGCAGCGCGCTTAGCAGCAACGTGTACCGTCGCGAGTGTAACAACGTCGCTAGCACGACGACTGCTACCAGTAGTACTACTAGTACTACTACCACTACTACTACTACTGCTACTACTAGTGCTACTGCTACTACTACTACTACTACTACTACTGCCGCGAGCGCTCGCTACAGCAGGAGGGTGATAAGACCAACCGGCTGCGGCGGTAGTCTCATGTTCAGTAGCAAGAGCAGGCACTGACGCTAAACGAACGCTGTTCCGCGTAGTCTTCTTGTTCTTGAACGCCGCTAGCTGTTGTCTTTTGCTCATGGTGGTGACTGTAGAGAGCAGCAAAAAAGAATGAGTGAGTGAATGGAGGTTTCCAAGCCCCTTATATACGCCTTCTCGCTTCTAGAGCTAAGCTACTTACCGACCCTGTTCAGCTGCCGCCGGCTGGCCGGCGGCCATTCACAAAGAGAAACAAAAAGACATAAGGCATGACGTTTTCAGCTGGATCCCTTTCCCCCCCCCTCTTTTGAGAGATCGACTGTGATGATGAGCTAAGCCGCTTACCACCCTGTTCAGCAATTCAACGCGCATTAGCTGTATAAAGGGTTAAGCGGTTGCTGCCTGCCGTCGACTGACCGGCGGCGGCCATTCACAAAGACATAAGGTATGACGTTTTCAGCTGGATCCCTTTTTGAGGGATCCACTGTGGTGAGCTAAGCCGCTTACCACCCTGTTCAGCCATTCAGCGCGCGTTAGCTGTATAAAGGATTAACGGTAACGGTGATGAGCTTACAGTGTGTATACAAAAAAAAACTACAGGAGGCGTGTGGCGTGAAGCAGGACCCCCCTAAGACGAACGTGTCTGTCTGTGAGTAGAGGCGTGTGCATGTGGTGAGCGACTTAAGTGTAAGACAAAAATCGCCACCTCCTGCCGTGGTGAGTAGACCGGGCCGGCCAGGCGGGCGGGCGGCCGGCTAGTTCAATAGGGAGGGGTGACAGCTGCCTAAGGCTGTGCATGAAAAAAAATCCGATTTTCACCTGACCTCTGACGTTTGTTACAATGAATGTCAGAGGGAGGGAGACGTCCTCGGGTAGGGGGTAGGAGGTATTAAGGCTATGAGTGAGGAAAAAACACCGTTTTCAGCTGGTCTCCACGGATAGCGATGCCACACCCCCTCGTCATCTAAGCTCTTAAGGAGCGGAGCGGCTGAAAAAGCGTCATGCGGACAGGGCGCTAGACAGCTGGAGCGCTGTTGGAAATGGGATTAAACTCCCTCTGTATAAAAAGCTCTCATTTCTGTTGGAAAAAAAACATATCGCCTCTGACCCCAGTAACGGCTACTACCACCACCACCGCCACCACCACCACCGCCGCCACCGCCGCCGCCGCCGCCGCCGCCGCCGCTGCCGCCGCCGCCAAGACGAGACGAGATGGCTCAAGCTATTCCACTTTCAAGCTCGCCTTCACCGCCCGGTGCGCCTGAAAAAAAGTTAATGCGGCTTGACGACGTGAGACGCGGCGCGAGGCAGCAGACCGATGATGGGGAGACCCGACAGGTAGGACAGCGGCGGTTAGCCTATAGCGACGCCTTGCTTCGTCAACTAGGTAAAGAGTTGAGCGGCTGTTGGAGAGAGTTGGGCAGTAGCTTAAAAGTCAGCGCCGCCCGTATGGATGCTCTAGTAGAGCGCAGTGTCAAGACACCGGAGGAGCTGTGTACGGCGATGTTCCGAGTGTGGTGGGGTGAAACCCCGCATCGTCATAGATGGGGCGAGCTCGGTCGCGTCTTCACCCGCATTAGACGCATGGAACTGTTGGCTCAGTGGATGGCCCTTCTCCACAGACAGGGGTTGGATTTCGAAAACCCCGACTCGCGCGCGATGCATAAGCACTTGGGCACCCTCGGCAGACGTCTGGGTAGCAGGTGGAAAGAGGTGGGGGACCATTTAAAATTGTCGCCTGAGAGGTTAGATAAGATCGCTGAAGAATGCGAATACGGAGGAAGTCCCGCTGAGTGGGCCTTCCGAGTGTTGAAAATGTGGCAAGATGAAGCTGACGGCGCCGGCGGTACGCCTTTTGAACTCCTTCGAGTGTTGACTGAGGACATGGGAAAGTTTGGCCTCGGCATCGCGATATTACTTGACTTTATCAAGCAAGAAACAACGAGAACGACGGACATGTGAATTGTTGTGTTTTATTTTCATACGTCTTCTTTATTAGTAAGTAAAAAAAAAAAAAAAAAAAAAAAATATATATATATATATATCATAACAATTAAGACGCGCGATCTCTTAAAGTGTCACTTCCTCCAGTCGCAGCTGATCACCTCATCGCAGCACGTGATAAACAAAAAAAAAACACGAAGAGACACGCTTCTTCCTCTCGAGAGGAAGAAGCGTGTCTCTCGATTGAAAATCTTTTTCTTTCTTAAAAGAGACAAACGCGCCCCTTAGAGTGCCCCCCCCCCTAGAGTGCCCCCCTCCCCCCCCTCCCCCCCTCCCCCACTCGCCCCATGCATCCTAAAAGCGCCCCCCTCCCCATGCATGTTAAAAGGGCCCCCCTCCCCCCCTCCCCCCCTCCCCTCCTTCCCCTCCTTCCCCCTTATACACTCTAAAGAACGCTTCTAACTAGTTCAATAAGTCACTTCCAGTCGCTCGTAAAACAATAAAAAATGAAAAAAAAACTTATATCGTGGTGTTTCTTATTAGTTTACCGAAAAAAAATAAGAGACTCGCCTCCTCCTCCAAAAAAAAAAGATATCACATTTTAAAGCCCGTGACCCCTTAAAGACGCTCATCTCTTCATTAAGTCGCGTGACGTCACTTCTTCTTCTTCTTCTTCTTCTTCCGGTCACGTGATCAATCAGGTCACTTCCGGTCACGTGATCCTCAATGAGGTCACTTCCGGTTGGCCATTAGGTCATGTGACGTCACTTCCGGTCCCCTAAGTAGGTCAGTAGGTTACCCAGAATGCACCATCCCCTAAGTAGGTCACTTCCGGTCACCCAATGGAGGCCTCTGATTGGCTGCAGGGTTACCCAGAATGCACCGCTAATCCCCTAAGTAGGTCACTTCCGGTCACGTGACCCAATGGCGGCCTCTGATTGGCTAACTAGGTCACGTGACGTCACCACTAATCCCCTAAGTAGGTCACTTCCGGTCACGTGACCAAATGGAGGCCTCTGATTGGCTGCATGTCGATTGAGTAATAAACAGTACTTAACTATAGTCCCGTTCCGATACATACTATACTACTCCCTTATATTTTTTTGGAGGGGGGGGGGGTGCCAGTGCACATTTATAATATTACATACTATATCCTCCAAGAAGTTTGAGTGCCAGTGATGACGCTCGGGAACAGAGGTTGAGGTGGTGCCAGTTTGCTCACAGCCTTGTACTGGGATCTATTTCTCTAGACATCTACTGGACTGAAAACAAGACAGCTGAATGAGGGCATGCAGGAATGAGGACATGTAGTCCGGTCAGACCCTATTAAGACACTCCTCAGGCGGTCACTGCCCCACAGCCCCTACCTCCATACCCCCCCCCCCCTTAGGCAGTCTGTAAACTGTGAATAAAGCCCGCTCAGTCTCCTGCCATCACCACCTGGGGAGGGGGTAGTGCACTGTGTCACCATAGCAACCTTGGTCAAGTACATGGGGCCCTGGTCAAGTGACATTGAGCCGCCCTAGAACGGTTGGTCCCTTTCTCCGACCCTCGTCAGTATAAACCCAGACTGTGCTGATGGAGTCATCTTGAGCCCTGCAAAGTTCAAGTACACACAGCCAATTATTTCTGGCTCTGCAGGGGCAGACACCAACTTTTTGAGCTGTGAGCCACCCGGGCCCGTAGCTTCGGAAATCTACGGGCCCGGACCAAAATCTGTGGGCCAATGGTCCCAATTATGTTTTCTTCATGAGAAACAAGATTTTTATTCCTGGCTTGTCTATGATAGCGTCTAACCAATGTGATTAATTGTGACACATTTCCCCTCTTTCCAACGATATATCGCATGACTATAGTTGTCAGAAAAAACTTTCTTAAAATGCCTTCCAAATACATCTGTGGGCCATCCGGGCCCATGGGAATGTTATACTGGAGAAAACTGCAGGCCCGGACACAAAACTATGGGCCATTGGCTCCCGGGCCAGCGTTAGTGTCTACCCCTGCTCTGGTCTTAATTTGTTGCTTGTTACTGGTAAATCATGTTGTCGGGTTCCAGCCTTAGTCTCGCAGAACCTAGCAACTGTGGCTGCATGAATCAGGACTCCAGTTTTATTCCGACATAGAGTCTACCCCCTTCCCACCCTGCTGCTCACTAAATAAGGTTACACTCCGCAGACAGGGACCTGCCTTATGATGTGGGAATTGTCTATGAGGGAGGCTATGTAAGGGGTGGCTACAGGCTCCTTAATGTGAGGCTGATTTATTGTGTTATTCCATAATAGGGGAGGAGGGGTGGAATTACCAATTTTCTATTATGGAGTTTGGGGCTGGTGTATGTTGTCGAGTATCTGGGTACTGGTTGGTGTCTTATCTGTAAACACCTTTTGCTGTATTCTATTCAAAAGTATTTACCATATCAAGGATTGAAGCCTCCAGATTTCACCTTCGATTGCAACCAGTTGAGATGAGTTTCGCTGTACTTATAGGTAAAATACAAAATATACTCTACTCAGTATGAAAAATGCTACAGCTATATTGGTAGCCATACCGTAATTTTAGAGAAATATGTGATATGAAATAGTAAATGAAAGGGCCCTAGCGTGAAAAACGCAATGCGCGGTAGCTAGGTATAATGCATTCTTGTAATTGTATTATTTTAACCCAATAAAACACTTTTTTTTTAAAAGGAACCAGCTGTATGTCTAAAATAATCTGATAGGCCATGTAACAAAGAAATGTGTAATCATAAATATACTTTCATTTCCCTTTGTTTATCAAAATCTGTTCCTGCATGTTCCATACGAGACATATGAGAACATAGAGTAGAATAGCTGGCTGAACTTGTTTGCATAACTCAAAATTGTCACAATAATATTACAGAAGAATTTAAGATGAAATTACAAAAGAAAGTTTCGTCCTCCCCTCCTCACACAGGTTTAAAGCTTGGGGCAGAGCTGAGGTACAAATCTTTATCGGAGGCTATGCTTCTCCCACCCTACCATAAGACAAAGTCAGGAACAGCCTTGAATTAGGAAATAACCACATTTATTGGATCCTATCAAGCCAGGGAATGGAGCGTAAAACTCCACTTCAGAAGTGGAAATTACACCGGGTAGCGTGTCAATTTCTCCCTTATTGGAGGGAAAGGCTTTTGGCTTTGCTGCCGTTGCAAGCTTATAATTAAGCACTATAAAAAGTCCTTGGAGGTATAATGGGAGGAAAAGGTCAGCTACAAAGAAAGAGGAGTTGACGGTAAACCATATTAACTTCACTCGGTAGTTGGTGATTACATCCCAGGGAGACCATGATTGTTTATCAAGAAGAAACAAAGTGTCGTCCCAGCCACCGCCACCGCCACTTTAATGTTTAGTGGTCTCATCTCAGCGGGCACAGTTTTATATGAGTATGAGTTACGTTACCGGGAGTCTGGTGGGAACAGCTTTTTTCCATGTTGTTTAGATGCTTCAGATAGTGGCATGGTAAATGTGCTCAGGCAACTATAGTATTCCTTAGTAGTGATCGCAAAGAGATGTTGGTCAAGAGTTGGCCCAAAACAAAACTTGAATGGACAAAGGTTACTAGCAATACAGTTTTTATCAGCACGTGAACAAAGTGGAGTCATTTGTTAAATCAATGTTTTTGAGGAAAACAAACTAAAATCTTAACAAAGCCCATTGGTGTATAGATTAGTACGTTGAGCTCAAACTTTTACTTCAATAATATCTTACTTTTCTATGAAGATTTGTTTTCCATACCATGACCTAACTATTAACCCTTTAAGGACGGATTTTGCTAAAAGATGACATTTGTCGTCATGATGCTTGATTGCAGTCCTGGTGAGTAACTCGCCGGTGCAACATGCCGACCCATCAGGAGTGTCTCAAGCTCATAAAGTCGGCATGATGCTTGAATGCAGCCCTGGCGAGTTACTCGCCCTGGCGAGTTACTCGCCAGGGCTGCATTCATGCATCATGACATGCATCATGACAACCAAGGGTTTGATGCATTAAGGCATGATGCAGTCCTTGAAGGGTTAATGTAAGCCACACAGAGTGTTTTAGATAAGCAGCCTAATCTTCAACAAAAGAATTACCACAACCTCAAAGAAAATCATTACAGCTGATAAAAGCATCTTAGATTAGAAGCAGCTTCAGGAGTAGTACTTCAGACACAGATTAGGAGACATAGATTATAAGTTTTATCATTTCAATCATAAAGATGTGCAGCTTTAAGCTTAACAAAAAATATCTATTCTACTGTCACTGTAAAGATTAAAAAGTACTTTTGTGATAAGCTTCCTCACCGCCGAAGGAAAATAAAATGTTAAAAAAAGAAATCAATGCTGGGTATTTTACTAGATTTTAGACTGACAATGGCAACTGTGGTGCCATCTTCTGACTAGTTTTTGTTATGCTTAAAGCATCCTTCAGCTATAAAATTTCCTATTCTACTCAGTAATAGTTTACCACCATCTGCTGTAGAAACCAGGGTCTACGCATACGGCACCTGGTGGCAAAAAAATGAAACTACCTATAATCATGATAAGGGCATATTTCTCTCTTGTATATGTCCTAACTCACCTTTACTAACCCTTAATATGCCACATCATAGTGTTCTACACATTTTGTCACTGTTTTTAATTGTTGCTAAAAGATGTGCGCTACTCTATTATAGGCGTTTGGACCAAGTAGAAAATATTTAAAGAATTGCCAAACTGTATCAATTCATCAATGAATCACTATTATTTTGATAGTTAAATGTATCACATGATCTTATGTACAGATGGCTATGGTTTTAGTTGAAAATTGTTGGCTATTTTTTTTCCTGTGTTGCAAAATGCAGAAAAAATACAATTTTCTAGATTTATGTTTTTCTTCTAAATCGGTCAGGGCTCTTCAGTTTCACCTATGACAACTAATTTCCTTGGATTGATTGTGCCACTAATGATCTACTCTAAACATCTGAGAAATTTGGTTGAGATATTATTGGTCAATTTTTCAAAAAGTTGAAAAATGTTGAAAAAATAGGGATTTTCCCATAGCCGGCTATTGTTAAGGGTGTCCTATCTTCAATTGCCAATATATCAAAATCTAGCACTATGAAGTATTGATTTTTTTGCTTTTGTTATATCATTATGTATCAAACTAATATAGTCCCAAGTGATAAAGAGAAATTGTTGGTAGATCAAAATTGACCGAACCCTGGCTTCTACCTTTGATATGGATGACTGGTGATGGATTTGTTTAGTGAGTTTGTTCATTTGAGTAAGTCTGGTCAGCAATTTAAATCCAGACTGGCGCAGAACAGATTTTTGCCCGATTTGGTGATTGTGTTTAGGGAGTGCAGATGCAGCTCCGGAGATGTCACGCGTTAACAACTGACCACCCGCACCCAGCCCTGTGCACCCACAACACAACAAGACTGTTAGCAATCTTCTACCAGGCTGCGTCTTTGAGTTTGTGGTCCCCATAGACGTCCAGGGTCCCCAGTCAGGTGCTGCCCCCTGGTGCTGATAAAACCGGGTACAAAGAACCCCCAGACCCTCTCCACCAGAACCTGCTCTCCGACCCTCCCCACCACCCTGCCTGACCCTCAAGCTCCACCCTACGAGCCAAACAGGTATAGGAAATCAGTTAGGAATCTCTTACAAAATGGCAATGGAAACTCACTCCCCTATTTACATACATATTACCATGCAGCAGTGCTGTTATTTAATGGGTACCTCAGTATTCTAACATCCATCCCCCCCCCCCCCTGCCTAACCTATATTGTGGGCATGGAAGACATCACAGCGCAAATCAGTGACAGCAGAAAATGGGCAGGGCACAGGGCTTATCTGTTTCTACAGTAACCCCTCCCCCCCCCCCTCACACACAGCCTCAATAATTTCTCAGCAATCTACACCTGCTAACTGACAATGTCAGAGTATAAAGTATAGCGGGTAACATGGTCCAAGATTTCTCCCAGCTTTTAACTTATCTTGATACTAAGTATGTTAAGCAATTTGAGGTGATTTACTGAGATGTTGAAAAATAGATTCTATTATAGGTATAGGATATTCGAATGAAGAATTGAAAGTTCAGTAACTAGGTGGACAGAACACAATTTTGCCTTGTAAGCATCAGCCATCATCACTTACTAAAAAACGTATGTATGACACTTGTGCCTTATTTGACATGACACTATGCACGACTAAGCTCTCTCCATATATCCGACATAAGGTGTACAGTAAAACCTCATGTGTAAGCCGCGGCAAGTATGCAAGTCAGATTACCAGTGTGGCATAAAGGATAAGGACAAAGCCTTGGTGCGGCTTACACAGTATAGTATAGGGGCCTACTACAAGCTTAATTAGCACCTTTGAAACCCTCTCTGAGGCTTACAGAATTTATCAAAGTTAGGAGTGCGGCTAATATCCAAGTTAGGCTTAAATGCGAGGTTTTACGGCACGCTGCCCCTTGGCATTACCACATTTAGCTGAACGTAAGCGAGGATTGCCTAAAGCTCGAGGAAAAGAGTTAGGACTAATCTAACTCACAGAGATCACTAAAATATCTCCATTGGTTCTTGTCACTTCCTACGCAACTGTTCAAATTTTTGTTTTTACTCAATTATGTTGTTTCCACTCTGATACGTTTCTAGGAATACCTCTGGGCTATCATTGAGCTCTTATTTGACCCATTTGACAGTTTGACTCATTTGAATTCACCAGTATATCAATGCAAAACTTTAAGTCCCATTTCTCACTGGTTTGATTTCATGCCAGCTGGCTCCCTGCAGCCCAGGCATTTAGTGCTGGCATGTAGGGACTGTGGGAGGGATTAATACCCACTCAATGGACACTAATGAATATTCAACCACACAGGCTCAGATTTTCAAAATGTGATCGGTCATGTAGGCAAGCTTAGTTGCTTTTCAGGAGAAAAAGTAGATATCAATCAAGATATTAGGTTTTATGTAGTCATGCCATTCTTTACACCATCGGGCATTCATATAACTTCTACTGGTAAGTTACTTATTCTTTGTCTTGCGTTTTTCATTTAATTCTACTGAGTAGGCTAGCTTGATTTGTCACCTTTTTTTCGCACATTGTCTTCGGGTCTTCAACTCAATCAACCAACCAACCAACCTGAAGAGCTGCAGCATTAAAAGGCTGAAAGAAGCGCTGCACACTCTCAAATCAATCAGGTTACTCGCTCTGAGTCACCTCACATTGGGGGGTCTGGGGCGGAGGATAGGGTAGGTCAGTAATGGCCCAGAGGCAAGCGGGGACATTTTGTGTTGGGCAGTGGGAGTCAGGGTTTGGAGTTTAACCTTTTAACGATGACATGATGCTTTAACAACACTTCTGTTATCATGATGTATGAATGCAGCTCTGACCAGTAACTAACCAGTGCTACATACCTGCATCATTATGCCGACCATACAGGTCAATCGTTGCTGAAATGAAACTGGTATATCGGCTTTTACCGATGTAGAATCATAATGGCCAATGTGAGGCCCCAATGGCCGGCCATGACCATATAGCTATCCAACAGTGAATCAACTTTGTAAGCTTTTGAAAAGCATTTACCGTATTTGATGTAATAAGCGCACAGTGCGCTTAAAAAAGATTATGGACACCTTTTAGTAGTTAAGAGTTTAATTGGGGTCAAAAATTGAGATATTTTGGGTTATTTGTAGTATAAATTTCGGCCAAAAACGGGGTGTGTGCGCTTATTAGGGGGTGTGCGCTTATTACATCGAATACGGTACATCTTTATTTTCACATTTGATGCATATGACATCAATGTATAGTAATGTGGGCTGTGTGGAGGGTAAATGGCCTGTGTAAGATGTTGCAAAGAAGTCTTCGGCAACACTGCAGGACTGACACCTAGCATCAGCATGATGCAGCCATGCTGCACAGAGTTGTTTCATCGTGACAACAAATGAACAAGACATTTGAGCCACCATCTGGTCCTTTAACAAGGGGTTAAAACAGGGTGTCGGGCAGGATCTTGGCCGCGGGCTCTGGGGGTACCTTTGTGCCCGGTTTTATCAGCACCAGGGGGCAGCACCTGACTGGGGACCCTGGCAGCCCGTGGGGACCAAAGACTTAAAGAAGCATCTGGTAGAAGATTGCTAACAGTCATGTTGTGTTGTCGGTGCACAGCGCTGGATGCGGGTGGTCAGTTGTTAACGCGTGACGTCTCCCGAGCTGTATCTGCACTCTCCACCCACTTTCTAAACACTCACCAAACACAATCACCAAATAGAGTGAAAAGCTTTATCTTGTGCCAGTCTGAATTTGCTTAAAATGGCTGACCAAGCGTTAAACTACCTAAATAAACAAATTCACCAAACAGATCGAAGTTCAGTCATCCATATTAACTGCTACATTACTCTATTTGCCTTCCACTTACCACATCTTTTTTCCAGGTGATCTGTGCACTTTAATGTGAACTAAGTGAAATAGAAAATAGAATGACTGAAGACACTTTAAGCATATATCAAATTCAAGTATGAGGCACTTCAAATTCAAATCAGGAAATTCAACTCTGCACGTACCATTCCCGGAATTACTCTTTTTACCTTTGACCAGTGAAAAAGGAAAAATAAGTATTTTTACACTAATACTGCATCTTTATCATCATTATTAAATAACTTTTATTAATGGCGCCTACGCTGCAACTTAAGTACTTCTTTTGAAGATTGGTCTAATCTTAGGGACTTGTAGGTTTTTATCAGCAGTAATGAGACTGGTAATCCCTGTACAGGATTAGGCGGCTTATCTAAGACGCCCTTGTTGGTTAACGTTAAGTACTTAGGTCATGTCTCTACTCAGCTACAAGCTGGTTGATGTAGTCTTAGGTTGAGTGTGAAGAAAAGTTTGCTAAACATTATCGACAATCCAGTGCTCTCAGTCCTAAGATGTTAAAAATATATATACTGTAAAACTTCTCTCATAAGCTGGCCTCCCTTTTTAAATTTGAGATGACCCCTTAGTTTTAGCTAAACAATATATATGACAAATTTTGGCGTAGTTATAGAGTATAGTTCATTTGATTAAAAACCTCCTTCAGAAGCCACCCTCCCCCTACTTTGAGGAAATGCTATAAGCCAATCTAGATTTTTTGTTCATACACTGCTAAAAGCTGTATTACTAGTGACCTTTGTCCATTCAAGTTTAGCTCTTGTGATGGTCAACGGGTCTATTTACAATCACTTCTAAGTAAAAACATGTGCCAGTTGTCGCAACAAGATTACTATGCAACATCTGAACTTTCTAAACAACATTAAAAAAGGTGTTCACGCCAGACTCCACGCTGAGATGAGACCACTTAACATTAAAGTGTCTGTCGCGGTGGCTGGGACGACACATCGTTTCTTCCTGATAAACAATCATGGTCTCCCTGGGATGTAATCACCAACTACCGAGTGAAGTTAATATGGTTTACCGTCAACTCCTCTTTCTTTGTACCTGACCTTTTCCTCCCATTATACTTCTAGAGACATTTTATAGTGCTTGATCAAAAGCCGGCACCAGCAGCGAAGCCAAACACCTTTCTCTCCAATAAGGGAGAAATTGACACGCTACGCGGTGTAATTCCCACTTCTGAAGTGGAGTTTTACGCTTCATTCCCCGACCTGATAGGATGCAATAAATTTGGTTATTTCCTAATTTAAGGCTCTTGCTGCCTTGTCTTATAGTAGGGTGGGAGACACACGCTCTCCTATATAAAAGCCTCATACCTTAAATCTGCCCCAACCTCTTAATCTTTTGTACACAGAGAGGAGAAAGTAACCGATCAGGGGTTACTTTTTTGCCTAGCATCTTATCACCGACTTACATTGTGTCTACACTAAAATTTTGTTGACGGGAATAAGTTATTTTTCTATTTCTACGTCATAATCAAGTCTGATATTTTTCTCAGGCACAGACTTGGTTATTTTGATTTCAATTAAAAGAATTTATTGGGTTCTTATGAAGTGGAAACATTTTAATTCATATGTATAGTGGATAGAATCTGTCCATACCTGATGTGAAAAATCAAGTTGGTGCAGAGAAAGAAGTGACTAAAACAACACAGTAACAAGGACTTGAAGAGTGGGGTGTGGATGTAGGGTAGTGGTTGTAAGGTTGCCCTTGCGGTGCAAGATTGTAGGCTTTTATCTACCAGATTGCCATTTATTATGCATTAATTTGCATATCCTTCTTCTGTAATTTCATCACATAACAATTCCTCGGTGATAAATCTTGAGTTGTACAAATCAGTTTAGCTATAATCACATTCAAGTATTTCTTGCTAACAGAAGCTTTCTAGAGAGCGCACCCATTTGACAGGGCCCCATCAAAATTTTACTACAGTAAAACCTCGCGTATAAGCCGCGGCTTGTACGCGAATCAGACTCAGCTTTCTTTTGATACCAAACATGCCTATATAGGGTGCGGCTTATACAAGAGTTTTTATAAGTATACAACAGTACCAAATTAACAAATCTCAGATGGCCTCTGCGGCCATCTAGTGACCAACCCTCAGTTTTTGGGGCCCACCCTATTTCTTTGGTTTTTAGAAAAATGTATGCATTTTTAAAGCTAAAATCAACTTTTTTACCAAAAGAATTTTATTTGTTTTAGGCCTAGACTGGTTGAAGGTTAACCATGGAAGGTATTTACTGATAAGACAGAAACCCACACTAGCCGACACCCACATACCCCACGACATACACCAGCCCCAAACTATATCAGAGAAAATTGATACAGCATTTCCCTCCTCTATAAATGAATAACACGATAAATCAGCCTCACATTAAGGAGGCTGTAGCCACCCCTTACATAGCCTCCCTCATAGACAATTCCCACATCATAAGGCAGGTCCCTGTCTGTGGGGCAAATACTGGATAGCTCTCCCAGGTGAGAGGACAGACGTTTAGAGCGTTATCTTAATCTTAAGTCTTAAAGTCTTAATTCAGTGTCTCATTTTGCTTTTGAACAGTGGGAGCAGTTAGCAGTAGGAAGAGTAGAATAAAAAATTAAAGTAAAAGAACGGGGGTTGGGGGGGCAGAGCCCCCCATGACATCAACCTTAACAAGGCTATCCTACTATTCAAAATATTAAGGCCTTACCCCCCCCCCCCTCCCGGGGAGGAGAGGCCCACACCCCCAGGGAGCAGTAGGGCGAATCATCCTGGCTCCATCTGTCGGATTTTGTAGAAGGTAAGGTGGCCACTTCATGAACTACCTTTAAGACTATTAAGACTGTCTTAATAGTCTTATTAAGATAACGCTCTAAACGTCTGTCCTCTCACCTGGGAGAGCTAACCTGTGCGTGCGTCTGTGGGGTGTAACCTGATTTAGTGAGCAGCAGGGCAGGAAGGGGATAGACTATATCAGGATAAAAGTGGCGCAGTCCTGCTAGGTAGAAATTGTACCAGGAATAAAGACATTTCGCAAGAAGAGCATACATGTACCAGCCTATAATTGTTTAAACCAGTTACACATAGAGTCTATCTGTCGAACTGCGTCGCAGACTACCACTTTCTGACGGATGACTTAGGTAGTCGCTAACTTGAGGCAGTCCAATAAGGTACTTTACTTTGTGTTGGAACGTTAGATGAATCATTCAATCAACCAACCAGTTACACAAGCTATAGTCTGATAGGGTGATGTAGTACTGTGTTGACATCGCATCTGGTCTGAAGGTCAACATAGACACCAAAGGAATGACTGAAGAAGGTAAAGACTACAGAATAGATTGAGTTTTTGTTTGTTTGTTGTGTTTTACACCGAGTAGACAAAACATTGTTAGTGTGAATGCAGTGCAATAAAACCTCTTGGATGTTATAAATCCAACTTTTTGGGAGAATTTCAGGCCTCATACTTTTCAAAGTAGGGAGTCGGCTAAAAGGTGGATATTTTTATCCAGTAATTATAGTTTAAAGCTGTTTATAATCTGGCCTATAAATTTCCCTCAGCTTATCAAAGAGGTTGTACGCTAGGCATCAGATTTTTCTTCCCCAATCCCACATGTGACTCTATCACCACACACTGAATGTGTCTTTGACCAACATTGTGGAGAAGGATAGAGAGTTCTAGTCGGAACTCTACGGGGCTCAATGTCACTGGGTGTGTACTTGACCAGGGTTGTCATGGTGACACTGCCCAGCCCCCACTCCCCCTGGTGGTGATGGCGGGAGACTGAGCGGGCTTTATTCACAGTTTACAGTCTGCTGTAGGGGCAGTATAGAGGTAGGGGCTGTTGGGCAGTGACCGCCTGAGGAGGATATCAACCCTGTAAGTACCGCATAGTGCTTTGATAGTCCTTGATTGTCATGATGCATAAATGCTGGCCTGCCGTGTAACTCGCCAGGGCTGCATTTAAGCATCATACCAACCCTTAGTAAGTGCATTAACCACATAGGATCTGCATGATGCTTGAATGCAGCACTGGTGAGTTACCCGCCCAGGCTGCATTCATGGGTCATGACAACCAAGGGAATTGTGCATTAAAGCACTATGCAACCCTTAAAGGGTCAATGGGACCTGACTGGACTATTATACTGTCCCTGCACGCCCTCTTTCAGACGTCTTATTTTCTTCTGTCCTGTGGATGTCTAGATAACCAAGGAAAAGGTTCTTGTGTTACTTTCTTAATTCCTAGTTACAGACACTGTGGGCTTAGTACAGCGAAGACAGTAATAAAATTGACAGAATAGCTTAAGAACGCACTGAATGGGGATAAACACACAACGATACTTTATTTGGGGATAGATGGTTGAGAAAAAAATTACTGGTACATATCAATTTGAGCCTATATCGTGTTTATTCTGAGTGAAAGGAGTGAAGTTTTTCCTGGATTAGAGGCCACAGCCATACATCAGGGTGTCAGCAATATCATATCAGCCCCTTCCTGAGGCCTATGTACTTGTAAGTGATAGGGCTCATGATAACATGGCCATTGGCCTCCCATCAACATGCCTCACCTCCTGCCTATTTCAGCTGTGTATTCTCTTGCTGTCTGAGACTTGGTTACCTCCCTCCCTCTTTTGTGTCTATGCCTGGTTTCATTTTGGTACTCGAAGAGTCCCTCCTTCTCTCTTTTTCTTTACCCCGTCACTTCCGCCATTCCTGCCTCTGTCCCTTTCTTCCTCAATTCCTTCCTCAATCCCTTCCTCACTTCCTTCCTCACTTCCTTCCTTATTCCCTCCATCACTTTCTGCTTTGCTGCTGGCTTTTTTTCTCCCTACCATCTTTCCAAGCTTATTCTCTTCATCCCTATGCCCATCTCGTAACCACCCACTCTCTCATGCCCTAACCCTGAGTGCTCACATCTGCCCCATCAGATTTCCATGCGGGGCAGCTCCAGCCCTGAAGGCCTGGTATTGCCTTGCGGCTGACTGGTTGAGCAGAACTGTTTCTGGGTAAGACGCCATGTGGCTACCAGTGCTACCATTCATCTCCCTGACCGTGTATGGAGAACAGGATGCCACTGAATCTATGGAGGTGTGATTCATTTTTCGTAAAACCCCTCCTATAGAACGACCCCACTTATAAGTTGAACTGTCCTATACAAAATAATTTAAAAAATTGATTTCTCTTCATTCTAATATATTAAAACTCCACCTATGAGCCAAACCCCCAATTGCAGAAAAAAATTGGCTTATGGAAAATAAAAACGCTAAATAAAATTGGCAGGATTTTAGGGTATGTCATGTGTCATATGAGCACTGGAACTTTGTGGGAAAATATGGCCATCTTGCCTGATATGTTCAATCACTAGCTTGAGATATGTCTGAAAACATTGCGCCTACCATGCCATAGGTCTCAAAATTTAAAGAATGTAACTCATGGATAAACAAATTCAAAATCTTGATGTTTCAGCATAAAATTTCTTGGTCTTTACTTTTCTGAAATAGACAGTTGGTTCCCCATACTCAGTAGAACCAATACTTTCCCTACCCAGCCTCCGCCTACATGCACAGCGCCGCTGCTGCATTCTGACTGCCCACCTTTGATAGCAGATTAATTTATGGCCACATTCAGGGTGGGTAATTGCTGTTTTGACGTGGTCAGGCAGGCCGTCTTTCTGCCGGCCGACATAAGTGGTCAGCCCGCTCGTAGCTCACGGCTGCCCCAAACCCTGACATGCCCCGCCCAAGCCACGGACGTGCCCCATTCACCACCCGCCCCCTAAGCCACTTCCAGGGCAGCATAGCGCTTCAATACAGTATTCCCTCTTGTCATTCTGATGCGTGAATGCAGGCACGTTAGATAACTGATTGGTTCTGTATGAGTGCATCATGCCGACCCTTTGGGAGTGTATGATACCATACGGCATGATGCTTAAATTCAGCACTAGCAAGTTACTCACCGCGACTACACTCATGCATTACGATGACAAAAGGTATAGTGCATTAAAGCACCGTGCTGTCCTTAAATGGTCAGCTACTTCCAGGGTTGTGGTTTTGCAGCCAGGCGACCATGGCTGCTGCACTGAATGTGATTTGGTTACCAAGCAGGCATCTCAGCAGGCATCTCAAGTAAGATGTATAAGGATTAAGGATGGTTGTGGAGTAGTACAGGCATGATTAAAAACAAGTCATATAGCCTTAACATTATCCTAATGTATTGGCACCCAGAATAGATATATTGTTTTGTCAACATGTACCGTAATATTTTGATTAAGCATCCTAGCCATGCACTGAATGTGTCAAATAGTATGCAAATCCAAAACATTTAACACCCCATATTATTTTAATCCCCTTGGGTCCATCGTGGTCTGAACTGAGTTCCAAATTGCGACCTTTGAGGGCAGATTACTTCGTAGCGGCGTAGAGACGGGGTAATTGGTGTTTTGACGTTGCTGGTCCTCACACCTCACTGTCCCACTCTCCATACATATCATTGTCTCGGCTACTGCATCTCTGCCCCAGCTGGAACTCTCAGAGAATAGAGGGGACAAAAGCAGCTGAGGGTAGACAAACACACCCAAATTGTGCAAACATAGTGATATGAAACCTTGCGTATAGGCCGTGGCTAGTTTGTAAGTCGGATCGCCAGTGCGGCCAGGATCAGGACAAAGTAAATACCTCAGAGAATAAAATAATGAATTAAAATTGAATTAATTTGATATTTTCCGACTTTTTATTTTTGGAGGAGGTGACGAAGGGGGTTACAGTCCTCAAATTCAAAAACAAAGGTGATATTCTTGTTTGTGACGATGAGTACCATATTTTAGGATAAATTTACAGTCAATTGAATTGTTTCGCAAACATATGCTATGTAATTTAGGGCTGATATCCACATCTTGCCTTGGGCAGTTCTTACCACGGTTGACCTTATATTCCCCCTAGTCCATGTTTTCTTGGTAGCTTCGAGGCAGACTAGCAAAAACCTGGTAGATACTTTTTGATAAGGCATGCTGTCTGGGTCCACTTAAATGACTGACCATCTGTACATGAGGAAAACACTACCACTAGGCCATTAATTCAGGTGCTCGGCTTTGATTTTTGCCTTGAATGAACCAACACAAAGTGAATTTTCTACTTCTGATGATTACCATGAAAGTACCCACCTATACACCAACCCTGCCCATGTAAGCTAAAGCCCTACTACCCCAGGACTTTAGCTTCTAGCAATCAATATCTAAATTCTTAACTACATAATCAGTTAACAAATACGGTAGGAGTAATTTTAGGCTGTATTGTTAGGTTTTGCGTTCCTGCATTGGTGGTTACTAGAAGCTTACTATTTTGGCCAGTCTATATTGCTGAGACAACCAGTGCGACTGTGACAGTGGATGGGGGGAGGGCGGTAGAGACAGATAAGCCGTGTCCGCATGGCTGACCCGCAGGCTATTTTCTGCTGTCACTGATTGCTGCAGCGATGTCCTCCATGTCCCAACTACTAATCAAGATTAGGGAGCGGGGAGTACCATATAGGTCGCGGCAAGAAGGAGGTAGACGGGGAGTAGAGAGAGCGTCTAGCAACCCTGTAAAGGCCGCATAGTGCTTTAACACTTTAAGGGTGGCATGTCTCTAAAAGATGACATTTGTCGTCATAATGCACCAATGTAGCCCTGGCAAGTAACTCGCCAGTGCTGTGCCTCTACATGGGTAAAATTCGACACGTGCGACACGGCGACACGGGGGTTTTAAAAAACGACACGCGCGACACGGGGGTTTTAAAAAACGACGGACACAGGAAATGTTGGAATAAAATTTGACGGACACATGAAATGTTGGTATAAAAATCGACGGACACAGGAAATGTTGGGATAAAAAACGACAGACACAACACCTATGCTGTGGCAGTATAAATTGTTTATAGATTGCCCTTTTAAAAATCGACACAGGTGACACAGCTCTTTTAAAAGTCGACTGACTTGAGAAAAAGGAGGATAAAAATCGACACGACGACACGGCCCCTTTTTGCTAAAAATCAACACGGCGACATGGTCAAAATTGTGGGTACCCATGTAGAGGTACAGTGCTGCATTGGTTCATCATGCCGACCCTTCGGGAGTGTCCCATGCTCATAAGGTCGGTATGACGCTTGAATGCAGCACTGGCGAGTTACTCACCTGGGCTGCATCCATGCATCATGATCACTGAGACCAAATTATTCCCCCGTCTCCCCCCCCCCCCCCCCGCCAGAGTAACCACCCAGTCGGCCACTACCGTATTCGACGTAATAAGCGCACAGTGCGCTTAAAAAATAATTTTGGACACCCTTAATAGTTTGAGATATTTTTGGTTATTTGTAGTCCAAAAATTGGCAAAAATGGGGGGTGTGCGCTTATTAGGGGGTGTGCGCTTATTACGTCGAATATGGTAATTTTGAGGGTGCCTGGAGTCACAGCCACCTGATTTTGAGACCCACCGCTACAGCTTCCGTGAGGCTCTTGGCAGTGAGAACCCATTTCAGACTTAAGTACCCTGGGTCTATAGTGATAATTCTGATGGCTCTATGTGCGCGGCCATGTTAGTTCTGTCCCGGGAACGTCACGCGAGATTTAGGTTGGTACCAGCCTTCAACAGACCATAGCTTGCTAGGAACAAGTGACGTTCTGTCGACAGAACCAACCTCTCACGAGACCTGCTGGTGGCTGCCTGTACATGTTTTCCCTGGGAACAAGTTCCCTCCCTGTTTCATCGTTAGGCCACACCAAAAACAAAAGTGGATCAATGGATTTCACTTTTCGAAAAATGGTGCGAGCGAGCGAAATTTTTTTTTTCTTTTTTTTAAAGAATTTTCTTTTATCAATGGATTTTGTTGGTGGAAAACTGGAGCGAGCGACAATTTTTTTTTTATACCAGCCTCAGACAAAAGTTGTTAGTGGACTCCTAACATAAAAATTTATTGGTTGATCTGGGGGAATTACTGGAAAAAAAATCGGAAAAAAAAAAAAAAAATCTCAATTTTGAAAAAAATGAAGCGAGCGAAATCCATTGACAATTGAAAAAAAATAAAAAATTCAATTTCCGAAAATAAGGTGCGCGAAATCCATTGACCAACTTTTTTCTTTGGTCTGGCCTTATAGGACGTGAGGTGCAGCAGAGTTTCACCTGATTAGGAGGCGCTTGGTGTAGAAGAGGTTCTGTGACAGGAGGTAATTAAGTGGCAGCACAGGGAGGTCAGCTCAGGACGGGGTCAATAAATGACCAGTGTGTGTGTGTCAGGTACGAGACCCTTTGTACAGCACTAGGTTAGGGAGTGATCATTTTTTAACAACAGGGGGGGGTGGTGGGTTTCCACGCGGAGCGCGCGAAATTTTCTACCCCCCCCGGTCAAGGGGTCAAAATTTTTTACCCCCCCCCCCCTTAGGGTCCAAATTTGAAGCATAGTAACGTGCGGGCTTTTTGGCTCAAAACAGGTTAAATTTTTTTGCCCCCCCCCCCAAGAGGGGTCCAAATTTTTTTGCCCCCCCCCGGTCAAGGGGTCCAAATTTACGGTAGATCCATGTTTAGCTAAAAGAAACCCCTGCGAGTAACTCGCTGGTGCTGCACTGAGGCATCATGCCAACCTTTCAGGAGTGTCTCAACCCTGTAGAGTCGGCATGATGCTTGAATGCAGCACTGGTGAGTTACTCACCAGGGCTGCATCATGACGACCAAGGTAATGCATTAATACCACTGTCCATAAATACAGAAGGAGATGAAGAGAAAGCACCCAATCCCTACCCGACTTACTGTCGTGACCTGAGGGTGGGGTTGGTATTAACCATATACAGGCCACATACCGTACAACTTCAATAAATTATGATCGCACTGCATTGCATGAATGAAGCCCGGCTGTCAGTCGACTGGCCAACTCTTCAGTCACTTGGAGCGTACTCGCCAGGGCTGCATTCATGTACAAATGTATCATGCTGACCCTTTAGCAGTGTACTCGTCAAGAGCAAGGACATAGCACATTAATTTTAATAGGGCGCTATGCGGCACTTAAAGGGTTTATATTGATCTCAAACACTGGACAGAGAGTAGTGGGCCTCACCGACCCAGGCCTCACATGTACCGTAAAACCTCGCGTATAAACCTCGCGTATAATGCAGCACTGGTGAGTTACTCACCAGGGCTGCATTCATGCATCATGTCGACCAAGGGCATGATGCATTAAGGCACCATGCCACCTTTAAAGTGTTTAGTGGCAGGCAGAGGTCAGCGGAGGACGGGTTCAATGAATGACCGTGTTAGTCAGGTACACAACCTTTAGGGAGTGTTCATTTATTAATTACAGGGGGGGGTGGTGGGTTTTGGGGGGGGCGTAAAAATTTCCGACCCCTCCTGAGGGGGGCCGCGTAAAAATTTAAGCCTCTTTTTAGCAAAAAAGTCTGCGCGTTACTATAGTTCAAAAGGGGGGGGGGGCCGAAAATTTTTCGGCGCCTTCGGCGAGGGGGGGGCGCAAAACGTTCCACGCGCTCTCGGGGGGGGGGGGGGGGGGCGGAAAAAAAATTCGCCCACCACCCCTGTAATTAACAAATGAGCACTAGGCTCTGTAATACGTGACTCAGCCATATAACATTCATTACTTTCTGTGCTTTCTTTTATCTACCGGTAACCTCCTAGTTTCTAGTAGTAGTGTAGGAAAGAACCCTCTCTGTCCTTTTTTCAGGGATTTTGTTCTGAGGAGAGCCTTTATATTCTCTCAAGGGAAGTCTGCATTTGGAAATTTCAAATGTACATTCTGTTTCATTTGATTTACATTTGCATCCTATTGCAGACACTTTCATATTTAGGCCAACCATATAATAGCTTCTGACGATAGTTATTTGCCAGATAATGTGTACACAATAATCACAATAATATGAATCTGCTGAATGTTCATTTCTAATCAGGGAAATTCAACCTACCGTATTCGACGTAATAAGCGCACACCCCCTGATAAGCGCACACCCCTCGTTTTTGGCCTTTTTTTATACTACAAATAACCAAAAATATCTCAATTTTTGACCCCAATTAAACTCTTACCTACTAAAAGGTGTCCATGATCATTTTTTAAGCACACTGTGCGCTTATCACGTCGAATACGGTAATTTCATTTGGAAATCCTAGAGGACGATCAGATTTACTCAGACTGGACGCGCTGAGGCGGTAACATGGAAAACAGTGTACGATATTGGACGTAAGAAGCGCCCTAAATTATTTTGAGTGAAAAAAATGTGTATTTTACAGACTACTGGCCCACCTCAGTGGCCTATACAAGGCTTCTACCATGGCTTCACACTTAGTTTTGCCTTAACACCCGCACAGGTGTGAAGTACTCCGTGTCACATAAAGATGTAAAAAAAAATAGCAACGAAATCGGAGGTACACTTGGGGAAAAATCTGAAAAAAGGGAGGGGGAGGCACTTATCGGATATATTTTAAAATCTGGAAAAAAGCTGAAAATGGGGGGCGCTTCTTAGGTCGAATACGGTATATTTAGTGGAACAGGATACCTGTGTGTGATTAAGGTCAGCGTCAGGGCACCTGAAGGGTCCCATTACCGCCTGCCGAGCAAAAAGTGGAAACCAACACCGCACCCGCGCGACACTCAATCTCACAGGTGACGATCTCATTTAGATACTGCAGCTTTTTTCGGGCCAAAAAAAAAAAAAGGTTTGTTTCAGGTCACCCCACCAACCCTATGTAAACAGGGCCGACCCTACGTTTTTTTATGCAATTTTGAATTATTATTTTTTTACACTTTTTGGGGGTAAATTCTAGGTTTTCAAAAGTTTTGAAAAAAGTCTTCCCATTTTAATACTTTTTTTGGGTCAATTTTATGGTTATGTAAAAAAAAAAAAAGTAAAAAAAAAAAAAAATCCGACCTACCGACCCTAGAGTTTCATCCCATGTTACCTGAAACAAAACTTTTTTTTTATTCGGCCTCGTCCTTGGAAATGTCTCCTTTACCTTGCCACAGCAATTTTCTCTGCAGCAGAGGGAGTCCTGACTAGACTGGTACTTTGACAATTTAAACACCGGTAGTAAAGAATTTTGAGGACTATCATCTGATCAAACTTATAGATAGGGAGTGTTGTTTGTGTTTTTTTCATAATCATCTCCCCCATTCTAATAAGCGAAGAGAAGAAAAAGTAAATTTTTAATGCTTTCAGGCAGTTAATTTTTTTCACTTTTTTTCAGTGACCTTGATGGTAGTGGTGTCGCATATGTAATTCAATATTATCTGATAAAAACGTGTGCCCTGAAGCTTGCCATTTTCTGCCCCATGTAACTCAAGTGGAGGTTTTGATGGAAACCTGGCCAGACAGAGGTGCTTTTTAGCTGCACTAAGAAATCAATTCAGATATTAATACTGGACGAAATGTCGTTCAGGAAAACCTGTGCTTTTGTCTCATGAATATTGGATATAAAGATACTCATGCAGAGCTGTTGACAACAGTGTTGTTGCTCTATGAGTATTACATTGACTTGTAAAGGCCTTAAAAAAGACATGGTGAATGAAATTAGCTCCGGGGAGAGTTACCTTCCAGGGTAGCGCTCATTTATCATGACGACAGAAGAGCATAGTGCATTGATGGGCTTAAAGGGCTCTAGGGATTGCACAGGGGGTCAGTTCATCATAGTAATGGGGGTAGATGCCTAAATTCGACATGGCGACATGGCCATTTCTTAAAATCGACATGCGACATGGAGCTTAGTGACATGAGAGAAACTTTTAATGACATGACATAGAGTATTTCTTAAAATCGACATGGGACATGGCAGATTATTAGGTGTGACATGGGACATGGGAATTTTAAGTGACATGACATGATCATTTCTTAAATTTGACATGCGACATGGGGGGCCCCCCATCTAGACCCCCATAGTAGCCAGGCTTCAGATGTATAATGTAAGCTCTGTTTATGTTTGAACTCATGTGTTCACCTTTGCTGAGGTCCCTTATCGTAATCCCAGAAGACCCAGTAGTAACCCACTTTGATTCATAGTGCTGATTCAGCAGCCAATTCCCACCTGAGGTGTAACCTCATTCATGCTACCGTGCAGCCAAATGAATCGGGTACTAAGTCGATACAAAGACCAAAGAGGAGCTTACATTTTGAAAGATTGCACTGCAGAAAATCTGTTCACCTAGGTAACTCAAAACCTATAAGCTTTTACACATTTTGGAAATGGGCAACATGCATTCTGAGATGCGGTTGACTGAGAAATGGTCTCTCTATGAGACGCTTAAATTTTGTAGCATATACCGTACATCCTTGGTTTAGACTCCAGCCTACCAGTAGTTGCATGAGTCATCATACATTAGCCGCTGGTTGCTTAAGATGACCATATCCATACAGAGAGGTATTCGCCCCAAGTGGCGCCACCTCTCCTTATAGAATGGCAGAATGAGCTACTTCAGCTTTAGTTGTAACCCGTAAACAGCATTACCGGGTACTCCCCGCCCACAACCCGCCGACACCAGCATTACCGGGTACTCCCCGCCCACAACCCGCCGACACCAGCATTACCGGGTACTCCCCGCCCACAACCCGCCGACACCAGCATTACCGGGTACTCCCCGCCCACAACCCGCCGACACCAGCATTACCGGGTACTCCCCGCCCACAACCCGCCGACACCAGCATTACCGGGTACTCCCCGCCCACAACCCGCTGACACCAGCATTACCGGGTACTCCCCGCCCACAACCCGCTGACACCAGCAGGACGCGGCCGCTTTGATGCTGACCTCTACATGTGGTGACCCCTGACACGCTGACCTTGACACCACCTCCTACCCGCACACTACCTACTGCCGTAAATTCCCCCCGGGGTGCCACTCTCTATCTTTTCTATAGTCACTATGTGCGAACATCACCCTTAATTTGGTACCCTTATCAAGGGGAGACATTTTTAAAAAGCATACCCTTTTCAAGGTAAACTTACCAGAAAAACGGACCCTAGTCACGAATGGCCCTGAAAAATATACCCTAATCACAGGGTGACCTTGAGAAAATATCTGAATCAAGGGTGACCAAGAAATATTGTACGAAAATAAAGTGAAAAATACCTTTAAAAAGCCATTAAGGTCTGAAAATGGACCCCTTTCTCCCCAAATATGCTTAAAAAAGCACCCCTTATCAAGGACCCTCGCGGGTCCGTGCCTAGGACCCAAAAAACGGACCCTTTCCCTTGGATCATGTTCACACATATGTTAAAATGTATCCAAATCTGAGGGAGTGGCCCCCCCCGGGAAATTCCCGCATATTTATAACCCCCATCTCACGTATAACACAGGCCCTGACTTTGGAAGGATGCAATAACCCACACCTTGGGTCTGAAAATTGCTATTTTGAAACTGTATTATACTGTTAAAAACCCTCGTATTACCCGCGCCTAGACTTCTAGACTTTGCAAATATTGTATAACCAGCACTCAAGGTTTCCGTTCGGGTATAACTGGTAGGAATTTACCAGACCAGTACGCCAAAATACAAATTTTACCATTGTCCTCTAGATTTTTTAAAGTTTGCCTTACCAGTATAGCCTTTTCTTAAAAAAGGGACTGAGCTTATATATCCAGCCAAAAGACCTCTCTGATAAGCCAACCGAGTTTTTGGCTTTAGGACCTAATTCGCCCTATATTATGGACAGCATTTTCTCAAGGTGTAAGGTGGCTTTGACGGAGGTACTTTTATCTTAGTAATTAGTTGAGCTGTTTAAGTTGCTAAAAAAAACAGCTTTTAAAATCATCTCAAAGCAGGGCGTCGGCCTCTAGTGGAGGTCGGCTTATTTAAACTAGAATAGGTCTGGTTGGTCGGGGTTCACTGTCCGGTCAAATTCTGCTTTAGAAATAAAACTTCAGGTAGCGAGATTAGAAATGAAACACGAGATGATTGCCCTTTGTAATACTGACTGTATTTTGATATATACAATTTGTCTGTGTGTAATTTGAAAGCGATAGGAAGTTTTTCTGCGCTGTGTGATTGTAGATGTATAGAGCGTCATGTGCATATGTGATTAAGCCAAAAGAAAATAAATATGTGTTTCAGGCAATATGGTCTAAAAAGTAGGGTAGGTAGCTCGGATTTATTTATTTAGAAATTTTTAAATCTGGAAAGTGCCAATAAATTATTGGATATAGATCTAATCCTGTTAGAAGAATTTCCTGAATACAAGTGAGGTCATAGGGAGATTGCAGAATGGATACATTTGGTTTTACTTGAGCCCAGACTGGCCCTGTTTTGCAGCTAGCCTCGGGTTGCCTGAAATACACAGTTTTTGTATTCAATAGAACTGTGCAGACACATACCACTTGGTGATGTCCAGTAACAGTGCCTCAGCCAAAAACATCCCCTTCTCAACTTTCAAATAACCTTTGGTGAAATGAAATGTAATTTGAAGGGTATGGGAATACTATTGATACATGCTGAAAGACGGTGTGAGTTCAGTTGTACCCTTTCGTGCATGAATGCAACCCCTGGCGTGTAACTCACCACTACTGCATTCAAGTATCATGCCGACCCTATGGTGTTGATTCTCCCCCAAAGGGTCGACACGATGCAACTGGCGTCTTAAAATGCTTACCCGGTACTTTAGTAGTGTACAATATTCCCAGAAGCACTTGTTATACCCGCACCTCGACCTTTGAGAATATTGTAAAATCAGCACTGGAGGTTTTACAAAAGCACTGAGACCCCGGGTGCGGGTCATAGGATTTCCCCAAAGTGGGGTAGTGGTTTATACACGAGTACCGTAAAACCCCACCTATAGGACGACCCCACCTATAAGCCAAACTCCCAACTTTAGAAAAAAAAGTCGTCCTATACAAAATAGCTTTAAAAGTCGTTTCTCTTTATTCTTAATTGCTGTGTAAAGTGATATCCGTGTCGCAACAAGGTCAAATTTAAGGTCAAAGGTCACAATTTGATGTAAAGATGAGACTGAAATGAGTACACACATTTTGAAACAAATATAAAGATATCAAGGGTGAAGCTTATTCATCTCATGTATCTGACTCACATCTGTCTTAGTCATACTGCTAATGTAGTATCAGTACAAGTGATTACAAGTAAAATAGATTGAACTACGGTATTTGCTTTTACTAGTTTTAGTGCTATTACCCTGCTTAAAATTCCAGTCTCATTCTTACACCAAAGCGTGACATTTGACCTTGTATTTGACCTTGTAGTGACACGGATATCACTTTACACATGGCAGATTCGAAATCAGCACCCTCAAAATACAACACTCAGGGCCGTGTCTTATGAGTTTGTAACAATTGAAACGTCTTTGACCGGGTGTCGTCTTTGACCTGTGTCGTCTTTGACCGGTGTAGTCTTTGACCAGCAAGTTTTAAAATGGCTGAAATGGGAGCTATGTACACAGAAATGGGGGGAAAATGTTAATGGATATTTTAACAGTATATACTACAAACTTTCCGGCATTTCTGTGTACATAGCTCCCATTTCAGCCATTTTAAAACTTGCTGGTCAAAGACGACACGGGTCAAAGACGACACGGGTCAAAGACGACACCCGGTCAAAGACGTTTCAATTGTTACAAACTCATGAGACACAGCCTCAGACAAAGTATTGGTCACCACACCAGCCCCCCTTTACATGGTGCAGTTCTTAAATGTTATGAAAAAATGTTTTGATAGAATAAAGCGTTTTGAAGACTGATCTAGTCAAATATGTGTACATATCAATCTTAGAAGCCGACTCATCAGCTGATCATCTAAAGTATAATAGATCTAATCAAGGGGCAATCAAAGACCAGATTGCAATATACCAACTTCATTATTTGCACAAGGTGGCAGCCATTCTGGAGTATTCTCCAGATGAATTTAGCTGTTCAATAATCTGTGTCAGAGAGTAGGTCAGGATGTCCGTACGGCTGTATATCTGTCATGCTTCCAGTCTATACGAAAAGGTTTTCACCATGCAGGACATTCGGTCCTCCAGATTTGTAATTCTGCAGGCCCGGCTAAATGTTTGCAGGCCCGGATACCCAAGGGAAATGTTTGTATCAAAAAATGTAAAATAAAGCAACAATTTAGATAGGAAATGATGTTAGATAGAGGTTACTGGTATATTTAAATCAATTTAATGATCATAATTTGTAAAATTTTGTGTTTTTTTATACATAATATTAAGGCTTTCTAGTTTACTATCTAAAAGCCTTAATAATGGTCCGATTTACACTCCGTAAAAACTGGTATGTAGCCCAGGATGAGAGCTAGCCATTGGGTCCGGCAGACACAGACTTCCTGCCGGACCAGCAGGCTTTAAGCCGGCTATAGTAGGGGGGGGGTGTTAAATCACTAATTTTGTCGTACGGTTTCGGGGACAGGCTCAAATTATGCATTTGGATACCAAAACTCGGGAAATCACAAAAATATTTTTTTCGGACCCCCGTGACCCCCCCGTACATGGGGTCCGAAGATCGGCCAAATAGTGAGAAAACAGCCAAAATTCAGGCTTTCAGATTCCTACTCAAACCTCACCATGTCTTCATGAAAATGGTCAGAAACCTTCATTTGGGACCCAAAGAGAGCATTTAAAGTCATATTGCTGTGATTATAGTGGTGTTACCCCCTCTGGGGAGGTGGTTTGTCCATGGTAAAATACTGATAAATCAGCTTTTTTGAAGGCATTTGCTCCCATACAATGAGGTCCCTATACTGCCATAAAACATTATCATGAACCCTTCTGGAGGGCCCCCTCTTTCTGTTAACTACCCCCCTATGACCCCCCCCCCCCCCCCCACCATCCCCCTTCCCCCCTCAGCATGCACCAATAGCCATCAGATAACTCTCCCCTCCCCCATCGCCTTCATATTACACTGTACACAGAATGTCAGGATCTTTGAACATCAATAGGCATTTACATACACCTTAGCCTATCTTGTAAGACAGTGGTGTGTTTTAAAGAGGGGTATGGAGTATGGGGGGGGGGGGGGCAAGACGACCTCCCTTACCCTATACAGACCTAAGAGGAGGGCTACCTCAGCCTATCTAAGCACTCCAACCATCAGACCTCTTATAATTTATTAATCATACATGAATAGCTTCGGCACCTTAACAAAAAACTGATAAGGGAACCAAAGAGACAATTAAAGGTTATATTCTTGTGATTGCATGAGTATAATCCAAATTTGGGAAGTGCATCCTCCTTTATGTAACAGAGATACATGAGCTGTTTTGCATGCCTTTGCTTCAGTATATTTGAATTGTCAACATATTAAAATGAGTTTTGATCAGATAGATAATACCTTTTCAAAGGTCTCTATATACATTTTGAGTTACCCTACCAATAGTGACAACCCCCCCCCCCTCCCCCTCCATTCTATGGCTAGTACCCCACCCCATGTGTATTCATAGTCAAGATGACTGCTTCATGTTTTTACACCTATTATACATAGTACTATATACATTATCTATAGTAATTATATAACAGTTACAGCAGAGATTTAATATTAACATCACCAATAGCCTTATACAACATCAAATAAAAACCCTCTTAGCCAAGTTAAATGCATAGAATGATGGTTGGTAGACGGGGGGGAGCCTGCAAATGACCCTGAATAAAGACTTGTGTCCATATCTCCTTACCCTGATACCTCATTTGCAATGCTAAAGATCAGATTTTGTCAAAGATGGGCATACATGCAACATCTGAGGGTGCTGCTACAATATTCAGATATATGAAATTATATCATAGGCCTGGTAGACCTATGCCACCCCGCCCCCTAATATGAGATAAAGGGCCGGCTGGTAGAACCTAATATCGAAATTGAGGACAAATAAATACATATCTTGATATAAGACCAAATATTGAACCCAGATTGGACTTGAAGTGCAGTATCCCTCTACCAGCTGTAGTTGATAGACCAGGGTGATCTCAAGGACCCAGCTCACTCATTCTGAAGCATTGGAGGAGGGTTTGGGGGGAGGGGAAGGAGGGAGCTTTGGGCCCCCTCTTTTAACCAAACCACTGTCCCACTCCCAGGTGGTGTGATACATACCATGAGAGGCAATGCTGTGCACTGTGCCATATGGAGAGAGTAGTCGGCTGATGGTTGGAGTGCCTAGATCTATGTGCTTAGGCACCCCTCCTCTGCACTGTCTTACTCCATAGACAGGCTTGAGAATTTTGAAAGATCCCTTCATTCTGTTGTACTGTGTAAGGGGGGGGGGGTATGGGGGGTGGGGGGGGGGGGGGGGTCATAGGGGATAGTTAACAGAAACAGGGAACCCTCCAGAAAGGTTCAAACCATCTGATAATGCATTATTTCAGTATAGGGTAATATGGAGGCGAAGGGGGGGGGGGGGGGAGGGAGAGTTATCTGATGGCTATTGGTGCATGCTGGGGGGAGGGGGAGTATTAGGGGGGCAGTTAACAGAAAGAGGGGGCCCTCCAAAAAGGTTCAAACCATCTGATAATGCATTATTTCAGTATAGGGTAATATGGAGGCAAAGGGGGGAGGAGAGAGTTATCTGATGGCTATTGGTGCATGCTGGGGGGGGGGGGGGGTCTTAGGGGGCAGTTAACAGAAAGGGAGGCCCTCCAGAAGGGTTTAATCTGTCTGGTTAGGTGTCCTGATGATCTCATTTATGGCTGTAAGGGACCTGATTGTATGTGAGCAAAGTCTTCAAAAAAGCTGATTTATCGGTATTTTGCCATGGACAAACCACCTCCCCATAGGGGGTAGCACCTCTGTAATCACAACAATATGACTTTAAATGGTCTTTTTAGGTCCCATATGAAGGTTTCTGACCATTTTCATGAAGACATGATGGGATTTGAGAAGGAATCTGAAAGCCTGAATTTTGGCTGTTTTCTCACTATTTGGCCGATCTTCGGACCCCATGTACAGGGGGGTTATGGGAGTCCGAAAAAAATATTTTTGTGATTTCCCGTCTTTTTGGACCCAAATGCATAATTTGAGCCTGTCCCCGAAGAAAAGTAGATTTATCACCCCCCCCTAGCTATAGCCGGTGTCCGCCAGGATTTCGTATAGACTGTGCTTCATCACCGCAATCCACATTCAACCCTTTCTCTTCCCTGATAGGCTAAATCTGTTCAAACCCTAATCTATAATCACCTCAATGCATCTTCATCTGTCTCATCTCCATTTCTTAGCCCTTTCATGCCATTTGTCGTCGTGATACATCAATCCAGCGATGGTGAGTAGACCTGCGAGTCTTGTATTCAAGCATGATGCTCACCTTTCTAGAGTGTATCAGCCTGATAGAGTCAGCGTGATGCTTGAATGCAGCCCTGGTGAGTAGCATTGCAAGGGCTGCATTCATGCATACTGTCAAGCAATGATAAGATGCATTAAAGCACTATGCAGTCCTCAAACTGTTGGTCTTGATAGATGTAAGTGGTCATTCAAGCTACATTACGGTTTCTTTTAGATGTCTGATCCATTTCCCAGAATCCCAGCGCCTTTGGTTTTGGGTTTAACCCTTTAAGACCCTCATCATGCCTCTAGGTCATGTTCAATTGTCGTCTTGATGCAGCAAGTATGCTGCCCTTAAAGGGTTAACCGTGTAAGGACGGCAATGATACCTTAATGCATCATGCCCTCGGTTGTCATGATGCATGGATGCGGCCCTGGTGAGTAGCTTGCCATTGCTGCATTCAATCATATGCATATGCCGACCCGATGGGATTGAGACACTCCCGAAGGGTCAGCAAGATTCACCAATGCAGCACCCCCGAGTTAATCGGAGGGGCTGCAGTGACGACAAATGTCATCTTTTAGCGACATCCATTCTTAAAGGGTTAAAGAAGGATTGTACATAGTACAAAATATTAGCCGCTTGATTGATACACTCTCTTGGTGTTTGCATGATGCACCGATTAATGGTTCATCATGAGGACAAATGTGCCTGAAACTGCCTTAAGCATTTTCCTCAATTTCCTTTCCTTAAGTTACTAACTATTGCTATTTCCCACTAGCACTTGCCCTGTGATAGTGCACATGGCAGACGGGCAGGTGGGTGGGTTTGGGGGGGGAGGTACCACTAGCCTTTTAAGGGCCGCATAGCGCTCCAATACGCTTTACCTTGTATAGTCTTGATGCATGAATGGAGCCCTGGCGAGTGGCTCACCAGTGCTGCATTCAAGCATCATTCTGACCCAATGGTGTTGAGACATTTCGGATGGATCGGCATGACGCATCAATGGCAGCACTACCGAGTTACGCGCTGGGCTGCATTGGGGCAAATGACGACAAATTTAGCGATATGCCATATTTAAAGGGTTAAAGAGCTACTAGGGGGGAGGGCTGGGAGTCTTGACGTCTGCTCGGCGGGCCTCCTGTCACAGTTCCCATCTTATCGATGCTACTCCCATATGGCAATTATAGGTCGGTCACCCGGGGGAGCCGCGACCCCACACTGAATGCTGCGGGTGGTGACTGGCCGCTACAGGCACTCTCTGCTCCAGGGTCACTGTGTTACTGGTATTCAGTGGTCACCAGTGTCTCTGATTCAACCTGCTTGTTCATGATAACTAATTTACTGTTATTGAATTTCAGTTTGGTGAAGCATAATAACCAATATACGTGTACTATTAAACTGCTAGATTATCGAATTCCCAATCTAGCCTTGTAATAATATTTAACCCAGAAGAAACTGGCTAAATGAGGTGCGCAATTAAGTAAAGTTCAGCAGGAAACAATGACAGGTGTTACTGGTAAAGCAATGACAATGTCATTATGTGTACTGCAATTACAGCACCTGGAGCTGAGGCTCTACACGTATGTCTCATGTACAAGCCGCAGTTTGTACTCAAATGAAAATCAGCTTTCATTCAAGACCAACTTGCCTTTATAGGGTGCAGCTTATATTAGGGCTTTTGGAAGTGTACTAAAGTAGCTATAATCAAACCCACAGGTATAGAGACATTGGGCACCATGCCGTCCTTAAAGTGCTAAAGTGGTGCAGAGATTACTGGAGCTGTGCTTGGAGAGTGGGTCTATAGGACAGGCCTTTAATGGGGAATCCTAATCTTATTCCACCATGCGGCCAACAGGAAGGTCCGGATTGATCGCGACCACATCCGCCGACAGCGGCAGTGTTTTAGGGCGACGCAGCGGAAAAGAAATAACCTTTTAGAGATGTCGGGTGCATGTTGTGTTACTTCCAGCAAGTTTGTCTCTGCCTGCCAGATTGTGTTCTGGAAAGTTTGTCATAGATTGTATAGTTTCTATTATTTTGCCTCATCTGAAACTTATTGTTTATCAGCCATGAAAGTCTTCAAGTTTTTCCTTTATTTCTTTTTTTTTTCCCAAGGTCCTATAGTAACCTAGAGGAGACCTCTCTTCAGGGGGTGTCCATTTGAACATTTCAGGTTTTCTTCAACAAGTCACTTTCATCCCTGATTTACAAAATAGAATTAAATTCTTATGATGTTGGCCATAGTGTGAACTTCTATGTTCAACTTTTCCTGCGAGTTCTTAAATTCTCTGATTTTATCATACAAACTTTGATTAAGTATATGAACTGGTGATTATACCAAGCATATATATTTCATTGCCTGATGCGATCTCTCCTTCCTTCACCCACCACTCATTTTTGACAGCTTTGGATCAATCAAAACCTTGTTGATCGATCTGCGGTGATCAATATTAACGATAAGTCAATTGATGCACAGTACACAGGCTCTCCCACAAGTGCTTTTTTTTGTAATTGGTCATACAGCAAGAAAAGTCAATGATTTAAATCTTGAAAGTACGGCCGCGTGATTGACAGCACAGTTTTTGCTCCCAAAAGTGTGTGATTGACTAAATTCAATTTTAGCTCTCTATAGAATGTTGTGTTTACCATAGTTGAAATTGAAGTTTTTCATGAGTTTTAATGTAAACATGCTCACAAAGATATCACAGATAAATGTCAAGTTAATTTTCATTTGTTTGTAATCAATATTCAAATTGTAATCTTTTGCTAGAAGAGCTAGCCCCTTGTCTTTTGCGGTGTAATTTTTTCAGTTGGCCGAGAACAATGCACATAATGCCATATCATGTGACAATATTACCTGCTTCTTCATGAATATAAATCTCTTTATTTTCAGGTATTGTACACCCACCAGAAGACCAAGAAGGCTAAAACCTGGCAGGATGGGACGCTCAAAGTCTGCACAGCCCAAAACAGGGTAGGTTTTGTACTGAATTTGAACAATAGTCACTTGGTTCGTGGAGGTTAAGTTATACAATATTGATTATCAGTTAATATTATATGCATGACAAAGTAAAGACAAAGTAAAGACCAGGTCCCAAAGATGCTTTTGAATGTTTCCCATGACACATGTTATGGAAAGGTCGACCCAGCTAGATATAGTGGACCAAAGGGCCGATTTTCCTGCCTGTTCCACAGCTATGCATATTAAATGGTATAGCCTACCGTATTCAACGTAATAAGCGCCCTCCCCCTAATAAGTGTCCCCACCCTTTTTCAGATTTCCCCCAGATTTGGTTAATGTGATCCTCTAATTTGTTACTGTTTTTTACACCTTTGTGTAACAGGGAGCACTTTCACACCTGTGTAGGTGTTTATTTCAATCAAGTGTGAAGTTATAGGAGTGTGAAAAGAGCCTTGCAGAGGCCACTAAGGTCTGTATATGACAGCCATGGGGGGCGCTTATAAGAATGAATATTCGAGGTTGATTTACTCACTTAAAGTACTTTTCTAATGGCATAGGACCCTTATCACGTCCAATGGGGTATGTATCTGTAGGGGCTAGGGTTATACGGGTTTGTTATTTGACGAGTGCTGTTGGATGCTGTGTTGCGAGCTCGGTCCGAACCCTTCAGTCCGACGGTAGGTGGCGACACCTACCCCGGGCTTGGGGTGTGGACAGAGGTCGCTATAGGCTTCCGGTCTGCGTGTGCGCGCGCAGGCTGGCTGCCTATATATACCCAGCATCTGACGGTACTCGTCGGTTACTCTGAGCCACGCTGGTGAGGAGACCCCGTGATCATTACGGCTGATTAGCCTACTGACCCGTTCCGAACTCTATAGGGAGTTCGCACACATAGATACTGCTTGTCTAGGTTATCTGAATAAACCTGATTTGCAACCTGTAACACTTGATCCGAACTGTGTCGACTTTGTTCTTTAATTGATACTCTACCAATATCATAGAGAAACAAAGTATCGTTTATTACACTGGTGCCGTGACCAGTTCTGAGTGAAACACAGGTTAGCCTGTGCAGTAGCGCAGACCTCCTGCTCTGGACAGAGCAGCGAGGTCTCCCGATGAGGCGCCAGCCTTATCACCGGAGGGGTTATGTGCCGCCAATGAGGCAGATACCCCCAGGAGTGCGAATGTTCCATCCGGAACAAGCGCATCAATGGGATCCGGAGGTCTCGAAGTAATGAGTCGCTCATTAGAGGAAATGAGCCTGTCAATGTTCAACATTGGTGGGTCAAGAGCAGCCGCTCCGAATCCACGGAGGGTTACCATCTTGGAGGAGCGTCGTTTCGATGACATGAGAGAGGCCAGGGTACAGGAACGTGTGCAAATGGCTCAAATGGAGTTGTTGTCCATTCAGAAACAGTCGAATGAATGGAAAAACAGTCTGATTGCATTGGAAGGTGCAGTCACACATAGAGCTTCCAAAATCAAGGAGAAAGATGCAAGGCTTTCGACTTTGTTAGAGGAGAACGAAAAGCTGGTGCAATCCCTTAGCATGGTCCGCTTGGAGTTCGATCAGAAACAGGCTGATCTGCAGGGAATCCGTTCCGAATTTGCCCAGGCAAACACGGATCTGAACCAGATTTGTGCGGCCCGAGATGCCGTAATCCATGAAGCAGAAGGGGCCCGATCAGAACTTGTTCGGGACACGGAAGACTTACAGGAGGTTCGCCGAAGCCTGGTGACAGAGTGCGACATTCTGAAGGCAAAAAGAAGTGCTTTACAGCAGTTTTTATCAGAGACTCGGGAGAGTATGCAGGACAGCAGTACCTCATAAGCTTCCGCTGATAGTGACAGTCCGAAAGGTCCTCATTACATGAGTTTTACGGACACCCCGAATCTTCCTATGGGACGTGGGGTAACCGTAGAAGGTGCCTTGTCTACTTCAACGCCAGGACGACCACTACATGTGGGCCGGGCAAGAGGTAGAGGTAGGGCGAGTGATTACTCACCGAGGGTGGGTATCAGTGGTATCCGTCCGATTCCGAGGCAGGTCTTTTCAGCTCCGACAGGTGTAAACCCGGCGGGCAGGGGAAGGTCGTTGTCGGAGTTGGTCCGGAGTCCACAATCTCAGTTGAAGCTGGATGAGCAACAACTGGATTCGGAACGCTTGAAGAAAGCAGCCGAACAAGAGAAGGCGGCCAAGACCGACTTAACTCCCTCGAGTTTGTCGCAATGGCGAGAATGCCAAGCAAACATACTGTTCCATGAACAGAAAAACTTGGAATTGGAAAGGCGAGATGTGTATCGCAAACAGCAGGCTGCTCTTGAGCAGCAGCAGAAACGCATGAAGGAAAATGCAGCCCTCGCTGAAGAATTAGCGGAGCAGGAGGCGGCGGTTCTGAGAGCTCGGAAAGAAGGGCTCCGAGCGGCCGGTGAAGCTGCGAAAGCTAAATTGGCGGAGGCTCAGCAGGAGGAGGAGGCTGAGAGACAGGCCAAGGAATTGGAAAAAGAGAAGGCGGCGCATCAGCGATTGCTTGCTCTGGCCCAGCAGTGTCAGTATATGACTGATCAGGAGAAAAATTGGTGGTTCAGTCAGGGTGTGGACCCCACTAAGGATTTGGTGTCGTATGGTACCTACCAGGCCTATCTGGAGAGACAGAATAGCTTGCCTACCATGGGCGCTACTCCGGGGGCGACTCCTGGCACAAAGAGTCCTAGGAGGGCTCCGAGAAGAACAATTCTGAGTACAGAATTGCAAGAATTGTACGATACAAACCCAGCAATTGCTGGGGTCGGATTGCACAATGTGGGTACAGAAAAGGACGCGTCGGCTTCCATTTCTAAATGTCTGGCGATAACCTCTAAAATTAGGGGGTCGTCCAACGCTGCTAGACGTATAGCTAGCGAGCCTTTTCCCTACTGGCAGAAAAACTCTTGGGAAGATTGGTTGGGAGCCACCGTTGAGGATATCAACCTCAGTGGGTGGGATCAACAAGATGCAATCCCCTACGTCTGTAAGGGATTGCGCATGGGAGATGGCCTGATGGCAGTGGAGCAGTGGAAAGATGAATGCGGACCCCGCGGCACTTTCAAACAGCTTGTGGAGATCGGAACTATCCTGTACGAAGACTCCGCTCGGATTGATCCGATGGTCGCTTTTAAGAAGCGAGTGCAAGGCAAGAACGAAGCCCCGAGGGTTTTCGGACTTGCACTGATGAGACTCCTGAAGAAGGTACATCCAGCTTCAGGAATCCATGATGCCTTATTCTCTAAGGAATGGTTCTCTCAGTTCGTCGCTGGACTGAGAGATCCAGAAATACAACAAGTAGTGTATGATACGTGGAGCGCAGATACGTCATTAGATGACCTTTTTAAGGCCATCGACATACATGCTCTCAAAAAGTCACTGTTGGGGGACCGGATGCCTACCCGGGCCTCGGCCATTACAGAATGTTCCCCGGAGCAGTCTGATGGTTTGGGCAGTGAGGAAGAGGGGGCGATAGCTTCTGCGGCTCAGTTTAAGAGGAATGGGAATTCCTCTAAACCGCCGTGGAAGAATAGGAAGCCGGAAGGGGGTGGAAACCCTCCTCCGAAGAAGGAATCATCGGATCCAAAAGCTCCGATAATGGACGCAGCGTTTTTCACGGCGCTGTTTGAGAAGATGACGACTTCCATTCAGGGGGCTACACAGCCTAACAGAAGGAAGATCAATCGGAGGACCGCCAAGTGCTATAGGTGCCTGGAGATCGGTCACTTTGCTGCGGAGTGTACGGCTCCGAATCCGAAAGTTCCCGGTAAGGAGGGAAACTAGAGGGGGTAGTCCGAGAAGGAGAGCGGACGACCCCTGGAGATGAAGTACGCCAACATACCAGAGAGGTAGAGCCTAGTGAAATTCCAAAGGCAGGAAGGGAATCAGGGGTGGCTTCGAGCTTGAGGGGCTCGGATGCCGGCCTGGTTAACATTCCAGTCCAGCAATTGCCCGGCAATGAGGCAGGGAGGCCCATTACGGATAGGAACGAGGAAGTTGCGGCTGTCACAGACACCGTGTGGGTAGGGAGTACCCAGCTTTCCCCGGATCATCCATGTTTCGACCATTTGAAGAAACATGGCCTTGATTTGGCTGCTCCGAAGGATTTTAAACGCTTCACTGTAAACCCGTCTCCGCTGGGGGGGAGGCGGTGGTATGTGTCTGTTACTGTGGCCGGTAGAGCGGGCGAATTTTTAGTAGATACGGGAGCTAGCCACTCCTTTATCTCCTCTAACTTCTATGCTCTTATGCCGGACAGTCGTGATAACTTCAAAACGAGGGTAAACGCCTGTTCGGCCGATGGGTCAAGTATGCAGACGTATGGGCGCGCGTTCATACCGCTCCGAATTGGGGGGAAGGAGTATGTGGCTTCTCCCACCATTGCGGATATTGCAGACGACGGTATACTGGGATTGGACTTTTCGGCGTTGTATGACGCGGTCCTGAATCCTGGTACAGGGGTACTCCTGATAGAGCACCCGTACCGTGCGGTAGAGCAATGTGTGCTCCGACAAGTGTCAACAGTGGCAACGGTGGTCCAAACTGTAAAGATTCCTCCCGGACAGACGTGTGACGTGCTGGTCCGAAGCAAGGGGCTTAGGAGAGAGGAAGAGGCAGTTGTGGAGCCGGATGTGGCCATGTTGGGTAGTATCGGTTTGACAGGCATGGACACCCTGGTGGGTGATGGTGCTTGGACCGTGGTGCCGGTTTCTAACCCCGGGTTGGAACCGAAGTATCTAAGGAAAGATACAGTACTGGGGAAGGTGTTCACCAGTGAGGCAGTGATGCCTGCTGGGCAGGTGAGCATGAAGGGTGACCCTTCTCCGACCGCTTTGAGTGCGGGACTCGAGAAAATGATCTCCGAAACGGATCTGACGGATCGGAGGGATCTCGACTCCCTAAGGAGGCTGGTAGTGAAGTATCAGGATGCATGGCAGGTGGAGGGGGAGCCTTTGGGCCGAACCGACAAAGTGTTGCATTCTATCAATACGGGTGATGCACAGCCGTTCAAAATGCCTTACCGACGCTTGCCTTTGGGTAAGAAAGCAGTGGTTGAGGAACAAGTGAAGACCATGTTGGAACAGAAGGTGATCGTGCCTAGCACTAGCCCCTGGTCCAGTCCGGTCCAGATGGTTACTAAGAAGGACGGGTCTATCCGATTTTGTATCGATTATAGGCGCCTGAATGGGGTAACCAAGAAAAATGCATATCCTCTCCCCCGGATCGATGAGACCCTGGACTCTTTGGGTGGGAACCAATGGTTCTGCACCCTTGATTTGCAGTCCGGATATTGGCAGATCGGGATGAAGGAGGAGGATAAAGAGAAAACGGCTTTTACAAGTCACATTGGACTGTATCAGTTTGAGCTGATGCCCTTCGGGTTGTGCAACGCCCCGGCCACTTTTGAGGCTATGATGGAAACTCTGTTGAGTGATCTGTTGTGGCGCAAGTGCTTGGTATACTTGGATGATGTCATTGTTTTCGGCAAGACGTTTGAAGAGTGTGCGTTGAACCTCGGAGAGGTGTTGAAGCGAATTCGGTCCAATGGCTTGACATTAAAGCCGAAGAAATGTGAACTTTTTCGGAAGTCCATGGTCTATTTGGGCCGGATCATCTCCACCGAGGGTGTGCAGGCTGATCCGGCTAAATTGGAGACTGTGGAGACTTGGGAAGTTCCAAAGGGACCAAAGGATGTCAGATCCTTTTTAGGGTTCTGTTCCTATTACAGGGACTTTATCCCCGGATTCTCTAGGGTGTCTCAGCCATTGCAACGGTTGAGCCATTGGACTCCGGGGAGGAAAAAAGAGCCCTTCCCATGGGGGATGGAGCAGAATGAAGCCTTCAAAGAGATTAAGGCGTTGTTCCGAACCACCCCGGTGCTGAGATACCCTACGGAGAAGGGGCATTTCATCCTTGACACTGATGCGAGCAATGAGAGCATCGGGGCCGCATTGTCCCAAATCCAGGACGGAGTAGAGGTCCCGCTGGCGTTCGCTAGTAACAGTATGAACAAGGCACAGAGAAATTATTGTACTACCAAGCGAGAGCTGCTCGCAGTAGTGGTGTACACGAAGAAGTTTCGGCACTTCTTATATGGAGGGAATTTCACACTCCGTACCGATCATTCGGCCTTGAGGTGGCTCCTTAATTTTAAGGACGCAGAGGGAATGATTGGTCGGTGGTTGAATCACCTCAGCGAGTTCGGACTGGAGAACTCTCATATCCAGCACCGAGCGGGCACGAAGCATATTAATGCTGACTGTCTGAGTAGACGTCCGGTACGCCGTTGTGTGCGTCCGGAGTGTGGGGATTGTGGTGCTCACAATGCTGTGGTAGCGAGTGTGCGTTTGCCTTATGATGGGTTGTTGCAAAACCTGTTGGATTGGTCCACCGACACTATAAGGACGTACCAGATGGCCGATCCTACCATAGCACGACTGAGGGAGCTTGTCCCTACTGGGGTCTGTCCAGTGAGACCCGAAATATCACTGGAAAACCGTGAAATGCGACGTTTCCTGGCTCAGTTCCACGAACTGGAGGTCTGGGATTCGTTGTTGTGCAGGTGGAAGACTTGTCCCGGGAAGCGGAGGGTATTACAAATGGTGATCCCTGCTGCTATGAGGAAAGACATCCTGTACTACTGCCACGGCCATTCCACTAGTGGGCATTTCGGAAAGAAACGCTCGTTGGAACGGCTGAGTAGGAGATATTACTGGCCCGGCATGTCAGGCGACCTTTTAAGGTGGATCGAGACCTGTCCGGCCTGTTGTTTAGGCAAACCTGGTCCTGGACTAGGGAAATTGCCACTGCAACAAGAGCTATTCGGGGTGAGGTTTGCTCGAATAGCCGTGGACATTATCAGTGGAGTTAAACCCACTCCAAAAGGTAATACGTGTATGATGGTGGTCTCGGACTACTATACGAAATACACCCGAGTGTACCCACTCGAGGATCACACTGCTGCTACTTGTGCGGAAGCATTGGTAAAGGGGTGGATCCTCCATCTGGGGGCTCCCTTGATGTTACATAGCGATCAAGGGAGAGAATTTGAGTCCAAACTATGGACAGCTATGTGCCATCAGTTGGCTATATGCAAAACTCGGACCAATCCGTACCGACCACAGTCCGACGGGCAGGTGGAGCGGTTCAATCGGACCTTGATCCAGGTTTTAAAGCCATTAGTGAACTCCCATATGGATGATTGGGATGATCAGTGCGAATTTGTGGTTCATGCGTATAATAATACGGTCCACACTTCGACGAATTGCACTCCGAACCTCCTGGTGTTCGGAGAGGACTTGATCATGCCGGCGGATTTAGTATTCGGGGTGGTAGGGATCAGTCCGGAAGCACCATGTACTGTGCTGTTTGTGGAATCTCTACGAGAGAGGTTCAAATTTGCCTACGAAACAGTTAGGGCTCATTTGCTCAAAGCTGCTAATTGGCAGAAGGTGGGTTACGACACCGGATTGAAGTTGCGACGATTCGTAGTGGGGGATTGAGTGATCCGCCTACATGAACCGCTCTGCAACGTCAAACTGGCGAATAACTGGGATGGACCACATACCGTGGTTAAATGTATCAGTCAAACGACTGTGTTGATTCAGTCCGAAGCAGGACGCATCCGGACGAGCCATGTGGCTCGGTTGCGTGCTTGGGCTGGAAGGGAGCTCACTCCGGAAACGGAGGTGGAGAAGGGAAATTCGGAGGCTAAATTTGTACCTTTGGAAGGGGTGTCAGTGGATCCCCCTAAAAGAGTGGTACGAAAGAAGCTCCGAAAGACCGTGAAAAAGAAAGTCTCGGCAGGCGAAGGAAGAAGGGCACGGAAAACTAAAATCAAGGCTGGAGTTTTAGTTAAGAACGAGTGTCCTTCGGCCAGGTTACGAGAGGCGGACGGTAAACCCGTTCGGCGAAGCCCAAGGCTGGTGGCTAGAGGGGCTGTAACCTAGCTTGTTTACACAACGAGTGTGGTGTCCTGTGTTGTTCTATATGTTATATGTATGTTACCGACAGGGGCGCTCAAAGTCAAGAGGAAAAGAATGTAAGAGTGCTCCCCGAGGGTGGTGGACGGATAATCCGGTGGGGTAATCTTCGATTTCCCATAAATATCCACTAATACTCCTGATGAGCTCTTTATTCGAAGTATATTTTGACTTTTGTGAGCCGCCTACGTAGCAGTGTGATCCCTCGAGCCCGAGCTGCGGGCGGGAAAGGTCGTGACCTGATTAAACAGTAATTGGGTCACACTGGGTAACGGGATCGCGTCCAATCACGCGAGACGCTGCTCATGCGCTTTGTTTTAAAAACAAAAGCGAGGGAACCGCCATATTGATTTTGGGCTCGCCCCAGTCAATAGCGGTGTTGGTCGGCAGCGGGGAAGTTGGTGATTTGGACGGTTAGAAGAGGAGAAAAGTCAGTAAAAGAGTTGTAAGCAGTGAGTACTCTTTCCTGGTTCGTCTGAGACAAAGAGGGAGGCGGGGAACTAGTGGTTTCCCCGTCAAACTCCCGTCGAAAGACACTGCCGTAGTGAGGATGGCCGAGCAACAGCTCCGTCACTCCGAACTCACCGGACACTCCGAGGTGGCATCCGCCACCGAGGAGCCTATGGATGCTCAGAGCCCAAGTGGTGATGAGTTAAGCCAGACGCTGGCGGAACTACGTGTAGATCCGGCCGTGTCTCCGATCCGAAAGTCTCCGTCGCCCGACGGCAGCGAGGACTCCGGAATGCTGCGAGGAATCGCCTACACCGAAGTAGTGCCGGATCCCTCCGAGACGACTGTGCGTCCCTCCTGGATGTGCAGTCTGAGTATATCACCAAGCCTCCAGAAGACAGTTTCCCGTAAACTGTCTATGGGGAGTGGGAGTGATTCCGACACTTCACGTCCGAGGACGCGCGGTGGTAAGGGTGCTACACGAGATCGGTCCAAGTCGGCCGATACTAAGGCTAGTACCAAGGCTACCAAACACACTGGTGTTGGGAAGAAGCCACCAGGAAAGGACGAGCCTAAAAAGCCCGATCCGAAGAAGGGTAGTACTGCGAGTACAAAGAAGCCGGATTCTAAGGCTGCCACTGCAACGGCATCCAAGGATCCGAAGACGGTCGATCCCAAGGCTCCTACTACGAAGGTGCCGAAGGGTCAGAAGAAAGCTGATCCGAAGCCCGGCGCTAAGGACCAGCCGAGGAAGGGGCAGACGTCCAGCAGCACTCAAGCTGTCAAGACTCCGGGCCCCAATAAGTCCAGTATCCCGATCCCTAGCAAGGTGAAGGATAGCGGGAAGGCAGTTGAAACCTCAGCTGCTCCGACCCCAGCCATCGACGTGTTGTCCTTCTCGCGAGGGTTGGACAACAGCTCAGCAGTAGCTGCTACAGCCGCTGCGATGGCTGGTAAGACCGGACATGGGGGAGGTCGTCCTAAAACGACAGTTCCTCCCAAGGAACCTCGGACCGAGGAGACTATGGATACTTCATCCGCAGCCCATACGGTCAAGGTCGTGCAGGATGTGCTGTCTAACATCACGTTCAATCTCCCGGCTCCACTGGAGCCGCGACAAGAGGTACCCGTTCGGGTGGAGTTACCTCCTCGGAGAGAGGTACCCGTCCGAGTGGATACTCCTCTACAGCCTACCGAGCCTACTCTGGAACCATCCAACCTGGATATTTCGGAGGAAGCCGGAAAGCTGGACCAAGCTGCAGGCGGTGGTCCATCTGGATCGGGGGTGTACATCCTCGCTCCATACCAGCATGATGCATGGGAAAAGGAGGACGCCGACGTCCCACCCCTGCTCAGAGGTGCCATCATCGATCAGATGAGCCAAACAGAGGTCAGGTCCTTCGACCTGATACAAATGCGAACCTTCCGGGGGCTGGACAGTTTGTCTGCCAAGTTCCCGGCCTGGTTCCCGGATCGCTTAACTGCGGCCATGGACGATCTCAGCAAAAAGTCGGCTACAGCTCGCTTAGTTGCTGAGACAGAGGGACGTCCCGAAATTATCGCGGCCTTGGAATACGAACTGCAAACTGCATCGGAATTCCAAGTCCTGCATAACAGGAGGGAGAAGAAAAGACGTCTGACGCCAGCAATGAAGCTGGCTCGGAGTGTGGAACAGAAGACTAAAGAGTCAATTCTGGATGCTACTCTGGAGGATGAAATCATCCAACAGACCTCGGCCGCGGCTAGGAGTGCAGACACTAGTCGCCAGGAGAAGGCCAATCGTAGGCACCTATACCTACGGGAGACCATCAAAGTAACCTCTCTGAAGGCGGGTCGATCCGAAGAGGAGGTGGAAGGGGTTCTGAAGGGATTGGATGAAAATACAATCCCGGACGACGAGCTTCAGATTCTGGTCCGGACAGCACTCCGAGCCAATGCCGCAAGTGGGTTTAAGTACTTTAAACCAATGTGTGTGAACGACTGCGTCAAGGATAAGCGGTCCTCACACCATCCGGAGGAGGTGGGTCCTGACGGTCTCTCCGATGATGAGGAGTGGATTAAGACTGATCCCCTCGACAAGTCGGTACAGCTGTACCACTTTGAGTTACTGGAGAAGGTCCGAACTGGTAGTACCAAATACCATTCGCCCCTCCAGAAAACTAAATTGGCATGGGCTATGGCTAGATGGCATCCATTTAGCAAGTGCCCCTTTGAGCCTTGTCTGAATGTTGACGAGACACTGGAAGCGCCCCGAACTTGGCCTACCAAGGTCCGGTACGCAAGGCATATCACCCGCTATCATTTGCGTCATTACATGCGGTATGACTGCTTGAGTGTGGGTGCGAAAGGAAGCAAGGGTTGTCCCGAGGGTGGCTGGTTCTACACTAGAGCCGACATCATCAGGCATCTTGCTAAGCAGCACGGCTTGGCTCTGGAGACCGCGGCGGAACGCATCCAGACCGCCCATGCAGAGGTCTACTCCCATTTCGGGGTAGTAGGCAGAAATGATAACCTCGAGGTGGATTTTGGCACCAACGAGAAGGGAAAGGTCCGGGTCTTCTACAAGGTAAACCCGGACGGCAACTACATCCGGATTCCGGAAGGTGAGCTCTTCGATGAATTCGAGGAGTACCAGAAACGTACCAGTACGAGAAAGGTGCGGCGCGCTCAGAAGAGACCTAGCGGGTCTTCGGAGCAGGCCGATCCTAAAAAGGCCAAAACGGATGAGAGGAAATCCGTTATGGAGAAGGCGGATCCGGGCTATAAAGGGCCGGCATTCACTTCTCAGACGACGGACTGGAAGACGGGTCCCCAGGGCAGGCCACCTCGGTCTGTTCCGGAGGATCCGAACTCCAGCACGGTGGGGTCCTTCGCGGACGAGTTCCCTGAAAATGATATGGTTCCGGGTGAGGAGTCGCAGACTCTGACCCAGACCGGTAAGACGAAGGCTACAGCAAAGAAAACGCTGAAGCCGACTCAGACCCCGGATCTCCCACCAGAGACTCCGGAAGAGGGGCGTTTAGTCTTGCGACTAAGGGGCCCTCCTTCGTTCCCTCCCGCCGACTTCACTTCATATGAAACCGGACAGGAGGCCTTCGATCAATGGCAGGACAACTTTCACCGGTTGCTTGCTGGCCTGAGTCAGGAGGTGGCGATGTTGTCCCTTAATACGGTACACCATCTCCATCAGAGGGAAGTCGCTACCCAGAAGGCAGCGGCTGCGGAGTCTGTGCAGGAAGAGCGTGAGAACGCTCGGACTGAACGAAGTGCTGCTAAAACCGAAAGGAAGAAGCAGAAGTTGGCAGTTAAGAACGCCGAGGAGAAGCTGGACCACGAACGTCGTCGGTTCAGAGACTGCTTCGCGCATGAAATGCACGAGTGGGATGGAACTCGGGCTCAAATCGAGCTCTGGCTCCAGGAGTTGACTCTGGCGGAAGCTGCGTCGGACTCTGATGAGGAGGAGGAGCCGGCTAAACCCGGTTCCAAAGACGATTCGGACTCCGGATAGGATTATCCTATCCTAGGATCCGATTAGGAGAGGGGGGGGGGTATTCTAAGTATACCACCCCTACAAGCAAAACACCCTTGGACAGGGTTTAGGAGTGTCCGGACAGAGGAACGCGGCAGGCTGGCTACGCAAGGATCCAGTCTGCCAGGTAGCACTGACGGAGGAGGACGAGGAGATCCGGAAAGAAAGCTGAACTCGGGACTGGAGCACGATACCAACATGGATCTTTTTTTTATAAACTATGGATATCAGGACCGAGTGCTCCTATTTATAAGTCCAAAGATCGCCTGGAGGCAGGACTATTTTATTTTATTTATTATTACCTTAAGCTCCCGAGCATGAGCTATGAACTTTCTCGTTCCGGTGAGTAAGAGCTGAACGAAGTAGGTTCTGAAAGCCGGGCGGAATGATACACCACCAACAGAAGATCCGGATCCTCGTTACAAGACCACGTATGATGTCTTTTTATAATAATACTTTAATATGTACCTATGTCTTTAAACCTTAAGAAAAGTGATATTGTTTATCACTTATAGTATTATTCATTACGAGTGTAATTAGCTCGGGGTCCTGGAGGGACGAAATTTTTTTACTGTGATATTGTACTTTTTCAAGTGTTTGTATACTATATGTATAGGTTAACTCCATCTATCCTAGGGAATGGGGCGTAATTGTTATTACGGTCTATATATATAGAATAACTGCTGCGTCATAGCGCGACATATGGCGCTGATTCGACTCTCGGCGTTGTGTTACAACACAGACAACTCCCTCACGGTCTGTGTAGATTCCCCGCTCTATGAGTACGGGACAATTTGCGGCACTTTGATGGCGGATAAAGCCAATAAGCAGCCTGTGTTGTCAGAAGTAGTGATGATGGTGCCGCAGGAGCCGCACTGATTACATCACACACTGCTTCTTTACAACTAGAGCCACAGCCCACATCAACAACATGGGGAGCAGAACTGGGCAAAGAGCGCCTCAGGATTCCCTGTTTCCATAACAATGTTGGACGTCTACCATACAAATATGGCATGAAACCATACAAAAGTTAGACGGTTCACATATTTATTTATTCATAGAATTGTGACATGGTTACCATACAAACCTGGCATGGTTACCATACAAACATGACATGGTTACCATACAAACTTGGCATGGTTACCATACAAACATGCCACATGCCATACAAACCTTGCATGGTTACCATACAAACATGACATGGTTACCATACAAACTTGGCATGGTTACCATACAAACATGCCACATGCCATATAGCATGGTTACCATGCAGACTTGGCACCGTTACCATGCAAACTTGGCCTTTTTTTAAATGATACAAACATAGCATGGTTACCATACAAATATGGCAGAGTTACAATATTAACATGGCATGGTTACTATACGAACATGGCATGCGAATACAAGCATTGCATGGCTACCATACAAACTGTGCCATATTACTACATGTATTAGTAGTGTAACTGACTGACAGTCCCACCCACTTTTGCCCAGTTGTGCCTACATATAGACTGACAGCGGAGATGGACAGGACAAGCCGCTTAATGCCTCAAAGCCTGTTCCCAGCTCACTGCGGCTTTCATCTGAAAAACACGCGTTATTTGCCACACTTGCCGCTACACCAGGGGGATTTGTGTCTATCTCTGTGCCTTATCACCTTATTGTAACAAGCGGTTTGATGTGGACGAATAATGCTGACTCATGGTATAGGTTTATATCACTGGATTGGGAGGGGATTGGGTGGGGGGCGGGGAGGGGGGCTTCTTTGCTGCAGCCAAATCATCGGTATGTAAAAACCCAGGCGATATGTAAGCATTATTTTGTAATCTCTCCCCCCCCCTATATAAGTCAGAAAGGAAATTTCAAACTAGGGGGGTTTAGGTTATACTGGGTAGTGTTTTTTTACTATAATTATGAGTTATAGTTTTGAAAAGACTTATTTTCGTTATGAGCCGATTCTTTCTTTAAAGTAATGAATATGACCAAAGCACCAACTACTCAGTTGCTCGTAGCCCGTGAGGAGGTGCGAGGTGAGAGTTTACAGGATGGCAGATGGGTTCTGAGATGGCTAGGTGGATTAGCGTTAACAAGGACCAAGTGTGACCGCTAACTCTGAGGTATGGCCGCCAAGATTTACAATACGACCAGGGATTAAAGACCTCAAACTGTCTCAATGCCTACTCTGTACGGAAGATTCATAAAGCCTGATAAGGCCACACCCCCAAAAAAGTTTGTCTACGGGTTTTGTTTTCCAAAGATACGTGTGGTAGGGCGATTTTTTTTTTCCCCAAATTTTTTTTTGGTCTATGGATTTCAACCTTAATTTAGGAGGGTGGGCGAATTTATTTTTTTTCCTGAGGAAAAATCTTTTCTTTTAATTTTTACAAACTGATATTTTCTGGCAAACGATGACAAAAAAGGCCACAAAAAAAAGAGTCCATTTTCATAGAAAATGATGCGGGCGCAGTCTGTAGACACAAAAAAAATCCATTTAAAAAGATATTGTGCGGGAAATCCGTAGACCAATTTTTTTTTTGGTGTGGCCTAAGTAACAGCTTATATTACTACTGTAAAATCCATTATCCTTCCACAATCCTATCCATTCCACAAAGTAACACTGGATTCTCCCAGGGTGCCAACACTATGGCCAAACGTTTTTCAAAGTCAGTACTAAACTTTATGCTTATTTAACTAAAATTCAGATAAATCTGTTGCAGAAATTTAGTGGGAACCTGCAAATGTGACAACCTGCACAATTTACAATAACAACCTTGTCTTATGACGAATAAATGTAGCACAGGCAAGTTACTGGTAAGGGATGCAATCATAGAACATGTCGACCTGACAGGGTTGGTACAGTCTCATAGACATATCCCATGAATGCAGCTCTGGCGAGTCTCTTACCAGGGCTACATTCACGCTTCATGACGAAAAAAACACGGCATAGTGGATAAAGTACTATGCTGCCCTTAAAGGGTTAAGATTTACAATAAGCCCCAGGATTAAGTGGCTCTGCCTGTGTTAGTGAGTTCTTACTCAGTTCCCAATAAACCAGTCTGATGTCCCTCTCATCACTGTAGTTCTGTAAGAGCCGCATAGTGCTTTAATACCATATCTCCACATGGCCATATTGGCAGCTATGGTAGATTAGAGTAAACTGAATATCTGCTCAGTAAGAATGAAAGATTTATCCTTTAAACCATTAAATGCTGGCATTTTGTGTTAAAGCAACATTTATAGTCATGATGCACGGCACTGCATTGGTGTATCATGCTGACTCTCTATGTTGGCATGATGCATGAATGCAGCTCTGGCAAGTCTATTCATGCATCATGCAGACCCAAGGTGTAACAAATCTAAGCACTTTGCGGCCCTTAAAAGTTTAGTGGACAGCCTCCTCAACACTTAATAAGGGAGTGTTCATTTATTAGTTACAGGGGGGGGGGTGCGTGTGGGGGGGGCGTAAAAATTTCCGACCCCTCCTGAGGGGGGGCGTAAAAAATTTAGCCGCTTTTTAGCAAAAAAGCCTGCGCGTTACTATAGTTCAAAGTGGGGTGGGTGAAAAATTTCTGTAGGGGGGGGGGCGTAAAAAATGTTCGCCCCTCCGCGCGAAATCTCCCCAACCCCCCTGTAATTAATAAATGAACACTCCCTAACTCAGGCTGATGCCCTACTCCGACTGCTACCACATTAACCTATACAAATTGTTACAGCCATAAATCACTGTAGCCAATTCAACTCTTGTCAGAAGCCTAATTTGTTGATGTTTGCAGTTACTTTACCTGCAGTGAATGAGTTTAGCATAAAAATTAACCCTTTAAGGATGGCATTACCTGATGCAGCAATGCAGTGCTGGCTAGTTTCTTGCCAGAACTGCACTGGTGCATCAGGACGACCGTTCAGGCTTGTAACAAACCCCAAGGTTAAGTACACGATGGGTGATGGGTTTCCCTCATACCCTGTTAAAGTTTTTTCCTGGTATAATTCACTCGACATAATATTTTCATATAAAAATGTATAAAAATATATTTCTACGTCAATTTACTCATACTGTATGTCATAGATCAATAGGTTATAAAATGAATTTATTCTACACGTGGAGGAGAAATCACATGTATGTCATACATTGTAAACACAAAGGATATATATTTACGACAATAAAAGGCAAAGTTGTTGAAAAAAAAGATGAATGCGGCCCGGGCGAGTGACTCGCCGGGCTACAATGAAGACCAAAGTGCATAGTGCTTCCCATAAAGGGTTAACTGGAAGCAGGTACCCGGTAGTTCATTGATTAACACCCGCACTGATAGATGAAACAGCTTCACCGACTGATGAACATCCCAATGTAACTCTTGCTCTACAAGGGACTAGCTTCAGGTAATTGGCTTAGCCCCTAAAGGTGTAGAGAAACATCACCTTGTTGATAGATTTACTTGTGACTGTTGCTAGGCAGTGGTGTTCAATATGATGTCACAGCTTTGAAGCCAAACCGCCATTTGTGCCATTTGCGCCATTTGTGCATGATCGGTCACATCCCCTTAGCTTTGTCCAAAAAAAGCTCTAAAGATAAATACTGTAAAACCTTGCGTAGAAGCCGCGGCTAGTACGCAAGTCAGATCACCAGTGCAGCTTAATAGGATCGGCCCAGGGTCAGGGTGCGGCTTATACGAGAGTTTTGCTACTATGGTACCATAGTACAGTCACCATAATCAGATTGCCAGTGCGGCTAATAGGATCGGCCCAAGGTCGGGTTACGGCTAATACGCGAGTTAGGCTTATACGTGAGGGTGTACAGTAGTCAGTTTTCTTGCTTTGCACCTCGGTTACCGCTGAACTACCGGTATATCAAAGGAGCTGATACTGATAGTGTTTGTAGACAAAGATTCACAGTACCGGTAATCATTTAAACTGAGCTCATCTCATGAGTTGCACCTCTGCTAATATTTCACAAGGCAGCGCTGAGTTAGATAAAGCGTCCATATTTTGTCCTTTTTCTTTATTGTCTTTATGCTATAGCAACCCTTTTGCTCATCCCTCATAAATCCATGAACCCCATGCCCCGCAGCCCCCAAGTCCGTCGTTAATAATTGACAACCTCCGTATGATATCACCGTTTTCTTCTCCTTCTATTCTATCGTGCTATTATTATTGTGATCTGTGTCTGTGCAGCTGTGAGGCCTCAGGTGACTTTATACTTATGGTGTCGTTCTATGTTTTCCCATTCAGGCTATCCTCTATGACAGCAAGAAGTCTAAGTTGGACGCTCTCTACATCCGGCAGGACCAGGTCGGTACCCACATCTTACTACAACAATGTTTATTTGTTCTCTTCGTAATATTCTCTTACTGTAAAACCTCGCGTATAAGCCTAATTCGCGTATTAGCCGCACCCCAAGTTAGACAGATCCTATAAGCCTCTCAGGGGGTTTGAAAATTGTGAATTTAGTACTGTAGTGTATACTGATAAAACCCCTCATATAAGCCACACCCTATGTAGGCATTTTTGGTATCAAATTAAAGCTGAGTCTGACTTGTGTACAACCCGCGGCTTCTATGCGAGGTTTTACAGTACGGTGATTTATTGTGTCATTCTGCTCTCATTACAGCTTTAAATGACAGTACAGTATTCCGTTTTCATATGAATGTCACCTGTTGGCGCTGAATTCCAGTTCTATAATATACAATGCAGTGTTTCAAGTGACCTGACCCCTCCGAGCAAAATTGAACCTCGGCAAGTCACAAATCCATAGTCGAACCAGCATTCCACTAGTGGATTCCTGGTGTGTACCTTGTACAGTGAAAATGGGGGTTACAGAGGATTTCCGTGTTACATATATAAATGGGGGTTACAGAGGATTTCCGTGTTACAGATATAAATGGGGGTTACAGAGGATTTCCGTGTTACAGATATAGCCTAGATTTTCAAACCTTGCGCCTTGCCAAAAGAGAGGTCTTCTTGGGACAGAGAAAAGGGAGCATATTGCAATGTGCAAAGGATATGCTTGGAGAGTGGCATTACTATTGATAAGGCACCCTTTGAAGATGAATTGAGTTCCCAGATTAAAAGGTTTTTAATCCACAGAGCCACTGGAGCTGAGGCACAAAAACCCTCCTTCTACTGCCAGCAAACCGTGTTCTTATAGAGCTAGGGTATATTAACCCTTTAAAGACAGCATAGCGCTTTAATGCAAATTGGCCATTTATCATAATAATGCATGAATGCAGCTCTGGCGAGTTACCCACCAGGGCTGCATTTATGCATCATGACGGCTCTCCAGGGCTGATACACTCCTGAAGGATCGGCATGATGCACCAATGCAGCACCAGCGAGTTACTCGCCGGCTCTGCATCAGTGCATCATAACGACATGTGAGCATGCCGCCTTGAAGCATCATGTTGTCCTGAAAGGGTTGAGATGGGTCCACCCAGTTGTTTTATCAGGAGCGGTTTTTAATAGGGACTGGTGAGCGGAGATTGGGGATTAGCGGAGGAAGAAACAGTAATGAGTTCTCTGTGAATGTAAGGAGGGAACCTGACCTGTATATCCTGCCTGTGTGCCTCTATAGAGATTGTATTCAATTCAATTCGTTATTTGAGACTAACTTTAAGTATAAAGGTCCATAGGATATATGATATATGTACATGGTTTCATATGAAAACGACGGGATATAAAAGTGACAGGTATTGATATACAAGTGAATATATAGCATGTCTGGGTATACCGAGCCGCATTTGCAGGGCGTCATTGTATGCTACAGGCAACTTTTGCATCTAACCCCTGTTGCAAAGCAGCAGCCATAACACTATAACTGGTCTGTAACCAAGGAAGGTATTAAGTTAGATTACAGGGAGTCAAGCGAAAATTGTTGTGTTAAAATCTTTTTCAAACTAAGTTTGCCATAATTCCTACTGGGAGCATGTTCTACTTTTTGAAAACAAAACAAAAAAAAGTCCATAAAGTCTACATCATGATGTGCCTCCTTGATGACTTCCCTTGTTTCTTCATGAGTGCCCCGTGCCATGCAAAGTGTAAGCCCCTTACCTGTTCTCCATTAGACCAGCGGCCCCCGTGTCGTGCAGCGTGTGAGCCCCATATACCTGTAGTCGTCAGGTAGGGAACTAGGTAAAGGTCCTACAGAAGCGATGGCAGCCATTGTTTTAGACCTTGCACCGAAACAAGTGAAAAGCTTAACCTCGTGCAGTCTGGCTCTCTTACTCAAACAAATAAGGCCAAGAAAACTGTTGTGTTAATTTATTGGATTTATTTATTGGATTTGACCAAATTTCACCTGGAAGTGATATACCAGGTATCGTATATAAAAAGAGTATGGTATTTGTTCATTCATTATATATCTAGTTATCAGATTCTGAAATGCTAGTGTAGTGGTCCAGCGAAATGGATTCACCGGGGTTTGAAACTGGGACCTCCTGTATCCGGAGTGAGTGTCATAACCACTTGACCACGAAAGGTTGCCTGTTATTCTTGCCTTCTACATACATCTGGATTGGTAGGTATGAGGGGGAACAGTGATTACCCTAGGTGACTAAGCCAGGGCACAGGGACAGGTGTGGGTAAGACCATCTGTTCCCCTACACTAGCTTGATTACAATATGTACCCCATAGGTTAGGACCAGAAAATAAGGGTATGTCTGAACATAACCTTTACATGTCTAGACCTTACACCTGAGTAGGAGCAGCACCTGGTGTCAAAGTGCCGCACTACAGGCTGTCCACCTGGCAGCTGTAGTGGCGTCCGGTGCCTCGTTAACCCTTTAAGGACCGCATCATGCCTTAATGCATCATGCACTTGGTCGTCATGATGCATGAATGCCGCCTGTGAGTAGCTCGTCAGAGCTGCATTCAAGCATCATGCCAACCCTACAGGATGATGCTTGAATGGATGCACCAATGCAGCACCGGCGAGTCACTCACTAAGGACAAATGTCACCTTTTATAGCTACACCCTTCCTAAAAGGGTTAAGCACAGCTAGTGGGGTGCTGGGGGATCAGGGTCATGCACAGTGCTGCACACAACCCTCTCATCAACCAGCCTGCCCCTGATACACCCCACACCCCTTAATTAACCCTCTAGGTGTAGCAGAGTGCTGTCATGCCCTTGGTCGTCATGATGCATTTATGCAGCCCTGGCGAGTAACTCACCGGGACTGCATTCATGCATCATGCTGACCCTATGGGGCTGATACATTCCTGAAGCGTATGATGCATGCATGCAGCACTATTGAGTTAATTAAGTAATCAGGGCTGCATTCATGCATCTGACCGACAAGGGTATAGCACATTATAGCACTATGCAGCCCTTGAATGGTTTAAGTGCTTCATTACAGACTGTCTCGCTGCCCGATTGGAGACTGCTGCCCTCTGGTGTGTCGCGAGCACCTCGCCTGTGACTCGTGAGTGACTCCCAATCTGGGCGTGACATCCTGCGGTGATCTCCGCTCTCCCCGCTTCTACTCAAGGTTAAATTTAGTGTTAATGCTTCACACACAAGGGTCTGCAGCTGGGGTGAGGTCTGGAGAGGACACTTGACTTTTCCTACTCTTGTAGGGATTCTGCTCACATTCAGGCAAATAAAAGAACACTTGCTTTCATTCGAAAAGAGTAGGGGACGTGCCCCGGTAGCGGTTTTCTCCCTCACCTCATAGATGCGGTCATTCATTTCATAGATTCGATCATCCATAGATGCGGTCACTGCTGTATTGGGCAAGCAGCATATAAATACCTGTCCTACTACTGCAAGGCAGACTACCACTATTTGTGGATGACTCCTTGCCAACTTGAGATGTCCCGTGAGGTACTTGATGTACGTCTGGACGTTAAACAAATCAATCAATCAATCAATCTGCTCACATCTGGTGCAATAAATGGTGCTAAAGGATACTGTAAGACCCTGCCTAAAAGCCGACCCCAAATTTGATTTTGAAAGGAAATATTGGGCTGTTGATAAACATGTTTAGAAATAGTTTTCATTATAAATTCCTATGTAAAGTTTAAGGGCGCAATTCGGCTACTATGAAGATAAGAACTCAAACAAAATGTGTTTTTTGGACAGCGTTGTACAGTACTTTCTAAGGTTGATATCTGGATATCAGTACCAGATCTAAGATTGAAGGCTACCACCAGGACCCTTACCTGGTTGTGGCAGGAGCCCGGGTAGCACCGCTCCCCGGCCTTGATTTGCCCGGCCTCGCTTCCCGCACCCCAGGATGCCTCTCCCTGTTATCACCGTCTTTATAACTCGGCGCCGTCTCATCCCAATCCCAGAATTAGCACGAATAAAGATGTAGTTGCCATCCTGAAGCCGGAGCTACTCGTAAAGGTCCCGGCCAATCAGAGAGCAGAATGCTGTCAGCGCGTTGATTGCCCAATGCTTTATGTTTGTGTGCTGCATGTTAAGAAGTATGGTGTAACTTGTCGGTAGTCAGAGATTGTTAACCCTTTAAGGACAGCGGAGTGCCTCCATGTACTTTTTTTCATGATGCATACTGTATTCGACATACCGGTAGTAGTAATAGTACCAGGGTTTGCGCCTCCTTCTAAAAGCACCCTCTTCTTGGAGGCGGCTTTCTTCGACTAGGAAAAGCACATGTTTCCACATCCTTTTTAAAACGATCAAAATTTTATCAAGTGTCGTAGGCACCTGTGAATACAGCAAATTTAGACCATGAAAGTCATTGCGTGTATCGTAGAAACTCTGAGATAAGCCAACTGCATTTTGGAAGTTGGCTCAACGCATTCCTCTCAAAGTGGAGACTGGCTTATAAAGGAGGTTTTTTGATCAAGCGATACATATAGCCCCTAATAACTGCTTGCAGATAGGCTGTCCATGAACTTTTTTGGTCGACTAGTATACTTACCGGTTGAAATATCAATTACTTTATGTAATAATCTTAGACCAAATAAAAGTTCGAATTTGTTTTTAAAAAAAAGAAGAAAAAAGCTTAACCATGTTTAAATAGACCCTAATTCGGCTTATATGCATTTCCCTCAAAAAAGGTGTAACGTTCCCGACTACTTTGTACCATTGTGTTTAGAAAGTAAGTCTGTACGTCATAGTATACCTCTAACTGCAGCAGCTTATAGGGTAATTGAGTACTGGCTGCAAACAGAGCTTGCACACCATAACAAAGCCTCCACTGCCGCTCAGAGGCCGGCAGCAGGTAACGTGGTGTATGACGTAGCGTGAGTCAACCACCCAGGTGTGATAGCTGCCCACAAGCCGTACACCTATGGCAGTATTCGCTCACCATCTTCAGGTGTGGGTTGTGGGAGGGGAGGGGGTCCTTCTTAAGTATGATATAGCATATGTAATAGATACACCATGGTTTGGAGAGTATTATTAGACATTCTAGAACAGGTTAAATTAATGCATTGTATAGTTTCCACACCATACCACATGGCAGATCCATTCAATTAAACGTAATGCCACGGACTGGTCAATATACATAGCTATACATGTAGGCCCTATAAAGTATAGTACAGGCTGTTACTAATATAAGATGTAAGCCTATGCATCACACAATGAGTAATTTTTCGCTTTTAAAACAATATTCCTAGTAGGTATAACGATGGTATAAAATACATATTGGCTGATGTGGGTGAGCAAGAAAGTTGTCATCTTGTGTATCAGCCTAACCCACGATGAGGGGTGGGCGGGTGATTATGGTGACTTTTAATAGTATGGTAATATAGATTTGAAAACTCACATATATATATGCCACCCCTGACTTTGGGGCGATCCTATAAGGGGGAGGAGGTGTGTGGTAGATTTACGGGTGGGAGGTAGACAAATTGCGATCCAGTAATCGAGGGTAGGGGGTAAAGTATAGCATAGTACTAAATTAGCAATTTTCTTGTCCGGCTTATATGATTCTAGGGGTGCGGCTTATAGGAGGGCTAGGCCTATATGTGATAATTTCCAGTGGTCAAAAAGGATGTATACAAGGGTGATTACCTTCTACTAAATTTCCCTCTGAGCTAAGTGTAGAACACAGATCGCTAATGCTTCCATTTGATTGGTCTTGACAAAAATCGATACATGCATAACATGACTGGCAAAATATAAAGAATGAGCTACATTAAACTGATGTTAAAAATTCATGAAGCCCCCCTTTATTAAAAGTTAGGAAGCCTACATGTAAACCCATACGCTAGTCTATGTCTCTATTATAGTCATGTTTACCTAATGAAAAACAATAGCGGTAATATGATAATCCCCTTGAAGAAAGAACAAGAAATGAAAGGGAAAGAATTCCCTATAAATAAGGGGTATAGCAAGCCGTTTCAGAGGAGAAGACACCTGTGTAACATCCGTGATCCATCCTATTTAATAGGAGTTTAGTTTTTTATCTCAAAGTTTTCAATTTAATTCTGAAGAATATAATTGTAAACTTCAAGCCTACCTTGATATCCTAGCGTAATTAGATTGATTTTGAAGGATAATTCCATAACATATATTCTAGCATTGGGAATGAGTCATATTCTGGACATTATGTATACGCAAAGCATACTACTGTATGAGGTGCACCCTAATCAGCCCGCCCCCCGTGACGTCACAACATGGCTAGAGCTGATAAGACCAAGGAGTGCTAGGTGTGGGTGGAGGGGCAGGGTGCGGCGGCCTACTGTATGGTGGCAGTGGTAGCGTCGGCACCCTAACATATTTGAAGGGTGTGACGTGGTTGTGATCTAAATAACGGTAGGGAAAAGAAAATAAGTAAAAATCGTGTCACAGGTTCTTTAAAAGCAAGATCAACATGATGCGCCAATGCTGTCCTGGCGATTCACTGCCAGGTGCTGCATTGGTCATCTGGACCTTCGGTAGTGTATCAACCCCATAGGGTTGGCAGGGCTGCATTCATGCATCATGTTGACCAAGGGCATGATGCATTAATGCACTTCGGGGCCCTTAAAGATACCGGTAGCTATAGTTTAGCGTGTCTCACTCACATGAAGAAGGAGTGTACAGTTTAAAATGGTCATATAACCTTGCCATTTAACGACATGAGACTACCTAGTATCTCGGAGTAAAAGCGATAAAATTGAGACAATTTATCGGATTGCAATTAATTCAACTCAATCTGCTACTTGTTCATGCAGAAGTCAATGCCAACTTGGCATTTACTTTAATGGACACTTGAGCAGCGTCGTGGGAATCAAACTTTTATTGGGACCCGTAAAATCAACACAGTGACATGACATTTGCTCAAAATTGACAGCCGACAGGGGGCCAAGTGACAAGGAAAGGAGGAAATAAAAAGAGAGTGACAAGGGACATGGATATCTCTTAAAATCAACAGACAGTATGGGAGCTTTGAGAAGCGTTAAACATTTTGGATTTCACGTACCGATAGGATCACTATTCCTGGCTTGATCTGCAAATCTGTCGAAAAAAGAACTGAATATCTAGATCTTACTTATAACTCATCACTGAACAGGACGAAAAATATTCCACTGTGATAGAATTTAAAGACATCTTTCCGCTGAAAAGATCCTGTGGGAATAATTGGATTCCCTTTCTTTCAGCGCTGATACCCTGTAAGGAGCTCGGCTAGTTTCCGCCCACTACCTTTCTTGTTGCATCTTCTTCCCCCCAGGGGGAGTGTGGGCGGCAGAAAGAGGGAGCGTCTGTCTAACTCTCTAATGACGGCATGATGCCGCGAGGTTCATGGTCATTTGTCGGTGTGCTACACCATCGTAGTATCGGCGAGCAACCCTGCGGTGCTGCATTGGTGCATCATGCCGACCCGGCGGGGGTGTATCAACCCTGTAGAGTCGGCATGCTGCGTGAATGCAGCACTGGCGGGTTACTCACCAGGGCTGCATTCATGCATCATGCCGACCACAGCCTTTTTGCTCCCCTCCCCCAGGGGAGTGCGGGGTGAGAAGGAGGAGGCAGCCTCTAATGAAGTGCGGCTCAGACATGCAGCGGGCGGGCGGCTGTGAGGGAACAGTCCCAGGGGAGCAGGGAGGTTTTTTTTTATTTTGATTTTGGTGTAAGGAGCCTGCGTTCCTGACTGCTTTCCTCCCCGCCTTCTCCCTTGTCTATGGCCCTAAACCCCTAAATTCGACGTGGCAACAGGACCTTTTTGGGGCTTAGTGACATGGGAATAAATAGATAGTGACATGGGATATGGGGCATTTCTTTAAATCGATATGGTGACATGAGCATTTCTTGAAATCGATTTCTTGAGATCGACTTGGGACATGTGGACCCCCCCCCCCTCCAATCAAAGGCTCCAGTCTACCTGTGCTATGTCCGCTAACCTGCCTCCCTCTAACCTTGCCTCCCTGCCCGCTTCCCTTCTTGTCTATGTGACTCTAGATCTTCCAGACCTTTTTCTGACTGCCTGCCTACCTCCCTCCCTTCGGTATTCCGCTCTTGCCTGCCTCTCTCCCATCTTGCCTCATTGGCCTTCTAGCCTATATCTACCTGCTTTCATTTCTTTTACATAACTTTAAAGCATCAGACGATTCAAGAGGCTAACATTACCTGCACATTAAGGTCATTGAAATCAGGGAAAATAGATAGACCGTATTCCACGTACGGTAATAATTAAGCGTCCTGGGCACTATAAAATCATTGTTAATCGCAATTTAGTACTTAAGACTTAAATTTTCTCAACAATTTTGAAAATTAAGGCTGTACTCTAAAAAATACCCAAGGGGGGGGGGGGGGGGGGCTTAATACGTCAAATACCTGTGAAGACATACATGGAGAGAGGAATGTAAGGCAGGATAAAGTAAAAAGTGATTTTCATTTTAGATACAAAGACAAAAGTTCTTGAGTATAGTTCTCCACTGACTGAGGGTTTACCTCATGCAATAACCCTCAGTAGGGAACTATACGAGTGCTCCATCGTTTTTATTCCATGTTATTATTAAAAATACCGTATTCGACGTAATAAGCGCCCTGGGCGCTTATAAAATTATTTCCATGCCGCTTTTAGTACTTAAGAGTTTAATTGTCACCAAAATCGTGAAAGTGGAGTCTTTATTCTAGTCTAAAAATGCCCCAAAAAGGGGGGGGGGGCGCTTATTATGTCGAATACGGTATTCGTCAAAAGTCCACTTAATTGAAAAGCTATTTTATAGTGATTCAATCATCAATTTTAATGATTTGTAAGGCTGTGAAATATGGGAGAGGGTTATTTAACAGGAGGTGTGAAATACGGTCTTCCTTGGTTAAGTCAATGAGACCGTCGATCGTATTCACCATGAAATAATTTTTCCGATAATTTTTTTCCCTCCAGGTGTGTCCTGGTGCTGAGTTGGAGAGTGACCGGTACCTGATCCAGGTGGAGGAGCCCCTGTCTGGGGGTCCCGCGTCTCAGCCGGCGGACCCACCGCGCCATGCTGCCCCCACCCAGCCACCCCGCCCTGCTCCCCCACGGCAAGGGGGCCTGCCAAACAGGTAGGCAATAACCATAACCCTTTAATCTTTAAGGGCAGCATAATGCATTAATGCATCATGCCCTTGGTCGTCATGATGCACAAATGCAGCCCTGGTGAGAAACTTGCCAGTGCTGCACTCATGCATCATGCCGACCCCTGCGGGGCTGAGACACTCCTGAAGGGTCGGCATGATGCACCAATGCAGCACCGGCAAGTTACTCGCCCTGGCTGCATTGGTGCTGCATGAAGACAAATATCATCCTTTAATGACATCCGTCCTGATAGGGTTAGGGAACATATGATGCTTTAAGGATCATCTGTCATCGTGATGCGCAAATGTAGAACTGGAGAGTAACTCACTGTTGAGTAACTTACCAGTCGCCTGATTGGTCCATGATGCTAAGCCCTCCTCGTGGAGTGTATCAACCCTTTAGGGTTAGCATGATGCATGCATGCATCCCCAGCAAGTTACTTGCCTGCGCTGCATTTATGCATCATGCCAACAAAAGGGCTTATCAATAGTGCCTTAAAGAATATACTGCCCTTAAAGGGGCAACCTTGGTATAAATTGAAATAAGATTAATTCTCATCCAATTTCATTTTTGATCAATTTGATTAAGTAATTAATGGGAAAATGCATGAAGTAAAGTTTTCCCTGGGTTCAGTGTGGGGTGCCCCTCAGGTAGTTAACCCTCGTGTAAATTGTAATGTGATTCATTTCCATCTCATTTGATTTGAGTAATTCTATCAAACAGACATAATGAAGCCTGGGAAAATATTAATATCAAATATTCTTTTGATCGATGCATTTTGTACATGGAAAATCGGTGAATCAACAGCAGCCAAAAATTGTACTTGTTCCGCAGGCCCGGTCCGCAGGTCAGGAGAATATATAGACACATGCCAACGCCCATGGATACCGCCCTTCCTATAGTTAAGCATGGCAAATCTTGTGTCTCAAAAAGTAAAGAATTAAAACAAATTATTATTGAAAAAATAAAGCAAGCATAAGTTATAATGCGCGCGAAATCTATTGACCAACTTTTATTTTGTGAGATTTCAACAATATACATGTCTTCATGACCATTATTCAAACAGTTGATAATCGGGATGATGTACCCAAGTGATGTTTGAAAAGCATTATCCATCTTTAATTTTGATGTTTTTGGAATCTTAAACATTAACTGGAATTCCCACTGAATCTACTCAAGGGTATTAAGTTGAACTGGTGTCTGCCATGGCATTGACTGTCCTGGACATTGATACAAATTAGACTCCTCTACCCAGTTAAATGCCGCAAAGCGCTTTGATCTAGAATGCCCTTTGTCAGTGGCCAGTGCTGCATGCCAATCTAATTGCATTGAAACACTCCCAGAGGGTCGACATGATGCATGAATGCAGCCCTGACAAGTTACTCGCAAGCGCTGTATTCAAGCATTACGTCGGCCAAGGGCATGAAGCATTAAAGCACTATGCGGCCCTTAGAGGACTATCCTACAAAAAAAACTATAAAAAAAACAAGCCCTGTCCGTGCTTTAACGAGGTGATGGTTTCTTGTTCCGCAGACGGCCTCGTTATCCAGACCCCATGTCCAGACACCAACCCCACCCTCAGGGTCCGACCAGCGCCCCGCCCAGCCTGCCCAGCGGCCGGGGGGCAGGCGTCAAGAGGAAGAGAGGGGTAGGTGACTCAGCATTTTTTTCCCTTCTAGCACATTTTTCTTTTTTTCTCTCTCTTCTAAATGTCATATTTATGATTTTTACCGTAAGTATGAATGGAAAATGTATGTTTAACTGCTATGAGCTCTAAAGGTTACAAAGTATATCTGTTTGTGTACCCTTCGGCACCTTTCTACAACTGATGATTTGTTTCAAAACCCATTGCGTAGCGTTGGGCAGGCGTACAATGCTGTTTGTAGGCTTTGCCAAAATTATAATAGAATTTATAGGAACTGGGGAACTCCAGATGGAATCTGAGTGACGTATGGGACTAGAGAATGGAATAGATTTCTAGTACCAGTATGCTTTCTCGTTAAAATACTTTTTTTTGAAGCCCTCAAACTTCTTGCAAAATCCCACCTATAAGCCAAACCCCCAATTTCAAATAAAGGATTCGGCTTATATGCGGAAAATCCCCATCCAAATAAATCCCTCGTTATGATAGTGGTGGCTTAAAAGGCATGTTCTATACCCTCACCTATGGACCAATGCAGCAGAATAGTCGTTATAGTTATTGAATATTTCTGAAGTGTGACCGACAAGTAAGATTAATATAGCCTCAAAATACTGCCTTCTGATATATACTCTTTGAAAGAAAATTGTTCTCTGAATTTCCCGATAGGAGATGTTCGCAAACATAGCTATTACAGACAATTTAATTAAAATTCTTCTAAAACCAATGTAAACACTTTATTATATTTATTAAAAAGTCACCCTTTCTTGCTGCATTTGTCTAGCCTGAAAGGTATAAACCCTTGTTGTGCCCCTCGCGCACTGCCTCCGCTGACCTGATACCAATAGAGATAGATAACACAAACCTTTTAAACCCGGCCGGTGCTGGGATGGTGGTGGGATGGGGTGTCAGCCCGAGATGTAGAAATATAGGTTCGGTGGCCGTTAGTGGTGTAGGGGTGTTAGCGAGGTAACGGCTTTCTGACCCTGCGGGATAGGTAACTGCCGTAAAACTTCGCGTATAAGACGGATTTATTTAGCCTTTTTATTCACCATAAGCTGACTTATTTTTCCTTAATTGGGCGTTCTGCTTATAAGTGTGATTTCTACACATTATAATAAAGACAGAGCGATTTTAGACCTTTTTTGCTGATTAAACAATTACTTTTCTTAAGCTGGGGGTTCGGCTTATAAGTAGGGTTGGCCTATACTATAGGACGGGTTTTACGGTATCGTGTTGTTTTGGCCGCATGCTAAAGGATGCTAGTACCATTAATGTCCGGCTGTGCCTTGATCTATCGCAATGAAAGTCCTCTATGGAAGGGATTATATTTGAACATTTCATTTCTTTTTCATTTCATCTCTTATCTCACTGTTTGTAGATCTAGGAAAGAACCAAAACTAGATAAGGAAAATTGATCATGTCTCCTGTCTATGGTCATTTCACTACCGGTAATAGACAAATGTGACAAAAGCAAATAAGAATTAAATGGGAGCAAACCGTAATATTAGATGGTAACTCTTATTCAGGGGGCATAGAATTGAGGGAATTCAAAATTAAGTTTTATCTTCCAATCACGCTGGTAATGTTATTTGAACCTTTCCTGTCAGCGTCCTATCATCACGAGTGATTTTGAAATAATTTGGCTAATGCCTATTAAGATGTGCCAAAGATTGAGATTGAATAAATGTCATAAAAAGAAAATAATGCCTCATTACAGACAGCTTTAAGAAGTTAACTTACACAAAGTATTGATGCAACATTTTCTTTTCACTCATTTCATTTTTCAAATCCTGTAATTGTATTGAACAAGGCATAGAGGAGATAATTTGCAGAAATCTTTTTAGTAAAAATCGAATTAAATCTGTGGCCTCATGCAAAGATGGCAGGCGGCTAATGTCGTCGCTTTGATCTTTGGGAGCGTTTCTCGTGTCACTATTGGGATTAGGCCGTAGTGGGCCGCATAGCGCTTTAATGCGCTACACGCTTTGTCGTCATGATCCATGAATGCAGTCCTAGCTAGTAACTCGCCATGGTTGCATTCATACATCATTATTACAGAGTTGATACACTCCCAAAGGGTTGGCATGATGCATGAATGCAGCCCTGGAAAGTTACTCACCATGCGTCATACCAACAAAGCCCACTGCACATTAAAGCACTATGCGGCCCATTTTGGAATTTAACCGACAGTCAGAATCAATCTTTGCCACCTCTGTTGGGACTGGTATCACGAAGGGTGACTCACAACAAATTGCGTTCCTGAAATCATTTCCCCAATAGATAAAAACTAAGGATGTCAGATTCCATTTGAGAATAAATCACACTGCAGAAAATAATGCTGATTAATGATCTATGTGATCTTCAAATGACCACAGTAAACGGTGGGAGAGCTATAAGGAATTAAATCTTGTTACATTTGTAATTGGCTAATTAAGGTATTATGCATACTAGCATCTATCTTAGTTTTGTTAGGGGAATAAAAGAGAGTTGTTATAAATCTGGAAATATAGCTAAAGCAGTCGTTTAATGTATCAATCTTTTTTATTTTGTACCTCAGGGTTTCATCCCACCTCGTCAGTTGAAGGTTCAGCGCACAGAGCCGGCTCCGCAAGTTGACGACGACCCGCCGATGACTGCCCTACAGGTTCTACAAGCCAACAGGTCCCGCCTCACCTCCGGACGATCCGCGGACCCCTTCCCCCAGTCGGTGGGCACCTCACAAGATGCAGCCAGACCCTCCCTGTTCAACATGTACTCAGGGAAGCCAGGTCCAGCAAGGGAAAATACCCCTCCTAGAGCTCAGCCACTGCCTCCTACTGCTCAGCCTAAATTGCCAATTTCCGATGAAAATTCAGAATTTGGATTCCGGATGAACTCGTGGGATCATACGTGTGATGATAAGAGTCCTCCTGTGAGTCAACCGTGGGTGGTTGTTGTGGAACCGGTCACACCGGCTCAGAATAAGACACCGGTTGATGCATATGAGGAAGAGGGAACCGGCTGGAGTGGGGAACAAAACGCAAGCATTTCATTGGCACAGAGGCAGATCAAACATGTGCCACAATCAAGAAATTCAGCCTCTAACTACATGGAAAATCAAGATGAAATTGAGTGCCAGAGAGCCAATGAGAACTCTAATACCAATAGGAATCAAATTCAGAATCAAATGCTCCCTCCTGCTCAGCCTAATAGTAACATTGGTGACACAGATGATTTGTTATTGTCGCAGGGGGCCCGGGGGTCCCTCCCCGTGTATGACCGGGTCCTGTCCAGTATGCGTGCAGCCGACGGCCCCTCCCCTTGGAGCATAGTCGGAAAAAAGAAAAACACATCTGTAAATCAAAACAAAAGTCCAACACTAGGGATACAAAATGTGGACCCGTCTCATGACAAAAGGGTACAAAATAGTACAAAGCAACGTGTTGATAGTGAAAGAGCGCCACAGCAGTGGAGTAGTAATGTCATCAATGAGACCAATATACCACTGACATCCACCACAAGTAGTTCAACAACTGTAAGCCAGCAGATTGCACCAGTCAGGCCAAGTGAAGTTTTGTTGAGTGGAGCAAAGAGAAAACCATGGCAGATTCTGGCCCTGCTAGGGACTGGTGGTAACGTTGAGGCAGCCAGCACTGTTACGGACTCGTCTGTAAATCTGGGGATCGCCGATAACCCAAAAAACGATGAACCCAATAATGAAAACCAGAGTGAGGAGCCAATGAATGAGGGACCTTTATCAAGTGGAAATAATCAAGACGATGAAATCTCAGATCGCCATGAAGAAGAATATCCAGAGCAGGATCGGCAAGAGATGGTTATAGACAGTGAAAGCCAAAAACCAAGCTCAGAATACAACAAACAAAATGTCAGTCCGAGCTATTCATCACCTGGTAGTTACTCCAATAACATTCCCCAAGTGCCTTCAACAGACGATGGTCCTGATACCACTTTCTCACCGCATCCTAACCTGAGCTGTGAAACCTCAATTAGGAACCTTGGACCAATGGATGACTCGAAAGATAGGTGTTTGTCTGACAATGTTGAGGGCCAGCCGTGCTTCGAGCTGAGCTTCTCGCCTCTGTCACACGCCTCGTACTCCGATCAGGAAGACGACAGTCAGTGTCCAAACTCCTCCAGAGGAACTGCACCCTCACAAACAGCTCTACATGGCCAAGGGGAGTTAGCGGAACAAACTTCCAGTTTAATTGTAACAGGGGAGGATGCTACTCTGAGCACTAGCGCCCTCCCAGTAGGACTCCAAGGAGAAAATCAGTCAATGTCCACTGAAATAGGGGAAGAATCCCAAATACAGGGTCAACTGGGCATAGATAGAATCGACATGACTGGATCGGATCGGGCACAAAATCAGTCAAACATAGACCTAGGCAGAGCAGTTAGCGTTTTATCTGAAGAAAGTATTCATACTTCACAAGCAGAAAATGATGCAATATCTGACAGCGCCCTATTAGTGCCAGGTAGCTACACCATGCCCTCTCCCCCCTGCCACAACCCTGATCCCACCACTCCATCCAGTACCCCCACCATATGCACCATCACTACTGATACTCCAACCATGTCAAGCAATACCATCAATCTGATCACTACACGTAGCATTGATGGTCCCACAAGGGAACCAAGAGACCCAATTATAAACAATAAGGAAATAAAAGAGAAGGGTAGTGTGAGAGGGGGAGAGGAAGAGGGTGGCGATGGAGTGAGAGCTGGAGAAAAGGCAGTCGTGAGGGAACAAGATGAAGGGGGAGAACAATACAAGAACAGGCACACCTCAGAGATAGGAGTGAGGCCTATTGGAGTACAGGAGGACACCCTAGTGAGTGATATGGACAGTATGGACTGGGGAGACATGGAGTGGGAAGGGGAACAGGAGCAGCAGGTGGTAGGGGCACAGGAGGAAGGAACTGAGATAGGGGAACACCAAGAGATTGAGAGCATCAGGGAAAACATTGAACTGAACAAACACTTGAGTGAACATGTTACCATTAAGGACGTAGCAGGGAAGGCATATGGTGGCGGGCCCGTCTCCAAAGGAGATGTGTATGGAATGGAGGCAGTTCAAAGACAGCACTCAAAAGGAGTGGAGAATGAGCAAAATGGCATTAGAGAGATTCAAAGCAGTGGTGAATCTCACAGGCTGGAAGCTGCTAAAGAATTTGAAACAAAAGAGAGAGAAATCACAAGGGAGAATGCCATAGAAATACAGGAAACAAAGGAGGAGAAAATGAGGAGAAATGAGTTCCTGTCCGCAGACCAGGGCGTGTGGGAGGTTAAAGGTGAGGCACATGACAGTGAGGAATACACGGTGGAATCAGAGGTCAGCGTGGGCGGTCACGGATCAGGACGGTTCTATGGGGAGGATTTAAGAGGCCTGGCTGGCGGTCAGCAGGAGGGGGAGGGGGAAGGGGAGGGTGTGAGGAGCATGGATGGGGCTGGTCAGCAGTGGATGGCAGTGGGAGGGGGTGTGGAGGGGGTAAGGGCAGGGATCGGTGCCGGGTTACCCCACCAGGCGGCGACCGACGGGGGACACGGGTGCTCACGGCCGGGTGCGGGTTACAGATTACAGCCGGGCGACAGCCGGACAAACCCGTCACGTCACCGGGCAAATCCCACCCCTGCCCAGCCACCCATTCACCCAGATTGTGACTCCACCCCCCTACCAACCCCCACCCTGCCAGGCCCCAGCTCCCCACATGCCCCCCCTCAGCAGCACCCACTGGAGCAGGCACTTATTAATAGGGCCCCGGTGAATGGCCTAAGGACTGCAGCCACCTCATCAGCCTTTGTGAGGCCCTCAACCATGACAGGCCCAGATAACGGGCGCTGTGATGGACACCCGGGCCTACACCAGGACCCAGCGACCGACACGGGCAGAGCCAATAAAACACAGATGGCCTCGAGGAGCGGGTCAGAGCCGGGGAGCGAGCCCGCCGATATGGGATCGAAACCAGGGGGACAGGAGGCTATTGGAAACTTCATTAACATTGAAGGTCCATCAGTGTCGTCGCAAACTGTCAATATTTCTGGTGATGAACCAGTGATGAATCCAGAAAGTGAATCGATGGAAAGTCCAATTATTACATCCCCTGCTTCTCATGAACCATCCCAAAATGAATTAAAGAATAGACTTTCTTTGAATCAATCAATGGCCACACTTGATAATTCCTGTCGTAAAAATGCAGAGAGGGCTGTAATAGATGAAATGGCTGCCCATAGCACACAAAGCCCCACACTTCTAAAGGACACTATATTGGGTCATACAAGAGCCATTGGGAATGAGGTAAAACAAAATGGCGGTGTTAACAATGGCAGCCCTGTCCTTAGCAACCGTCTGCGTCTCCAGCTGAACGACCTGGAATTCAGCCCCGAGATCCCCTTCACCTACACGACTGGTCAATGTCCCTCTGTTCTACCTGAACAAAGGGGGGTGGGGGTGGGTGGGCCGGCTAGGTGGACCCAGGAGGAGGCTGAGCACCCTGGAGCTGGAGGTCTCATTGGTAATGGGTCACCCCAGAGCCCTGCCCCTATACACCTGGCACACCTGCCACACCCACCACACCCACCACACCCCCAACACCCTCAGCATGGTGTAACTATGGGAAAGGAGGCAGTACATGGTGTAGTAAAGGGCCCAGAAGTAGCTTGCCTTAATGGCTCCTCCCAGCCAGATTTGGGGGTTTTACAAACAGAGCTGAATACCTCACAAAGTGTACAACTATCCATGTCAGAGCCCGATGGGGACATTATTAATAGATCTAGAAGCACCTCACAGACTACTAAGTACCCCCCACCTACAGATCAGTTAGACACTGGTGGAACTGAACCTGACGGACAGAGGGACCAAACAGAGGCTCGTGTTAAGTATTCCTCACACAAATCACAGTTAGATACAGATATGACTGATGCTGATATATGGATGGACAGCACACCAGTGGACAATGATATCGATATAAGCCACATTCCAACAGACCGTATCTCACAATCATCACAGCGGAGCGACTTTTCTACAGATTTTGTGACAGAACCTGCAACCCAACATAAATTGGTAGCAACGTCATCGTCAGATGATGTGATTCCTGAAAATATAAGACGGCATTACAGTCGTGAATTAGCGCCTGAAGACCATGGAGGGTCCATGTTACCAGAGCCACCCTCTACAATTCAGCCCGATGACGTGTATGGCGATATAAAACAAAGGTTTCAGATGCCACACCTCACAAGAGATGGTCCCTCTTTACAACAACATCATCAACAACAACAACAACAACAACAACAGAAAGAACAGCAACAATACTTAGACTGTAATGAGCCGCCACCTATGGGACCTTTTGGCGACTTTAACCCTGCAGGGGTCACCTTGAAAGAAGCAATGACTTTGGACATGTATAAAAGAGACAGTAATTGTTCTGCAGGACAAAGGATTCCTCAGATGACGTCACATCCTGTGTCTATGCCACGTATGACGTCACCCATGACGTCACAGACTACGTCATGGCTCAGCAGGGACATTACCAACGCTAATAATGAAGGTAAGAAGAATCCACTAACTTTTGGAGGTCGATTTTAAGAAATGGCCGACCCTGTGTTGCATGGCTATGTCGCTTAATAATAGTCATGTCCCATGCTGATTTTAACAAATGGTCATGTCCCCTGTCAATATATTATAAACCTTCTTTTGCATGACACTAAGCCTCATGTTGCATGTTGATTTCAAGAAATGGCCATGTCAAATTTAGGCATCCACTCCCATAAGCTTAGCTTATCAATACCATTAATCAATCACTATTCAATTGACTACCATTTGCCAGTTGTCATTGATTACCAATTGCTTTACAGACTGTGAATGTATGGCAGTTAGAACAGGATCATTGTGAGGCAGGGGGTGGCAGAAAAACAGCTGGAGGTGGTTTAGTTTGACCACTTGACACCAGAGGGTGTAGCAGTACAGGGGTGGTGGTCAGCTTCTCTATAGACCAATGCAGCAAGAAAGGGTGACTTTTCATAAATGTTGTAGTCAAAGTTTTTGAACATTCCTGAAGCGTGACTGACAATTGCGCATAAACATGATCTCAAAACCTGGCATTCTGATTCTTTTAAATTAAAAAAAAAAAAAAATTGTCCTGTGAATCTCTAGATATGAGATGTTTACAAACATAGCCTATACAAACAACTTTATGAGGATTCTGCTAAAACCAACGTAAACACAACTTTATCATGAAAAAGTCATCCTTTCTTGCTGCATGGGTCTTGCTGAGTGTAGGAAATCCCCTACACTCAGCACAAGTACAGAGAGAGAGACCAAGGGAGGAAAGGGATAAACAGGCTGTCATCCATCATGACTTAAGGCTTAGTCCTGATGCGCTGACCCAGAGACCCCGATACGGCCGTGTACACCCATCCGTTACGGCTGATCACTGATAGCTGTCTGATTTGACAGAATGTATGGAGCTGGGTCACCTTATATCAAGCAACAGTCCCTCATCCCAGAACCCAGTTTGAGGAAGATGAATGGCCAGACCTGGTGCAGAGGTCAGAGAATAGATCACTGCCACCTACCGGGGTATCGTATGTACAGGGGTAGATCAGCGAGATATGGCTCAGTAAAGATCCATTGGATTGTTTAGCACAGCTGTATTAGGAATAACACCAGCATAATTTTTTGATAATTATAGGTGAATAAATGAATGGAAGGAGGCGCAGTGGAAGGGACGGAGGGGTGGCCAGGCAGGAAAGAAAGGTGAAATATATGGTGGTCGGCAGGCAGGGAATGAGGCATAACATGCCTACACATGGGTTAAATTCGACACAGCTGACGCAGTGACATGGGGGGGGGGGTTATAAAATCGACGGACATGGACAATAAATGTGTGATAAAATCGATATTGCGAGGGGGTTTAAAAATTAACACAGGGGGTTTAAAAATTGACACAGTAGACACAGACCCTTTTAAAAATCGGCACGGGCGACACAGGCATTATATAAATCGACAGACACAAACGTTTTGAAAAATATAATTCGGCACAGTCAAAGATTCGAGTACCCATGTGCAGGTAGAGAGATGCAGAAAAGGAGGAGAAAGAAGAATGTACAGAGGAAGTCGGGAAGCAGGGAAGATATGTACACAGAGTAGGAGAGAGAGGTAGAGAGACAGGGACGTAGGGGAAGGAAGAGAGAGATAGGGAAGAAAGAAAACCCACAGGGAGGTCTGCATGCAAGGAGGGGGACTTTGGAAGTACTTATAGGGCTTGTTTCATTGGCGGTACTTGCTGCGCGGCATCTGCTGCACAGCTTGCCGCAGCAACACTGGTAGCTTTTGCTGCAGCAAGTAGTTGCGGCAAGCTGCAGCAAGTTTTGACCCTGTTACACCAGCTGCATTTGCCACACAGCATGTTCTGCAGCAGATGCAGTGCGGCAGATGCCGCTAGTGTAACAGGCCCTTTTGTGAAGCCACAACAGAAGCCACATGTAAAGCTAAGTGGCCTACATTCTCCAAGGCGGAGATCTACGAGACAAAGAAACGTCAAGTGCATAGTTTTATCCTCTCAGATTGTGCAACTCCACTGCTGGAAAATGTCAATATCAAATGTGAGCAGAACCGCAGATACAGATTTTAACATCTATATGTATACTGCAGTCCGCGAGTAATTACAAATAATTACCTGAAAGTCACCATCCAGCTATGAGCAGTTTATTTATTTATTATTTTTGCATCATATGTAAATCCGTTTTATTTTTCTTCAAGAGGCAACATTCTCACTGAGGCGGCTTCGATACATTAGGTTGAAGAAAGCCTTTTTGTATATAAACAAGATTTTCCATCTGAAATAAAGGGTTAAGCTTATACTGTAGGCGAGGTTTGAATTTAAGGCAATTGAGATTTCCTTTTGGTGCATTGTGGCGGCTTTCACTGTACAGATGGCTTATCTTACAATCTCACAAAGGGAAATATCCATGAAGCTTTCAGCTCGTTGACCTTTAACATGTATCCCTACTTACATGACACTGGATACAGCCATTGTGCATGGCTCTGACTGCAGACATGAGAACTTCCTCCCCGTCTCGTGTATCGAGGAAGCCAACCGACCGCTCTGACATATTAGCTGCTCCTCTGGGTATCTGCTGTACATCCAAACCCTGAATACAATATTCTACATAATAAACAATCTGCTTAGGCCAAATTTAAAAAAAGGTGTGTTTCAGGTTACCTGACCCGACCTAGCAAAACAGGACCGAGCCTAGACACTTTTATCCAATTTCGAATTTGTACAAATATTTTAGGTTATTTTCGGCCAATGGATGTGATTCCTGAAAATATAAGACGGCATTACAGTCGTGAATTAGCACCTGAAGACCATGGAGGGTCCACTTGATAATCTGCGAGTCAAGGCTGCGGTAAATTTCTGGGCATTTTTCAGGCAAAAGTTAAAAAAATTATCATGAACACGTACCCAGTAGTTAGGAGTTTTATTCGGCAGGACATTTGACATAGTTTTGGGTTGATTACAGAAAGTCTAAAAATCAGCCCAAAAAGAGGGGATATTATTAAGGGATGTACGCAAATTGCCATAAAGCCTCTCTGATAAGCCAAATATTTTAGGGAATTTTAGACCGAATTCAGCTTCTTGCATTTTACGAATGTTGGCCAGGGGGTAGACTTATAAGGGAGGTTGGCTTATCAGCGAGGTTTTATGCTACGTCAAATACAGTATATGCTATACATGCTCATCATGAAATCAGACTTCCTATACATAAGGGTGGGGGTTAGAGGAGGAGCTTATACCTATCATATTACTGCCCTCCCCTGCCTCCTCCACCCCACCCACCCCTGTCACCCAGGGTATAGAAACAGCTGTCTCCACCCTCCTCTCAGGTTCTACATCTAGTCATGCAACATAACCCTCTAGAGGAAACACAGGGCTTTAATGCATTATCCGCTTTTGTCTCAATGATGCATGAATGCAACCCTGGTGAGTAATTCACCAGTGCTGCATTCATGCATCATGCCGTCCCCATGGGGCCGATACACTCCCGAAGGGTCGGCAGATGCACCTCCCTAGTGCTGCATTGTTGCATCATGACTACAAATAAACATGAAGCCGTGTAGCATCATGCCGTCCTTAAAGTGTGATAGTTGTCTGCCAGGCGGTAACAACAAGTCTCGAGCCATGTTTGCCTTGCAGACTCTGCAGGTAAAGCAAGAGGTAGTTACAGGAATAAAAGACATCTAAGATATTTAGGGTGACAACATGTCTCAGAAGCTAAGCAGTGAATAAGAAATGCTTGGCAAATATGAAGCGTTTAAAGTTTCTCCAGATCTACCAGCCAGCCTACTAGTTTGTTTACTAATTCTACACTTTCTGAATAACTTTTTCTTGAATGCCCCTAGGTCGCACCACACATCTAGACGGTATTCCTGGGCTGCCTGCCTCAAGTCGTCCCTACCTGCCACCCCTGGGTGTCGCCGGGCTACCCACGGGTCGCGCCTCCCTGCCACCCGGGCCGGGTCCCCAGCTGTCTGCCTCCCAGCGCCCGGTGACTGTCTGCACGCAGGGGGTGAGGCGCCTCAAACAGCCCCTACCTCACACCGTATGTACATGTAACTGTAAACTCTGGAGTACCTGTTATAAGTCTAACCAGCACCTAGACACTTGTATAAGCACATGTGGGACTTCTAGGGACTTCTAGCACCTAGACTTAGAGACGATTGTATTTAAACGCCTGGGGATTTCTTTGTGTAGTTTACTTTGGAGGGGTTGTCTCTCGAGTCAATATCTGTTGATCTTCTGAATAAATTAGATCTATAGTTTCTCCATGACATACTTTGATAGGATAATGTGAATACGTTTAAAGCTGAGAGAAATAGGTAGTCACATGTCAGTCAGTCAGACTGTAATCAATGCATTGTCTTCTAATCAAGCTAAGCCCCTCACCTCACACTTGAGTCAGAGGGTAGGTGATACTACCTATTAGACTTATCAGTCTTGTTGCCTAATGTATGCTGCACTGTTGACAAAAAGGAGTACAGAAGACTCCATGAGAACTAATGTCTTATTGCCTGTGTGTCCCTGTAGGTGAGTGGTAGCCTGGAGACGTACACAGTGAGGGGGGCGGTGGTGAGTGACCGGGTGAGGAGAGAGGACACAGCGCGGGACACCCCGCCCCGGGATCCTCCAGCTGCCCGTGTACACGAGACACCTGTACAACAACCCTACAGAGGTACGTGACAACTGACTTACTCTCCTTCTTTATGATATGGGCTGTTGTTTTTGTAATTGACAGATACTATTGTGAGGGACAATGACATTTCTCAGTGACACCAGGACTCAAACCCGGGGCCTCCCACTCCCAAGTGAGTGCTCTACCACTGAGATACATCCCCTGTCACATCAGATAGACCGTGTCTCACATTGCTGGGTCGGTATGTTACAGAGGGGAGCAGCATCACCCGAGTGATAACCCCCTTGTGTGTTTATGACCAAGGCCCGAGTAAACCCAGTCTCAGGCCCTGACTGTACGTTTACAGTCTGGGAGATTACTTAGGTCTATGAACCTACACTGGACCACATACCCTGCTATACTCTATAGGCCTACTAGTATCAGCAACCATGGGAGTGTGGGTTCAAACCCCACTCTTGCTCAATTATTGTACTGTTGATATCTGCATATTGCACCTAAATTGAGATAATGTACTTAGTCACATATCTAATAGCTTATATAACTATGTCAATTAAAATGGATTTATGCTTCAAATGGGCTAAATAAATAATGTAAAAAAACGAACCTACGTTTTTCCCAAGGTGGGATTCGAACCCATGAGGCCATACACAACCTCAGTCATGATCATGTGACCATAGCTGACCAATCAGTGAGCTACCTATCTCATTAAGAAATGATCCAGGATCCCGGATCATTTTCTAAGTAGGACATAGTCTTCGTTAGATACAAACTTGTCCAGGCCCATTACAGCCTGACGGCTATAATGGGCCTGGAGAGCTCGAGGCTGGAGTAAACCGAGCCCCTACACTATGCACACTTCACAATCAAGAAGCTAGAACAGCTCTTGCACTGTTTGAACCATGTTTTCCCCTGCCTCTTGTTGCATCTGTCCTCTCCCTTCCTCTCTTAGTCTGATAATGATGATATAGTTTTAAAACCAACACAGCCGAAGGCTGGTCAGCAGGTCCACAGGGCCCATACGGACCGGACCTGAGCTTGGTCTCTATGTCCAACTTCTTTTACATGTCACAGTACCTGAAATGGGGTGGTTATTATTTAATAGCAAGGGGGATGGTGGTAGATTTTCACAGTTTTTTCACATTGTTTTTTTTAACCTGCCCTTCAACTATAATTAATGCAGTGACTTTTTCACTGAAACAGGCTGGACGTTTTCCACCACCACCAACCCCCCCCCCTGCCCTTTTACTAAAAGTTTTAGAGGGGTCAAAATGTATTCTCCCTCACCCCTATTTTATAATAGTGACCACTCCTTCAGCAGAAGATGGTGACTTTGGTCTAAGAAAGGTTAAGTGTCTCCTGCACATCCTGTTTAAAAGACAGGAAGGGGACTCTGGCATGTGTTTGTTACTCGCATTTCTCATTATTTCAACCGTCTTTCGAAACCTTTGTCTCATTTTGTCTGAAGTTGTTTTCACTTCTCATCATGATTTTGAAATTCTAGGAGTCCTCATTCTAGGACCCCCCCCTACACTCCCCTCTCCCTCCTTTTCCATTTAATAGTCTTATTTTCCATAGGGTTCTCACCTATACAAACCTCCCCTCACACCAAGGATCTCTTTGCAACAGCTTCTGCCTTTATTTATTTCATCAAAAGACAATTGTCATTATTTCTGTCCCTCGCTATCAAAGTCATTTGAGATAGCTCAGATAATATTTCTCAATCTTGCCGAGCGCTTCTTTTCCTTATGAGGGCAGTATAGTATTTTAAAGTACTATGCTCTTTGTTGTCATGATGCATGAATGCAGGAACATGCCAGGGGGTGTTTATGCATCATGTCAACTCTGCGAGATTGATACACTCCTAAAGGTCCAGCTTGATACACTGATAGAGTGCCAGTGAGTCACTTGCAGGCACTGCTGTGGTACATCATGATGACAAATGTTGCTTTGAGAAGGATGCTGTGTAACTGATGTCTACAGACAGTGGCTGCTTCTTTAGCTCTGTTCAGGAAGGCTGTCATGGTTGTTATTAGATCTGTATTTCTATTTGAATGCTCTACTTCATGTTCTGAAAAATTGCACCTCAAGGCTCATTATGATAGTGGAGTTCTGCAACATATTTTATTTACTTTCCAACATTTCTATCAAAGTTCTACCTTCGCACTCCTACTATTGTAGACAGTCATGTGAACATCCATTGTAAAACCTGTTATAGTTCTACCCTGTATTGGGTATTAAAAGCCAAGTGTGAGTCTGGAGGGAAAAATAATCGGCCTACATATAGAAACGAATTGAATAAACTTCATCTATAAGCTATTGTGGCAAAACATCACCCATAAGCTAAATGTGACTTTGAAGAGAACATTAGGCTGATAGAAAGAAAAAAGGCAGAGAAATATGGCTTACAGCCAAGGTTTTACGGTAGTGTTATAATCATCACTCATTATCTTTACCTCACAAATTCATTGATGGATGGATTTTGTCTGCATTGATTTCCCCAGAATAGTTAATGCATGGACGAGTCTGTGTAACACAGTGTCAGACCCAATTAGTGAAATCAACCGACAATTCTTATTTAAAACCCACAAGACAACAGCAAACATGAATTCTTCATCCAGAGTCATTGTCATACCAAGAGTCAGAATTCCAAAGACACAGCCAATTTATTGGCATTCAGAGGCCTTTGAGAGAGAAACTGAAAAAGCTAAATTAAAAGATGAAACGTGAGAAGTCCCAAAGATCCTGCATTAAAGCCACCCACAATCCAATATAAATGGAGCTTTTGTTCTTGTGTGAATTCCCTGACGGTTTGAAAGTTACACCCGGCCCCCTCCATCAGAGTTAATGCCCTTGATGAGGGAACTTGAAACGCTCATCCCAATAATGGGGAGATTAGCATAGGACGACTAGGTTGCAATGACGAGCGGAAGACAGACTCAGATAGGACAGCTGTCTCCCCTATCTCTAATCAATAGCAGCCATATTTTAAGGAAATGTATTCATCGATCTTTGATGCCTTTGAAATGAACCGGGTTGGAAGTTGCTGTCATTTAGTTTGAGTGATGATCGGGATCGAGGAGATGTACACCAAGGCATGGTGTCTGTTGGATTGCCTGTTGTGCTAAGCAGGCCTGGACAATCCGGGACTTTTCCCACTACAGGTATAAAAGCCCACAGGGCAGGTTTCACCAGTGAGGGAAGATTCCCCCTTGGCGTCACGGACCCGCGGCGGCCCTTATCTATAGAGATAAGCGCCGCCGGGAGAGATAAGCTCCGCCGCCGGTCCGCACCTCCAAGGGGAGATCTCCCAGTGCAGTATCTTATCCTGGTGGGGTGGTGAGGGAGGGGTGAAGGGGGGAGGGAGTCCACATTTAAAAATGCCTTATTTAGGTTATATTTTGACATTCAAATCATTATATCTCATAAAATACAAGTCTGTTATTCAAGCCCATTCAGATACAACCAGTTAAATATATTGTCTACCTCTATAGAGTGTAATAATTTTCAGCAAATAATGTTTAGATATTCGCAAATTGGGTTTTCTGGTGCATCCTATAGATACATGTATATTGACACGAAACCAAGGGGAGAACACCCCTCACCCTACTTTTTCCCGGCATGGTATAAAAGGCCGGATTTACCCAACCTGCTAAGAAGAGACTGTCTGGGAGGGAAACACATGGACAGACACAAATTGCGCAGTATGTAGGAATTCTGCAGAGACACAGATACAGCGGTTATGGTGAAATGATGCAGACCAAATTAAAAAGGAGAGAGGAACGAGAAAGGGAATGAAAGAAAGATATGCAAACAAGAAAAAAACTGTAAAAAAACAACAAACAAACAAGAAAAGAGGGGATTTATCAACAAAATAACTACTGTGACAACCAACCTTCCTATAACAAATATCTTAAACCTACGTTAACTTCTCATGTTAAACTGAGTCTACTTTTATCTAGAAAGATACATGCAGTTGTGTGTAGAACAATGTCAGCCCTAACACAGGATGTTAGTTACCATCAAGGCTGCAGCTAAAGAATAAAACAGGAGACGAAGGAACGATCTAGCTTTTCAGGACGTGATGTTCATTCCATGATTGCTCGCATACACATCACGCACATGTCATCTTATATGCAGCCAACAGTGCCATGTTTTTTTGTTTAGTTCATTATCAAGGATACTATGAGATATGTATAGGCTATAGAAGTCAGTACATCTACTGATAAGTATTGAGATACATTTTCTGACTATATTATATGAATGCATGAAAATGCCTTGTACCATATATATCTCCTGGCAATCTGTATTTACCAATCTGTAATTTTGCGCACCACTACAGCATTAACAAGTGATTTATTAATGCATTTTGATGACAAACAAACATGAGTCATCATGCTATTCTCAAGGCTTGAGTAGCAGGGTCCTCTCACAGCAGGTATCTGTCTCAGTGTTTATAATTACCCCTAATACTGCATCTCTATTCACTACTTGTGTGTGTGTGCCAGAAGTTAGGGTAGGGTTTAATGTGTATCAGTCAGTTAGGGGATCTGAAGCCTAGATCCTGTGTTTACCCTTTAAGAAAAGCATATTGGCTCAAGGCTGCAGTCGATGGTGCACTAATGCAGTTACGACTGAATTCTTTATGTTTTAAGGTTTTTGTTGTCAAATCAACATAATCAACAGAAGTGGTAGTATGACAACAGGTGAACACATTTTTGTAGATGGGACCAAGATGAATATAATACAATGATATAAAGATGATTACATTACAAATACACATACCGTAAAACCTCGCGTATAAGCCTAACTCGCGTATAAGCCGCACCCCGAGTTTGGGCCGATCCTATAAGCAGCACCAGAGATCTGATTATGGTGACTTTTAGTACTGTACCATAGTAGCAAAAACTCGCGTATAAGCCGCACCCTAACCCTGGACCGATCCTATAAGCCGCACCGCCGATCTGACTCGCGTACTAGCCGCGGCTTATACGCGAGGTTTTAGGGTATTCAATTAATACATCATGCTGACCCTTTGGAACTGTATCAACCCCATAGGATTAACATAATTAAATTTAGCACTGGCAAGTTATTTGACAAGGCTGCATTCATGCATTATAAAGACAAAGAGCATAGTACATTAAAGCACAATGTGCTCCTTAAAGGGTAAGGGCAATAGAAGCCATACCTCGTCATGGCGGTTCTTTGAGCGCACACACTGAGGCACAGACTGGTGTAATAGTACCTCTCTGTGGAGGTTATTGGGAGGAATAACGTCCTTAACGTGTTTAGTGCCGTTACTGCTGCTGAACACCAAGATGGCCACTTTAGGATGTCTCCTGAGGGTTCTCTGGTTTCCGATGGTAGTTCCCTTCTACACCACCAGGGCTCAGTCTTGGAGTAGTTAGGGTCAACCCAGGGGCGTGGCAAGCAGTTTCAATATAGGGGGGACTGGGGGTATTTTGACCCTTTTTGACCCCTTTTTACTTGACCTTTTTGGTTTGACCTTTTTTGGGGTCGGTCAAAAGTGGGGGGGGCATGTCCCCCCCGTCCCCCCCGGTTGCCACGCCCCTGTCAACTCTGAAGTCATCTTTGATTTTCTCACATGTCTGCTCTGGCAGAAAAAATATAAATAGTGAATGATCAGAAGTTGTAAATCCAAGCAGACCGTAAAAATCCCCCTCAGAAGTTTTGGCGGGATTTTCCAGCTCACTTTTATCCCTCTGCAGCATAAATGGTATCAGCAAAATTATAATCAAATATTGCCATACCTTGTAAGCCCCATTATATTTTCACAAGTATGTCTACAAGTAAGGGGAAAAGGTATTGTTTTGTCTCCTCAAATGTCTGAAGTTTAGATGGAGTCAAAATTATGAGCACCAGAATAAGCAAGAGCTGACTACAATAAAGGAACAAGCTACTGTGACAGATAAGAACAGAGGTACAGTTGGAGGTAGGGCAGCCATCTTGACGGCTGTTAGGATGATCAGGTTAAAGACGGATAAGTCTGAGAAGCAATCACTTGTTAGTACAGTCCCTAACGTGAAGGCTCCGTCTATGTTACTATGGATAAAAGGGTGCGCATGCAAAAGATTTCTGACCCATTGTGGGGAGGGGGGAGTGGGACAGTAAAAACTATTTAATTCCCCTGTTGTTCACCTGTTGGCATCTGAAACATACAGGGAGGAAATGCAGCAAAGCTACCGTAACGATGTGAACTATGAGTACTAAGTAGACCTTTGAGTCAGACTTTTCCTATACTGGCTCCCTCTACTGGCTCCCCCTTGTGGAATCGGACAATACTTTCACTGTGGTTTCCTCCTGGTGTGTTGTGTCTGCAATGTCATCAGCCTGGGGGTATTGTCCACCATGACAAGGCCTCCCCTGGAGTGACTTCATCCAGAAACCAGACTCTACACGACTGATCTAATGCTGTTCTGGTGTCCACAGAGACAGTTTGCCGGAGGCATTGACACCCAACACAAAACAAGGCACAGAGACTGGTGGATCCAGTAATGGTATCATGGTGGAAATGGTCAGTTTGGGTAGTCTTTACCTGTGGTAAATGAATCAGGAATCCTTTGAACGGATACTATGGGGCAGATGTCACGGCTTTGTGTCAGCCTCAGGAGGATGGGCAGCGTTTGGTGTCCTCCAAGACGGTTCTCCAGAGATCACACTGCACGGCTTGGTCTGGACCTAGACCAACCTTTTTTTAATCAGAATGCTCTTTCTTTCTTAAAGCTTGACTGTCATGGTTGAAGTGAGGCCAAAAGCAAGAGGGCTCTGAAGGGCTGGGAGCTCAGCTCTTACAGGCACAAGATAGGGTGAATATGTTGTAGCGGGACAAAGCTCATGGTCCCCTGTCCAAACACTGCTGCCTTCTGGTGGAACTGTTATTTTAGTCCATGTATGGAAAATGCTGAACTTATTCCCTGACAGCCCAGCTTTAAGCCTTTCTGAATTTTGAGTGAAAACTGAGTGATTCTGTTATCAAAATAACCTTGATGATGAGGCAAAGATATATGGTAATTGGAGGAACTGCCTCATTGTGTAGATATTAATATGGGAAAGTGTGATGGGATGAAAAGGTTGTAGAACCTTTTGAGACATGCTGGCACAAAAATTCACCAACTGATAATGACTTATTTTGGAAATTAAAATTTAGTTATTCTAAAAGACTGTAGAGGCAAGTTGAATAGTACTCAAGGGGGGACTTTTGTGGTTAGGGGGAAGTTTTTACCCCTTGACCCAGGGGGGTGGGCGAAAAAATGTCACCTAGTTTCAGGGGAAAAGCCAGTGCTTTACTATGAATAAAAGAATGCGTGGCCAAACAATTTCTGACCGGTTATGGGGGGGGGGGGGAAATATCAACCACCCCTGTTGTTATATAGAAAATGAGCAGTCCCTTTAGTTCCCCTCCCTCTAACAGAGGTAAAACCATGTATAAGAGCACTTCAAATCCGCTCCACACTTTACTAGATACTTTGTAAATATAATGCTGAAAAGAGAGGGCTTTTCTCAAAAACTCCATAGAAAGATGTGTATTTTGGGGTTTTAAAAATGTTTTGCTCATTACAAAAGCATTAGCAGTTAAAGCCTGAATGTTAAAACCTTTCTAATAGCTTTCTTTGTGGGGAGCTTTTCATAGCACGATGATATAAAAACAGTCCTATAGATATTCACCTTCACAAGATTAAAAAGCCCTGATAGAGAAGGGAGTTAAAAAGATGTGGTGTGATGGAAGCAACAATGGCTACAGCTTTGACACTTTCCAATCAACAGGCAGTCGGGAGAGGAGGATATATAGAAGCTATCCATGTTTTTATGACTATTTGAACAGTGACTATGACTGTGGCATAAAAAAGATCACATTAACAGGCAGGCTCTACACAATAGGTGGGAGCCTTAGCACAAAACATGATATTGTTTACTTAAAGTGATATTAGTGATAGGGTTCTTGATGGATGGTACGGTGGAATTTTACATTAGACCAAACTAGACATAGTCGCTGAGGCAAGGATAGCCCATTGACACCATTTCTAGCAGATCTCTACGTCCGTATGTGACACAAATTTGATTATTTTCCACAAAAAGTTAAAGTTCAACGGGCTATAACTCAGAAAGTTTTTCACTCAGGACAATTATATTTAGCATACTGATAGATACATGTGATAGCAGATTGTAAACGAAATTAGGAGTGCCTGTGATGTATTTAAGGGTAGTTATCACATATTCACATTATTTTCGTGGCTGAGTTTCACGTAACACGGACGATCGACTTCGCGACGCGATAAAAACTGAACCGCTAGGGTTAGAGATGTATAGAAGACTGTTCTGAGAAGCCAAGACATATACCTTTCAATATAATAAACTTGTATAAGCATATTCTATGTTTTGTGATTTGCCCCCCCCCCCCCCCCCCCCAAATGAAACCTACACAAGTCAGCGGCTTGACCCATACACTCCTGAGGGCTCAGCATGATGCACCAATGCAGCACTGGTGAGTAATTCATGGGGCTGTGTTGGTGCATCATGACAATAAATGAACATCACCATTGAGGTATCTTGCAGTCCTTAATAAAGGTAACAACTTTCAAAACTTCAGGAAATACTTGCAAGGACAAAGCCTTTACATTGGATTGTGGGTGGCTTTAAAAGCATGCATCATGCCAACCTTATGTGTTGATAATATGGCATGATACACCAATGCAGTGCAAGTCACTCACAAGAAGGATGACGTTGGTGCATCATGAAGGCAAATTATGCCACCTTCAAAGGAGCAGAATCCAAAGACGTGTCACGTTTCATCTTTTTATTCAGTATTTTCAGTCCCTTCTTTGGGAGGTCTGTGAATGCCAATAAAATGGTCATGTCTTTGGATTCTGGTATGAATAGGACTGGCAGAGGGATTCATATTTGATCTTGTTTTGCATATTTGAATAAGAATTGTCGGTTGATTTCACTAATTGGGTCTGACACTGTGTTACACAGATCCCTCCATGCATTAACTATTCTGGGGAAAATGCATCAACAAAGTTGGTGGATAATGACAATGTGTGATAATTCCAACACTCAATGTCCATATGACTGTATTCAATAGAGATGAATCTTATAGTAATATTGGAAAGTATGTTGCAGATACTATTATCATATCTTTCATCACAGAGTTCAGCTCTTTGATATAAAGATAATTTGGGACATCACAAAGCAACAATGACAGCATTGCTGTTGTAAATGAATTAGTCATATAATGAGCCATTGTCTGCAGACACCTGCTACGCACTGATAAGGAGGCTTTGTAAAGAGCTCTGTCTGAGTTATCTCTAATCGGGCTGTAAAAAGAGCGATAATGGCTGTTGTTGTTTTGTTAAATGAACAACTGTAAGAGGCAGGTCTGGTGTAGGAAGGGGCGGGGTTAGCTACTGGTGGGGAGAGAGAGAATTAAAATGGGATTATTTGCCAACAGACTCCTAGAGTTACTAAATGGAATGGCCGAATGATAGGAAGTGAAAATAACGTCAAAGGAAAGTTTGAAAGTCCTTTGAAATAAAGAGGATGTAGATTAACAAACAACTGCAGTTTTTCAGGACCCCCTTCCTGTTATTCTAGCTGGGATGTACAGAAGACAGTTAATTAACGGATTTCAGTTTAAAGCCAAAACTCTCTCATACAAGCGTTCACTTCAGGTATAGCAATATTTAAGTTGGACAGAAGAGAGTGCATTAAGGTAGGAAATGAAAACAGGGGTAGATAGAGGAATGTTGTAGGGCCACATACTCCTGTGATAACATTATGCCCTATATTATCATCATGCTGATTATACAGTGTTAATACACACCTTTAATCTTAGCATGTTGCAGGAATGCCGCCCCGGCGGGAAGACTTATTCATGCATCATTAATATGATATGTGGCCCTGGGAGAGCGGGGTAGTGGGGCCAAAACAAGAGTACTGTGAACTCAGAGAGACAGCCCACTATGATCCATTGAGGCCACACACATACATACATGCCCTCTAGTGTGCCACCTATGAAACCACAATTCGTTTACCCCACATAAAGACTGCCCAAAATGACCATTTTCACTCAGAGAAGAGACAGACTACCACTGTTACTGGATCCACCTGTTCCTGGCAGTTGTTTCCTGTAGGGCATCAATGCATCCGGCAAACTGTCCCCATGGACACCAGAACAGCATTAGATCAGTCGTGTAGAGTCTGGTTTCTGGATGAAGTCACTCCAGGGGAGGTCTTGTCATGGTGGACAATACCCCCAGGCTGATGACATTTCAGATGCTGTACACTGAGAGGAAGCGACATTGAAGCCACCAGAGGGAGCCAGAAAGGGGGGAAAAGTCCCACTCAATGGTCTACTCACTACCTAAGGTCACTCAGTTACTGTAGTTTGGTTGAACTTCCAGCTTTTAGTTGCTAACATGTTTAGCTGCTTCAGGCAGTTAAATTCATTTCTTCAATCTTGGAATAGTGTTGAATAGTTCAAGTTTATTCTCAGCAAACTGAGAAAGTGGCAGAACAGGACCAAATGAAAATTAACTGAACTTGTTTTCCGTGATTTTGCATACACATTTTCCTTAGTATTGAAACAGAGAGCTGCTCCTAATCACTCATTAAGCTAAACACAGGGTTAAGGTAACAGAAGGAAGACAAGGTCACAGGAAAGTTCAGAAAAGGGAGGCAGAGAGGTAGGGAAGAAGATAGTTTGGCAGGTTGGCAGGCAGGGAAGGTTGCGAAAGAGCTACAGGCCTTATGAGAAGCAACAGGGAAAAAGCGGATTCTTTCTTTGACCCTTCCATGCATGATAAGGCTAACAAATCTCAAGGTGGCTGCCTCTACCTCTAACTGCACATCTACAACCTGGCCAATTTACCAACCAAGAGCAACTCAGGTTGGGGTAGAGTCTGTCATGGCGGACTGTGGTACTCTGTGGTTACAGCCTGTAACGGTGTACCCGGTACCATCTTGTAGTCCTGTTGTGACAGGCTGTGGTACTCTGTGGTTACAGCCTGTAATGGTGTACCCGGTACCATCTTGTAGTGCTGTAACAAAGCAAATGGTACATTTAAATGGTCTTCATTATATTAGATTTTATTCCTCATGTTGTCTTATTCTGTCTGATTTTCCCTGGCCATTTATTCCCTCCCTTTCCCTGACCCGTGCAAATCCCGATACTTTTTTCTACAGCTGATCTCTGTAGTGATATAGTTCTGATCTGACCCAGTTACAGCCATTGCCTTGTCCCCTGGTGGTTTGAGAGAGAACAGGAAGTGGAAGAAGAGAGTACTCCAGAGACGGTTAAAGTGGCCGTCTTGGTGTTCAGCAGCAGTAACGGCACTTAACACGTTAAGGACGTTATTCCTCCCAACAGTCTCCACACAGACAGATACTATTACACCAGTCTGTGCCTCAGTGTGTGCGCTCAAAGAACTGCCGGGGCTAGGTACGGCTTCTATTGCCCCGATTGTACACCCAATAAAATCTAGGCTTTAGATCTCCGCACCAACTGACAAATCAAATCCTGCCCTAACTTCTGGCACACACAGACACAAGTAGTGAATAGAGACGTAGTGTTGTAGTGTTAGGCGTAACTAGATAAGCCTCTGGTATGGATACCTATTGTGAGAGGACATTTGCACTTAAAAGTGCAGGCTGCACAATGTAATGTAAAACTCCTATCTTTCTAAGTCAAACAAAATTTGGCTTATCATATGAATGATTCCCAAAGCTCAAGAAAAGTGTTTTTAATCAGTTAAATAGAATTATAGATATATCAAAATCATGAGATTTTGGGTTTATTGACTTCTGAAAAGGCTTGGCTTCTGAACTGGGTTTTACAGTGTTAGGAAAATAATGATGTGGTATGTAATTAGATTAAAAAAACTAATTGTCAGGAAATATATTGTATTTCAATTCACTTAACCATGAAGTTAGCAGATGTACCCCAGAAGTAATTACTGCTGACTTTCATCCTGTCTTTTCTTGTTGTTGTTGGTAGTGTAAGGGCACGAATAATACGTGTATATATGGGTTCGTGGAGTCAACACGGGAAGTGCCTCCTTCTGACACTAGGTGGCATGTCCCTTCGATTATCCGGTAGCGGAGCCAGGCAGGGCACTCCAGAAGGCGCGCCGGTGGAGTGCCACGTCGACACTGCTTGGTCCGCGCTCAGGGTATATAAGAGGCCGAGGTTGGCTACCTCAGGGAGTTCGTCCCAGGACGAGCTCAGACCCACACCTTTCGATACCTTTGTTACCTTTTCGATTACGGGGCACCTACACCCCTCCCACTCTCTGGCTCCTGCACCAGCCATGCTGGCTGAGGACCAGCTCATCCAGCTTTGCTGACTTCGAACTAAAGGTAGAACGCTGTACATCTTCGAGTTGGTTATCTAACTGAACCGAGCAAACCTTCGTGTTACTTTGAGGCTGTGATCATGACTGAATAAAACCTGTTGCATTCAAACCGAATTTGGAACCTGTGTTCGTGTGATACTTCCACAACCCCTACAGTAGAAAGATCGGTTATCAATGTCTCTCAGATCCTGCAGTAGTGACACAAAGTAAGTACAGACAGCCACGTCATACATTAAGAATGGTTTCCAATGGCTGGTTGTAAAAACATTGGTTGGTATTGGTTAATGATGGAGAGGTTGGTTCGATTGGTCTTTTTGCTTTCTAGTACACAGTTCATTTCTGTCTATGTATCTGTTTCCAGTCAGTCTTAGATATGAGATGAAAGATACCATCTCATTGTGAACAACTCAATTCCCTTCATCGTTCATACTAAATGGCAGCAGCTTCTGACCTGGTTCATCCCAACACACATTGAAGATCAATGAATAAATTTCCTGAGCTATTGATTGAATAGCCGAAACGGCTGAAACAGCCGTCCCATGTGAGGCTGCCTCCTCGTCATCTTGTCTCAGTCGTCCTATGCTAATCTCCCGATTATTGGGATGAGCGTTTCAAGTTCCCTCATCAAGGGCATTAACTCTGATGGAGGGGCCGGGTGTAACTTTCAAACCGTCAGGGAATTCACACAAGAACAAAAGCTCCATTTATATTGGATTGTGGGTGGCTTTAATGCAGGATCTTTAGGACTTCTCATGATTCATCTTTTAATTTGAGCTTTTTAGTGGCTTCCATCAGAGGCATGCAAATGCCAATAGGTTGAGGCTTTGAAATTATGATTCCTGGTATGACTAGGACTCAGGCTGAAGTATTCATGTTTGCTGTCATTTTACTGAGAATGAATTGTTGGCTGATTTCACTAATTGTGCTTTACACAGATTCGGCCATGCATGAGCTATGCTGGGAAAACCCCATCCATCAATATAATGGGAGGGTTATAATAATGGATTGTAATCTAATGTTCACACAACTGTCTTTAAATAGTAGGAATGTGTATGCAGAAACTGACTGGTAATGTTTGAAAGTCTGAACAAAATAATATACCGTAAAACCTCGCGTATAAGCCTAACTCACGTATAAGCCACACCCCAACTTTGGGGCGATTCTATTAGCCGCACCAGAGATGTCATTAAGGTGACTTTTAGTACCGTACCATAGTAGCAAAAACTTGCATATAAGCCACATCCTGACCCTGGGCTGATCCTATAAGCCGCACTGCCGATCTGACTTGCGTACTAGCCGCGGCTTATACGCAATGTTTTACGGTATTATATATAACTGCAGAGCTTGAAATGCACATATCAAAAGAGCTGTGACAGCCATCCAATCATATGAAAAAGACAGCTATAGAATCTGACCCTGTTTGCAGACATCTGTCTTGCTTGGATAAGGAGTGTTGAAAAATCTCAGATATCCAAAGGAACAGAAATAATGAGGGTAGTCCTTTGAAGAAATAACTAGGCACAAGCTGTCCAAGAGATAGGTCCTGGCTGTATGGGGAGCAGCACCCAAATAAACATAGAGAGAAAGAAGGGAGGCAGACACATAGGCAGCGAGGGAGGGGGGTCTTAGAATGAGGACTTCTAGAATTACAAATTGAAGTGGCCTTTGTGATGAGAAGTGAAAACAGCTCAAGACAAAATGGGACAAAGGTTTGGAAATAATGAGAAAGTGAAATGAGTGACAAACTGCTGAACTCAGTTGGGAATCCCTTCCTGTTATTCTAAACGGGATGTACAGCGGACAGTTAATTAACCTCACTTATGTTGAAATACTATACGCATTGTGAAGACAGCAAGGTGACTCAACGTTTGAGCTTCATTTTGCTTCTTATAAAGCCTGTACCTCTGCCTTCGTTTTTGCCTCCCTCACTCCCTTTTCTGCAATCAAACTACCGTAACTGAGAAAATTTAGTAGGTAGACCTGGTTAGCTATCTGATTGTTCATCTACCTTAGTTCAAAGGCCTTTCAAACCTTTCTTAATGGATTTTTACACTTCCTATCACTAGTACCGTTTCATTTGATAGGATTCTATCGAAAAATATTTCTCTCTCTCACCCCACTATCTTAGCCTTCTTCCTCCACCAGACTTGTCTGTCAGACGGTTGTTTATTTTACTAAACAACTCCAGTTGTTATTGCTCTTATGAGTCTCATGAGATATCTCTGACAATGTTCTTTATAAGTCATCCCTATATGTGTGTAACAGCTGTCTGCAGATGTCTCATTCACTCTCACTGTTTCTTCGATATACATCAAAAGAAAGCACTACTTTCAAATAGTAGTGGAGATCTGGAACATACTGTAAAACCCCACCTATAGGACGACCCCACCTATAAGCCGAACCCCCAACTTTAGAAAGAAATCGTCCTATACAAATTAGGTTTAAAAATCGTTTTCTCTTTATTCTAATGTATTAAAACCCCACCTATAAGACGAACCCCCAATCACAAAAAAAAGTTCGGCTTATAGAAAATAAAATGCCAATTAAAATTTGTCTTATAGGCGGGGTTTTACGGTATTTCATTTCAACTTCCCAACATTGCTATTAAATTTCGTGTTTCGTATTCTGACAGTTATGTTGACATTGAGTATTATCATTATCAACCAACATTATTAATTGATCGATTTTGCCCAGAAGAGTTCATGCATGGACGAGTCTGTGTAAGACTGCGTCAGAACAAATTAGTGAAATCAACTAACAATTCTTAGTTGAACCCACAAATCAAGAGCAAAAACGATTCCCTCTGCCAGAATCCTTGTCTTACCAGAATTCAAAGACTCAACCAATTAAGTGGTATTCGCAGACCTCTGAAAGGAGAAACTGAAAATGCTAAATTAAAAGATGAAATGTGAGAAGTCATTGGGTTCCGCTCTAACACTTTAAAGTAATAAATAATTTATCTTGATGATGTATTGACGCAGTACTGATGAGTAAGTTTGCTTGCACAGCATTTGTCCATCCTACTCACGTAAACTGGCTTGTCATATACACCAATGTCTCTCTGATGGCCATTAAGGACCCTATCACAAAAAGCACTGCAAGTATACAATATCAGGTGTTATGCTAAAGCCCCCTTCTATTCTGTATAGTGTCTCTGGTAATGGGATGTTTTAGACTACAGTCATAGTCACCTTTAAAATAGAGTCATAAAAACATGGATATATGTCCCCCTCTTCTTGCTGCCTGTTGATTGGGAAGTGTCAAAGCTATAGTGATTGTTGCTCACATTACATATACACCTTTTTCACCCTCCTACTCTCTAAGGGCCTTTTGATTGTGTGAATGTGCATATCTAAAAGACCGCTTTTATATCGTTGCATGTGCTCTCAAAAGCTCTCCACAGAGAAGACTGTAAGAAAGGTTTTTACACTCATGCTTTGACTGCTAATGGTTTTGTAACGACCAACAACAATATAAATATTCTATATGCATTTCTTTTCATATCCCAGAGAGAGACTTGGATGAAACAATCTCTTTGAAAAGATATGAAGTGCTGCTGTGAATCGTTTGTGCATCCCTCCTTGAGAGGTAGAGAAACTAGCTATTGCTATTATCCATTCTGTTCTACTTGCTTCAATAGTATTTTTAGGGTCATCTAATTTTGATTTTCTAAATTTGTAACTTTCAAGAGGGGGGCTAATAAATGTTTTCACTTGTTATATAATGACCATTTCTTAATGAATATTAAAAGACCTAGAGGCAAGTGCAATTGTAAGATACTCTGTATCAAACTATGTAGATCTCATCTGTGTCAGGAGGGGGAAAGAACTGGTTAGGTATTTTCTGTATCTCCTCACACCACCACACTTTCATAAATCTATCTACCAAAAGAAATGGTTTCATCAATTTACCTTTTATTTCTGCCTCATAATTAGGACTCTCTATTAAAAAAGTGCATAAATGGTCCCTTTTCATTTAGAAAGGCTTAAGATAAAAAATAATATTGTAATTGGAAAATGCAAATGTTCCAGTGTGAAAAAGTTGGTTTAGGCACAGATGCAATCGACCAAAAACAAAGGAGCACAGTGAGATGTGTTATAGGACACCAAACCAAACAATTAGCCAGACAAGTCATGACATCAGCCCTCCAGTGTAACATTACGGGGGTAGTAAAATTACAATTCATTCAAAGACTACGCAAAATGACCATTTTCACCCAGAGAACGACAAGTGACCTCTGTTACTGGATCCCCAAGTCCCTGCTGATTGTTTCGTGTTGGGCGTCACTCCCTATACAAACTGTCCCCATGGACACCAGAACAGCATTAGATCAGTTGTGTACAGTCTGGTTTCTGGATGAAGTCACTCCAGGGGAGGCCTTGTCATGGTGGACAATACCCTCAGGCTGATGACATTGCAGACACGACCCATCAACAGGAAGCCACATTTAAACTGCTGAAGGGAGGCAGGAGAGGGAAAAGTCCCACTCAAAGTTTACTTACTACCTTGGTTACTGTAGTTTAGCTGAATTTCCCGCCATTTATCCCTTTTATGTAGCTTCTTGAGGCATCAAAATGACCTCTATAAGGTGTATTCCACCGATGTGAATCCTTCAAGAATCCGTCAGTCAGATGAAAGTTCACATTGTTAGACCTATGGACGAATCTTGTCTGAGCAACGGATTCACAACGGAGGACACCCTCAGGCAACAGTGGTGAAAGGCTCAATTTGTGGAGAACAAGTTAAGAGAGTAACAGAAGAAGAAAAAGGGGGAATAAGCTAATCTTTTTTTCTATGTTTCTTTCTGTGAGATTTCCTTTGTATTGGACCCAGAAACTTGTCCCAATCACTCAGTTAGGCTACACACACAATGCATGGGAGTAGGATATATTAGGGGAGGCAGGAAAGGAGAGAGGTAGAAACAGGGACAGTCAAGTAGAGAGGAAAGGAGGCACAGACGAGAACAGAAATGCTGGGTGGTATGCTGGTAGGAAGGTAGGGAGGAGGCAATAATAAGCAACGGGAGAAAAGTGCCTTCCTTCTCTGACTTATCCGTCCATCTTTAAACCTGATCAGCCTAACAACTGCCAAGATGGCTGCCTCTACCTCCAACTGTACCTCAGCGACCAAGCCAATTTGTGTCAGCCTGGGAATCTCAAACAACTCAAGCACAAAAACAGCCTGTCTATCACTGCCTGCGATACAGTCTGTTCTGGTGTGCACAGCTACATCTTATTAATATTCCTGTATTAGCCTTTTGTAACTCTCTTGGTTTCATGCCTTGTTCCCCTTCTTCCCTCACTCATTTATCACATTTCATCCCTCCCTTTCGCTTTCCCATTTTAACTATTGGTTCCCTTTTCTGCAGTAGCAGATATCTGTAGTAATGTGGATCTGATCTGATCCAGTCACAGACTCAGCATTGCCCCCTGGTGGTGTGAGAGACAACTATCAGCAAGAAGGCGAAGGAGAGAACCCTCGGGAGACGTCCTAACGTGGCCGTCTTGGTGTTCAGCAGCAGTAACGGCACTAAACACGTTAAGGACGTTATTCCTCCCAATAGTCTCCACAGAGAGGTACTATTACACCAGTCTGTGCCTCAGTGTGTGTGTTCAAAGAACTACTGTGACGAGGCAGAGCTTCTATTGCCCCGATTGTACACCCAATACGATCTAGGCTTTAGATCTCCGCACCAACTGACTGCTACAAATCAAATCCCGCCCTAACTTCTGGCACGCACACACACACAAGTAGTGAATAGAGATGCAGTATTAGGGGTAATTAGATAAAGCACTGATACAGATACCTGTTGTGAGAAGAGACTGGCACTTAAAAGTGCAGGCTGCTCAATATACTAGAAAACTCCTATCAAGAGCAAATCAAACATCGGCTCACGAATTACTTCCAAAACCGTTTAGAGGGGTAGTAAATCAGTTCAATTATAGTGTCACAATTGTCACATTATCGAATCATGAAATTATCTAAAACGCTGTTCTTAAAGAAGTTTTATGGTATTGGGAAAATAACAGGATGATTTTCTATGAACGGTTGTTACGAAATATAGTTGGTATTCTAATACACTGATCATAGTCACGAATTCAGCAAATGAACCTGAGAAGTAATAAGTGCTGACTATCGTAATCTATGCATATCTCATACCAAATTTAGATATTCTAAAACATTTGTACCTGAGACATGACTAATACCTTGAGTACAGTGACTTTAACACTGGCAGAAGAAATACCAAGAGAGCTGCGTCAGACGCATAGAACATGACATTAGCGTTACGTCTTAATGAGCAATAATGGAATGAAAGCACAGTATTCTGTTTTATGCTTTACTTGGAGTAGTCCTGATGATTAACTTGCTGTGTTACATTGTTTTATAAATATCAGCAAAATTCTTCATAGGGAACAGCAGAGCCTCAATTTAACATGCCAAGTTACATTTGTAAGATATAATTTGGATATAGTTGAGGTTGGATGTCATTGTTGTCAATAGAGAGGTTTTTTACATTGTTAATAGAATTTGCATCCTATGGGTTAGTGATGGAGAGGGTGGTTTGGTTGGTCTTAATGCTATGTGTTTCTATAATCCACAGTCCATGCATGCATTATTTCCCTACAAGACAATCTACTCTGCACTACATAGTGTACAAAAGACACCATTCCTATCACCTCAATTCTCATCATCATTCATACTAAATTCATCTCAACACACTTTGAAGATCAATGAATGAATTTCCTTAGAATATAGCTACTATTGATTGGTTGGCAGAAGCAGCTGTCCTGTCCGTGGCTCGTCTCCTTTTCATCTCGTCAGTCGTCCTATGCTCATCTCCCCATTATTGGGATGAGCGTTTCAAGTTCCCTCCTCAAGGGTATTAAACTGATGGAGGGGCCGGGTGTAACTTTCAAACCGTCAGGGAATTCACACAAGAACAAAAGCTCCATTTATATTGCATTGTGGGTGGCTTTAATGCAGGATCTTTAGGACTTCTCACGTTTCATCTTTTAACGTAGCTTTTTCAGTTCTTCACTACAAAGGCATATGAAGGATGGCAAATGCTAATAAAGTGTGTGTCTTTGAAATTCTGATTCTTGCGATTACTAGGACTTTAACTTTGCTGTTATTTTACAGGATTGAAATAAGAATTGTTGGTTCATTTCACTAATTGGGTCTGACACTGTTACACAGATCCCTCCATGCATTAACTATTCTGGGCAAAATACATCCATTCATAAAGTTGGGGAATAATACTGGCGGATAATTTAATGTTCAAATGACTGTGCCTTTCATAGTTGGAATGTGTATTTTGTAGAAGACTTAATGATAATAATAATAATAATGTTTGAAAGTTGAAAGAATATGAGATTTTTTCAAAAACGAAAGCAGAGCTTTCAAATTCAAATACAGATCTAATAACAATCATGACAGCCTTCCTGTGACATAAAGAAGACAGCTACAGAAGCAGCCACTGTCTGCAGACATCTGTTAAACAATAATAAGGATAAAGTTTAGAAAGAAAATTGTCTGGGACATCTCAAATGACTTAATGAGGGACAGAAATAATTGATGAAATAAAGGCAGGCGCTATCTCAGATAATACGTACGGAGGGGAAGCAGTACTCAAATGAATATACGGTAAAATCTCTCTAATTAGCCAACCAAATTTTGGGATTTGAAGCCTAATTCGTCTTAAAGCATACTGTCAGAGTGGGGGTCGGCTTATAAGGGAGGTTTTCAATCAAGTGAATTATAGTCAAACCATGTTTGAATGGTCCCAAATTCAGCTTATGCACTTGCTTCAAACTATCAGGGCCGGCTTATAAGGGATGTTGGCTTATCAGAGAGGTTTTACGGTAGGGGAAAAGAAAGATGTGAGGGAGACACACAGACAGAGAGAGTCTGGGGGTCCTTGGATGAGGACTCCTAGAATTACAAAATGAAATTGCCTTTAGTGATGAGAAGTGAAAACAACACCAGACAAAATGAGACAAAGGTTCGAAAGGTCTTTGAAATAATGAGAAAGTAGATTGAATAACAAACACCTGAACTCAGCCGAGATCTCCTTCCTGTTATTCTAAACGGGATGTACAGCAGACAGTTAATTAACCTCTTTAAGTCAAAAGGTGTTACCGTATTCAAGTGAATGCATGTTCTCACCCTCATAAGCCCCCCTCCTGTTTCCGCTACTTTTTGAGACTCTCAAATATTTTCATGTTTCTTTAGTCTTGTAACTAAATGCTTAACCCTCTTTTTAGATTAACTATAGTATACTTCACTACTCACAGTAATACATGGAGACTCTAACGATGGCATGGTAACTTTAGTTGCCACCTTGATATGATACACCAATGCAGCACCAGGTTAAAAGGGTGAAGGATAAGTCAGAAAAGGAAGCCACTTGGCTTTTCATGTGGCTTCGAATAAGGTCTGTAGCTCCCTCTCTTTGTCCCTACCTTTCTGCCCCAAACTGCAGTAACTCAGTGAGCTGAGGGTAGTAAGTAGACCATTGAGTGGGACTTTTACCCTCTCAATGGCTTTCTCTGGTGGCTTCACTGTCGCTTCCTCTCAGTGTACCACATCTGAAATGTCATCAGCCTGGGGGTATTGTCCACCATGACAAGACCTCCCCTGAAGTGACTTCATCCAGAAACCCGACTCTACACGACTGATCTAATGCTGTTCTGGTGTCCATGGGGACAGTTTGCCGGATACATTGACGCCCAACACAAAACAACACGCAAAGACTGGTGGATCCGTTAATAGTTTTCTGGGTGAAAATGGTCAGTTTGGGTAATCTTAACCGTGATTTCATTGGTGGGATAGTATGGGGCAGATTGTTGAGTTGTCAGGCCTCAGGGGGTCAGAGTTAGGTTGATGTACTATAACACAATTCCTCTGAGAGATCAGCACACTCCTGTGTTTTGGGTTGATCACTTAATGCACATCTGAGCCCCGACCTACCTTTTCATATCAGATTTTCTGTCCATCGCACATTTCAATTGAAATATCCTTATTTTTTCAGCGTTTCTAGTGTTTAACTAGAAAAGCAATTCATTGATTTAAATATCCTTGATTATGTGGCACAAGTAGCAAATTGCCCCCAAAGACTACTGCTTGTGCAACTACAACTATAAGGGGAGTCCCGAGTGTGCAAAAGTAGAAAAGGTCCCTCCACACTGTAAGATGAGTGATAACAATGGCTACTTTGCCTCCCTCTCAACGAGGATATAAGTAAAAATACTGTGCATCTCATTCACACTATACTAACGATCGATATCTCTTTCTAGATAATGGGATGTAAAAAGGTGTATGCAAAAAAAAATTTACGTTGTTGTTGGTCGTTGCAAAACCATTAGCGGTTAAAGCCACCCAAAAAAACACTCTCTAATAGCCGTTTTTGTGGAAAGCTTTTGTGAGATCATAGGTATAAAAGCAGTCTTATACATATTCACCATCATGGATTAAAAGCCCTGAGAGAGAAGCATAGAAAAAGGTGTCTTTGTAATGGTAGTAGCAATGACTTTCACACATCCTAACAACAGGCAACCTGTAGGATATATGGAAGCTATCCATGTTTTTATAACTTTCTGAAGAGTGACTATGCCTGTAATTTCACCCCTTTAGGACAGCATGATGCCTCAAAATGTCTGCATTATGATGCACCAATGCAGCCCTGGCATTGCATTGGTGCATCATGCCAGTTATCGAACCGGTATGGTCAGCATGATGTATGAATACAGCTCTTGCGGTTACTGACCTGGGCTGCAATCATGCATCATGACGACAAAGGGTGTGTTGCATTAAAGCACTAAAACTTCCTATTAATAGAAACACTCTACACAATGGGTGGGGACCTTAGCACAAAACCTGAGTGATCTTAGTAATAGGGTCTTAGATTGATATTGGGATGGAATTGGGGTTCTAAAGGCAGATTTTGCATGAGGCATTACCATATATATATTCTATTTTTATAACATACAGAGGTGAGCAAATTATACTGACAACACTTTTTTCCTTATTTGTGAAAGGGAAAAAGCAAATTTTTGGGACCCTAATGAGCATGCATCCTTCTTATGGGCAGAATTTTAAACATGACAAAAAATTAATTTTGGGGACCAATTTAAAGCTCAACTACTAGAAGTAAGTTCTTATTACGTTGAATACGCTATACTGAACATCTTCATTAGCCAATAGGAGACATGATTACTGAGCAGCCTTTCTCCATCTGTCCGTCCAAAATCCAGTCACCCGAACACCAGTCCCCGAACACGGTAAAATGTCATGCAGCCCTTCCATCCGCATTCACTTCAATTGTCATTAATTATTTCCTGCTTCAAATACAGCTTGAACTTTAACGGCCCCGGTTTTACAGCGTGTTTTGTTTCTAATTACCCTGGGTATCGGCAAAGGTCACCTGACCTTGACATTTGTGAAACCCGTAATTAACTTCGGGTTGTTTTGTAACGCATGTATATTTCAGTAGCGGTATCAGGTTCATGCAATAAAAGAGGAAAAAGGTACCAGTATCAAGGTCTGTGAAAGCTCAGATTAAAATCTGAATTCAGATCATTTGGTTTTCAAATTGGTCATTCTTGTGGTCCATCCAGATCGTATGAGAAATTTGTTTCGCTTTATGTAGGGGAGGATACTTGGAAACCTCAACAGTCCATAACACCAAAATACATCAAATTGCACAGTATGCATGCTGTCTTCATTTCCCAAATTTTATGGGGGCACATGCCCCCAAAACCTCCCCTCAGGTTTTTTTGCTTTTTCCCAGTTCACAGCCCTTCAGTATTGTTACCCATGGAAGGTCAGGCTTTCTTCCAGACTATCATCAAATTGATTTTCTACCATAAAGTTGTTTTTCAAAGCTGGGGTTGGCTTGTTAGAGAGGTAATGTCTTTGTGCAGAGGTGTAGAAAGCAAATTTATCTTCATTGAGAGGGCCCAGATCTCAGTGTCGGCTTTTATGCATGATGGCCTGTACACACGCTTATATCGGAAAAGCATCGTTTGAGCCCAATTTAATTCTGATATGGGGCCCAGACCCCTCAGCCTTGCTTTTTCCTTTTTTTGGCTTGGGTTTTCAAGCAGAACAGCAATCTGCATGACTTTTTAAGCAGAAGCTCAAGCAGTTCAAGTACTTTCATATATAAGCTGTTTCGTGAACCACTGCTTTCAAAACCTGAGCTTGAGCTTAACTTAGCAGATGAGCTCTGCTTGAGTTTGCAGTTTCAAAATCATGTTTCGTGAGTGTTGGGCAAGCAGCATACAAATATTTATCCTACTGCGAGGTGGACTACCACTATGTTGAAAACTCCTTGCTAACTTGAGGCAGTCTTGTAGGTTACTATGTATGCCTGGACGTTAAACAAATCAATCAATCTATTAGTAATGTGTGGGTGAGACCAGTAGGCCTCTCAGCAGCAATTTCTTACAGATGGGAAAGAAGTTTGACCCCTGTCCTCACCGCGCGCCCGGGCTAGTTCTCCTAGGTGCGCAGACAAGTTAAGAGCGCAATCTTAACCAAAGAATTAAGATGGTCTTAATTTCAAGATGTAATACTTCCGAGTATACTGTGCTCCACACATTAAGACATTTTAAGATGTCTTAATTAAGATTGCGCTCTTAATGTTTGTCTGCGCACCTAGGAGAACTAGCACGTATTTGCGTCCTCACCGGAGAGGAAATCTATAGTGACATATCAAAATGTCACTGAAAGGAATATAAAATTTATTTTAATAACTTTCATCTTATGTTCCACAGGGCTAGGAGTGGATGATCTGAGTTTGTACGGCTTTGAAGATCCCGATCTGCTGAAACCACTGGTGGAAGAAAGACCATTCATTTTCTCCCCTGTACAGGTATAGATACTGTGCTCTGCTATATCTTTGTAACTTGTTTTCTAAATCAATATTCAAGTATCTTGAGGGGAGGGGTAAAGAAACACATTTCATTTCTATGTTGCTAAGACTATAATTACCACTATAAAGACCACTATTTAGGGGCCAGCATTTTGAACATGTTTTTAACATCCCTAATGTAAGAAAGGATCAGTACGTATCGTGCCAGCATAATAATATACTGTGTGCATCTTTCACATACATTCCATCCTGATACACACTATACTACTAGATGGTTTATCTGATTTCAGTTGCAACCAAACAGTGGTGTTTCCCCCAGTCAGGAGGTCCCCGGTGACAGCCTGCCGAACCCCGGCCCCTGGCTGATGAACCGTCCTACCCTGCCACCGGTCGACTCCCCTCCCGACCACCTCAGGTTTCCCCTCAGTCCGGATGTACAGTCACCGATGGTCACCAAACCCCAGGATGAGGTCCCAGATAAGGTGTGGACACCTAATGAAGGCTCAGTGAGGCATGGGACTCAGAGAGGTAATGTGATTAGGTGTTCCCAGAGAGATAAAAGAGCAGCTGATCGAGATGCGAGACCAAAGAAACGCCGCCCGCTACGCTGCCAGCCGACCAACGACCCTGTTGTACACACTTCATACAGTACTAGTGTCGAGGCAGATGAATCTAAACCTGGATTGGTCGATCTGCCTCAACGACACACTGGACATTGTGAAAGACCACAGATATTTGGTGTATCTGAGCTGCCTACTTCTAGTACAGGACCTAGACGTGGAGAAGAGATAATGTCAGGGTCGCCGCGGGTCACGGGTCACATGTTCAGGTCATCACCTGCACAGGTGGTGCCAGCAGAGCCGTCACCAAGGAGACGGGCAGGAGAGTCACCGCGGCCGCTGTGGCTGCTGCCCGACTCCCCCGGAGGTCTCAGCTTCCTCGACTCTCCCCTCCCGACTCCGTCCCTCTCCCGTCTTACTCATCAACAGCCAAACACACAAACTAACAACAGTAATAACCACTCCACAGCTGCTCCCCCACAGGCCCTCCGCAGTGGGGCATACAAGCTTGCCTCAAACCAACAAGGCCCTGGTGGTAGCAGTATTAACAATAACAGCAGACTGACAGCTTTACGCAGGGCTACGGCCGGTTTCTTGGACAGACCTCACCGCCCGGAGTCTCCCCTGGAGGAGTCTGTGATGTATGACAGGCAGCCGGAGCGGTTAGCGGACGACTGGAGGTCCACTCAGGACAGTGAGGTGGTGGGTGAGCTGGGGGGGACTCCTGAGCAGAACGGGCTGATGTACACAGCAGACGGGGCCTCAAAGTGGGACGCTTACCGGGCAGAAGACGAGACAAAATCCTCCATGACCCACTACCACAGTCGTTTTAGCCAACCAGCGCCTACACCTCAGGATATAGTTAATGCCAACAGAGACGATGCTGTAAGTCGGGTTACAGATCTGGACGATGAGTGGCAACACGAATTTTTTGAGGACACAGGGTTTCCCTCATCAAATACCACAGCTCCCAAAACTAATCAAAGTGGATTTCATTATCAAGAACCAGCCCCTGAGACCGCAGGGACATTTGATTATTACCAAGAGTCGGCTAAATCTAACCAAACGGGTACATCTAGTCGCGTATCACATCCTCAAGAGGATGATGAATGGCAGCAAGACTTTCTCTGTGATTCAAGTTTTTCTGATTCTGATTTTAAAGAGCCAAATCCACACTCTTCATCAGTGTTGGCAGGAACAAATACCCCTGTAATGTCAGCAGCAGCCAATAGGAACTTAACAGATCAAATATCACCAATGACATCAGCATCATCAAACAGAAACTTACAAGGTCAAAGGACACCAATGACATCAAATAAGAACTTACAAGGTCAAATAACACCAATGACATCAACTAGGAATTTAAAAGGTCAAATGACACCATTGACATCAACTAGGAATTTAAAAGGTCAAATGACACCAATGACATCAAATGGGAACTTACAAGGTCAAATGACACCAATGACATCAAATAGAAACTTACAACATCAAATGACACCAAACATATCAGCAACTTCAAATAGAAACAATGTACAAGGGAGAGTGACTCCCAATCTCTCATTACAACCAGCAGACAATATTAACTCCCCACTGCTGTTCTCCCAGTTTGATGATGATGATGACACAGCAGTAGACAGTCCCTCCATCAGGACCCCCAGTCTGCTGCAGCCTCAGCCCCAGAGCAGCTCCCACACTGAGTACGGGAGCAGCTCCCCCTACACACCACCAGGTGGCAGCACTACCAGCAGTGTAGTACCTGTAGGTGGCACTAGGGGGAGGCAGCGCGGGTTCCGCGCGCCGCGGCCTGTAGGTGGCAGCAGTGGTGGTGTGGTGGCAGGTGGCAGCAGCGGTGTTGGTGTGGGACAGAGCAGGTACCCTAGTACTCCTAACACTAGGCCTCCTGTCTGCTCCACTCCTACACTACTACACACCAATACTAAGGTAGGTTGTACTAACAAGTCTAATAAAGCTATCAAACCTTTAACAAATAGAGACTGAAAATCAAAGATAGAAGGGACCACCAATGTAAAATGCGAATTTTTAGTTATCTAAACAGATTTAGATTCAGATTACTGCGATAGAATACCTATCTTATAAGCCAACCTGCCATTTTGAGTGAATGCGAATAGCCGAATTACCACATCCTAAATCTCAAAATTTGGTCAGTATTTAAAAGAGGTGCCATAAATTCCTGCGTATAACATGCAGCTTGCGTCTAATGTTAAAACAACGTCAGGTATTTTTATGACTCAAAGACCCTCAGATACCTCTTAAATGCTATTGGTTTTTTTCTTTGTTTAGTCACATTCATCAGGGACCTCACTTGTTAATGATGAAGTATACCACTTCCTGTATTAGCCCGGCGGCCTGCAGGGGGAGCTCCAGTTCCCGGCGCGTGAAGACGTGGAGTCGACGGTGACGCCGCAGAGACAGGCGGTGATCCCAGCTTCCTTCCCCTCCGCTACCCTCTACAGACAGGCCCTCACTAATGCCATCAGGGGTAAGACAAACCACTGCTAACCAGACCATCTATTTCACGCTTTGAAGGTCCACTTGTTATAGTTCAGGGAATCTGTTGCATACTTCAAAAATAAGGAGGAAAACTTATTCCTTGTTCTGTAAATCTTTGACCCTGTTCTCAATCATTTGTTATGAAGAGGTCTTTACTAATCGTTTATAAAGTTAAAAGTCAATATAAAAGTGGTACAAACTAAATATGAACTTTATGTTCTACATGAATTCGATATTTTAAAATCTTGATAAATGCTTAAATCTCAATCTTATTGCAGTGAATTAATGAATGTTAAGATTATCTTTGTCATAATGTTTTCCCTTCTTCACAGAGCATCTGAATGTTCTGCTGTTTGAGTTGTCAAGGCGCTACCACTCGGCCATCACACAGGTAGACACAACAGACTACGACCCAGGGAGTGGGGGTGAGGCTTTTATTCAGAACAATGCTCACTTATATCATTTCTGCCATTAAGCTTATCAAAGATAAACTGAATCTGCATTGTCAGAAGAAGGATTGTGGAGACCACTGTTTGCTTGCATCACTTCCAGAATGTGACATGCTATAGCCCCCTGCCACACTACCACACTACTGGCACAGTGACAAAGTCCTATCTGAGTTTCCTACTTTTGCAGGAATTCCTACCTTTTGGATGGCATTTATGTATCAAAATCTGTATATTCCCTACAGAAAATGTGCCAAAATCTCAAGATTTCCTACTGCTTGTCAACCAGGGAGTGGCAGTCCTTTCTGCAGTACCTTATTACAACCATATCACATTTACAGGTGGCAGGCAGCACACAGGGGCAGCGACCAGCAGCAACCCGCTGTGTAAGCATGGGGCTCCTACCAAGATGGTGCAGGTCAGGAAACCCGGCACCAACCAGGTACATACCATGCACTATGTTTATTTTGAAATTTAGGAAAGAGCCACTCTCTTTATAATTTTTGTGAAATGGTCAGTTAAAACTATAATTTTGGAAAGATACAGTTAGAGTGAAATATTGTGGGTGTTTTTTTGTTTTCAAACAGTCTGATACTGTCCTAGATTATTGAAATTGCAACAGAAGTCACTTTATAATATTTTTTATACCGCTTTTTTTTTCAAATTTAATTCAGAAATGTGTCTTGAATGTGGCATTCCCATTGCTAGAATTGATTATTTTTGCTACGCGAAGAAATAAATGAGGGACTATAACTAAAATTTTGATTTCCTGATCAAAAATTTTGAATGGGAAGTTTCAGGAAAGCCAAATAGCAATATCATCGCTGTAAAAATAAAAGTTCCAGTTCCAAAGTGCTCATCAGAAACCAGTCTTGCTTTCTTCACCCAGGGCCAGTTCTTCTTGCTGGTACAGTTTGAAAGTATCATGCACCAATTGTTATCTGTTTTCTTCACCCAAGGTCTGTTCCAGTGTAGCAGGGAGTGTTACAAAAAAGGAATTTGCTTATATCGAAATTATGCCCCAAAAAATGTATTTTGCTCACCATATTCTACGCACTTAGGGAGTGTTTATTTATTATTCACAGGGGGGGGGGATGGTGAAATTTCACGCGGAGGGGCGACATTTTTTTACACCCGCCCCCCCTCGAGAGCGCGTTGAACGTTTCGCGCCCCCCCCCTCGGCGAAGGCGGCGAAAAATTTTCACCCCCGTTTGAATTATAGTAGCGCACAGGCTTTTTTGCTAAAAAGGGGCTTAAATTTTTGCCCCCCCCCCCCTCAAGATGGGTCAGAATCATTTATGGACCCACCCCTCGGGAGGGGTCGGAAATTTCTACGCACCCCCCCACTGTAACTAATAAATGAACACTCCCTTAGTGATTAGTGCACACCACCTAATAAGCATGCATCCCCTTTTATGCCCGAATTTTACACGATATATAACCCAAAATATCCAGATTCTTGGGCCAAATTGAACTACTTAACATGTTTTTGTATTATTTTTTGAGTTGCATTAATTGTGTACTAATAATGTTGGATACAATATTTCACTATTTCCTTCGCCCAGGGCCGGTTCTTCTTCACGTGTGGCGGGGAGCGTAACCAGCAGTGTGGCTTCTTCAAGTGGGCGGAGGACGTCTCCTCCTCCGGTAGGGGGGGCACCCCGGGCGGCGGGACCGGGGGGTTGCGGATCAGCGACGGCCCGAGCCTCACCTCGTTCCTGCGCGGGTCTGGCATCAACTTCTACTGTGAGTGTCAGCTTCTGAGGAAGGACACCCAGAGCATGCCCGTAAGTGTTTAAGGAAATCTGTAAGACAGATTTGTACGAAATATTTCCTCTCAATTGTACTTCATTGGTCAGCTCCTGTTATGTAGTAGATATAGAACAGTTGTATTTCTTGTATGCATTATATTGGTGACAGACGAGGCTGATTACACAGAGCATGCCCGTAAGTGTTCATAAAACAAATTTGTACGATTTTCTTCCTGTCAGTAGTGTTTTGATCAGCTTCTGTGCCTGTTAATGTCATCCATAGATGCGGTCAAGCGGCGTATAAATAATATCTGTCTAACTGCGAGACAGACGTCACTCCTACTATTTGTGGATGACTTCCTAGCTAGCTTGAAACAGTCACGTAAGGTACTTAATGTGTGCTGAGATGTTAAACTCAATCAATCAATTATGTTGTCATAGCTCAGTGCATAGTGTCTTCTTCCTTTGTGTAGACCTAGGCCAAAAAAAAAGAAGGTGTGTTTCAGGTTACATGGTCTGAAAATCTAGGGTAGGTAGATCGGATTTTTTCTTTTTTTTTATTGATTTTTTTTTTTAATTTAGCCTGAAAAGTACCCAGAAATCGACTCACAAACTACAATTCCAACTCGCCGACGACCGCCTCGACTCGTAAACTATCAGATCGACCCTTAAATAGTCCCAAAATGACCCAAAATATAAATATTTTTTCAAAATTGCCTAAAAATTTCTAGGGTCGGCCCTGTTTTGCTAGGTATGGTCGGGTAACCTGAAATATATTCTGTTTGTTACAGAGCTTGATGATGACGGTACACAAAAGAATAAAGATGTAGCTACAGCTTTTACATAAAATAATATAACCATACACTAACCTGTATAACCTTGTGTGTGTGTTTCAGAGCTGGATGAGGAAAAAGATGGGGATGGATGATGAGTCAGCACAAAAGAAGAAGCTGTACCTCCAGCTACCCAGGAAGGAGGCCTCCAGCAACTATGGAAAAGGTTAGGCTCGAAGTACAAATAATTCACACCAAAAAGTTCACAGCTGGACTGACCTTGGGTTGACCTTTACAGGTGACCTCTGGGTGCTGAGTTCTCAGCTGGACTGACCTTGTTTGACCTTGTGTTGACCTTTACAGGTGACCTCTGGGTGTTGAGTTCACAGCTGGACTGACCTTGTTTGACCTTGTGTTGACCTTTACAGGTGACCTCTGGGTGCTGAGTTCCCAGATGGACTGACCTTGTTTGACCTTGTGTTGACCTTTACAGGTGACCTCTGGGTGCTGAGTTCCCAGATGGACTGACCTTGTTTGACCTTGTGTTGACCTTTACAGGTGACCTCTGGGTGCTGAGTTCTCAGCTGGACTGACCTTGTTTGACCTTGTGTTGACCTTTACAGGTGACCTCTGGGTGTTGAGTTCTCAGCTGGACTTTGACCCTGCACACAGTTTGGTTGTACAGACCACGTTCTACGGTCCAAACCAAGCCATGCACCTGGAAATTCAACCAATAGGACGCTACTCCCCGTCCAACTGGCCAAACGGAGGTAAATGTGTAGTCTTCATTCTAATCTACTTTATCGGTACAGTATATAGATTTTAGGAAGCATACCATAAGTCAATATAGGCTTTAGGGCCACTAAATGCAGTTCCAGAGTAGCATAAGTTCCAAGCCCAAATCCTTCTCAGGGAAGCCAAAATTCTGGAGATTTAGTAGGAACTAAAGGTATCCCTGCCTATCTATTTTCGTACCTTGTAGAGCTTGGGTAAACAGAATTATGATACAAAATAGTACATATTTATTACTGACAATGTTGTTATCATCCGCTGTCAGCGTTGTGCCATGCGATCCACGTGGGTAATGCGTCGTCAGAGCTGGGCTGCATGGCTAACGTGGAGGACACCTTACTGCCGTCCACCCTCCCCATCCTGCCACATCTACTCAACACGTGAGGACAAACTTTCCAACATATTTTTATTCATCGTGAAGCCCATAAATTAATTGTTTAAGAAAGAATTTGTATATGTAAAAAACAGATACCTCCTGCCTTTACCACTCCAACTACTCCTAAACCTTGCATTACTTGTATAAGGTTCTCAGCCCCAAGGGCACATGATTCCCTCCAAACAGAACTTAATAATGACACACGTTAGAATCTTGTGTATTTCACAGGAATAGCACAAGCTGTATACAAGATAGATTCTTAATAATAGTGAACGTTCCTGTTGACATATTCAGTAGTGATGTATTTTACTCGTGCAAAGAATGTTCATAGTGACCTGTTCAATATTGACATTAATTTCCTGAGTTTCACTCGTTCAAGAAAGTGTCCAGAAAACATTCCAGGAAACGTTCTTGAGTTACACTCATTTTCAAAAAATAAGAAATTCCAGGGAATATGACACAAGAAAAGGTCTGAGAAACATTCACTAAAAGTTGCCAAATTCTCCTAGAGAGCATATATGAGTCAAGAGCTCCACTTTTTTGTTTGCTGGGTTATCATTCATCCTCTTTGAATATAGCTGGGGGTGATGATGCTCCTATGCTTGCATCGGGTGGGGAAAATTAGAAAATAAAGAGAAGTAGAGTCTTTGATATCTTAATGATTGATGTGAACGCGTTTTATTTCTTTACCAACAGGTCTGACTCTGAAAGTGTAGAAGTCTCGTCTCGAGGTTTCAGCGCACCGAAGATGCACGAGAAGAAAGTGTTCTTTGTACCTGGAGAAATAGTGGTAGGTGCTTGGTACATCAAGCAACTCTGGACTTCAGTTAGAAATTATTTTAATGAGGGAGAAAGAAATGGACAAATTTTCGGATATATTGACTGAAGAAACTTAGAATCTAATACAGGTTTGTTAAACATAACATAGACATCTGTGTTCAAAACTGGTAATATGTAAAGGACTTTAATATACTATGCCTGTTTGTCGGCAAGATGCATTCATGTATCACACTGGTGAGTAACCCACAATTGGACTGCATTCATGCATCATGCCTTCCCAATGGGCTAGATACACTTTGCAAGTGTCATCGCGATGCAACAACGCAGCCCCGGCAAGTTACCAACCAACGCAGCATTCATGGATGATGACAACAAACGACATCATTCTGCCTTCCTTAAAAGTGTAGGGGATGGATTCCCCCGCACCTTGGTAGTAACCCCACGAGGGGTAATCCGGCTCCCCTCTGTACCATACCGATCCAGTAACGTACAGCACAGTCAGATTGTCTGACGGGGAAGTAGCTCAGTTGGTAGAGCAGCAGGTTACGTGAACTGAGGGTCGTTGGTTCGAGTCCCGCTTTCTCCAGGAGATTTTTCAGCGACCGTTACAAAAGTTTAATATTCTTATTTTTGCCTCAGGATGAGATAGCGGCAGAGATGGTAGAGAAGTACGGCCTTAACGAGGACCAGTCTGCCGCCCTGCTGAGGATCGCCGCCATGTTCGCCTCCGCCAGCACCAAGCCACAGCCTCCCATCACTCTCATACACGGTAAACACAGTTTGGTATCTTAATCAGTTAATCTGTTTTACTGCCAAAAGAGACTATTTAACTTTTCACTACATTTTTCACAGTTCAATAAAGTATTTGAAAATGTATAAACCCTGTAAGAAAAATCTCAAGCGGAACTCGTGTTGTTTTTGAGTCTTCGCTAGGAGCATTTGCGAACGTTTTGTGAAAGTTTCTCAGACATTTTCTTGTGTCATATTCCTTGGATTTTCTTTTTTTTGAACGAGTGAAACTCGAAAAATTCAAGTCACTATTGAACATGTCACTATGGACGTTCTTTGCATGAGTAAATCTCTGGAAATACACATTACCATTAAAGATGGTATCAATGATGATTATGTGTTATTGAGTCCAGTACTACCGGGTAGTCTCAAAATAAACTTTCTAGATGGAAATGACATATGTGGTCATGATCTCAAAATTACTTAAATACAGGTTTAACATATCCATAAATTTGAATTCATCAGTACAACTAATATCATGCATAATTCCCATGTCCTAAAATAACCTTTGCTTCAGAAATTTCTTTTTTTTCCTTTTTTATCTTTGGTGTTCTACATATCCATAAACATTGAATGTATGGGTACCAGTAATCTGTATCCGTATATTGTCCTCTACAGGAGTGTTTGGTGCAGGTAAGTCGTACCTGTTGGCGGTCGTGGTGCTGTTCTTGTCTCGGCTGTTTACGGAGAACGACGTCTTCACCCCGGACGTACCCGACCCACTCAAGGTCCTCATCTCATCCACCACCAACGTCGCTGTAGACCGCATTCTGCTCGGGTAAATCTGTTATTCCCCACTCAGAAACTCTTTTATTTAACCCTGAAAGTGAGGCATATTGCTTTATATTTACCCGCACGTATCCACAGACTAGAACAGTACTAGAATTGTGAGTGGGATACGCTCGGTGAGTATGCCACTTTAATGTGCAATGCGCTTTGTTGTTATGATGCATGAATGCAGCCTTGGGTTACTTGTCGTTCAATCTCCCATCATTTGGCAAGCATATTACGGTAACTTAACTAAAATGAGGTTAGCAGATTTGTAACAAGTTATCCTTGCCCCTATTTCATTATTTTTGTTTCTTTTATTTCGTCTCAATCCAAACTTATTTTCTTCTGTGATTTTTTTTTCAGTCTCCTTGACCTGGGTCACGATGACTTTGTACGTGTCGGCAGCGTCAAGAAAATCGCCAAACCCATCCTACCCTACAGGTAGCACTTGTAATATTTCAGTTACAATGTCACAGTTTAATTATGAAATGTTTTAAACTATCTTGAATAGTAACATACATTGACATAACATTAATTCCAGTGGTATTTAAAAACTATTTTGCACTGTATATTCTCATTCTGACATAGATGTCAGCTGCAATCATAGTTTGTAGTAAAACACATAAAATAAACAACAATTCTATATCATTGGAGGGACTACGACCAGTACGAGGTCATTAGCTGTTTTATTTGCTGAGTCATTCTTTTGTCCACTTGTTTCAGCGTCCACGCCACAGGAAGTGACAACAAGGAGCTGAAGGACCTTCAGGAGATGATGAAGTCACAGGAACTCACTCCTACAGAGAAAATGTAAGTCTCTGTAATCCTGAATCTGGAGTCATTTTTTCCCCCACCACTTTGTAATTTGTCCCACCACTTTGTAATTTGTCCCACTACTTTGTAATTTGTCCCACTACTTTGTCATTTGTCCCACCACTTTGTAATTTCTCCCACCACTTTGTAATTTCTCCCACCACTTTGTCATTTGTCCCACCACTTTGTAATTTCTCCCACCACTTTGTAATTTGTCCCACCACTTTGTCATTTGTCCCACCACTTTGTCATTTGTCCCACCACTTTGTAATTTGTCCCACCACTTTGTCATTTGTCCCACCACTTTATAATTTGTCCCACCACTTTGTCATTTGTCCCACCACTTTGTCATTTGTCCCACTACTTTGCCTTGCCAACTTTTTTCCCATCATCCACTGTGCGTTTTGCCCCACAACGATGCCTTTTGCTGTCATCGCTTTTCATGTTGCCCTTTGATCTGCAACTTTGCCTTATTTTTTCCCTTGATTTCGTCGGTTGCCCAGTCAATTTTACATTTCGTCCTGTCCCTGTTCATGTCATCCTCATTGTGTGATGCCTATTATTTCTAGCCATGTGCGGAGGTCTATAGAGCAGTACCGTAAGGGTGCCAATAAAAAGGTAACATGTTTTTATATCACAGAAATGATATCTCTATAATTAATTAGCTGGTAGTTTGTACTAGACCATATTACTAAATTAATGCGAAAAGTGCAGCCTCTTTCCTTGCACGTTTTGATTAAAACCACTCAGTCTCAGCCTTGTGGCTCCAGAGGGGTCAAAAGCGACCTGGGCTGTTTTCCTGGCGACCTGGGCTGTTTTCCAGGTGACCTGGCGACCTGGTACAATAATTAAAGCGACCTGGCGACTTTTGGACATATTTGGCTATAGTCAAAATAGTCCAAAAAAGCGACTTTCCGACTTTAGGCCCTTAATTTCGGCGACTTTCCGACCTGAGGGGGGTACCCCTCTGCACCCCCAGCCTTAGCTTACTGATAATCGACCTTAGACGGTTCTATGTTATTTTTTTAAAGTGTTTTATTTCGGGAAAACAATACAATTACATCAAAAGATAATAAATGCATTAAACCTAGCATGTGCGCGTTGCATTCCTTCCGCTAGGGCCCCAAAGGTTTTAAAGGAAAGGGTGCTTTACAATAATGTATTATGTACCAGGTATCTACTGTAAGTCATCTTCAATAAGAGGATCTTGTAATCCTTAGTCGTGTAATAACAGTGTTCTTTGTTCTCTGAACACAGCGGCTGAAGAGTGTGCGTATTGTGGGGGTCACGTGTGCTGCCTGCGTCTTCCAGTGTCTGCAGGACTTCAAGTTCCCCGTGAGTATTATGGAAATGTATAAAAGCTGACTACCGGGTAATCTGTATATATAAATGTATAAATGAGGTCTTTGAAGTCAATTATTTAATAGAGAAACCGGGTACACTACTGGGTATATATAGGACATCAAATGCACCCTCTGCATACATGCTAATAGTATGAAAATTAAACTTTTTGAATAGTTAAAAATTATGAAAAAAATATCTCAAAAATGACCTGCTTGGCCGGTATAGTAAACTTGTAAACTGTTAAATGATATTATCCAGTAACTGTTCTATGCAGGTGGTTCTCCTTGACGAGTGTAGCCAGATGACAGAGCCCATATCTCATGTACCAGATGACAGAGCCCATGTCTCATGTTGTCCCAGATGACAGAGCCCATGTCTCATGTACCAGATGACAGAGCCCATGTCTCATCTTGTCCCAGATGACAGAGCCCATGTCTCATGTTGTCCCAGATGACAGAGCCCATGTCTCATGTTGTCCCAGATGACAGAGCCCATGTCTCATGTTGTCCCAGATGACAGAGCCCATGTCTCATGTTGTACTTGTATACTGTAGGTGGTGTTGCTGGACGAGTGCAGCCAGATGACAGAGCCCATGTCTCATGTTGTCCCAGATGACAGAGCCCATGTCTCATGTTGTACTTGTATACTGTAGGTGGTGTTGCTGGACGAGTGCAGCCAGATGACAGAGCCCATGTCTCATCTTGTACCAGATGACAGAGCCCATGTCTCATCTTGTACCAGATGACAGAGCCCATGTCTCATGTTGTACCAGATGACAGAGCCCATGTCTCATGTTGTCCCAGATGACAGAGCCCATGTCTCATGTACCAGATGACAGAGCCCATGTCTCATGTTGTACCAGATGACAGAGCCCATGTCTCATGTTGTACCAGATGACAGAGCCCATGTCTCATGTACCAGATGACAGAGCCCATGTCTCATGTTGTACCAGATGACAGAGCCCATGTCTCATCTTGTCCCAGATGACAGAGCCCATGTCTCATCTTGTCCCAGATGACAGAGCCCATGTCTCATCTTGTCCCAGATGACAGAGCCCATGTCTCATCTTGTCCCAGATGACAGAGCCCATATCTCATGTTGTACCAGATGACAGAGCCCATGTCTCATGTTGTCCCAGATGACAGAGCCCATGTCTCATGTTGTCCCAGATGACAGAGCCCATGTCTCATGTTGTACCAGATGACAGAGCCCATGTCTCATCTTGTCCCAGATGACAGAGCCCATGTCTCATCTTGTCCCAGATGACAGAGCCCATGTCTCATGTTGTACTTGTATACTGTAGGTGGTGTTACTGGACGAGTGTAGCCAGATGACAGAGCCCATGTCTCTTGTTGTCCCAGATGACAGAGCCCATGTCTCATCTTGTCCCAGATGACAGAGCCCATGTCTCTTGTTGTACCAGATGACAGAGCCCATGTCTCATGTTGTCCCAGATGACAGAGCCCATGTCTCATGTTGTACTTGTATACTGTAGGTGGTGTTACTGGACGAGTGCAGTCAGATGACAGAGCCCATGTCTCTTGTTGTCCCAGATGACAGAGCCCATGTCTCATGTTGTCCCAGATGACAGAGCCCATGTCTCATGTTGTCCCAGATGACAGAGCCCATGTCTCTTGTTGTCCCAGATGACAGAGCCCATGTCTCATCTTGTCCCAGATGACAGAGCCCATGTCTCATCTTGTCCCAGATGACAGAGCCCATGTCTCATCTTGTCCCAGATGACAGAGCCCATGTCTCATGTTGTCCCAGATGACAGAGCCCATGTCTCATGTTGTCCCAGATGACAGAGGCCATGTCTCATGTTGTACCAGATGACAGAGCCCATGTCTCATGTTGTACCAGATGACAGAGCCCATGTCTCATCTTGTACCAGATGACAGAGCCCATGTCTCATGTTGTACCAGATGACAGAGCCCATGTCTCATGTTGTCCCAGATGACAGAGCCCATGTCTCATGTACCAGATGACAGAGCCCATGTCTCATGTACCAGATGACAGAGCCCATGTCTCATGTTGTCCCAGATGACAGAGCCCATGTCTCATGTACCAGATGACAGAGCCCATGTCTCATGTTGTACTTGTGTACTGTAGGTGGTGTTGCTGGACGAGTGTAGCCAGATGACAGAGCCCATGTCGCTGCTGCCCATCTCCAAGTTCGGCTGTCACAAATTGGTGCTGGTCGGCGACCCTAAGGTAGGTCTACGGTAGTTCTGCAGCTTTACCATCTGTGTTTAGATCAGGCCAAAACAAAGGTATGTTTCAGCCAAAATGTTATGGAAGGTAGGTCGGATTTTTAAAAAAAAGAAAAAAGAATTAATTTTTTTACACAGTCAGAGTACCAGGAATGAGTCAGGAACCACAACATCAGCTCGCGACTCACCAGAATGACTCGGTAATTTCTGTTTAAGGGGGCACAATAGGGTAGAGAGGTAGAACAGTTGGTCATGTATATTTCAGTAGAAATATGTTAAAGCTAGACATGTTTTATATGGTTATGACCCTATGTAATGCCTCCATCAAATTCTTTCCATTATTTGGTGTTGCTATGGCTGTGGAATGTAAATGGAACAAAAACGTTCTTTTTTAGCTTCTTTTCATTAGAATGGCATTATGGGATGGAAAAAGTATATAATTCACAGATCTGATGAGTGAAATTGATATTTGATGTCATAATGGAGGGCGGTTTTGCTTCTTTTCATGATATTTTAAATATTAAGGTCTACAGAGCCTTTCAAAGTTGTGTAGTCACCAAAAAAGTGTGATTTTTAAGGGAAAATCGAGAAAATCACCATTTTTTGGTAACCATGCAACTTTGAACAGCTCTGTAGAGCTTAATAATTGAAACATCAACAAAAGATGAAAAACCGCCCTCTGCAAGCACATCAAAAATCCATTTCAATTTTGAAAATTCAAAATTACACAATTTTTCTATATAATAGAGCCATTCTAATGAAAAGGAGCTAAAAAAGAACGTTTTTGTTCCATTTGAACTCCACGTCCATAGCAACGCCAAATGATGGAAGGAATTTGATGGAGGCAATAAATATGATCAAAACCATGTATAACATGTCTAGCTTTAACATATTCCTACTGAAATATACATGATCAACTGTTCCACTGGTTCTACCCTATTGTGCCCCCTTAATGAATATCAAGAAGTTCAGAAGTTCCTATTAAAAATCCATTTTTTGAACTTGAAGTCAATCTATTATTCAGGGCTCTGAGGTCAGTCAGAACTTGTTGATATGGACTAACAAGTTAGTACGACTATTGATCGACAGGGGGTGGTACCAGCTCTCCCGCCAGTGACGCCGTGACGTCACTGCAGGCTGCCACTCGGTCAATCATGGACATTTAGAAAATTTCTTGGGGAAATCGCCTCTATATCGCCTCTATATCGCCTCTATATCGCCTCAAGATGACTATGTTTTTGTGGCCAGGATTACCACGGCAATCGAGCCAGTTGTCCGCATTGCAAAGCCCCAAATCGGGATAAGGGCACTCCTAAGAAGACCGTGCCGGCACAAGACGACAATGGTGGCCCCCAGGGCCGGCAGGAGACCGGCAAGGACAGCCCAGCGCCATCGGCACCCCCGGGCGGTACGCCCCGCCAACAAGCTGAGCAGGCCGCGGAATACGCCGCGGCACAGGAGGAGGAGCTTCTGCAGGCACTTCAGCGGATTGAAGCTCTAACAATCAAAGAGAGGGCCAGAGAGGCCCAACTAAAGAAGACACAGAAGCTGAAAGAGGCCGAGATGGAGTTGGCCGGACTCAGAGCCAGCAATAACCGGGTGGAAAAGGATACCTACCTGGCAGAAGCCGCCTTCCGCGGTGTGGTACAGGCTGTCGGCAGCGCGGACGCGTTCGAGGGTGAAAAAAGTCGGTCAGTATCTTACCAGAGTGTGGATTCGCGGCCGGTGCCCGGCGGGCGACACGCGGGGACCAGCGGCAAACTCTGCTCACTGTGGTGCGTCCTCGAACGCGGCCGTAGATCACAACAAGCATGGCAGCGCCCACTCTCAGCCTTCCGGCCAGCCCTTCGGCGACGATATGCAGGGCGAATTTGATCGTTTTAAGGACGATAGACAGTGGCAGAAGGGTGGGGATACTTCAAACAGCTTCAGCTCAGCTCTTTTTACCACCGACGACCGCGCAGAGCGAGAGGTGGGCCGCAGAGAGCGATCGGACACCCGTGAAGAGCGAGGTCAGGTTGGTGGTGTGTACCCAAATGGCAATGCCGACACCTCATACCAGTCTTACCTGCTCTGGGTGCAAAGGCAGCAGCAACCCCAGCACCAGCAAGCTGATCAGCAGCAGCAACAGCAGTATCAACAGTGGCAACAGCCATTTCAACAGCAGCAACAGCATCAGAGGCCACAGCCTCTGTACCCATCCTCTGCTTCAGCCACCATCCAGGCAGGGCTACAGAGGGCTGGGCTATCACACCAGTCGCTGGGACTACTCTCCCCAGACTTTGATGCTGCTCTCCTGGGACCCCGTCAACCTCAAGGTTTGTCAGATATTCTGTGTGATGAGCTGAGGGGTTATGCTAGGGACAACAGGAGGAAGAGGTCTAGGGAAAAAATTAGGCCTGATTATCATCTGGAGGTGGACAAGGATTACAAGCAAATGTCCTACCGAGAGCTTGTGTATGGCATGACATGTGTGCACGAGTGCACGGGCTTGTCCAAGGCTTATGAGGCCGACACTCTTGCTAAGTATGAGTTCAGGGTCACCACCAAGGTCATAGAGGGTGATCTCACAGATTATGTACACTGCGATGAGGATGCCCGCCACGACTGCCTGGGCGCGGATAACACTGGACCAGTCCGCAGAGCGCTGGCCCGGGAGGAGGCGCGCAGTGAGAGTCGGGGGGCCAACAGCGGGGGGCGGGGCTCCGGCAACAAAGGAGGACTGTGCCCCCCGGATATCTGTGGGCAATGGAACTTCCGAGACCGATGCGACTATAACCCTTGCAACAAGAAACATATTTGCAGCAACTGCCGGGGGGGCCCATAAAGGTAGATACTGCAGGAGCCAACCTAGCGGTTTCTATGGCAACCAGGCTCAGATGATGGGTAACCCCCCTCCAGGATATGGGAGTGGTTTCCCACCTCAAGGTCCCCCTCATGCCCAACAGGGCAACCCAGGTCATCATATGTGACCACATGATCTAGTCGTCAGCGCAGAGCCGAGCCGAGTGCACGCGCAGACATTAGCCGTCAGTGCGGAGCCGAGCCGAGGGCACGCGCAGACATGGGACATCAGTGTAGATTGTGATGCTATTTGTGTATGTGCGAGTGTAGATGATTTGTGTAGCATGTACGCGGACTACCTCCCATTATGGGATGTCAAGGAGACCCACTCTAGGCTCGCGCTAGCCATTCGCCAATTCGCCAGGGGCGATAGAAAGTTATAACTGGCGAAAATATATAGTAAAAATACCCCTAATTTTCGCCATAATTTATCTAGCTGGCGAAAATAAAATACCTGCATCTAGTCAAGTAATATACCATTGTAAAGAAGAGATCGTGAGTAAGGTGCTCAACCACAAGTGGTCTCAACCCATAACACTACTTGAACCCTATCTAATTTGGGCTAAAATATTCCATATTGAAAATTAAATTAAACTGGCTGAATATATGGCGAATTATCTCTGAAATTGGCGAAAGAAAAACGGAAGTTTTTCGCCAATCTGGCGAAAGAAAAACATATCCTAGCGCGAGCCTAGCCACTTTGTGGGGGGTGTGCGATCACAGATGAATTTATGTGCATGGAGGGATATGCTGTCGGGACATGGTGTAGCCGCCCCCGACCCAGACGCACATTTTTTGTTGGACGGTTTAACCCACGGCTTTAAATTGGTTGACCCAGGCTCTGTGATTCACCCCTATTTGTGTACAAACTATAAATCTGCGACCGTCTCAGCCAAGGATGAGATTAGCGAGATTATTCTCGAGGAGTTGAGTAGTGGCAAGTTGTCGTTGGTGCCGAGTACCCCCCACTGCATCCATGCCCTCGGTGCCGTCGAGAAGAAAGGGGGCTCATATAGGCCTATCACGGATGCTAGCCGCCCGCTAGGGGCATCCATCAATTCCTTTATGGAATCAACCTTCCAAACTTTCAAGTATAAAACCGTAGATATGGTTTCCGCAGCCATACAGCCGTACTGCTTTATGGCAGTCACAGACATTACCAGTGCGTATAGGTCAATTTTGATAAGAGAGAGTGACAGGAAGTTTAAAGGTTTGCAGTGGGACATAGACGGTACCCCGTGCTTCATAGAGGACAATTTCTTGGCCTTCGGGACCAGGATGTCTCCTAGCGTGTTCACTCGCATCACCGACGCAGTCTCGCGTCATATGGAGGGACAAGGTTTCTTTTGTGCTAATTACCTTGATGACTTTCTAGTGATGGGTCGCAATTTCAACGAATGCCAGACAGCCCAACTTTACCTCCATAGTGTATTGAGGAGGTTGGGTTTCTATATTTCATATAAAAAGGTCAAGTCGCCGGCCCAAATCCAGACCTATCTGGGAGTGGAGTTAGACTCCATCGAAATGAAGCTCCGTCTGCCCGACGAGAAAATAGCCAGCCTACACGAGGAAATAGACTTCTTCTCAGGTCGCCTGCGGGCGACGAGGAAGCAGCTGCAACGCCTATGTGGGGTTCTAGCCCACTGCAGCACGCTAGTTAGGGGCGGCAGGACCTTCAGTCATCGAGTCATCGAAATGCTTTCGCATTTTACCCCCGGCAAGCGATATGTTTCGCTATCGAAGTCATTCCGCCAGGACCTCCTGTGGTGGTCAGACTTCGCAGCGTGGTTTAACGGGGAGGCTAAGATCATCAAACCGGGCCCAATGAACACGGCAATCATTCACACCGATGCGGCGACCACGGTCGGGTGGGGGGCTGTGTACGGCGACGACTGGGCCGCCGGCTCGTGGTCTAAGAGTTGGAGGGACCCGAGAGATCTTCACAATCATTGTACTCCTAAACCGGATATGCACATTCCCTCTAACATTAACGTACAGGAGCTATATCCTATCCTCATGGCGTTGAGGAGATGGGGGGACGAGTGGCGCGACACACGCGTAGAATGCGTGACGGACAACACCCAGGTGGTGGCCGCGTTGAATACGGGCAAGAGTGACAATAGCAGGTCTATGGACATCCTCCGCCTCATTTTCTGGGACACTGTGATTTTTAATTGCCATCTAGTGGGGGTTTTCTTGCCGGGTTACCTTGAAAAGGAACTACCGGTATTTATACTTTTAAAAAAAATTGATATTGAGAAAAATATGCTAGGATCGGCCCTTTTTTTTATGCCGAAGTGGTGGCGTAGCAGAATGAGGTATATGATGTTTGCACTTTGCCAGAAGTCAGAACGGGCGCCGCCATCTTGGATTGTGCCGCCATCTTGGATTAAGGTGTCACAACACAAATTTATGCTATGTGATAACAATAATATAAATCAACCTTTGATAGTTCCTGAGGTTGATTATAATCATACCTACCCCCCCTAATATGGACCCAAGCAATACAATGGTTCTATCGGTTTGTTGCTAATACAGCTGGTTGCCTAGCAACGGCTATTCTAATTGTTTATCTGCCTAGCAACACACATTTCCATGGTCCTGAGGTTGATTATAATCATACCTACCCCCCCTAATATGGACCCAAGGAATTCAATGGTTCTATCGGTTTGTTGCTAATACAGCTGGTTGCCTAGCAACTGCTATTCTAATTGTTTATCTACCTAGAAACACACATTTCCATGGTCCTGAAGTTGATTATCATCATACCTACCCCCCTAATATGGACCCAAGGAATTCAATGGTTCTATTGGTTTGTTGCTAATAAAGCTGGTTGCCTAGCAACGGCTATTCTAATTGTTTATCTGCCTAGCAACACACATTTCCATGGTCCTGAGGTTGATTATAATCATACCTATCCCCCTAATATGTACCCAAGGAATTCAATGGTTCTTTCGGTTGTTGCTAATACAGTTGGTTGCCTAGCGACGGCTATTCTAATTGTTTATCTGCCTAGCAACACACATTTCCATGGTCCTGAGGTTGATTATAATCATACCTACCCCCCCTAATATGGACCCAAGGAATACAATGGTTCTATCGGTTTGTTGCTCATACAGCTGGTTGCCTAGCAACGGCTATTCTAATTGTTTATCTGCCTAGCAACACACATTTCCATTGTCCTGAAGTTGATTATAATCATACCTACCCCCCCTAATATGGACCCAAGGAATATAATGGTTCTTTCGGTTTGTTGCTAATACAGCTGGCTGCCTAGCAACGGCTATTCTAATTGTTTATCTGCCTAGCAACACACATTTCCATGGTCCTGAGGTTGATTATAATCATACCTACCCCCCCTAATATGGACCCAAGGAATTCAATGGTTCTTTCGGTTTGTTGCTAATACAGCTGGCTGCCTAGCAACGGCTATTCTAATTGTTTATCTGCCTAGCAACACACATTTCCATGGTCCTGAAGTTGATTATAATCATACCTACCCCCCTAATATGGACCCAAGGAATTCAATGGTTCTAATGGTTTGTTGCTCATACAGCTGGTTGCCTAGCAACGGCTATTCTTATTGTTTATCTGCCTAGCAACACACATTTCCATTGTCCTTAGGTTGATTATAATCATACCTACCCCCCTAATATAGACCCAAGAAATTCAATGGTTCTTTCAGTTTGTTGCTAATACAGCTGGTTGCCTAGCGACGGCTATTCTAATTGTTTATCTGCCTAGCAACACACATTTCCATGGTCCTGAAGTTGATTATAATCAAACCAACCCCCCTAATATGGACCAAAGGAATTCAATGGTTCTATTGGTTTGTTGCTAATCCAGCTGGTTGCCTAGCAACATCTATTGTTATTGTTTATCTGCCTAGCAACACACATTTCCTTACCCCCTAACATGGACCCAAGGAATATTGACTCATAGGAAATGCCATATTTGAAGTAATATCATCCATCCCCCTGATAACCCCTCCAGGCCCTTGAATGGGTTCCCTTCAAACATACCAACCATGTAGACATTATGTTTCTTCGAATGCAAGAATTGCGGTTGTTGCCGCGTATAAAAATGCCTGAGGCATTTTTTTACGCAGCAACAACCGCAATTCTTGTTAATCTTGGGTGGGGTTACCTGAAACACCTTATTTTTAGTCTGATGGTAGCTGTGCTGATAAACAGGGAATTTCATGTTTTTTTGCAGACTATAGCATTCAACAAGATACTCTATGTTCTAGCTGATGCTATCATTATGCGTTTCCTTTCCATATCTTTGCACCTCCCGGTACTTTCAACTTATTATTTTGAGATTTTAGCACGTCTTAATACAGATTAGTATTGTCTTTCTATTTCAGCAACTGGACCCCACGATACAGGGTTCAGAGCCCAGCCACCAACAGGGACTGGAGCAGACCATGTTTGACCGACTGCTGCTCATGGTATGTGTCCATTAGAGAGTATGCTTCACCACACAGCATTTGTAGACTAAAACAGTTATAGAAATATGAAGCATCCAAGCATCATGACTGTAAAAGACATACGGCAATGCATTAAAGTAATATGCTGCCCTTAAGGGTTAATGACCTTGTATGTGTAATGCATGCTTCTGCAGGGTCATGAGGCGGTGACGTTGCAGACCCAGTACCGCTGCCACCCGTGATCAGTTTAAACACCTTACTCGCCAGGGTTGCATTCATGTATCATGTCAATAATGGGCACATTAAAGCACTAAGCGGTCCTTGAAGGATTAATAACATTATATTATTAATTAATAAATTTGAGTTTTATTTCTATCACACAAACCCATCAAATTAGATATATTTTTTGGTTTTCATTTGAAGTATGTATTTGAAGAAATTTTTTACAGCATTTGTTGAGATTAACCTTGTATTTACGCTACATGTTCCTGCAGGGTCACGAGGCTGTGATGTTGCGGGCCCAGTACCGCTGCCACCCCCTGATCACTTTATCTCTTTACTCGCCAGGGCTGCATTCATATGTCATACCCATAAAGGGCACATTAAAGTACTCTGTGGCCCTTAAATGATTAATAATAAGGCCACACTTTCTTTTATTATTTGGGTTACGGGCCCGCCGCACTAGGAAAGTCCAAAATCGGAATAAAGATAAAATTTGGAATTTACTTCTTTTTTTTTTATTCCCTCCGATGTGTGTTCCAGAGAAAACAAAATAAAGAAAAAAATAGATATGGCATAATATACCAATGGAAAGCTAAAATCAACAGGAAAACAGCTTTCTACCTTTCATTAAGGTAAAATGGGATGTCAACATTTTCTCGATTTTTGAAAATCTTAAAAAAAAATCTCTTCATGTAAATATTGTATTTCTATTGTAGGATCATCCTTTCTATAGTGGGTGGTGTTTTTATTCTATTTTTCCCTCCGACAGTGGGATATCCAAGCTTTCTGTACATACAATTTAAAAAAATACCCAGAGGCCAAATTTTATTTTATTCTAATTTCTTTTATTTCGTCCTCCGTGCGCTGATAAATTTTTGAAGTGTCCGTAACCCAATTAAAAAAAAAAGTGTGGGCTAACCTTGTATTTATGCTACATGTTTCTGCAGGGTCACGAGGCGGTGATGTTACGGACCCAGTACCGCTGCCACCCCCTGATCAGCGCCATCCCCAACAAGCTGTTCTACTCCCGGCAGCTGCAGGACGGCATCACCGCCGCCGATAGACCCCCACTACTGGTAACCGTACCATCTACTGTAACAGCATCTCAAGAAAATACCGTATAAGCTTGTCTTGATTATAAGTCGATTTTTTTTGGCCTTTTTAATTTCAATTAGTTGTATTTTTACCCCTAATGTCCTACTCGGCCAAGGCGAAGTTTTGATATATCGGAATATTTATCAGATCTTTTTCTCGCAAACTCGCATACAGCTTATAACCAAAGTTTCATGGTACCGAGTGCATTATTGAAGGACTGTATATCTAATATGTCGCTTATCACTGGGCAGCACCAATATCCTGATAAAGTCAAGTCTAGCTAAACGGACTGGTGAAGAGAAAGTAAGAATCAATGTAGCTGTGGTATCATACGGGAAAACTACAATAACCCGTACCCCGTAGATTACTGGGGACTAAGAACTGAAAACCCTATATGTCTTTCGCTCCAAGCTTATTCTATTTATGTTTATATAAAATATTTCTGGGTCTCTAGCCTTATGAGTAGAATGGAGCACATGTCAATGGAATTTAATTTGGTGAAAAAAATGTTCAGCAGTTACGTAAAATCATGAAAATGATTTAACCAAGTTGAAACAAAAGAAAAACATTTATAGTATGAAAAAGCCATGATTTTCACAATGTAATAACTTTGTTCCCAGGAGGGCTGGCCGTCATTGAGTTTCCTGGACGTGCGTGACGGGTGTGAGCGGGGCATGGCGTCCGGTAGTTTCTACAACGACCAGGAGGCGGAGCTGGTGGTGGCGCTGATAGACCGGCTGACGGGGGCGGGGGTGGAGCCGGGGTGTATCGGTGTCATAACGCTGTACAAGGGGCAACAGGCGCGCACAGTGCAGCTACTCACCGACTCCAACAGGTAGGTGCCACACTGCCCGCATGGTCACACCTAAAAAAAGTTGGTCTGGATTTCCTGCACCATATTTTCGAAAATTCAATTTTCTTTTTTTTTTATTTGAAAAAAAATGTCTACAGATGCGCCCACACCGTTTTCTGAGGAATTTGAATTTTTATTTTTTTGGTTGGCCCCTTTTCTGATCGATAGCCAGATATGGGAGTTTGTAAAAAAGTTTGCCTCCAAAAAAAAAGAAAGTTGCCTGCTCCACTTGATTAGCAGTTTATTTCCAGTTGATTTAGGGCAGATATAGATAGAAATTGAAAGGAAATTAGTAATATAAACATCCAGTAACTTTTTCCACCCATATCTATCTACATCTAATTTTATCATTCATTCCATAAACAGTAACTCAGGCAGATAGCACCTAGCTCACGCGAGTGCACAGACAAACGTTTACAGTGAGTCTAAATTTGGCTAATGTCATCCACTGAGAATTCGCCAAATTGGCTAATTGTGACAGTGTGGCAGTTTCTACCTGCTGACTATAATCATGTTATATGTCATTGGAAAGAGGAAATAAAGGAGAAGCCAGCCAGTCTGATCATATTTAGTAGATATATCAAACGTGATCATGAATATTCCCAAAAGAAAGTAAAATCTTTTTTTCAAGGACAAAAAAAGATTTAGCTACCAAATAGCAAATCTCCAGGGCTACTGGGCAGTGCAACATATAACCGGAAATGGGAACACTTTGATAATGATGCATAGTGAAAAAGGTTTGGCTAATCAATGCTCAACTTGGCTAATCAAAATGGGTGCAATTTGGCAAATTGGCTAATAGAATTCACGTCCTAGCGCTAACCCAGCAAGACTATTGGTAATAGAGTGATGTATACATAAAGAAGAAAAAACAGGCCAAACAGGGATTGGGGGCAGAGCACCCATAACGTACACGTTAACTAGAGTTCAGTAAGACTTTTGAAAGACTGTAAACGTTTGTCCGTGCACTCACGTGAGCTAGGTCGGTCATGCCTAACTCAGACCCAGTTTTGTGAAGCTACAGCCTGAATGTGTCTCTCTCTACACACAGTGACATGAAGGGTGTGCAGGTGTCCACGGTGGATGCCTTCCAGGGCGGGGAGCGAGACGTGATCCTGCTCTCCTGTGTGCGCACTCACAACGTGGGATTCATAGACTCTGACAAGTAAGGCACATGTCTGTTAATGTTTCCTACAGGAAGTCGACCACTTTACCATGTTTTCAACATCAAATTGTAACTTTAAACAGCTGTTGAAATGGGGTTCTCCCTATTTTTGTTGAAATGTTTTGGGGAGATTGAGCTTTCTCCTATGCTACCCTTTTTGCAGCTTAGTTGTTTCTCCCTCTGCCATGAGGCTAAACTACTGTATATTTCCACATATCACCACACTTTTCAGCGACATCCCCAGATATAGGCCTTTTGCCTTAAATCTGTGTCCATGTAGCCTGGGTGTTGTTCATTGCTATGCATATTTGTAGAAAGCATTTATTTTATAGAATGGTATGTTCTTACAATGAAACAAGTTTTAAAAAAAAAAGAAATTTCTGAGTGATTTGGTGGACCAGTGACCTTCACAAAAGGTATATCAATTAATGTACCAAGGTGGTTGACTCAAGTTCCCACAGTGGTTGACACAAGGTACTGATGCACTAAAATCAAATACCTCAGGCACTGGATGCCCATATAGCTCACAATACTTGGATTGGAAACTTGGGACCTCATTGTCTGGAATGCCTAGCACTTCAGAAAAACATCCATATCCATCTATGAGTGGGCCAGTCTGCCTAGCACACTACAAAATATCTCCCAGAACAGCTCATAGGGGGAAAATAGGCCCAGGTGGCCGACTCATGGGCACTTTACCCTATGTCTTATTCACTGAAATCTGATCTCACTCAGAACCCCATCTATTCTTGTTTAAACGCCGGAATTTAATACGGAGGCACTTTAAATGCGATGTTATATCAAATTTTAGAAAGCTTTGAAGAGCACAGAATTTTAGAAAGAAATTAAAATCGAAGGCGGAATTGCTGTAAGTTAAATACAGAGTGGTACAGAAAATCAAAAAAAAACTTTCAACGCCAACCTTCTTGAAAATCTAAACTTTGTGTAGCATCAGTCTTCAAAGTTACTTTGAATTATCATTACGGTATATCCCTTTTTCAAAATGTCTCCTTTCTTTTCCAGGCGCACCAATGTGGCACTGAGCCGGGCTAAACATCATCTCTTCATCATCGGCCATCGCAGAAACCTAACCAACAACCCACTCTGGCGGAAAGTCATAAAGCACTGCTTAGGTAGGCCTGTGTTGATTTTTTTTCTTCTAATAAGCTACCATAAAACCTTGCATATTAGCCAAGGCTTATACGCTAATCCGAACCCTAGTGTGGCATGTTGTAACCAATTTATGGCAGTGTTACTATGCCAACACCAAGCTGATTCATCTGCTCTAGGATGTGACTCCAAGAAGTGTCTCCAAATGTATATTCCACCCAGGATATTCCAAGAGCCCGTTGTAAATATTAATAAAATTCATACCCTGATGAAGGTTTGAGAAAACCGAAACGTTGGTACACTTTTAAAGCCGAACCTCACAAGACTCCTTCATGTTCTTCCAGTAGACTAGTCGAAAAATCTTAACGAGATTTCAAAGTTTGAGGATTATTATTCTAGGATATCCACACCAAAGGTGTGGTAACCGGCTTCCAGTGAGGGTTCTGGTTCATCGCCACTGTGTAGGTGAAGCAGGGTGCTGTCCTTAAAGGGTTAGTGTTCAAGAGGCATCATGCAGGAGTGTATCGCTGTGTAGGTGAAGCAGTGTGCTGTCCTTAAAGGGTTAGTAAACAGGAGTCAAGATGCAGTAGTGTATCACTGTGTAGGTGAAGCAGTGTGCTGTCCTTAAAGGGTTAGTAAACAGGAGTCAAGATGCAGTAGTGTATCACTGTGTAGGTGAAGCAGTGTGCTGTCCTTAAAGGGTTAGTAAACAGGAGTCAAGATGCAGTAGTGTATCACTGTGTAGGTGAAGCAGTGTGCTGTCCTTTAAGGGTTAGTAAACAGGAGTCAAGATGCAGTAGTGTATCACTGTGTAGGTGAAGCAGTGTGCTGTCCTTAAAGGGTTAGTCTACAGCAGTCATGATGCAGGAGTGTATCACTGTGTAGGTGAAGCAGTGTGCTGTCCTTAAAGGGTTAGTCTACAGCAGTCATGATGCAGTAGTGTATCACTGTGTAGGTGAAGCAGTGTGCTGTCCTTTAAGGGTTAGTCTACAGCAGTCATGATACAGGAGTGTATCACTGGGTAGATGAAGCAGTGTGCTGTCCTTAAAGGGTTAGTGTTCAAGAGGCATCATGCAGTAGTGTATCACTGTGTAGGTGAATCAGTGTGCTGTCCTTAAAGGGTTAGTCTACAGCAGTCATGATGCAGTAGTGTATCACTGTGTAGGTGAAGCAGTGTGCTGTCCTTTAAGGGTTAGTCTACAGCAGTCATGATACAGGAGTGTATCACTGGGTAGATGAAGCAGTGTGCTGTCCTTAAAGGGTTAGTGTTCAAGAGGCATCATGCAGGAGTGTATCGCTGTGTAGGTGAATCAGTGTGCTGTCCTTAAAGGGTTAGTGTTCAAGAGGCATCATGCAGGAGTGTATCGCTGTGCAGGTGAAGCAGTGTGCTGTCCTTAAAGGGTTAGTGTTCAAGAGGCATCATGCAGGAGTGTATCACTGTGTAGGTGAATCAGTGTGCTGTCCTTAAAGGGTTAGTCTACAGGAGTCATGATGCAGGAGTGTATCACTGTGTAGGTGAAGCAGTGTGCTGTCCTTAAAGGGTTAGTGTTCAAGAGGCATCATGCAGGAGTGTATCACTGTGTAGGTGAATCAGTGTGCTGTCCTTAAAGGGTTAGTGTTCAAAAGGCATCATGCAGGAGTGTATCACTGTGTAGGTGAAGCAGTGTGCTGTCCTTAAAGGGTTAGTGTTCAAGAGGCATCATGCAGGAGTGTATCACTGTGTAGGTGAAGCAGTGTGCTGTCCTTAAAGGGTTAGTAAACAGGAGTCAAGATGCAGTAGTGTATCACTGTGTAGGTGAAGCAGTGTGCTGTCCTTAAAGGGTTAGTAAACAGGAGTCAAGATGCAGTAGTGTATCACTGTGTAGGTGAAGCAGTGTGCTGTCCTTAAAGGGTTAGTAAACAGGAGTCAAGATGCAGTAGTGTATCACTGTGTAGGTGAAGCAGTGTGCTGTCCTTTAAGGGTTAGTCTACAGCAGTCATGATGCAGGAGTGTATCACTGTGTAGGTGAAGCAGTGTGCTGTCCTTAAAGGGTTAGTGTTCAAGAGGCATCATGCAGGAGTGTATCACTGGGTAGTTGAAGCTGTGTGCTGTCCCTAAAGGGTTAGTGTTCAAGAGGCATGATACAGGAGTGTATCACTGGGTAGATGAAGCAGTGTGCTGTCCTTAAAGGGTTAGTGTTCAAGAGGCATCATGCAGGAGTGTATCACTGGGTAGATGAAGCAGTATGCTGTCCTTAAAGGGTTAGTGTTCAAGAGGCATCATGCAGGAGTGTATCACTGGGTAGATGAAGCAGTATGCTGTCCTTAAAGGGTTAGTGTTCAAGAGGCATCATGCAGGAGTGTATCACTGGGTAGATGAAGCAGTATGCTGTCCTTAAAGGGTTAGTGTTCAAGAGGCATCATGCAGGAGTGTATCACTGGGTAGATGAAGCAGTATGCTGTCCTTAAAGGGTTAGTGTTCAAGAGGCATCATGCAGGAGTGTATCACTGGGTAGATGAAGCAGTATGCTGTCCTTAAAGGGTTAGCAATAGGCGGACACCGCTGCCGCTGTCGTCGTCTCCCACCCAGTGCTGCACACCAGCCAGGGGTAATTCTCAGCTTTCCGAGCTCTGTAAGACGACGTGTTGGTGAGTGGACCAAAGGTGTGATCAACAATAGAGTGTTTGCATGTAAGGTGGTACATATATATTTAGGCAGCGTGTGCCGACCACGGCCTCCACCCACAAGGGTAGCGAATGGGGACCAGAGCCAGGGGTTCAGGATTCAAGACGCTATAGGCCTTTTTGGTGGTTATGCCAGTACAAATCTATTGGTCTGTGTGCCTAGTGCTATTCCTACCTACGCGCCGTTTCTCTCTCTGAGGCTATGATATCTTATGTTGACTAATAGTAACCGGGTCCATGGGACATGGAGCCGGTTAATAAGGTTTTGGGAATACTTTCCATCTAAAAAAATATTCTGTAAACTTTCAGAGTCTCCTCGAGGGATGCAGATCGGCACAGACTTCCTGAATAGCCTGGACACCTCGTCTACTGGTGGGGAGCCTGCGTCTCAGCGGGGACGAGGCGCGCTCCCACCGCCCCCTGACGTCACTCTGAGTGGGGACAGCACCCCCACTACAGCCTCTGTACAGGGGGAGGAGGCAACAGGTATGGTGACCCTTTAAAGACTGCATATTGTTTAAACCCTTTAAGAGTTAGTACATCCAATGTCTGGGATCAAAAACTAAATTTCCCTAAAAATGAGTCAGAATGTTCATAAATAACACAATTAACTCCCTATCTACTCCATTCCTCTTCATTCCCTTAGATTTTGCTCTAATTTGATTTTATTGCCCAAAATATGGTCATTTTGGAACAAAATCGTGCACGATTTTTTTGCCCCCATTTAAAATAGACAGTAAAAGACCATGGTTGGACCCCACGGAACCCACCTTTCGAGCTGATACTGGCAGTGGATACAATTTTAATGTCCCCCAACCCACAAATAATCTACTTTTACAGTACATGGGACATCTTTATGTAGAATTTAAAATTTGGTAAAAATCGGATATTCCCACTTTAAGGACAGCATTCTGCTAAAAACAACATGTCATGATACACTGATGCAGCCCAGGGCAGTGGTTAAATCCCGTAATCTAGGTTATCCGAATAAAACATTACAATGTAACCATATATGCATATGCCCGGGGTAGGGCAATACGCCCATGCTGGGTATACATGCAAATACATTTATTTCGATGTATCTGTAATTATTCAACCTAATAAAACTTTTAACAAGTCGACAAAAACAATGATAATGATTTAATATTGGCATTATTTTTGTCCTCAGAATGTCCTTCTCCGTCCCCTCCCCTGGACATGTCACTGGATGACGACTTCACAGTGGGGTTGGGAACACGACGCAGCGCCCGCCGCAAAAAGGTTCACGACATCGACCTCACCGAGTTTGACGTCCCAGCAGGCGGAGATATCAGCGATAGTGATGACGACCTACCAACATTTTTATAGCTGGAATAGGATATTGTTTAACCCTATAAGGGCCGCATAGTGCTTTAATGCAGTATGCCCTTTGTTGTCATGATGCATGAATGCAGCCATGGTGAGTAACTCATCAGTGCTTCATTCAAGCATCATGCTGACTCTACAGGGTAAATGCAGTACACTCACCAGGGCTGTATCACAGCATCCTGTCGAGAAAGGACTAATGACAGTACTATGTAGCCCTTAAAAGATTATTTAAAGTTAAAATTGAAAGTATTACGATGTCTTTCATAGATTATGAAGTTATAAATTGGTCTTTGATTGTAAATAGGATTACTAGTAATTGATTACGAGGCTGTGATGAATCACTGAATGCAGAGTTCTGGTATATTACACACTATCATGCAAATAAATGCCCTGTGAATAAAACCCCAGATTAATGCGTTGTTATAACTGATATTGTGCCTTTCAACTTGCAAAATCACTGCTCTGTTAGAATATGGCTTAAATTTTCTTACCTTGGCAAGTAAATTGCCAGTGTTGCATTCATGCTTTATAGAAGGTACAGCATGATGCACTTATGCAGTGTTGGCGAGTTACTCGCCGGCACTGCATTGGTACATCATGACGATAGATTCTATCTTGTAGCAGTCGTTGATACCTGCAGTGTTGCCACATCATACTTATTAAAAAAGGTACTTTATTTCAGCCATTTCACGGGTGGCATATTTGATCAAAATATTGAGATAAAACCGACCATTAACCATGCACTGCACGTGGTGTAATTTGACATTCTTTACTTAAATATTTATAGATTTTGATTAAGTAGGCCGATTTATAAACATGTGATATAAACATGTGGCCTTCCTTGGTAAAGTCATTGAGACTGCCGCATTTACCATGAAACAAATGATAAGCTTTTGTCTTGGTCTGACACTACTTTATTATAATCATCACATCAGTATGTATTCGCATACTTTTAGACCAAACCTCTTACAAATGTAATTGATAGAAATTCTAACAATTTGAGATGAAAATGATATGGGTATTTCGAAATGATATGATAACCATTCATTAAACATTAAGGGAAATTATATGAACGCAATTCAAACTTATTAATGTCTTCTCTTTCTTTACACTCAGCCGTTGATTGATTCCACCTCTGTGTTCCTCTACACAATGAACTTCACAAAGCTTTTAAAGACCCAGGAACAACAGCCCTGTGGCAAGTAGTTGATCCTATATTGTGTTTAATCAATAGGCTAAGCCAAGTGGTTATGAGTAGCATTTGCACATAACACTCTAGCAACCTGCTTAGGGCTGTGTCTCATGAGATCGGGCCAATGTGAACGTCTTTGACTGGGTGCCATCTTTGACATCCTGACAGAAAATGGTTTATTTAGGGCATGTGAATTTTTATATGGAGATATAACCATGGAGATTTATTCCTTTCATATCAAAGAAGAACTTTTCTTAAATCTCTTCTTTTTATGTTGGCCAGTCAAAGATAGCACCCAGTCAAAGATGGCACCCAGTCAAAGATGGCACCGATCAAATACATTCACATTGGCCCGATCTCATGAGACACAGCCTTAGGGGCATCAGGAGTTGGGTATCACAAACATCAATAGAACACTCTCTTCATCAGTTGCTGTTTGGTGACTTATGCACATGTCAATTTGTGTTCATCCAACTGTATTTTTAGATTAAATATTTCTCCACAGTTCTCACATGAATTCAGGAATATAGCTTTCTGTGTATGTTCCCGGGTGATATGTTTTTGTAAACCCAGAGCAGTTGCACAGGACGCCAAACAGAATTCACAGTCATGTGTTCTTTTGGGATGAGTGAGTCTGTGTTTTAACAGTGTTTCCTTGTCGATAAAGATCAGACCACACATGTTGCACTTGTGTACTTCAACAGTGTTCAAAGCTTCATGGGTTTTACTGTGTTTCTTATGCACTAAGGTAGCTCCACAAAACTTGCATTTAATGTTTTCATGATCTTGTGCCTCTCCTTGGGTGGAAAAAATCTTAGCACAGAAATTGCAGTGGTGATAGACAACATGCGCTTTCCTGTGAACTTTTAGCTCAGAGGGTGTTTGAAATGTGCACTCACATATGCTACACTCAAAAGTCCCCTCAGAGACATAGGATTCATATTTACAGCCATCCAGTTCTTTTTCGTCATGCATCTTTTTTTCAGGAATGAGTTCCATTTCATGCATTTCTTTCCCATGGATGAGTTTACTTTCATGCATTTCTTTTTCATGGATGCGTTTGTGTTCTAACAAGGCTTCCTTTTCAGTAAATACCTGGCCGCATGTTTCACACTTGTGTTGTATCTTGCACACGTTTGATGCTTCATGGGTTTTAAGCTGGTTTCCACATATGAACACAGTCCCACAAAAGCTGCATTTAACATTGTGATGATTTTGTTTCTGCCGGCTGGTCTTGAAATTCTCCCCACAGTAGCCACAGTAAATTGGTGAACAGAGTTTCTTCAAACTTTTAGGCACCATGTTTGAATTTGCAACGTATACCCTGCATTTTCTAGATTTTTCATTGTTATAGTCCTGCATCTGTTTTTCAGGAATGAGTTTCTTTTCTTGCTTTACAATAAGTTTACTCTCATGCATTTCTTTTTCATGAATGAGCATGTGTTCTAACAAAGTTTTCTTTTCAGTAAATACCTGGTTGCATACTTCACAAGTTTGTATCTTACACATGTTTGATGCTTCATGGGTTTTAAGGTGGCTTCCACATATAAACCAAGTCCCACAAAAGCGGCATTTAGCCTTACGATGATTTTGCACCTCCTGACTTGTTTTGAAATCCTCCCCACAGTAGGAACAGTGACTTAGTGGAGGAGGTTTCTTCAATCTTTTAGACACTATTTTTGAATTTGCAACGAATACCCTGCGCTTTCTAGATTTTTTATTGTTACAGTCATGCATCTTTTTGTCAGGAATGAGTTCCTTATCATGCATTTCTTTTTCATGAATGCGTTTGTGTTCTAACAAGGTTTCCTTCTCAGTGAATACCTGGCTGCATGTTTCACACTTGTGTTGTATTTTGCACACATTTGATGCTTCATGGGTTTTAAGGTGGCTTCTACATATGAACATAGTCCCACAAAAGCTGCATTTAGCATCACAATGATTTTGTATCTCTTGGCTTGTTTTGAAATCCTCCCCACAGAAGATACAGTCCATTTGTGTAGGAGGTTTCATCAAAATTTTAGGCACCATTTTTGAATTTGCAACGAATACCCTGCATTTTCCAGATTTTTCATTGTTACAGTCCTGCATCTTTTTGTCAGGAATGAGTTTCTTATCATGCGTTTCTTTTACATGAATGGGTTTACTTTCATGCATTTCTTTTTCATGAATGAGCTTGTGTTCTAACAAGGTTTCCTTTTCAGTAAATACCTGGTCCCATGTTTCACACTTGTGTTGTATCTTGCACACGTTTGATGCTTCATGAGTTTTAAGATGGCTTCCACATATAAACACAGTCCCACAAAAGCTGCATTTAGCCTCACGATGATTTTGTATCTCTTGGCTTGTTTTGAAATCCTCCCCACAATAGGCACAGTAGTATGATGAATGACATTTGTTCAAATTTTTGGGCATCACTTTTGAACTTGCGACAATGAGACTGCATTTTTCACATTTCTCATTATAACATTTAGGGTAATGAAAGGTTGGAGGTACAGTATTGGGTAAATAGATGAATTGCTTTCTGCACATAGAGCACTTAGCAGGACCATGTTTATATGTCTCCCAGGTAATTTTGAAATCGTTCCCACAGTAGTTACAGTGATAATGCACTACATGTCTTTTCTGATGTGCCTGAAGTGCGAACTCAGTTTGGAACTGGGACCTGCATGTGCTGCAATCATAGATCCGGTCAGAGGAATGTGAACGGACATGTACTTTCAATGTTGAGGCAGAAGAAAAGGTCTGTCCACAGAACGGGCATAAATAGGGTACGTTCTGACCCTTCTTAGGGACACTGGGTTCCAGGTCACAGCCTTCATGATAGGTCACTTGGTGTCTTCTCAGTCCCAAAGCAGTAGCAAAGATCTGTGCACAGTATTTACATATATGTCGTTCCTCAGGCTTCTTACGTGGTTTCTTACATGGTTTCTCACCATCAGGACTTGCACATCGTTTTTGGGGAGGGCTTGCTTGTTGGTTTATCACAATCCCCTTTCCGGTAAGATCAGAGACCTCAGACTTATCCTGTACTTGACTATTATGGGATGCTTCATGCTCTGCAAGGCGGGTTTTACAAAACGAAACAGCTCCACAGACCTTACACTTGGCATTGTAATGCTCTTTCCTCTCTGACCCATAATGGAAACCCTTCTCACAGTACTTACAATGGTAGGATAAAGGCTGGTGCGTTTCTGCGTGTTTTAGAAGTTCAGCATAAGTTTCACATTTCAGTCCGCATTGGGTACACTTGATGTCTAACTTAGTGCTGGGGTCAGACGTAGCTGAGTCTTCAACCGTAGCCTCTTGCCAGTGAGTTTTGTCATCCTTTTTCCTTTTTTGCAGTATTTTGTGACTGGTATGAGAAGTTGTGTCTCTAGCTTCATCTTCCTTTTTCCCTTTTTGTATTATTCTTTCACCAATATGAGAAGCTGCATGAGCTGTCAAATGAGTTTTACATACAAATATGGTTCTGCAAATCTTGCACTTTGCATCACTATGCTCTCGTTTGTCCTCTGCATTGGAAAAACCATCTGCACAGTAGAAACAGTGATGTGATAAATGGCGGACATGTGAGTTTAAATGTTCTGCAATCTCCTTTGATGTTGCGAAGGTTTTGCTGCATTTTCCACATGTCCAGGGTTTGCTCTCATTGTTATTTCCAGAATAATAAGATTCCGGGACATCGGGCTTCTCTGAGTACACAAATTCTTTTCCACAATTAGTGCATTCAGCGCTTTTCTGTTTATGCTTCTCTCGGCTGCTGTGGAAATCATTCCCACAGAACTGACAGTGGTAATGTACCATGTGCCTTTTCATATGCACTTGCAGTGCCTGCTTTGTTCGATATTGGCTCCGGCATGTGCTACACTTATAAATCCCCTCAGAGACAGTGGACTCCAAGTCTTTGTCTTTATGAAACCGGTCTTGGTGGTGTCCCAGTATCAAACTAGCAGAACTTGATACGGAAGACTCACAATTCTTTTCTGTATGAAACTGGTTTGGATGCCCTGTTCTGCTTGTGCCAGGCTCCTGTGATGATTTAGTCCTATGCTTACTGATAAAAGCTGGGTCTGAGGACTGGACAACATGTAAGATATTTTCTACATGCTTCAGCAAATGTTTTATCAACTCTTCTCTCGTCTCAAATCCCTTCACACACAAACTGCAGTAAGCTAGTTTCCCTTCAAGATGCATCAGGAGATGTGTCGGGAGTCCATCTTCATCTATAGTCTGATGACACAAAATACATAGATGAAATTGCTCCATAATATTTTCTCCTTGACTGAAGCGTGTGGGAGTTGAATATTCCCTGCTTTGAAACATGTATCCTCCTCAATCTCTGATGCTGCTTCATCTGAAAAGAGAATTTTAAAAATTGTACATTTACATAGGGAGACAGCCATAACTGTGGGCCATTCCAAAACAAGCAGTATGTCAGTAAACTGACCATTGCTCAAAAAATAAGAAATCCTCACTGATGGCAATAGCTTTCCAGCAGGCCTGCATTCATGTACCATGCCTGCATCATGCTAGAATGTATGCTGTGACATTCAGTACATGTACATATATGGTGCTGTGACCTATGCAGGTCCCTCCCTAAGCCTCCTCACTGCAGAGATCATGACACCCATCAGAGATTCACATGGGGACGAACCTGCCAAGTGACTACCGTAGAACCTCGCGTAGAAGCCGTGGCTTGTACGCAGGTCAGACTCAGTTTCTTTTGATACCTAACATGCCTATATAGGGTGCGGCTTATACAAACGTTTTTATGACTATACTACAGTACCAAGGTAGCAATTTTCAGACCCCCTCTGTCGCTTATATATACTCTGTCAAAGTTGCGGCTTATTCGTGAGTTAGGCTGATACGCGGGTGGGTTTTGGGGGGGGCGCAAAAATTTCCAACCCCTCCTGAGGCGGGGGCGTAAAAAAATTCTGACCCCTCTTGAGGGGGGGGCGTAAAAAATTTGGCCCCTTTTTAGCAAAAAAGCCTTTGCGTTAATATATAGGTAGTTCATCGGCGAGGGGGGGTGCAAGACATTCCACGCTCTCCCGGGGGGGGGCAAAAAACTTTTGCGCCTCCGGTCGAAATCTCACCACCCCCCCCCCTGTAATTGATAAATGAACACTCCCTTAACCAGGCTGTGTCTCACGAATATGGGCCAATGTTTTCGTCTATGACTGGGTGTGCAATCTATGACCAGGTGCAATCTATGACCGGCATGGAAGAAAACAGCTTATTTAAGGCAGATGTACATAGAAATGGCTGAAAAAAGATAATGGATGTATTGAGACTTCATTTTATTTTCATAGTTTCTATAATTATATTTCTATTTAACACATATAAAATAGAAAAGTCCATCTTGTAAGGTCATAGACGTCACTTTATAAGTAGCATCCATTTTAAACACCTACATTGTGGAAAGGAAGTGGAAATAATGACAGCCATCCACGTTAATTTATGCATCACATATTGTAGAACATTTTGTTAAAAAGGTATGTAAATCTGCCTTTAATAAATAAACCTTTTTCTGTCATGCCAGTCATACATTGCACCCGGTCATAGACATTCAACAGGTCCAAAACAGCACAAAACGGAAGGTTGTGCTTTTAAGAGGATTCACGACTATTACATCAAATAAGGTAATTTGATACCAAATATATGCCAACATCTTCCCACTTTTGATCATGTATTTTCATGGAAAATTGCCAAAATAATTAAAACTTAGAGACGCACAAGGCGAGGAGAAACCAGCGGCCTAAAAAGCTGTTAAAACAACTGTTTAATAATAAATTTAATATGGCAGATAGACAGAATAGTTTTAATGGCGGGGTTTAACTATATACGGTTAAAGAGAGAAAATGATGAAAGTCTTTTCCATACAAGGGAGTGGTCATTTATCAATTACAGGGGGTGGTGAGATTTCACACAGAGGTACGAACATTTTTTACGCCCCCTCTCGAGAGCGCGTATATCATTTTTTGCGCCCCCCTCCCCGAGGGCGGCAAAAATTGTCCCCCCCCCCTTTGAACTATAGTATCACGCTGGCTTTTTTGCTTAAAAGGGCTGAATTTTTTAAGCCCCGAAGTAACTAATAAATAAACACTCCCTAGGATGGCTATAAGTAGGGGGCAGTCCATGAAGTATGTAACGCTGGAGGGGGTGGGGGGGGTCTTGGTCAGAGTGTGACAAATAATGATGAATTAAGGCATGGTGGAAAGGGGGTGGGTGGGTGATGGTCCATATTTGGTGACATACTATATGGACGGCCCCTAGGAGGTCGCTGTGAAGGTGGGGTCGTCTCAAACTAGCAGGAGAGCGGTATACCTTTTGGACACAGAAAGCATGCCACAGTCAGCGGATGACCAGTTATACCCATTTACTATACGCAAATGTTATTACTAGAAGTAGATTCATACTTGCACACATGTCCATACAACATGATACTCTATATTGTTTGTACAGTGATGCCAATGTAACTATCGGCTAAATCTGACCTCTTTTCTTCATTCCTTTACCTCTGATGAGGTTGTGAATAAAAACAAATTGAATTGAATTAAAATTGGTAAGGCCCCACTGCTCCTTCCAAATGTTGCTACTTGTTATGACCAATGTTCACCCTGGGATGTTTATTTTGTAATATTAGTTGCCCATATGGCATTTCATATAAATTTGGAGCCCTTGATGGGGGGGGGGGATACTATGTGGATATAAAGATATGGCCATGTCGCTATATCAATTTGAATAAATCCCCAAAGTTTCATGTCACTATCTTATTTTTCCTTCTGTCCCATACCACTAAGCCACAAAAAAAGTCCATGTCGCCGTGTCGAATTTAGGGTTCTAGGGCCCAAATTTAACATGGTCCTGTCTTTATGCAGGATAAATGGAAGAATTTCAATTCAACTGAATTTAGGCCGCTTGAAATTAATCATCAGCTTTGCGGATAATTTTGGGGGAAAAGAGGTTCCGGCAGGAGGCTTATTTTATTTGATATTCTTTCTTTTGCCATGAAGGCGGCATATCTTTATTCTGATTCAGGTTTAAGATAATTTGGATGGTTGACATTAAATGGGGGGTAAAATAATTTTTAAATCTAGTTTCTAAACCAATTATTGGTTGAGATATGGTTACTTGTGCGTATCATGGCCATAATCTTTCTGAAAATACGAAATAAAAAGCACCCATGCAGCCCTTTTAACTGATGTGGGCGGTGTCTGAAAAGCTGATAAAGAAAGTAAGTGGCCTTATGATCTAGGCCCCTATATGAATTCATTTTATATAAAATGTTTCATTATAAAATGTACGCATTGTCAGAAAATGGACTACAGCACCAATTATTATAAAACAGTATAATATAATAATAAACTAGTTCTTTCCCATGGCAGTCCTACATTACACAGTTTTTCATTTCTACATTAAGTCAAAGATTCTAGGTCCAAGAGACCTGTGGGCCTGTAACTTAAGCATGGCCATAGCAGGCCTACCCCAATAGGCCTGGCTTGGAGACTTTCTGACCAATGCTCAGTGGTAAACATGCATCATCATTTTGCACACTCACCTATTTAATCATATTTCCCACTTGTGATGACTGGAAAATACGTATTAAAGTCAGAATCCTTGAAAACTGTGCTTTGAGAACTGTTTCTTGTTTTGCTTCAGCCACAGGATGTACATGCTGCCATCTAGCGTCCAACTCAGGAAGCTTTAGTTCTGGCTGTCCATACCAGGTGGCAGCACAGGTACGGTCATGTATTTCAGGCACATTTCAGGGATGACACCTTAATAGTGTGGAGTGATCATTTATCATGGAGAGTTCATTTATTAGTTACAGGGGGGGGTGTAAAATTTCCGACCCCTCTTGAGGGCGGGGGCGTAAAAAATGCTGACCCCTCTTGAGGGGGGGGCGTAAAAGCATTGATCCCCTTTTTAGCAAAAAAAAGCCGGTGCGTATAGTTCAAAGGGGGAAGGGCAAAAAATGTTAGCCGCCTTGGGCAAGGGGGGCGCGAAACGTTCCACGAGCTCTCGAGGGGGGGCATAAAAGAATTTCGCCCCTCCGCACAAAATCTCACCACCCCCCCTGTAATTAATAAATGAACACTCCCTTAGTTACAGGGGGCGGTGGGGGTTTTTTTTTGGGGGGGGGGGGGGCGGGAGAGGCTTAATTATTGACCCCTCCTGACGGGGGAGGGGCGCTTTAGGGTAAAAATAAAACTGATTTTGCGATCGTACAAACCATAAACTTTGAAAAATAAACTAGATGTGCGTCTGGCAGCCGACCCCCCCCCCCCCCCCCCCAACCATCTTAGTGAATTTTGGGTACGAAATAAAGGAGAAGCTTTACATTTCAGTCTTTAGTTTGGTGTGCTGTGAGGGATTCATTGCTAATAGGAGTTCTCTAAATTTTACCGTTAGATGTGTGCATTCTGTTTTGGGCACATTGCTCTCGGACATAACTTAAGGTTGATCGCTACTCTTAACTTTTCATCCATAGAATTTCCTAATTTTTTGCCTAATGGTAGTTTAGATCATAAAGGAAAGGAAAATGTAAAAAATCGGGGGGGTCCCGAGCTACTTTTTTTAATACAGATTTTTGAAAAAAAAAAAGTATTTTCTATTTTTGGCAAAAAATGCCAAAAATTGTGAAATTTTCACGATTTTTTTTCTTAGTGAACCACTGCCCACATCAATGTTATATTTGCAGTGAATAATCCTATATTGTGTCCTTAAATGCGAAAAATAAAATTATGGTCCAAACAAAACCCTTTTGTGAAGAAAAAGTGGTCGTTCTAGGACAATTGATTAAATTTGATGCTAAATTTTTCAACAAAACCTTAAAAAATAGCAAAAATAATCCATAGACTTTTTTTTTTACTTTCTCAAAAAATTGTTTAGATCATTTGCTAACATAAAAAAGTAATTTTGATAGGGGGTCCCGCGGATATTTTTAGGGTTTTGGGCCTTTAAAGATAAAAAATAGGACAAAAACTGTCTAAATCTCATATATAAAGGCCAAAATAATGGGTTAAAAGCCAAGGATCGGGGTAAAAAATGTATATAATTTATAATCTTGGTTGTTTGAAGCACAGTGATGAGATCTGTATCAATCTCGATAATGATTTATTGGTAAATAATTCCAATATTCTAATTTATGTTAAAAATAGCAAATATCAGTGGCTCCAAATATATCAAATATTCAAAGTGGAATAAAATGCTCAAATTTGCTCGTAATTGTCCAATTTTTGGATATGGCTTAGTGTTCATGTATATGGATCTAGTTCCCAAGTATCAGCCTATTCTGACAATTTTAAGCTATATGCGCAGAGAGCTGCGCAGGAGTCCATTTTAATGAGTAGCGATCAACCTTAAGAATGGTGCATTCTGGCACATTGCTCAGTCTATACGAAAAAGATTTCGCCTTGCAGGACATTCGGTCCTGCAGATTTGTTCTTCTGCAGGCCCGGCTAAATGTTTGCAGGCCCGGATACCCAGAGGAAATGATTGTATTGAAGGAAGTGATGATGAATAGAGGTTACTGGTATATTCAAATAATTTTGATGATTACAATTGTATAATTTTGGGTAACTTTCTACAAAATATCCAGGCTTTCTAGTTTATTCTCTAGAAACCTTAATAATGGACCGATTTACAAGCCGTAAAACTGGCATGTAGACAAGGATCATAGCCAGCCATGGTGGCCAGCAGACACAGACTTTCTGCAGGACCAGAAGGCTGTTAGACGGCTATAGCCGGTGTCTGGCAGGTTTTCGAATAGACTGATTGATTTAGGAAAATTTAGAAATTCTATTTTTATAATGGTATATTCTGAGGGGTTTGGGAGCATACTGCTCACCCAAGATTTGGAACTCCTACCTTTTAGATACATGTAGATGTATTATGATGGCTTGGGGAGCATGTTGTTCCAGGAAAATTTAGAAATTTAACCTATTAGTTAACTCAGATGTATTCTGATTATTTTGGAAGCATGTTGCTCCAGGAATATTTTGAAAATCTACCTTTAGATTGGTGCATTTTGTGGTGTTTTTGGGGCATATTTTTCTGGAGAAATTTGTGATTCTGTAGATTGGTATATTTAGAGGGGATCATGAGACAATGTTCCAAGAAATCTGAGGAAATTTACTTATGGATTGGTGTATAGTTTCTGGGCATGTTGCACCACAGAATATGGGCATTTTACTTTCAGATTGGTGCATTCTGTGGGTATATTGCTCCAGGAAAAGAATTGGGGAAAAAACATTGTTATATGGGTGTGTGCTGAGAGGTTATGGGGATAATTTCACTGGGAACACTGCAAAATCTACTTAAATAGTCCTAACGTTGGTTCTAATTGGAATATTTACAGAATTCCTTCAGCTTTAGAAAGCCCAAACTTTCCCTAATGTCCCTGTCGCATTTTCCAAGACCTCTGTCGCACATTTTTTGCGACATTGCGCCAGCTGCCCAGCCCTGATTATTTTTTCTAATCTGAACCCTGTCTTTTTTAGAGCCCTACTGGAAAAACAAAAAGAATGGGTGCCTTGCCCTTCCTCTGTTGAAACGTCTAATGTCGAGGTATGATGTACTAATTTATTTAATCAAACTATTTAATCAATATAGAGAATGATTTAATGGAATATATTCTTTGATGATGTGATGGCAGTTGCAACTCACTGAGAGGCTAGTTAACAATGGCCACGAAGACCTCAAAAAGGCAGATTTCGAATCCCTGGTACTCCCCTTATGAATGTAATTGTTATACAATTCTCTTTGAGATGAGGGTGAAAAGGTGTGGGTATTTCAAAATGATTCAGTTTAACATTCATAAACATTTCTGGTAATTTACTATCAACGTTCAACTTATTAAGGTCTTGTATTTCCTGTACACTTATACCTCTGTATTCTTCTATATGATGAACCTCTTACATCAATGAGTTTTAATGACCTGAGAATGATAGCCGTATTCCTGCAGCTATTGGTTGCTGTTTTATCATGTTGAATCAATAAGTAGATCCAAGAGACTTGGAGTCAAATTATTTCAACAATATGTCACATTTGCCAGGAGTTTTTGCTCTTCGGTGCCTTATGTTCATGATTCTAACTCATGATTTTAACTCATAAATCAAATATTTCACATGTCTCACATGATTAAGGGAGCACAGAGTCTAAATCATTTTGTTTGTGGCCCCGGTCTATATGTTTTTGTAACGCTTGAGTAGAAGAGTAAGACTTTATACAGTATTTACATTTATGTCTTTTCTTGGGATGAGTGAGTATGTGTTTTAACAGTGCTTCCTTGTTGGTAAACACCTGATAACAGATGTTGCACTTGTGTACTTCACCGGTATGCATAGCTTGATGGGTTTTAAAGTGGTTCCCACATATAAAGGTAGCTCCACAAACTCGGCATTCAGTGTTTCTATGATTTTGTGCCTCCCGTTGGCTGTAGAAACTTGTCGCACAGTAATTACAGTGGTGATAGACAACATGCCTTCCCCTATGTACTTTCAGCTCAGAGTCTGTTTGAAATAGGCTCTCACATATACTACACTCAAAAGTCCCCTCAGAGATATTGGATTCGTATTTACAGTCATTTACCTCTTTTCCATGAATAAGATTATTTTCATGCATCTTCTTTTCATGAATGATTTCATGTTCATGCATTTTTCTCTCATGAATGATTTTGTGTTCTAAAAGGATTTCCTTTTCAGTAAATACCTGGCTGCTGGCGCATGTTTCATACTTATGTTGTATCTTAAACACATTTGATGATTCATGAGTTTTAACATTGTTACAGTCAGGCATCTTTTTGTCAGGAATGAGTTTCTTATCATGCGTTTCTTTTCCATGAATGGGTTTACTTTCATTCATTTCTTTTTCATGAATGAGCTTGTGTTCTAACAAGGTTTCCTTTTCAGTAAATACCTGGTCACATGTTTCACACTTGTGTTGTATCTTACACACGTTTGATGCTTCATGAGTTTTAAGGTGGCTTCCACATATGAACACAGTCCCACAAAAGCTGCATTTAGCCTTACGATGATTTTGTATGTCTTGGCTTGTTTTGAAATCCTCCCCACAGTAGGTACAGTAGTTTGGTGAATGACGTATCTTCAAATCTCTGGGCATCACTTTTGAACTTGCGACAATCAGACTGCATTTTTCACATTTCTCATTATTACATTCAGGGTAATGAAAGGTTGGAGCTTCAGTAGTAGGTAAATATATATACTCTTTTTTGCAGATAGAGCATTTAGCATTACCATGTTTATACCTCTGCCAGATAATTTTGAAATCGTTTGCGCAGTAGTTACAATGATAATGCACTACATGTCTTTCCAGATGTGTCTGAAGTGCAAATTCAGTTTGAAACTGAGACCCGCATGTGTTGCAACCATAGATCTGGTCAGAGAAATGCGAATGCACATGTACTTTCAAGGTTGAGGCAGAAGATAGGGTATGTCCACAGAACAGGCACATATAGGGTACATTCTGACTCTTTTGGACACTGGGTGCCAGGCCACAGCCTTCACGATACTGCTCTTGGTGTCTTCTCAATCCTGGAGCAGAAGCAAAAATCTGAGCACAGTATTTACATATATGTCGTTCTTCAGGGTTCCTTCTTGGCTTCTTACCATCAGTACTTGCCCTTCGTTTTCGGGGAGGGCGTGGTTGCTGGTTTAATGGAATCTCCTTCCTGGTAAGATCAGACTTCTCAGGTTTATTGTGTACTTGACTAGTGTGGGACGCTTCATGTACTGCAAGGTGGGTTTTACAAAACGAAACAGTCCCGCAGACCTTACATTTGGCATTGTAATGCTCTTTTCTCTCTGACCCATAGTGGAAACGGTCTCCACAGTACTTGCAGTGGTACGATAGAGGCTGATGTGTCTTTCTGTGCTTTAGAAGTTCAGCGTATGTTTCACATTTCCGTCCGCATTGGGTGCACTTGATGTCTAACTTAGTGCTGGTCTCAGGCGTAACTGAGTCTTCACCAGTAGGGTTTCCCGACTCTTGCCAGTGAGTTTCGTCTTCCTTTTTCCTTTTTTGCAGTATTTTGTCACTGGTATGAGAATTTGAATGTCTTGTTTCATCACCCTTTTTCCTTTTTTGTATTATTCTGTCACTGGTATGAGAAGCTGTGTGAGCTGTCAAGTGAGTTTTACACACAAATATGGTTCTGCAAATCTTGCACTTTGCATCACTATGCTTTCGTTTGTCCTCCACATTGGAAAAAACATCTGCACAGTAGAAACAGTGATTTGATAAATGGCGAATATGTGAGTTTAAATGTTCTGCAATCTCCTTTGATGTTGCGAAGGTTTCACTGCATTTTCCACATGTCCAGGGCTTGCTTTCGTTGTTATACCCTGCATAATAAGATGTGGGAACATTGGGCTTTTTTGAATACACAAATTCTTTTCCACAATAAGTGCATTCAGCGCTTTTCTGTTTATGCTTCTCTCGGCTGCTGTGGAAATCATTCCCACAGAATCGACAGTGGTAATGTGCCATGTGTCTTTCCATATGCACTTGTAGTGCCTGCTTAGTTTGATATTGCCTCCAGCATGTACTACAGCTATAACTCCCCTCAGAGACAGTGGACTCCAAGTCTTTGTCTTTATGAAACCGGTCTTGGTGGTGTCCCAGTATCGGACTAGCAGAACTTGATACGGAAGACTCACAATTCTTTCCTGTATGAAACTGGTTTGGATGGCCTGTTCTGCTTGTGCCAGGCTCTTGTGATGTTTTAGTCCTATGATTACTGATAAAAGCTGGTTCTGTGGACTGGACAACATGTAAGATATTCTCCACATGCTTCAGCAAATGTTTTATCAACTCTTCTCTCGTCTCAAAGCCCTTCACACACAAACTGCAGTAAGCTAGTTTCCCTTCAAGATGCATCAGGAGATGTGTCGGGAGCTCATCTTCATCTATAGTCTGATGACACAAAATACATAGGTAAAATTGTTCCATGATATTTTCTTCTCAGCTGAATCATTTGGGAGTTGAATGCTCCTCGCCCTGAAACTTGTATTCTCCTTGCTCTCTGATGTTGTTTCACCTGAAAAGAGAATAAAGATATTTGTACATTTACATAGGGAGATGGCGACCACTGTTGGCCTTTTTTTTCTCTCTTATTACTTAAGTGGGGAGCAAAGAGGTAGGGAAATATAATCTGAACTCAGTTTTAGGAATCAAGGATTAGAAAAAACATTCTTCAAATGTAAAGGAATTGATAGGGATTAATAAATGTGGTGAATATGTAGGTTTTCTCTACTAATTTCATTTGTGACTCTGTAAGGGAGTGTTCATTTATTAGTTACAGGTGGGATGGTGGGTTCGGGGTTCGGGGGGGGGGGGGGGAAATTTCCGATCCCTCCTGATGGGGGGGGCGTAAAAAATTCTGACCCCTCTTGGGGGGCATAAAAAATGTAGCCCATTTTTAGCAAAAAAGACAGCGTGCTACTTCAGTTCAAAGGGGGATGGGTGAAAAATGTGGGGGCGCGAAACGTTTCACGCGCTCTCGCGCGAAATCTCACCACACCCCCACACCCCCCCCCCCCCCCGTAATTAATAAATGAACGCTCCCTAAGCTTCAATTTGATACCAATATGCTCATGTTTTTTATCTTGTCTTTTTATGGAAATTTGAAAAAAAAACTCCTCAAAAGACAATGTTTTAAAATGTGTGCGCTAATGAAAAACCAGTGGCCAAAACAGTTGTCAAAACAACCGTTTAATTATATGTTTTGATATGATAGAGAGAGGGAATAGTTTTAAACAAAAATTAGAGGGCTAAGTTTCATTAAATAGATACAATTGTATAGTCTTTTCCACCCTTTCTTTATATATAGGCCCCATTTCAGTCTTTAAAAAGCTTGCTGGTAAGGACGTCATCTGGTCAAAGACGTCACCCGGTCAAAGGCTATGCAACTGTATTGATTTCATGGGACTTTGCCATAAAGCTGGTACCCATTTTAAGAGAATGCTATATATTAGTATATCTGCCGAATCTACCGCAGTCTAGAAAAACCCCTCCTTCTGCACTCCCATAGCACATTTAAATCACTATTAAGGTGGGTCGCTACCCTTTGATCAAAGTTAACAGAATTTCTTAATTTTTTTTTCTAGAGGCAGTTTAAATCATACAGACAAAATAAATGAAAAGAAAAATGGGGGGACCTGAACTACTTTTTGAAATATCGAATTTTGAAAATTTAAAGTATTTTTATTTATTTCTAAAAACTAGAAAAAATTGTGAAAACTTTGGTGGTTTTTTTTCATATCAACCATTATGCACAGCAATGTAAAACTTCACATGTGACACGCCTATATGTTAGACTTTAGAGTAAAAATAATTTTACAGTTGTAGGCTATGGCATTCTGGGTAAAAATATGATGACCCGGGAAAGAGTAGGAATAAATTGTCATTATTTTGTAGTCTTATTGGCTAAAAATTGTATTCAAAATTAACAGAATTTTTTTTAACTCTCTCAAAAGATAGTTTAGCTCATTTGCTAACATATAAAAGTGATTTTGATAGGGGGTCCCGGGCATATTTTTAGGTTTTTTGGCCTTTGAAGTTAGAAAATAATGCGAAAACGGGCTGGATTTCATATTCAGAGCATAATCTTATGAGTAATATCATCAAAATCTTGCTCTTAAACTTCCTCATTAAATAACCTTGGTTGTTTTAAGCAACTTAATATGCTCTGTAGTATTTCTGAGAAGATTCATTGGTAAATAATGCCAGTGTACTAATCCATGTCAAAAATAAATATATCAAATTTTAAAAGTCCCATAAAATGCTCAATTTTACTTGAATTTGCCTAATTCTTCAATATGATAAGGGGAACTCATTTATGTATCAAACTATGCAATATGGGCGCATTCTGATACTTTTAGGCTGCATGCGCAGAGACCTGCGCAGTGGGTTCGTTTTCAACAGGTAGCGATCCACCTTAAACACAACTGTTGGGTATTGATTCTATTGAATCCAACTGAATATCATATGGCTGGTTGTCTATTACCTCCATAAATCCCTTTACATTTTAAGAATGTTTTTCTAATTTTTCAGAGAGGAAAACCTCCCTATACTAGGCTAAAGGCCGATCCCTCTGATAGAGACAAATTTAAAACCTGAATTATGGTTACATGTATAATCTCAGAACGAGGTCGACTAATCAGAGAGGTTTTATTGTCTTTAGTATCTTTAAAGTCTTTTAAACAGACTATACTAGTCAGTGAGTATACAATGATGATTGATATACCAATGTATGACAGGTGATATTTCACTAAGGGAGGATTCATTATTTAAGGCAGGGGTGGGGGTGAGCGTTTGGCAAATTGAATACGTCAAAAATAATTGCCCCCCCCCCCTCGGAATAGATTGAAAATAAAAGGCCCCCCCCCCCCCTCGGAATAGTTTTTTTTTTTTAAAGCGCCCCTCATCCTGGATCGTTTTCAACTTTATTACAAAAACAATCTTGGTGTATACTAATTGTAGCCCATGCGTTTAATCCTCGAAACCTTTTTACCTACAAATTACTACCTTGCAATAAATACATACATTTGTAAGGTATTTTAGTGTAAACGTCTCATGATACTTAGTAGTGAGTGATAATAGTCAAACCTCAGACACTCGACACTCGTTTTTTGACTTACATACCGTTGAGTTTAAGGCCCTCAGTGCTTATAAATTGGAAGCTCCTGTCCCCTCAGTGCTTACATGAGGCCGGCACTTTTTTGATACTGACAAAACGGTGGGCTATTCTGAATGTCAAAACTGATGCAGTGAGAAATTTGCTGGGAGTTTCAGGAAAATTTTTGAAATTTTTGAAAATATTGTCATAATTTGGTAGAATATAACACAGGCTGTTACTGAAATTCGCGACATTTCAACGTACTAAATTTGCGACATTTTTTGGAATACCCCTACAAAAAAGGCCTCCCCTAAAAATAGGGTAAAAAAATAAGGCCCCCCCCCCTTTGAAATTGAATAGGGTAAATGTGGGTAATATCGCTCATGTGGTAATATCGCGCACCCCCCCCTAAAAGGCACATTTTTCAACTTTGAAAAAAAATAAAAAAGATTTTAGTTTGCCACGTTTTATTAAGTATCATTTTAATACATTTCATTTACCTGTGCTATACATGTATGTCATGAACCAGAGATGAACAAAATCACCTAATAATTGGTATTTTCAATACTTGCTAAATCAGCAGTTTCTATACTAATTCCCATAGAGCTTATATCGCTCAGGCATGTTGTTATATCGCGCACATGTTTATAAAATAAAAAATAATATACCAAATAACAGTAAAATGAGTCAAATAGTGTTAAAGGGTAGATTTGTATGTTGTCTAACACTGGTGTAAATTTGGGGATGCTGCTGCTCACCAAACAGGTGTGAGAGCATTTGGGGTTAACCACCCTGTTTTCACACTTTTGGGTGTGAAAACAGGTGAGCGGATTTACCCATATGGTCAAATACACTGTATATCAATGGGTGAGTGATATAACACAAAGGTGTGAGCGATATAACAACAATACTAACGATATAACCCAAATATTTAGTCATACTTTTAGGCCCCTGCTTACCATATAGGTGGTTGCAATAAAGATTTATTTTTTTCTCCATTTTTTCAATTTTCAATATTTTTTTTTAAAATTTCATATAAAAAGGGTTCATAATGACGATGGGCTAGAGTAATGAGGAAGATTTGGGTAATATCGTCACTAGGTGCGCGATATTACCCACATTTACCCTACCCCTAAAAAAAATTTGCCCCCCTCCCTCAAATGCTCACCCCGACCCCAGCCATAAATAATGAACCCTCCCTAAATAGGTATCTTAATATGGTCCAAAGTATGCTGGAACTGTGGTCCAGGTGGGGGCCAACTAAGGCCCCAAAACTCTGGGGTCGGTTTATAGGCAGGTTTTATGAACTAATTTTTATTTGGGCACCTACAATGCTTTACATCTCCTCAAGAAGTCAAAAGTTTTAGGTCCGTGAGACCTGTGGACCCTACCAGGGTGGCATAGGCCTACCCCAATACACCTGACTGAGAGACTTTCTGACCAATGCTCAGTGGTAAACATGCATCATCATTTTGCACACTCACCTATTTGACAATATTTCCCACTTGTGATGAATGTAAAATACGTATTTAAGTCAGAATCTTTGAAAACTGTGCTTTGTGAACTGTGTGTTGTTTTGGTGCTGACACAGGATATACATGCTGCCACCTAGCGTCCACTACATGAAGCTTTAGTTCAGACTGTTTACACCAGGTGGCAGCATGTACATCCTGTGTCAGCACCAAAACAACAAACAGTTCACAAAGCTCAGTTTTCAAGGATTCTGACTTAAATACATATTTTCCAGTCATCACAAGTAGAAATGGTATTAGGTAGGTGAGTATGCAAATCAGTGACACAGGTGTAACATTGGTATTTGGTCACATGTTCTCTAAAACAGTAGGTGGAGGCTTGTGTTATGGTGGACGTGGTAGGCACACACTGACACAGGTCTCAGGGACCTACCCAAGTAGCAAACCGAACTGGGCCCCAGCTGGGCTGGCAACTGGGGACAAGTTGGGCTGCCCCACTGGGGCCCTTCGAGAACGGGCACTGGGCAAATGTCCGCGCCCAAGCGGGCTAGCCCAAACTGGGCCCAGGACGGGCCCCACTATCATATTTTAGGTTTACAACTTACATAACAGGCCAGTTTTTTTATTTAATTAATACATTCCCATTTTATTGATTTAATGACTAATATCTAAATGGGCATTGGACGGACACAGGTAGGGCTGGCCCAAGTTAGGATTCAGCTAGGATATCCCTGCAGGAAGCCTTTCAAGTCACACATTTTTCTTCTTAGAAGAAAGAAAATGCATTCATCAAGTTCAAGTCAGCAATGATAAGAATTGTGCAAGTGGCTATTTTATATATTATCAAACTCCATTGAAATATTTTCATAATTATACATATATTGATGTGGACTAACTAGTTAGTACTAGTATTGATCACCAGGGGGTAGTACCAGCCTTCCCGCCTTGACGCTGTGACGTCACTGACCCCTCCTTGGTATTGTAGGGATGTCATTGGTATCCAATTTATTTTGATTTCGATTATCACTATTTTAATGTCGATATTTAGATTATATAGGTTATTTCGATGTTAATGAAAGCTCTTAAAAGCTGTATAAAATCACTCGAATATGAACATTTAAAAAGTACATCTGGGTGAAGTTTGGAAAAATCTTCACATGCAAATAACTGGATATTGTAACTTTTACATGGTGATAGTTTAGGTATAAATATCATTGGTTGTATTTTTTCAGTTTTAGAAAGACAATCTCCCAGTCTATATTAAAGTGGGCTTAATTGTGTATCAATATAATGTCTTTATCGATGTAATAATTGGAATTACAAAAATGTTGATGCATTGTTTCGGGGGGCATCGATAAAATCCCTATGGTATTGTACACCGTTTAAACATACGAGAAACTTAAGGTATTTTGCTTCAAAATGTACACCAATGTAAGCTATTGACAAACTATCTAAAGTAAAATTTGAGTCTATACCCAGGTAACAAAAAACATTGTCTCAACGTTCACTTTTGGTTAATTGGACCAACGTTTTTTTATTTCCATTATTTTCTTCTATTTGCATTATTTGTGGAAGATGTGATTTTAGAAACGTTGGCTTGTTAGAAATAGCTTGAAAACTAACGTTTTTCAGGTAACCTGTATTGAACATTGCCTGTTTAATGATGTGTCATGTGCAGCATGCAGAGAATGATCATACTAAAACTAAAACTCTTATTCTTTTTCTAGGAAAACCAGCATCCGACAGCGAATATAACGCATATATTTCTCAAGGCAAAGAGCATTCCAACACTCCGACATACTTTAATTGAGAAGAAAATACCATGGAAGAATTGTATTTATGTACTTTGTGTGATGAGACTATAGATGAAGATGAGCTCCCGACACATCTCCTCATCCATCTGGAAGGGAAACTAGCTTACTGTAGTTTGTGTGTGAAGGGATTTCAGACCAAGGAAGAGTTGATTAAACATTTGCTGCAGCATGTAGAAAATATCCTACATGTTGTCAATGCCTCAGAGCCAGATACTGTTAGTAGGAATAGAACTAGAACAGCACTGGGGCTTAATACAAGCAGAATATTTTACCAAGGCCAATCGCATACCAACAGGAATGTAGACACCATTAAGATGTTTCCTAACTGTAAGAAAGAGTCGCCAATATCACGTTCTAGGTCCTTTGGGGAGACCTTTGATTGCAGCATATGCAGGCGCACATTCCAGACCCAGTCTAAGCTTGAAGTACATATGGAAACACATGTCCTGCGTTACAACTGCCAGCACTGTGGGGAAGGTTTCCATAGTAACCAGGAGAAGCAAAAACATAACAATCCTAGATGCAAGATTTGTGGGAAAATAATTGTCTGTAAGGGTCATCTTCACACCCATTTAGCAAGACACGCTGAATACCATGTAGGGAAGAGCTTATATGTTGTCAGAGACTCAGATTTTATTAGTGAGGATAAAGCTAGAACAGGACAAGAGCATGGTGCAAGCACAGCGTTTAATCAAAATGCCTCAGACTCAGATTCTGTCTTTCATCACAATGAGTACCATACAGAAGAGGATGAAGAGGTCACAAATAGGTTGGCTGATTCTACAACAGAGTTTCCAGTGTCAACCTCTACTACTTCTGCCACTCCAATAGTGATAGCTCCCCAAGGCCAGAGTCATGAAGACACTAACTTGGAGTCCAATGTCTCTAAAAACACTTACGAGTGCAGCGCATGCCGGAGCCAATTTCTAACCAAGGCTGAGCTTCAAGTACATATGAAAACACATTACCAGTGCAACTATTGTATTACATATTTTCTGCACCCATGGGAGAAGCAAATTCATTGTGCACTCGGGAAATCAAAATGCAAGACTTGTGGGGTTGTACTTGTTTGTGAAACCCACCTTAAAACCCATGAATCTACAACCCATGGAACCTCACATAGTCCCAAAGTCCAAGATAAACATGAAGTTTGTGAGGAAATTGTTACTCCCAAGGACAACATCACCAGTCACAAGGGCACTAAAGTCTTCACCCCACCACCAAACCTGTTAGACCATCAGTATCACAAGGACAGCAGCTGGCAGGCCATGTCAGCTAACAAGGCTTATGTATGTGGCACTTGTCTACACCCACTTTTTACAAAGCAGCTACTTGAAGAACATATGAAATCACAATGCAAGATTTGTGGAAAAGTATTCGCCTGCAAGACCCGGTTAACCGGCCATGAAGTCTCACACCCTGAGTGCAGCTTATGCTTGGCCCAATTCCTAACAGAGGCTGATCTTCGAGTACATATGAAAATACATTACCAGTGCAAATACTGTGGTAACTATTTTCAGCACCTATGGGAGAAGCAAATTCATTGCGCAACCGAGAATTCAAAATGCAATACTTGTGGGATTAAACTTGTCTGTAAAGCCCACCTATATATCCATAAATCTACAACCCATGAAACTTCACCTACTGGTGAAGCACAAGATAAAGATAAAGTATGTGAGAAAGTCAATATTCCCAAGGACGGTAGCTTAGATACCATTGCAGCTAAGAAGATTCATACATGTCAAACATGTTTGGAGCAATTTGATACCCAGCAACTACTTCAAAAACATGTCCAAACACAATGTAAGATTTGCGGGAGTATATTTGTCTGCGAGACGCGTTTAACTGTCCATGAACTCTCACACACTGGTGGTGCTCAACATGAGACCCATACCCAGACACACCGCCCAGTGAATCACCCAGACCAACCTGCATGTAAATACTGCGGAACAACATTTTCTTCTGCTGCAAGGTTTAGAAGCCACCAGTGTCCTAGAGACAAGGGCTTAGAGCAGATTGATTTTGAGAAGGATCATGCCTCGAGTGCATGCAGACCACAGTTTAAGGCAGAGTCTGTCCTTCAAAAAGATGAACTTCAAAAAGATGACCAAATTAAATGTAAGTTCTGCGACCATACCTTTTCTTCTAGTCTGGAAATGAGAAGCCACCAAAAACAGTATCATATTGTCGGTAAAAAGACCTATGTATGTAGCATATGCCAACAGTCATATAAAAGCAATCCTGCATTTCAAGCACATATGGAAAGACATACGCTACGATTCCACTGCGAATTTTGCAGCAAAGATTTCCATAATGCGTGGGAGAAGCAGAAACATGATGATTCCACATGCAAGATTTGCGAAAAGCAATTTATTTGCGACATCCATCTTACCACTCATTTGGCTGTGTCTGATGTATGTGGGAAGGACTTCAACAAAGAACTGGGTGTGTTAAACCACCAACATCATTGTAAAACCTGCGGACTGGGGTTCTCTAGCAAGGTGGATTTAAGATGTCACTCCTGTGAGGGAGACACAGCTTTACACCCCACCTTTGTAGTGGGTCATGGTTCAGCTACCTTCTCTGCAGTCTATTATTCCGGCAAGCGAATTTGCAAGGACATCAAACGTTGGACATGTGCAAAGTGCAATCAAACCTTCGCAACATCGAAAGAAGCAGCTGACCACTAGAAGACACACGCTGCTTAACCCTGTAAGGACGGCATAATGCATTAATGCATCATGCCCTTGGTCGTCATTATGCATCAATGCAGCCCTGGCGAGTAAACTCACCAGTGTTTCATTCAAGTATCATACCGACCCTACAGGGTTAAGACACCTCCGAAGGGTCGTCTTGATGCACCAATGTAACACCGGCGAGTTACTCGCCGGGGCTGCATAAAGAATTATATCTGTGACAACTGTGGCCAAAATTTGGGCAACTTTGTTGACCTGTAGGCCTATAATCCGCCATAAACACTGAAGTATTAATCATAAAAAACAAAAAACATTTTTAAATATGAAGACAATGAGGAAGAAAAAGGCTGAACCAACACTTGTCTTGTTCCTGGGGCATAATGACATGACCCATGGTTAGACTATAACCTCTGTAGCCTGAGTATCAAACTGGTCTTTGCAAGACTTCTGGCCAGGCCTCCAAAATGAGCAAAGCTATGCAGCATTATTTTTAGTAGGCAAAAAATTTAGTATGGGGCCATGTTTCCTTGTTGCATCAAAGTTAATATTTTGTTCTCTTTTATTCCTCTTTCTGCGTCATTTCCTGATACAGGAAAAGATCTAGTCATAATATACAATGTGTCTGTAAACAATTTTCAAATCACAGAAATCTAACTTCAGTTGATAACTGTTTTCCAACAGAAGTACACATTTTCTATGGTGATACCACTAAACAACAACATGAACTCGATGTGTAACTGCATCAATAGATTTATTCCATCTCCCAAGAAGTATATAAATGACGCGTAACATACTTGTGTATCCGGTTTATGAAATACGATCATATCAGAGCCTAGAACCACAGATACTAAATTGTAAAACTTAAGGTTTATAGTAAATAAAAGTCAAATTGATTTTTTAAAAGTATTTACTTTGTTGCACTGCTCAGCCACCATATATTTTGTGTTCATTACTGGACATCGATTCTCTGTCTCTTTGTAGCTCTATAGTGATTGATGCCCAGTTTTATACTTCAGACCAGTGGCTCATTTTGGCTGTTTTTCGCCTCACAGATTGCTCCTAGCGCAAAATCCTGACTAGGTGCAAATATATTCTCTATGCCAATGTGTAATATGAGGGTAGAAAACAGTGGAACCTCAGTTAGAAAAAATCCTACTGAACAGTTTTTGAGAAAATTAGGGTTTTGTTGCCCTTTTTTGCTGTTTTTAGTACATTTCCTACATAACCCGTGAACGTCAGCATTTCTCAATTTTCAGGTATTTAGAATTAGAATTTGACTTTTTTTTATTCGCAGTAGGATTCCTGAATACCGAGCCATTCTAGAAAAGCTATTCTTTGGAAAAAATACTTAGTATTTCTTGATGATTTTCGTTGCACAAATTTAGGTTGTAATATAAAAACTGCATTGTCATCCAATCAAAGTGTTTATGCACTGTTGATGGTCACCCCCTCCCACCCTCTTCACTGTGCATTGAAGGAGAACAGGCAGGGGAGGTACACGTGTCTGTATATAGCTGTTGACCTGGGTGCTGGGTGCATTTTTAATTTATGGGGTGCCAACTGTTCATGAAAGAAAATTCAAATAGATTTTTTTTTTTTTAGTATCAGATTAATGCAACTACAAGTCGTGATAGCACTTAAAGCATTCTATTTGCATTAATATGAATGGTGGCCACCTTATGGGGTGCCAAATATTCATGAAAGAAAAATTGATAAGAATTTGTTTTTTATTAGCATTAAATTGATGCAACTACAATTCGAGATTGCATTTCAAGCATTGGGGCATTCAATGAATGGTAGTCATCTTAAATATATGGGGTGCCAACTGTTCATAAATAAATAAAAGAATAGAATTAGTTTTTTTATTAGTATCAGATTAATGCAACTACAATTTGTGATTGCACTTAAAGCATTGTGGCATGCAAAGACTGGTAGCCACCTTGAATATATGGGGTGCCAACTGTTCATGAAAGAAAAAAAAGAAAGTTTTTTTTTTAAGAATCAAATTAATGCAACAGCAACTCAAGATTGCATTTTAAGCATTATGGCATTCAATGATTGGTGGCCATCTTGAACCTATGGGGTGCCAACTCTTCATGAAAAAAACAACTAAATTGGATGTTTTTAACAGTTTAAAATTAATGCAACTACATTTCAAGATTGCATTTAAAGCATTGTGGCATTCAATGAATGGTGGCCATCCTAAACCTATGGGGTGCCAACTGTGTTTGAAAAAGGTATCAAATAGAAATGTTCTTATATAGATATCAAATCAATGCAACTACAATTCTTCATTGCACTGAAAGCATTGTGGCATTTAGTAAATGGTAGCCATCTTGAATGGGTTGAATGAAGGAAAAATCAAATAGGATTTGTTTTTTTGATAGTATCAAATTAATGCAACTACAAGTCAAGATTGCATTTCAAGCATCAGGACATTCAATAAGTGATAGCCATCTTGAATCTATGGGATGCCAACTGTTCATGAAAGAAAAATAGAATAGATTTTTTTTTATTCGTATCAAACTACTGCAACTGCAATTCGAGATTACATTGAAAGCATGGTGGCATTCAATCAATGGTTGCAATCTTGAATTTCGAAATGAACATACACACAGACATATAGGCATGAACATGGTGTTCTCCTTCATATAGATATTCATGGATTTCTACTTCTAATAAATATAGCTTTCTGTTACATGGATGTCGATGTCCAGTTTTAGATATATATCCATATAGTGCATTGGAGTGCTATAATGTTGGACTGCTGTATATTTATAATTATACCATCGATCGGACACATGGGTATATTTGTTTGTACATTACTCATCACAATACATGTTGGTGGTACATATGTAAATATGTATTCCTTTTCGTTTTGTTCAACAAAAAATATCAAAACCTGGTACTGTTTACGAGGGACATTTAAATCCAAGTAAAATCTTATTGTCATAATGAACACGTTTTTCTAGCATTATTAATGTGAGCAAGTAGCAAAAGAGTTTTCAATATATAGCATTTTTTTGTTCAGAAGCCTAATATTTCAATGAAAATTTCAAAAAAGGAAATTTGGTGCAATTTTGTCTATGTTGGTCTTGCCAACCCGGCGTAAGAGACTAGGGATCGGGGATCCCCTAAAAAGGCTTATTCATAAAGAACAGTCAGGAAAATGTTCATATACAATATTAACCTGCACTCTATTTTCATATACATGGTATATCAATGAATTGTTATCAATAAAAATGAAACACAAACATATTTTCTTACGTATCATTTAAATTTAATAGTGCCCCTGACTCAGACTCTGAGAGAAATTAAATAGATGCATGTTGCATTTGTCTCTACTGATAGACTACAATTGAAATAATTAAAAAATTCATTCAGGTGGCATCAGTGGATTTTCTATGTACATGTATTAAATTCAATACCATATCAGAGGTTTTTAACACAAAACCAATCACTGTGAAATCCTCTGCTTTTGGATAACATCAGCTGTGGGGTTGGAGAGGGGAAGGGGAACTACTTCTCAATTAAACTCACAGATGCAATCCTTAAAGTACCGTAAATTCTCGTGTATAAGCCTAACTCGCGTATAAGCCGCACCCCGACTTTTGGCCGATCCTATAGGCCGCACAGGTAATCTGAATATGGTAGCTTTAAGTATTGTACCCGTGGCTAAAACTCGCATATAAGCCGCACCCCAACCCTGGGTTGATCTTATAAGCTGCACCAGTGATCTGACCCTAGTACTAGCCGCGGCTTATACGCAAGAATTTACGGTACTCAGATCTTCAGTTATACGTACACTTTGTCCACAAAGTAATGGTTCAAGGACTTTTGTGGTTTTCAAGTTATCAAACTGTCGGAGTGATAAAAAATCTAAAATAAAGTTGTGTCTAGGTATCCGACCGACCCTATTTTCCGCGCCTACCCTACTTCTTTTTGAGAGGTACTTTTGGGATTCTGGTATCAAATAACCGAAAATTAACTGAAATACAGTTTTTACTCAACCTCCCTTGGGAGACCCTTTGTATTATGAAAGTCCTGTTTTTCGGGGGGACAATGGATGGTGTACACATAATAAGTGGCTTAAGCCCACAATGGACGATGCCTAAAGATGAGATGAATACTTCATATTTAGAAAAAGATGAGATGTTAAAGCATACACCTTTGGTATGAAAAACAGTTATAGAAATGATATTGGGATGCTTTTATTCACCAATGTCATTTAATCTAATTTTGATACAAAATATGCAGTAGATACAAAATATGCAGTAGATAGATCTCTAGTTGGTTTGAATGTTTCCAGTAAACAATAATGCTGGCACAATGATGTGAGTGGCCAGGTGATCCAGTAAGTCTGGTGGCTGAGTGAAGCCACTCACACACGTAGCACAGCCGGAGTAGTTCTGACCAGTGTGAATGACCAGGTGTGATCTTACAGCCAGGTTGTCTTCAAACTGCTGACCACAATGACAACATGTGTGCGGTTTCTCTCCTCTGTGTGTCACCATGTGTGTCTTTAAACGATCGAATCGTGTAAACTGTTTACCACATTGAAAACACGTGTAAGGTTTCTCTCCTGTGTGGGTCACCATGTGTGTCTTTAAGGTGCCTAACCGTGCGAAATGTTTACCACATTGAGAACATGTATGAGGTTTCTCTCCTGTGTGGGTCACCATATGTGTCTTTAAGGTGCCTAATCGTGCGAAATGTTTACCACATTGAGAACATGTATGAGGTTTCTCTCCTGTGTGTGTCACCATGTGCGCCTTTAAGTCACATGACCGTGTAAAGCATTTCCCACAATCTGGATATCTGTAAGGTTTTTCTCCTGTGTGCATTCTCATGTGTTTTTTCAAGTCAGTGGTCTGTGCAAACTGTTGACCACATTGAGAACATGTGTGAGGTCTCTCTCTTGTATGGCTCATCATGTGCATCTTTAAATTACTTGCCCATGCAAACTGTGTACCACATTCAGAGCACCGATAAGGCTTTTCTCCTGTGTGGGTCGCCAAGTGTAACTTTAAGTTATCTGCCCGTGTGAATTGTTCACCACATTGAGAACATGTGGGAGGTGTCTCTCCTGTGTGGATCATCATGTGTGTCTTTAAACGATCGAACCGTGTAAACTGTTTACCACATTGGAAACATGTGTGAGGTTTCTCTCCTGTGTGGGTCACCATATGTTTCTTTAAATTACCTGCCCATGCGAAATGTTTACCACATTGGAAACATGTGTGAGGTTTCTCTCCTGTGTGGGTCACCATATGTGTCTTTAATTTACTTTCATATGTAAACTGTTTACCACATTGAGAACATGTGGGAGGTGTTTCCCCTGAGTGCTGGGGCATCATGTTTGACTTTAAGTGGTCTACATGTATCACACTGGGGTTCTGTGCTTCCATCTTAGATCTCATGACACAGGGAAATACTTGGACGCTATTTTGCTGAGATTTCTCAATATTGCTGATATTGCGAGGACATTATAAACAGGAAATATCTGACAAAATGCAGACTTAGCGCTTTAAGGGAGTGTTCATTTATTAGTTACAGGCGGGGGGGGGGTAAAAATTTCCGACCCCTCCTGAGGGGGGGGGGCATAAAAAATTCTGACCCCTCTTGAGGGGGGGGTGTAAACATTTAAGCCCCTTTTTAGCAAAAAAGCCCGCGCGTTACTATAGTTCAAAGGGGTGGGAACAATTTTCGGCGCCTTCGGCGAGGGGGGCACAAAACGTTCCACGCGCTCTCCCCCCCACTGTAATTAATAAATGAACACTCCCTAATAACATACCCACTGAAGGGATATGGCTAAGACAGATATGATAGCCTGATAGCCCCAGTCTCAGCTGATGATGCTACACTGGAACGCTGCCTGGCAACACGCGACACACACGGAGATTCACAGGGCATCAACATCTCCTCTAACACCGCCAACTGTCATACAAGAAACTGCAAACTGGCTTGAGAGCTGTTAGGGCCGATCCTCATGGGATATTATCTTGACACTTCCGTTTCTGCAAGAAAAGGTGTCACCATTAATATGAATGTAGAACTAGCATTGTAGGCAAAACTAGTGGTCACAAGTCCTCCAAGTAATAGACAAGGACGACACAGGCATTTTAATGATTGACATACACAAATGTTAAAGAGACACGGTTTTAACGAGCTGCATTTTCTCTTTGTCTTTCCAATCTTAAATTTGATTCAATAACGACTCTCGGGCATGCTAGGTTGGACTGATTTCACAATTCTGACAAGTGGTCACATTTACCTTTATACCGGTAATCATAACAATAAGTACAATTATCACCAAAATCTTATCATTCAGAATCACAGGATATTAAGATGAAGTCTTACTAGCACTGATAGATATGTTGATTAGATTTATCAAAATGCACCAACATAAATACTGGTCAGGAAATTATTTGTAACTGGGTCTATACTCTAATTAGGAGTGCTTGAAACTCAACGCACTACCCTGCTTACTACATGTGATTGGTTTTTGATGAAAACACATTATGAGATGAATGAGTTTATGAGGATGTGCTGCTGATAGATTGCAGGGACGATACCTATGCTAGGACCTGGCACATCAATGGGCCCTAAATTATATCCTTCTATCACATCGGTGGCTTTTCAAATCTCCCTTATTCACGATGCCTCTCCCATGTGTGTGACCAAATGGGTGTTAAGATTACCGTCACATATGAATCCCTTTCTGCAAATTGTGCATCTAGAATTTGTATGTTTCTGCTTCTCCCACGCATTATGGAAATATTTGCTGCAAAAATTGCAGCGGAATAGCACTACATGTTTTTCCATATGTCCTTGAAGTGAAGACTCTTCTCTAAATGACCATTTGCATACACTACATACAGTCTTTGCGAAAACATGCAGGACAGTGGCAATGTCCTTCTAAAATGCCACCGGTCCAGCAGATTCACAGGTGTAGCAGGACCGAATGTCCAGTCACATTTTGGGCTTTTCTGAACTGAAAGAATTCAGTTGGGCTTCTAAAGCTGAAATATGTATGTCAATATATTGTGTAAAACTATATATCTACCCTAATTTGACCATAAATGATTACAATTAAAATTATTTTTAATGGACAAAACTCTTCTATACTTAAAATGCAGAAATCATCAGATATATGGCTATCCGGTCCTCCAAAAATGTAGCCGGTCCTTCAACATTGAAAATTTGCAGGACTGAGTGTCCTGTGGGATGGAAAAGTTTTCACAAAGGCTGTACATACATAGGTCTCCCCAGGGTCAGCGGGGACTGAGCACTTATCTTGATGATACTGTTCTTGGTGACTGCTCATTTCCAGGCAAGTAGAAAAGGTATTTTCACAGTACTTACATTTAAGTTGGTGTCTGTGATCAGCATCCGTATGTTTTAGAAGAACAGACTTTGTCTTAAATTGTTGTCCACATGAGGTACAGGCATAAGCCTTCTTGAGCTCAAAGTGATCGAAGCCCTTGTCTCTAGGAAACTGCTGGCTTCTAAACACTGGAGCTAACACCCTCTCACATACTTCATATGTATCTTGTGCTTCACCAGTATGTGAAGTTTCATGGGTTGTAGATTCATGGGTTGTCGATTCATGGGTCTTGAGGTGGGTTTGACAAAGAAATGCAATTCCACAAATCGTGCATTTTGAATTACTTAGTGAGCAATGACTTTGCAACTCCAATGGATGAAGGAAATAGGTAGCGCAGTAGTTGCATTGAGGATGTGTTTTCATATGTAGTTGAACCAGAGGCTCTGTTTTAAATCGGCACCGGCATGTGCAACACTCATAAGTTTTTTTCTTACAATCAGCCAGCATCTCTCTGTTGTCCACCTCCTTGTTTGTATGAGATTGTTCTTGATGCAATATCCTGCTTGCACCAGACTTATGTGCTGTGCTAGTCCTATTTCTATTGACAGAATCTGGGCCTGAGCCATTGACAACATGTAAGGTATTCTCTAGAGGTGCTTTCAGTGCATGCTTTGCTGTATGGGTGCCTAGATGGCCCTCACAGATAACCCTTTTCCCACAAATCTTGCATTTCGCATGGCTATGTTTTCGCTTTTCCCATGAAAAGTGGAAACGTGTCCCACAGTTATCACAGCGGTAAGGCGGGACATGTATTTCCATATGTACTTTGAGCTCAAACGTTGTTAGAAATGTGCACCTGCATCGATTACACTTATAAATTTTCTCGGAGACACTGGCTTTCAAGTCCTTGTCTTCGCGGTCCTGTGGTACGCTTGTCCTATTCCCACTATCAGAATCTGAGACATTGACAACATATAAGATGTTCTCTACATGCTTCAGCAAATGTTTTATCAACTCTTCTCTCGTCTCAAATCCCTTCACACACAAACTGCAGTAAGCTAGTTTCCCTTCAAGATGCATCAGGAGATGTGTCGGGAGTCCATCTTCATCTATAGTCTCATCACACAAAGTACATAGGTAAAATTGCTCCATGATGTTTACTTTGACTATTCTCTAACTGAAGCTCCTGTGAGTTGATTATGGTTCACGCTGGGACATATCTCCTTAGCTGGCTGTTATTTGTTCACCTAGAAAGGAAAACATCTTTTATTGAGACATCACATTAATATTTGAATGAGAAGAAATCTATTGAAAAATACTTATTATGAGGCAGAGTTTACCTGACAAGAATTTTTAAAATTCTATTCTTTTCAAACTTTTTCATTGCACAGGACAATTGGTCCCACAAATTTTCAATGTTACAGGATCAGCTACATTTTTTGAAGGACCGGATACCAACATATGTGATGATTTAATACACTTTAAGTATAATATAGCATCATTTATGGCCAAATTAGGATAGATACATAGTTTTACACAGTATATTGACCAACTTATTTCAGCTTTAGACAACCATCAGAATTCTTAAGAGAAGGAGGGGGGGGAATGCCGACCTGTCTCTCGGGTGAAGCCAGAAAATGTTCAACCCGTCTCGAGGTGGGGGGAGCGGACAAAAAAGTATTGCACTCGGACAAAATTCCACCAACCCCCCTGTTGTTAAATAATGACAACTCCTAAAGTTATATAAAGACCTCTATGAAGGTCTTTTTTTATGTAGATCTACCCCCATCCCCCAACACACGCCTAAACACACACAGCATAACTCGCCTACAAACATGATAGTATAGTGTTTGTTTGGGTTCTCATGTTATACATGTAGTAAATAAAGTACACAGTATAAGTAAATAAGCAAATTATTTATCAGTTTACTTTTAGGTCCCTGAGACCAATCATAGCCTAGTTCTCCGTGAGGGAAATCCCACAGAAAACGATTATTGTGCCTCTACATGGGTCCCCACAAATTTGACAGTGTCGCCGTGTCGATCCTTAGCAAAAGAGCCATTTTGCTGTGTCGATTTTTATGTATATAGACTATACTAGGGCATTATAAAAATGTCTGTGTCCGTCGATTTTTAAAAGGGCCGTGTCGCCCGTGTCGATTTTTAAACGGGCCGTGTCGCCCGTGTCGATTTTTAAAAGGGCCGTGTCGCCGTATGGCACGTGTCGATTTTTATCCCATGTAGAGGCACATTATTGTCAGAAGTGAATACTGCAGGAGCACTGAATTGTCAATAATCAAGTTGGAATTGAAACTATGCCAATATTATGAAAACGTTTACACATGCTGCCAAGTTCCATCCAATAATAGGAAAGGGATTCTCAGTGAGTTTAAATTTTTTTCAAAGGTTGGATTGGGAATCAGTGAAAATACAATTTATTCAGTGCATTGAGGTGAAATTCAGGTGTTCAAATATTCTGTGGTCGGTTGCTAATTTTGGTTGGATATGTTTTGTAGGAAGGATGTATCTTTTAGGTCAAGGGTGATGACATGACGACCATTCGTCATTGACGTCACTGTGACTCAACGACAAAGCTCCTCTTGTCTTGCTGTATATTTGAAAGTTATAGAAGCGGATTTACCTATCACGATGCGTCCTATGACAAGGAAGAGTACTAGCAGATATGTGAGGGGACGTGGAGTCATTCCTGCAGGCTCTGAGTCGCCTCCAAGAGGTTTGTCAACCAAAAAAGAAAACAAAAAATTAAGACTGCTGGTGAGTTTGACTTTGAATCTGCTGTACAGTACTTTGATTCCCGCGTCTCCAAAGTGGAACAAGCAGTGGAGAATGCCATGGAGGTTGTGTCCAACCTTGTGAAAGCTTGTATGTATGTAAATTCTTTTATTTATACTGAAATCATATAGGCATGAGTGGTTGCCTGTAATTATTCTGAATCCAGTCGATGGTATATATATTTCACTTGTACATGAATTGCTTGCAAGATGTTAGTACGAGTTTGCAGAAAAAGGTAGAAGTAGCAAAATAGTTTCGTTATGGGTACACACTCAGAGGCAGACTACCTTTATAGTGTCTATCCATAAACACTGTCTGATGGTATTGGCCTTTTTTGGGCGTATAGGTCTGATGGTATACCTATACCCCAAAGGACGGATGTTATGCCCTGAGTCAGATAACATATAATGTTATCTACCTTAATTATAACTATAACTTCAGCGGAGTCAGGCTCCAGGAGAGGTGGGGATTCTCAGTCCTCCTCTGAGTCTGAGGCCTCATCAACAAGTCACCAAATCTTCAAGGGCAACCTACTCCTCCTACTCCCGGTCCTCATCCCGCAGCAGCGGGGGCAGGGGTGGGAGACATCGCCGTCACCACTCTAGACAGCAAAGAAATCCAAGAAGTCAAAGAAGTCGGGTAAATATGCCACTGTTAAATTTGTGGAGGAGGGTGAGAGCATCTCTACCATTGATGAGTTGTATCTTGCCAACCTTCTCCAGATTGAAGATCTTGTCACCAGAGGTAAACCTGTCCTTCCCTTCATACATCACCTGGTTTTCATGATAAAGAAGAACTAGACCAAGCTGTACAAGCCTAAAGCCCTCATCGCCTATGACCAGTCTATTAAGGCCAGGGCAGGTGAGTCTGGCATTCAGGTACTGTCCGATACTGTGACAGATTATGTTAATACAGGGTTCTCCACAGACCCAAAAATCACACCGTAAATTCTCGCATAAGAGGCGGCTTATAGGAATTGGTTTTGCAGTACTACGATAACAAGTTTGGCATATAACCGGGTTCGGCCTACATATTTGATAATTTACTGTATTCAAATTGATGGGTACATTTTCTTTTAGATAGAAAGTGCTAAAATGCGAATAACTTCTGTTCTAATGGATGGATTTTCAAAATTAAAAACCCTATAGATAGCTCAACTGACAACGGCGGCAATTTTGGGACAATTTGACGCTGGCGGTAGTGAAAAGGACGCCGGCGGCCCGCCGGTATCATTACAGTGTGGGGAGAACCCTGTTAATACCTGCTTCTGCTATGACAACACCTGGGCTGCTGATGCCAATGCCTCTGCCTCCGCTAAGCAGTCTAGCAGCGGCTCCAAGAAGGCCTCTAAGAAGGGGTCGTCCAGTGGGGCCAACGCATGCAACAACTGGAACTACGCTGCTGAGGGTTGCTGCTCTCTCTCATGCAAGTACCCTCATGTCTGCAGGAGCTGCAGGTCTCCCAACCACATCACCTCTGAGTGCCCATCCAAGGTCAGTGAGACCCTAGACTCGGCCCCCATCTGTATCATCACAGACTGGGGGCCAGCAGCAGCGTGTACTTACACTCTCCAAGCATAACCGTGACAAAGTATATGTTTGGCGAGTGTAGCATGTCCAGTTAGCTTGCATGCGTGTCCAGCATATATTTAGCTATGCTATTGAATGCAGTAAGATATGCTTGGAGACAGTACTGCTCACCCAACGCGGTCCCCGGCCCTGATAAGACACTGGGTCAGACCTAGATTAAGTATCATCTCTCTCACGGGCTGCGCTCTCACTGGCTGCCGTTTCGGAGATTGACGTTACCCTGTTGAAATTAGTGGAGTGGGAGAGGGTTACCAGGGTACCTTTACCATGACAACAACACACGTCATATAGACGTCAAAATGGCGGCCGCTGCCGACAGTTTAGCCTGTAAAATCACTTTTTACACATTTGTAAAGATTCGATCACATCTGTATTGGTGTGATCGACCTTGCTACAGTATTATTCTATCAATCTATCACAAAATATTTACAGTATTAGGTTTCCCCTTTGTGATCGAGCACTTACTCCACTTTTGAATGGGGCATACCAAGCAGCTCTGTTCGGGAGAGGATCGGACGAGTACACAGAGCTGCTTATAGAGGCTAGGTCAGACCCTGCTCGGGCGGGTGGACACGGGTGGGCGGGTCTGAGAGTGTGAGACTAGTGAGACCCAGGCTGGGGCCACAGGAAGCACCAAGTGAAGCACTATGGGTGTCAGTCAGTTCCCCACCAGCAGGCTTGTTATGGATTCTACTTTGTTATTAGAGCAGCAGTCAAGCTTGACCCAGTTCTCTCAGGATCCAGTTATTAATGGGACTGATATTGACACCTACCCCGCCTCAGCTGAGACCCAAAAAAAAAAAAGTTGTGCTCAGGTATCCCTAGCGACCCTATTTTTTTGGCCCTACCCAAATTTTTTTTTTTTTTTTTTTGAAGGCATTTTGGTATTTTTTCCACTAAAAAACACTTTTTTTTACTCAAATTTTTTTTTCTCGTAAAATTATACGAATTTGGGAGGAATTTTGTCTCAATATCTTTAAAAAAATTTGGTAAAATTTCAAAAAAAAAATCGACCTACCTAGCCTACTTTTTTGGGGCCATGTTACCTGAACACACCTTTTTTTTTTTTTGGCCTGAGGACCTGCCTAGCACGACCCCCATGGACTCTTATCAAGTTCACTCTTCACCCCCAGCCAATTATGGTGAGTTACTACCTATATACTGCACTGAATGTGATAGGTGCCCCATTGTGAATGTCTATGACACTTGTATTAAGGGCATTTGTACTTGTCGCCACACTATTGGAGGGCAACCTACTGACCTTAAACCATGCAGGCTGGGGTACTACCTATATGGCTATAATTCCGTGGACTCCCAATGTCATTTCCTTCGGTCGGGTTTCACCAATGGTTTCAGCATTGTGGACAGGGACTGCCCTGCCAATTACCACTGTGCCAATTATGACTCTATCTTAGAAGGAGAGTTCAAAATCCAGATGGACAAAACTATCACCAGGGAATTGGCGGAGCACAAGATATCCTTAGTAGACTATACCCCAAGGTGTGTGCACTCACTTGGTGCAGTCGAGAAATCGGATGGTAGTCTTCGCCCAATTACCGACTGTAGCAAACCGGATAGTGTTAGCATCAACAACTACATGGATACCACTTACAAATACTTTCACTACAACAGTGTTGATGACGTAGCCAGCATCCTGAAGCCTCAGGACTATATGTGTGTGGTAGATATAAGTCAAGCTTACAGATCAGTGAATGTACACTACTCTCAGGTTGATTACCAGGGTTTCATATGGAACTCAGGCCAGGGCCCACAAATCTGATTTTCAGAAGTTAAATATCCTGGTGCCTGGGACTGAGTTGTTATAGCGTGTTCCACCGGAGTCTTCATTTATTAAATACAGGCAGGGGGTGCCGTGGACGTGGTGAGATTTTGTGTTGAGGCACAAACTTTTTTTCCACCTCCTCCCCTCAAGGGCGCATGGAATATTTTTGCCCACCCCCCTCCTCACTGTAGACGGCAACCCCGCCCCCCCCCCCCCCTTGAACTATATGGGACTAGCACATCCTGGTGCCTCAGGTAGTCGGTGGCTAAACCCCATCTCCTTATCAGGAGAATCCCCTCTCCTCACACCTAGGGTGCTGATAAGAAATTCTCCCATGATGCACTGCTCTGGAGTCAGGGGCCTAACCACAATGCATTGCTCTGAGCCAAGATGGCGGCCCCCATAGCCTAATGCGCTAGTCCCGTATACAAATTTCTTATCAGTCCCTTTGTTCAAGGTGTAAAGAGAGGAGATTAGCCTGATAAGGAGATGGAGTTTAGCCTCCGACTACCTCAGGTACCAGGATGTCCTAGTCCCGTATAGTAACGCGCCGGCTTATTTTGCTGAGAAGGGCACAATATTTTTACGCCCCACCCCCCCCCCCATCAAGAGGGGTCAGATTTATTTACGCCCCCTCCTCAGGAAGGGTCGAAAATGTTTACACCCCCACCCCAAACCCACCCCCCCCCCCCTCCATGTAACTAATAAATGATTCAGATAATAAAAGAATCATTTCCCTCACTGAGACCTAGTATGAGACCCCTGCCCTAGCCCTGCCCTGCCAAACACCTCTGTACCAGTCCTATTACTCTGAGCCAAGATGGCGGCCCCCATAGCCTAATGCGCTAGTCCCGTATACAAATTTCTTATCAGTCCCTTTGTTCAAGGTGTAAAGAGAGGAGATTAGCCTGATAAGGAGATGGAGTTAAGCCCCCGACTACCTCAGGTACCAGGATGTCCTAGTCCTGTATAGTATAAGGGAGTGCTCATTTTTTAACAACAGGGGGGGGTGGTGAGATTTCGCGCGGAGCGCGCGAAATTTGTTCACCCCCCCCCAAGAGGGGTCTAAATTTTTTACCCCCCCCCCCCGGTCAAGGGGTCCAAATTTTTTACCCCCCCCCCAAATCCACCACCCCCCCCCCTGTTGTTAAAAAATGAGCACTCCCTAAACGCGCTGGCTTATTTTGCTGAGAAGGGCACAATTTTTTTACGCCGCACCCCCCCCCCCCCCCCCATCAAGAGGGGTCAGATTTATTTACGCCCCCTCCTCAGGAAGGGTCAAAAATGTTTACACCACCACCCCAAACCCATCACCCCCCTCCCCCCCATGTAACTAATAAATGATTCAGATAATAAAACTAAAGAATCATTTCCTTCACTGAGACCTAGTGTGAGACCCCTGCCCTAGCCCTGCCCTGCCAAACACCTCTGTACCAGTCCTCTTACCCATTATCAGCCGCGAGCATGGGGCACTGTTATGCAGACTTACCCATTTAATAATATATCCCACATCTGATGACTGAAAGTAATGTATTACAGTCAGAATCCTTGAAAACTGTGCTTTGTGAACTGTTTGTTGTTTTGGTGCAGTCTGCGGCAGAGAGTAGTCTCTGCGCGCCTCAAGTCTCCAACGTAGCCTTCACTCTCCAGCAGAGGTTTGGTATTGACTAACTATGGGTGGCGGCCATTATCCACCGGTGGATATTGGAGAGTGATGGAGAGCTGAAGCTTACAGAGATATAATTCAGACCCACGGGTGGAGACGTCTAGCGTCAATATCTCGCGATAGATTGGTTTTGGTGCTGGCACAGGATGGACATGCTGCCACCTGGTGTAAACAGTCTGAACTAAAGCTTCATGTAGTGGACGCTAGGTGGCAGCATGTACATCCTGTGCCAGCACCAAAACAACAAACCAACAGCATTTCTCCAGAATTCATGTTTTAACACGTGTATTACACGTTCTTCTATTCTCATAGATGGGCAATGCTGTTAAATAGGTGAGTCTGCAAAAGGGTGAGGTCGATTTACAACTAATAGCTGGTCACTGTGGTATGAGTAAGGTCTGCAGTCTGGCCAACTTCCAGACCAGAGCTAGGAACTTGCAGGCACTGCCACAGCCCCGGCCATAGCCCAGATCCACCACTGGCACCAGTAAGGGAGTGCTCATTTTTTAACAACAGGGGGGGGGCGGTGAGATTTCGCGCGAAGCGCGCGAAATTTTTTCACCCCCCCCACTAGAGGGGTCGAAATTTTTTACCCCCCCCCCGGCAGGCCGAAAATCGCGCGCGTTCGCGCCCCTTTGTAGCATAGTAACGCGCGGGCTTTTTCCCTCAAAACAGGTTGAATTTTTTTCACCCCCCCCCAAGAGGGGTCTAAATTTTTTACCCCCCCCCCGGTCAAGGGGTCCAAATTTTTTACCCCCCCCCCCAAATCCACCACCCCCCCCCTGTTGTTAAAAAATGAGCACTCCCTAAGAGTAATAAATAATAAGACTCTTACTGTACCCCGGACTCTATCACTGCCACAGTGCCAGTGCCACTGCAGGGACCAGTTCACTCTCCTATCAGTCTAGGGGGTATTAACCATGGTAGTGAGATGGGGGGGGGGGGGCAGTGCAGTCTGTGCAGCCTGCTTAGTACGAGCCCCCCCCCCCCCCCCCCACCCCAAGCCTATTCCCAGGGTCATGACGTCCAAGTCCAAGTCATGACAACTAAGTCCAAGGAGTCTGCAATTTCTGGCCAACCCTGAAAATGTCAAACCTAAAAGTAAAAGTAAAAAGGTAAAATATTAAAAGGTGTAAAAACATTTCTTTTAAATGTGTCAGAACCCCCCCCCCCCCTCCTCCTGCCTGAAACTGTTTGCCACGCCCCCGATACCCGGATGTTAAAATAATTGTAGATCTATAAGGGAGGGTTCATTATTTATGGCAGGGGGGGGTGAGCGTTTGGCAAATCGAATACGTCAAAAATAATTGCCCCCCCCCCCCTCGGAATAGGTTGAAAAAAAAAGGCCCCCCCTCGGAATAGGTTTTAAAAAAAGCGCCCCCCCCCCTCAGTGGGCCTCACCCTTCGTTTTCAACTTTATTACAAAAACGATAGTGGTGTCTACTAATTGTATGCATTTAATCATGAGCACTTTTTTACCTACAATTTACTACCTTGCAACAAATACATCCATTCGTAAGGTGTTTTAGTGTAAACGTCTCATGATACTCGCTGGTGAGCGATAATAGTCAAACCTCAGACACTCGACTTACATACCGTTGAGTTTAAGGGCCCCAGTGCTTATAAATTGGAAGCTCCCATGCTCAGTACTTACATGAGGCTGGCACTTTTTTGAAGACTGACAAAACGGTGGGCTATTCTGAGTGTTAAAAGTGATGCAGTGAGAAATTTGCTGGGAGTTTGAGGAAAATTTTAGAAAATTTTGAAAATATTGACATAATTTGGTAAAATATAACACAGGCTGTTACCAAAATTCGCGACATTTCAACGTACTAAATTCGCAACATTTTTAGGAATACCCTTAAAAAAAAAGGCCCCCCCCTAAGAATAGGGTAAAAAAAAAAGGCCCCCCCCCTTTGAATACCCCTAAAAGAATTTGCCCCCCCCCTCAAATGCTCACCCCCCCCTGCCATAAATAATGAACCCTCCCTAACCTATTGCGATAAGGAAGCGCACCTCCCTTGGATGTCTCATGTGGGATATACTCAAGAATTGAATTCGTGTATTAATAATTTCTGAAGACTGTAGGGGAATAATTTATAATGGGAGGGGCTTATCTACCGTAAAACCTCGGTTATAAGCCGAATTTTATTTGGCGTTTTTATTTGCTATAAGCCGAATTTTAAGCCCAAAACTCCCATTCGGCTTATAGGCGAGGTTTTAATAATGTAGGGACATAGTGAAAACGAATTTCAAACACATTTGTTATAAGCCGAATTTTTACTCCCAAACTCACATTCGGCTTATAACCGAGGTCGGCTTATAACCAAGGTTTTACATTATACAGGCCCTTGGACTTGGTTTTCATTGTAAGTAGTCCTACTGGCAGCCTTGCATTATTCCCACATATGAGGTTTTTTTGGGGGGGAGGGACGGGGCATTTCTCAGAGCTTAGTTTGGAGCTGGGGGAGTCGATATTACTTTCAGAAAATTGAAGGGGGGGGGGATTTGCCATCATGGGAAAAATCTACCAAAGCACCCTAGCTACCGGGTACTCTGACACAAGGAATGCATTAATGTATCTTGATGACGATGAACATTAGTAAGCCCCAATGTAAAATATGAAACTTTTAAAATAGATAAATGTTTTTAAAGGCGCACTCAACCCAGGACCTAACCCTGCCGAGATTTGTACGCAAATTACGTCGTGGGTTCAGTGCGCCTTTAAAGAAACTTTTAAGAATTGAACTTGATTTGAGGATATAATTGAAAAGTTTAAAAATGAAAAATGCTTCTACTTTCAGATGAGACTGAAACCAGCGCCGCTCCTATCCTATCAAGTCAGAGAAGAACATCCGACAACTGCGATTGATGGAAAGAAACAGCATGGCTTATAGTAATAACTACATGCAGAAACAGTACCAGTGTATTGACTGCCACAAAACTATTGAGGAGGATGACCTCCCAGTGCATCTCCTGCTCCACCTGGAGGGGAGGCTCAGTGACTGTGACGTGTGTGTTGTGGGGTCTGAGACAGAAGAGCAGCTAACCCGACATCTGTTACAGCATGTAGGAACCACCTTACACGTTGTCAATGTTAAAGATCCACCTCTTGTTGTTCAGGTGAAGCAGGAGAGTAATAACACAAGCAAGAAAAGAACACTGACAAGCCCAGATCCAGTACATGAGCAACATGGAGCCAAACATGAGACTGGTTTAAGTAGGAAGGGTAGGCCTAGGAAGAAATTGAAAAGTCAGAATCATGAAGACGGTCAAATTTATATAAAGCAAGAGAATGACTCGAGTTTAAAGGGAACCCTAACAAGTGCAGATCTAGTACAGGGTCTAAATGAAATAAACCATGAGAGTATTCATGTAAAGCAAGAAAATGACTCAAGTACTAAGAGAACCCTAACAAGTGCAGATCTAGTACATGGCCTAAATGAAATAAACCATGAGAGTAGGGAGGGTAAGAAGAAACTCAAGCGCCAGCGTCATGACAAGAATACAGTTCTTCACAGATGCCAAGTATGTCCCAAGGTTTTCAACCGGGCGGAGGCTTTGTTAGTCCACCAGCAGCGGTATCACAAGGTGGCAGTAAAATGTATATATTGTAGGCAGAACTTTTATTCTGCTATGGCACTTAGGCATCATCAGGACCACTATCATAAAAACAATGACTTGACAAAACTCTCTGTCTCTGATACAGGTAGGGAGAGTAGCCACACACATGATGACCTAGTGGATGTTAATAATCATCCTGGTAATAGCAGCAGTAGTAATGAGCAGTTAACACTGCAAGAAACTGAAAAAATCCAAAATTCAGGATCTATAATAAAAACAGAGAAAGGTAGAAAATATATAGACCCAGGCCCGATCGATTGCGATAAATGTTGGCGAAAGAACTTCGGAACGCAATATGATCTTCAGGTACATATTGAGAGGAAACATACGCGCTGCAAATTCCAGTTCCAATGCACCTACTGCAAAGAGGGTTTTAAGTATGAGAGCGAGAAGCAGAAGCACCTCAAGGCATTGTGCAAGATTTGCGGAACTTTGTTTCTGTGCCAGAACCATCTGACGACGCATCTGGCGTCGCATACCGATACGGTGCCACATAAGTGTGACGAATGCGGGATGGTGTTTACGCAGAAGGAAATCCTGTCTGAACACAAACGCAAAAGGCACAAGACGAAACACGGGTGTAAGGACTGTATCAAGACCTTTAGCACCGCTAGCGGGTTAAAATTTCATCGGGAGCAGGATCATCCAAAATCAGTGTCAGCCAATGTATATTCAACAATTTACACATGTAGATTCTGTCATGAAGGATTTAACCTGAGACCGAAACTAGAGGCGCATGAGCTGCTTCACGGAGATTCACTCACCCAGGGCATGATTCACACGTGTGAGTGCGGGAAGCGCTTTCCCCGCTGGCACAGTATGCTGGAGCACCGCAAGTGGTGCTGTAAAGTATCCAACGTCTGTAAGACGTGCGGACAGAACTTTACAACTGCTGCACTATTAGAAAGTCATCAGAACCAATATCATCAAGCTAACGATGATGTGGAGATAATTGCCAATCAGAGCACGCACCAATGTAACCTGTGCCAGTTTGAATTTGATTCAGACCAAGCGCTTCACGTACATAGTGTCATCGCACACAGTATGTACACTCGCTGTAAGGAGTGCGGGAAATATTTCCACAAATACAAGGAGATTCAGAAGCATCAGGATGCTGACTGCAAGGTTTGTGGGGTTGAGTGTCGTTGTAAGACCAAACTGGAATCGCATTACCGAGCGTCCCACAGTGCTGCGGTGCGCTGCCATCACTGCGGGATGGGCTTCAACAAACCTTCCGACATGCGCGGACATAAGAGTTCTGACTGTAAGACGTGTGGGCGGGTGTTCATGTGTAAAGGGCTTCTCATGGTGCATGAGGCTGAGCACATTAGTATTACACCAATCCAGCCATCACAGGTCGGGAAACTACAGTGCGCACAATGTGGTACCTGTTTCGATACGCAATCGGAGAAACGCAAACATCACAATTCTATATGCAAGACTTGCAAGCGTGTGTTCTTGTGTAAAAACCTTCTTATGGCGCATGAAGTTTCACATGCTCTTCAGTTACATAGCAGATGTGAAGTATGCAATAAGAAATTTATCGGAGCACAGAGTTTGTTAAACCACCAACAGCGTTTTCACTATAAATGTAAATACTGTCAGAAAACCTTTTCGAGCGCTGCGGTGCTAAATTTCCACCAAAGCAAGTTTCATAATAAGAATGACTCAGATGTCATTGTTCTTGATGAACCTGAGGATAAGAACTATGCATGTAACATATGTACATACCAATTTGTTACAGAAGAAGAGCTTCAAAAACACCTGAAAACACATGATGAGTATTTTAAATGCTTCTGCTGTAAGAAAGAATTCTACAACACAAGGGATAAGAAAAACCATACTCATGCAATCTGCAAGATATGTGGTACGTTGTTTGTGTGTCGAACGCGTCTCATGTCGCATGAAGTGTCACACGCTGGCAAGGTGCTGTACCATTGCACCTACTGCGGCACCCATATACACAGCGTGTTGGAGAAACGTAAACATAAGAACGCAGAATGCACCATTTGTGGCCGTGCGTTTCTTTGTCACACCCTCCTCCCCCTCCACGAGGCCTCACACACTGAACAGGGACCTCACAAGTGTGACATCTGTGGTAAGGTGTTTGAAGTACTGGCCTGGCTGAAACAACACCTACAGTATCACAGAGCCAGGCATAGATGTAGACGCTGCGGAAAAACTTACTCGAATCCGCAAACAATGAGAAACCACCTAGAGATGTGCGAAAACGATGATTTTGACTACATTGCTCCTGACGCCACTTTAGTATGCAGCGCTTGTAAACGCATATTTGAAACAGAGTCCGAATTACAAACACACATGGAAACGCATAAAGCGCATCTGGAAAACAACAAGGGGCAATTCCACTGTACTTACTGCAAGTCAAACTTCGTCAACGCCTGGGAGAAACACCAACATGCTAACGGTCAAACTTGTACGATTTGTGGCAAAGGATTTGTTTGTGAGAAGTTCCTTAAGACGCATATGGCGGGGCACACGGGGGACGTGCCCCATAAGTGTGAGGTGTGCGGGATGGTGTTTATAAAGGCGGACCTCCTGGCCGCACACGTTAGGAAGGTGCACAAGGAACCGCACGTCTGCAAACACTGCGGTGACACATTCACCCGGGACGCCTTTTTAAAACGACATGAAAAACAATGTCAGGTTGACGCGATACAAATGTTGGGAAACAGTGAAAAACGGCCTTCCTCCGCAAAAAAGACCACTACTAGTTCTACTACAGTAACTCCTGCAGAGGACTCCAGCACTGACACTAAACCTTGGACGTGTGGGACTTGTACTAAGACCTTCCCAACAGCAAAGGAGATGTCAGAACACCTTAAGACACACCAGTCTACGACCTTCCACTGTACGCGCTGTACCGCCTTTAGCTGTAGTACGGCCTACATGCTGCAGGTGCACATGAAGTCACACCAGGACCTCCAATGTCCCGACTGCGGCGAGGAATTTAAAAATGAGCTGCAAAAACGCAAGCACGTAAACTGCAAATGTCTGATTTGCGGGACTGTGTTCACGTGCAGAGATAAATTCCAAGTGCATGAAGCGACGCATATTGCTGAAGTGACTCATAAATGTGATTTATGCAATGCCATTTTTTCTCAGAAGAGAGGACTTTTACAACACAAAGATACTTATCACAAGGAAACTCAGCTCAAGGAAACACATGAATGTAAATACTGCAAGATGACCTATTCTTCTAGTGAGAATTTACAAAGACATCAATATTGGTATCATAAAGACACTGATATGGACTCAAAGGTAGAGGAGGCAGATGCAACGCCCAATTCATCCCCTAAGCACCCATTCACGTGTCCGCAATGTGGGGAAGGGTTTGATTTGAGAATCAAGCTGGAGAGGCACAAGCTGATGCATAAGTTCCAGTCATGACCACGTGACATTCTGGGCCATTGTGAGCCTAGTTGTAGAAACTGTTAACCCTTTAAGGACGGTATAATGCCTTAATGCCTTGGTCGTCATGATGCATGAATGCAGGACTTTGCGAGTAGGTTGCCAGGGCGGCATTCAAGCATCATGCGGACCCTATGTGGTTGAGACACTCCAGAAGGGTCGGCATGATGCACCAATGCAGCACCAGCGAGTTACTCGCCGGGACTGCATTGGTACATCATGATGACAAGTCATAGTCTTGATCCTATTATTGTTTCATGTCCACTCAGGTACACTTTTGAAGTTGGAGACTGTGCACATACTTGTTCATTTTTATGTTACCATCTACATTATATCAATCCTCTATCTAAGGCAATATTTCTTACGCTATAGCTAATAGAAACATGTAAATAATTCATCATATTTTGATGGGGTAAAGCTATTCATTACAAATAGATTTCTGACACAAAATAGCAATATTCAGTAAGAATTTATTTGGGGGATTATAATCTTTCATTGATGTGTTAGATTATAAGTTGTTATAGTTGGCGATGTTCAATGTCTATATATGGACATTGAAGATAATATCATCGTAACTAACATCAGGTTAAGTGTATGAACTTTTCAAATTGTTTAGCTACACGCTATGGATACATGACCATTGATCAAGCATTTAAAGTTGAAGGTCAATCTGTCGTTCATTGCTCATATATATTACCATTGGTTTGCAATATAGCCATGCAAATATGTCCCTGAAGATGTAACGTTAATAGCTATACAGGCAAACTGTTTATAAAGTAAAATCAAATGAACAGCATGATATATTTCAACATTCTGCAAGTCTACACGCTATGGATACATGACCATTGATCAAGCATTTAAAGTTGAAGGTCAATCTGTCGTTCATGGCTCATATATAATACCATTGGTTTGCAATTAGAGTCATGCAAATATTTCCCTGAAGATGTAACGTTAATAGCTATATAGACAAACTGTTTAAATCGTAAAATCAAATGAGCAGCTTAATATATTTCAGCATTCTGCAAGTCAAGTTAATATGATTGTGTATCATAATTATATCGTTTGAAAAATATATCACAACAACAAAAAGTGTGTAGCTGTTTTTCTTGTCCCTTTAAGTTCTCTTAAGCCCCCCTGAAGTCCCCTCCCCTTTAGTACATTAGTATTGCCTTTTAGTTCTGATCCTGGGAAATTGTTCTCAGTGCCATATTAAACTATTACATGTATATCAATAGTGGGTGATTTTTGAGTTTGAGTTCTATAAGTGTATTTATTTGATAAGATCATCTTCGAAAATACACTTACACGTCAAATTACAAATAAATGCCACTTACTTATATAGTTGAAAGTGGGGTACGTGGGTCTGTCTGGAGCCCCAAGGAAAGAAGGTTAAGACCACAGCAAAGTGTGTAAAACCCTGAAATCTTTGATTTCCACCCTATCTTCACCCTCCAAATATACCCATTACAACTATGGAAATCATCCTCACTCTCCAAATATACCCATTACAACTATGGAAATCATCCTCACCCTCCAAATATACCCATTACAACTATGGAAATCATCCTCACCCTCCAAATATACCCATTACAACTATGGAAACCATCCTCACCCTCCAAATATACCCATTACAACTATGGAAACCATCCTCACCCTCCAAATATACCCATTACAACTATGGAAAGCAAATGCTATCTCTGAAACACCTGTTGCATATCAGTATTATGTTAGAGTGGGGTTACTGATGCCAAGAGTCCCGGCCTTAGTTCCCCATCAGAATTGGCTGCCGAGATGTGAAAATTAGGCTTTTAGTACTTGAATATTCCTAAATATTCATTAGATGTGATGTGCTAATGGAATAGGAGAGCTTTGAAATTCAAAATATATATTACCGTAAAACCCCGCCTATAAGCCGAATTTATTTTGGCGTTTTTTTTCCATATAAGCCGAATTATTTTCTTCAAACTCACATTCGGCTTTAGGCGGGGTTTTACAAAGGGTAATGGAGATAATGGTGTAGAGTGTATGGAAACTTTGTCAGCAATAAGACCGAATTTTAAGACCCTTACAAATCATTTCCACATGAAATATAAATGTTAAACAAATGGCACATCGTGTTCCAATGACATAAAACGATCAAAATCTCTCTTAAAACAGTCTTTTGAAGGGTCGGGGCGGGGGCCAGGGGGGCCCTAAGACCCCAAAAATCATATTCGGCTCATAGGCGGGGTTCTCTAAAATGTTAAAATGATTTCATACAAGCCGAATTTTTTTCTGTCAAAGTCACTTTCGGCTTATGGGCGGGGTCGGCATATAGGCGGGGTTTTACGGTAAGTATGCCACATCCAAGAACAAAAAAAACAAATAAAATACCTTAATGTGGTTCAACCCCGTGTGTGCTTATTGTGTGAGGCACTTAATTAAGCTCTTCTTGGAACATGGACAAGAAAATCTTTCCAATTTTAAAAGCGATAATCTTAAAGTTGATTATCTTAAAAACGTTGCTTGCTCTTAAGATTATTGCTTCTAAATGGCGCCACTTATGCTTACCGTTTTTTTACCCTCATCAATCTATTGTTGGTAGTATATTGTATCACATCGGGGCCTGTGCCTCCTATCCCTTTCTTTCTTTTTCTCTTTCAGTTTCTTCTTCAAAACTGATATCAAACACAACTATGAACAACTGCGCCAGGTATAATACAGTGGTGCCATCTGGTGTTTAGAATCTTCAATTTGTCATGCTAGGACAATCTGAAATAAATGTTATTATCTTAAAATTATCTTAAACTGCGGAGGGAAACGTTTTACCGCTTTTAAGATTGGAAAGATTTTCTTGTCCACATTCCCAGGAGAGTCTGTCCACTAGTGCCTTAATTAACCCCCCTATCTCCTTATATAAGGGTCAGAGTGCAGGCACTCCCTCCACCCTGATTCTTGCTGGATGGGCAGCATAACTGGGGCATTTAATAGCGCGGTGCCCCCGTTCTAAAGTTAGGTCCTGGCGGCAGGGGTAGGGGGAGGTGGAGGGTGACTTCGGACATCCACACATAGGAAATGTATGGAGCAGCTCACTTAGTATCATTGTTTCTGCTACAGTTTGTTGATTTTTATGATGAAACTTAACATATGGGATCTCAATATCAACAAGAATATGTAAAAAAAAGATTGGGTAAAAAGGACATTTTATTTCCATGGTTATGATAGTTGCATGGACCTAACTCAGCTTCTAATAGGAATATTTGAAAAATTCTTTCACTGTTGGAAAGCTGAGGTCAAGGAGATATCGATACCCATTGTCTATCAATACAATATTGGGTTTTAAAAAATACCAATATATCAATACCATAGTCCAGTCCTTAATATATACAGTCAGTTATCTCATCATCTGTTTGAAGTGGACCCTCCTCTACCATAAAACTCCCATTACCATCCCCCTATTTCCCCCACCACCCCCTCACAGCAGGAGGCCTGAGCTGCTCATTTAGGGGTGAGGTGACAGATACCACCTACTGTGTCTCTTATCTTACTGACATACCTACCCTAAAATGATACAGAAATACAGGGAAAAGATTTTAACTACAAAAAATTCTAGAGAAAAGCCAATGATGGTAAAAAAAAATATACATCTATATCAGACTAATGACATTGATGCTTCCAATAATATGTCAAATTAGAAGTGAATTGCCATATTTGAACATATGATAATCACAACTTTAATTACATTGCTTCATAGAGGATTCAGATATGGGTTGTCTGACTTTTGGTATATGCATAGTCCAGGGCTGATGGTGACGTCACTGGGCGGCGGGCAATTATTGTGGTTAATTTCCATTCAAACTCATGTGTGGGTTCATTGTGTGAGCCATATAATTGAACCCCCACCTTCCCTATACAAGGCTAAGAGTACAGGCACTCACTCAATCCTGAGTCTTGCTTTAAGGGCAGCAAAACTGGAGCCTTTAAGTGAATTGTGATAGCTAGTATTTAAAACAGATGCATCCTGGGAGATTTCATGGGCTGATAGGCTTGTAAGAGGTGCAACAGCTGTGGTAAATGTAACAATCTACCAGTAATGTAGGGTAGATTCACCTTAAGTTAGATTTAGGGAGTGTTCATTCATTAGTTAGAGGGGGGGTGGTGGGTTGAGGGAGGGCATAAAAAATGGTCGACTCCTCCTGAGGAGGGAGGGACGTAAAAGATTATACCCCTTTTTAACAAAAAAAAACCCGCACGTTACAATGGTTCAAAGGGGTGGGGGGAATTTTCGCCACCTCCGGCAAAGAGAGGCACAAAACTCTCCATGCACTCTCAAGGGGGGGGGACGTAAAATGTCTGCACCTCCGTGCGAAATCTCACCACCACCCCCCCCTGTAATTAATAAATGAACACTTCGTTAGACATATACCTAGAGACGACCATACTTATATGTTCTCTAACGAAGCTGTGGATCTTGGAGGTTATTACACACCCTGCATTCAAGCATTCAGGACTCTTGGTATAACAGGAATTGTGTACCCATTTCATAAGAGAAGTATATATTCAGGGGTTTCAGCTATTTATAATTGACATTGGACAGATTTTTTTGTTGACGCTCCCTCGTGAGTCTGTCCCGTCGAGCATGTTGAAGGTGCTGGTGGTCTATGCCCACCCGGAGGACACCTCGCTGAATGCGGCCATCCTGGAGGTGACGGTCCGCACGCTAACCGAGGCCGGGCTCCAGGTGGTGGTATCCGACCTGTACAAGCAGGGCTTCCAGCCCGTACTGGGCAGGCACGACATCACAGGTGGGTTGTTGATGTTGCTGTTGTTAAATTTTATTTTGGCAAAGTAATCTTAGTACATATGAAGTTTTTCAATACTATGCCAGGAAATCCTGAAAGCCAAGATTTCGATAGAATATTTATCACACAAATATACACAGAATTATGCCAAACTGACTAGTCACTGTTTGTCCAATGTCATAGCTCATTAGTGTCTTATGACCTATTCGGTTCAATCATATATTTAAGTAGCGGCCAGGGTAATGTTGTTTTAACTTAACAGCGGGTCATTATTAAATGTACCCAGTATGGATAATTAGATTGATTAGGCTTTTATCAGATTCATGAACTTAGTTCGGTCTGCGGTGTGCTGGGTAGTTGGGTCTAGCTCATTCCACGCTGCTAAGCCTCTGTGGTAGGGGCTCTTCTCATATATGTCTTTGGTTACCCTCGGGGTTCTGATCTGTTTCCTCACCCCTCCTCTCAGCACCATGACTTGGTTATCGTCAAGTGATTCACGGTGCAGATGTCCCAGCAGTTAGTGGCGGCGAGTAACCTCGAGCTTCTAGATTTTGTTTCTAGTATGAAGTGCTGTGTTGTCCACCCCACGTGGATCTCGTATGCGCTTGCACACTTGTAGCGCATTGTTTTGTAGGGTCTGGAGCTTGGTAATAGCCCACACCGGTCCTCCATCATGGAGAAAGCAGCAGTAATCCAGGATCAACCGGATCATGTGGCTGTATACCTGTACAGCAGTGTCTTGATTTGAGCGCTTCCTAATGCTACGCAGTTGGGTGATACAGACTTGCACCAGGTTGATGATCTTCTTTAGATTTGGTGTCATTGACATATGAGTGTCTAAGACTGCACCCAGGGAGTTGAAGCTTCCCACGACTTCTAACTCAGCACCATTCAGTCGAAGGGCCGTGTTTGTCATATCTTGGACGGCCCTTGGCGAGTATGACCATATCACTTAGGTCTTCTGAGAGTTGACAGTCAATTTGTTCTGCTCACACCAGTGGTTCACTCGGTTTAGGTCTTGTTGCATTAGCATAGCCACTCGCTCGAGGCCAGAGACAACGAGGGCCAAGTCGTCGGCATATAAGTAGTAGCTGCTATGCTCGATGACATCACATACATCATCAATGTAGCTGATGAACAGGAGGGGCCCGACCACGGAATCCTGCGGCACCCCTCTGTTCAAATCTGTGCTGTCAGACAGCCTGTCATTTGCTCTGGTACATTGTTTCCTTTCACTGAGGTAGTGTCGCAGAAGTGCCACAGATGCAGGAGCAAGATTACATCTAGACAACTTCGCCAGGAGGATGGTGTGGTCGACCGTGTCAAACGCCTTCCTCAGATCGAAGAAGACCACGGCCGACCGATGACCTTTGTTGCGTGCGTTGTATAATGAGGTCACTAGGCCATATACTGCGTCACTGGTACTTCGGCCTGGCATGAACCCCGATTGTCTTTAAGAGATATGGCGGTGGTCTAGAAGGTGGCACATAAGCTGCTGGTGAATGACCTTTATCAGCTTATCTCACATGTTCAGGAGGTTGATAGGCCTCCAGTTGCTTACATCAGTACTACAGCCAGACTTGGGAAGAGGCACTATAGTACCCACCTTCCAGGCAGATGGCACAGTGCAGCTGGTGATTTGGGTGTTGATTAATGCACTGGCCAAAATTGGGCTTCACCTGCAGTCTTTCATCACACTGGCTTTCACATCCGGGATTCCAGAGCTTTTCTCGACCTTTTTCTTGTTGACCAGTTCGTTCATCAGCTGATCTCCGGCTGGTTGAATCACAAAAACTGCAGGGGGGGATCAGTAGGGGGGTCAGCAGGGGGTCCACCAACAGCAACAGGACGGACACCAAGCTGTAGGTCGGCGTTGTTGTCAAAAGCACGGGCTAATCTATTGCCTATGGCACAATAGTAGTCGTTGATGAAGTTTGCTGTATCTGTTTCTTCCACATCCTGATTGTTGTCATCTTTCAGCCGTATGCATGCAGCAGTACTCTTGCCTTTCCATAGCGCATTAATGACAGCCCAAAACCACTTTGGGTTGTGTTTGAAGCGGTCGAGGTTTTTTAGCACCGCTTTTCTTCTCTTGTTGGATAGTTGGTTGTTTATCAGATTGCTCAGTCGGCTTGCCTGTGCTATCTGAATGTTGTACACTCCACGGCTGTCTCGACGGGGTCACTATGTATACCGCCAAAGTACTCAAAATCATCAGTAAGGCCAATCAAAAATAATTTGTTTCTCATCTCTAACCAGTGAAAAATATGTCGATGGCATTTTTTATTAAATAATTATTTTTACTCAGCATAAATACATAGGGAAATTTGGATTTTCGAGATAAATTTTCACATTTTAGTAATTCGGATTTTATTGATCAGCAAAAGTCATTATCATGCAACTTATTCCTAGCCGACTGCATGACTGCGATTTTAAGTTTTTCATAAAAAATGTAGCAAAAAAAGATTCCTAGAAGAAAGAGATATACTATGTATACCGACAAAGTTTTGACGTTTATTAATCATCTTTCTTGTCTGGTTTCGCGAATTGGATCCATGCAAGTATAACTCAAATCAAATGTACTCATATGTAAAAGGCACTTGGGTCACAGAAGAAATTACATAATCCAAGTAAAGTCATATTATTGATATATCAGAAAACCAAAATATAACGAGACAAATAATGAAAGGCATTGCCTTCATCCCTACTCAAATATTACACTCACACATATTACACTACACACATACAATGTATTACACTAACACATATTACACCACACACATTACACACATAGCATTATATACAATTCATTCAAAGGAAAAACAAATCCCTGAATCTTTCATTTTGTTTTGTTAAAACTGCTCAGGTGAGCTTGTGAACCCAGACAACTTCCAATATAGTGCTGAGTCACTGGCCGCCGTGAGGGAAGGGCGTATGGCACCTGACATCCTGGAGGAACAAAAAAAGGTCAAGGATGCTGATATCATCATCTTCCAATTCCCTCTGTACTGGCTTGGACTACCCGCAATTCTCAAAGGATGGGTGGATCGTGTCTTCACTCAAGGCTTTGCATTTGACTTGGACGGACTGTTTGAGCAGGGATACTTCAAGGTAAGGCCACTCCAAAATAAGTTGTTTCTCATTACCGTGCGCATTATAAAAATCATGATTTGGAGAAAACTTCTTTTTTTAATTTATATTCTTTAACTTTTTTTGGTGAAAAATATGTTAAAATTGGAGAAATATAGGCAAATTCTGTATCAAATCAAAGCTTATTCTGTCAGTAATGCAGTCAGCAAGGAATAAGTTGCATTATAATAACTCTTGCGGATCAATAAACTCTGAATTACTAAAATGTGAAAATTGATTGCGCAAATCCAAATTTCCCTATGCATTTATACCCGAGTAAAAAAAAGAAGAAATTTAATTTTAAAAACGCCGGTGTCATATTTTTCACTGCTTGGGCCACCTTTTTTTCGAGAACTTTTTGATTACGGGCACTCAGAGCAAATATTTTGGGGGGCGGGAGGGAAAAAAAAGGTGCCCCTCAGTACTGGAATTTTCCAGGTGGGGGAGGGGGGGGGGGGAATCATGCAAAAGTCTTCTTTTGGCTATCAAATGAAGGTATATTGAGAAATATTCCCAAATAGTCCCAATTTTGAAGGCCTAATTCTGGGTGTTTGCTAGCCAGCATGTACTTTTCTTCTTTTTTTTTGCTAAAATTCTCAAAAAATCCCATCGGAGGAGGGTGAAATTTTTTTTTAAAAAACTTTAATTCTTTTAAATGCCAAAATTCCCATCGGCGGATCCATAATCCAAGTTATCAGAATAAAACGGCCTTGGTAATGAGAAACAACTGGGTTTTTTTGAGTGGCACGGCAATGAAGCCCACAAGGAGTTAACACTCATCGCTCACAGCTAACCCATTTAGAAGTACAATATAATAGGGGGGCCAGGGTGTCAGATTTGAAATAGGTTGGACTGGGCTGCTATAGTTGGTATGAAACGCTAATCCCCCTATTTTTGGGCTGAGGATTTCGAATCTGGTGTGTGTAGAGTCATACAGGTTTCGGAACAAGGTCAAATATGAGGTCAAAGGTCAAGGTCACCCAAAAAATAGGTCAATTCAGAAAATCTACTTATGGGGGCAGTACTCGGTTAATATAAGTAGCACAGGTCTGATATTTGGTGGGATGATAGAATTATATGAGATCAACATCCTAAAAAAAGTAACATGAACTTGGCCAAGGTCAAGGTCATATTTCTCAAGGTCAAACTTTGAAAAATTGGAAAAAATGACATATATACCATCTTTCAATACTTTGTACTTGGGGGAATAGCATCTCAGATATGATTTTTCATATTTACATGATGCTGACATAGCTTAGGGTAGGAACTGACTTGAAATTTGTGAGAAATATGTAATATTGCCATGGCAACTGCCAGCAAGGCACCAAGGTCAAATAAAATGATTGCACCAGATCAAGTCAGAAGATCTACAAATAGGGGCAGTACTCAGAAAATATAAATAGCACAGGTCTGATATTTGATGGAATGATAGAACTATATGAGAGCAACATCCTAAGAAAAGTAACATGACCTTGGCCAAGGTCAAGGTCATATTTCTCAAGGTCAAACATGGAAAAATTGATAAAAATGTCATATATACCTACTTTTGATACTTTGTACTCATAGGAATAACATCTCAGATATGATTTTCCACTTTTACATTATCCTGACATAGCCTAGGGACGGTATTGTCTTGGAATTTGTGAGAAATATGTAATATTGCCATGGCAACAACCAGGCAATCGCCAAGGTCAAACATTAAGATCCCTAGTAGCAAGAATTTCATCTCCAATGACCTAGATATGGCTTAAAATACTTTTTTAACACTGCCTATCCCCACTAATTTGGACCCAAGGAATTCAATGGTTCTATTGGTTTGTTTCTAAGACAGCTGGTTGCTTAGCAACAACTGTTCTAATTGTTTATCTGACTAGCAACACAGTTTTCCATGGTCCTGAGGTTGATAATAACCATACCTACCTACCCGCCCCTAAATTGGACCAAAAGAATTCAATGGTTCTATGGCTTTGTTTCTAAGCCTAGCAACACATATTTTCATGGTCCTAAGGTTGATTATAATCATACCTACCCCTTTAAACTGGACCCAAAGAAATCAATGGTTCAATTGCTTTGTTGCTAACATAGCTAATTGCTACCGTAGAACCTCCCGTATAAGCCGCGGCTAGTACGCGAGTCAGATCGGCGGTGCAGCTTATAGCATCGGCCCAGGGTCAGGGTGCGGCTTATACGCGAGTTTTTGCTACTATGGCACAGTACTAAAGGTCACCATAATCATATCCCTGGTGCGGCTTATAGGATCGCCCCAAAGTCGGGGTGCGGCTTATACGCGAGGTTTTACGGTAACACAGCTAATAACAACGACTGTTATTATAGTTTATCTCACAACTACCGTGGCCCAAGAGGGTCAAAATGGAATTTGGAAAACAAAAAAGTGATTTTGAAAAAAATCCAACTTTCAAAGAAAAGTTAGAGTTCAAATGCAAAAACAAAATGTCAAAGGGGATTTTCATTTCAGAAATGGGTACTGTCAGTCTGTCTTTTCAGATAGAGCAGCTTGTGACAGGTATCTTTTAGCATTGTGATCAGGTTCCTCCATTTCCAGTATAAATGGAGAGTCAAGGATATAGGGGTGTATTGGGCTCATTAGGTTCTGATTGTGCCACAGTGAATGGAATATTCTAATCTAAGACAATGTTTGTAACTGGTCTGTATTATATCAACTGATTTCCTACCATGCATAAGTGATAGGATGAACTGGACAGGTCCTTAAGGCAACCCTTAATGTGGGGGACAAGATGGCCGCCCTGGTAGGCTGACCAACTAGCTGTAGTTACCCCTGCCATGTTGTGTTGGTGGTTGGTGAGGGAAGGGGGGGGGGGGGTGGTGGTGACCCTAAAACATAGACTTGCAACGAAAATTTACTGGCTACACATGTACATCTGCAATAGCAGTTTGGGTGCAGACTTCCTTGCAAACAATAAAACCTTTTCTACGTCAAAATAACGTTTTAACACTTTATATAACGCCATAGCAAGGAGCCTTAGAGAAATGTTATATAACGTTATAAAATGTTGTCTAACGTTTTTTGTTCACCGGATTGTATTTGATATAATTATGATTCTCATTTAAAGCATTGCCACTAATACCTCCTGTTATTGCATGAGAACAGTCACCAAAAAACTACACGCACACTCTGGATGAGGATGCTGCTTAAATGAAAATGCTTCAATTAAAATGACATTTCAATGGTGGATTCAGAGAGACGTGGAGAGAGTTTTATTTGTGAAAATGCACGTTTAGAATCTACAATTTTGGTCTAAAAGTTGCTAATGAATGATATTGCTAATAGCCCCCCTCCCATTTTTTTTCTTTTAAATACGGGATCCACCTTTATAGAAAGGTTGATAGAAAAACTTAATAATTATTACTTAATGTTTAGGGACCTAATTCCATATCTAAGAAGTATACATATGGAGGAGGGGGGAGTCGCAAAGATATTTCACATGCCTACCATCTGGAACATTGTCTTTAAAATTTCAAGTATATACCGAAACAGACCCTCTCTTCAAATATAATCTTGGAATATATAAATAAATGACCAATGGGTGATTACTGCAAGTCTACACTAGAAAGGTCGTATGTTCCTAGATGATTGACCTAGTTTGGATGCATGGCCATCCTCCAACTTGTCGGTGCAATTTCTGTAATATTACATAATACCAGATGCTGTGGCCCTCCGTTCATAGTGGAGTTAAATGCCAGGTATGACAGGCCGTTTTCGTCCAGTTAGGGTTATGCAGACCCTAACCAAATAGTATTATTTGCTCTTATCCTTGACACTGTAAGGGATGCATAGTGCTTTAATGCATCATGCCCTTTGTCATCATGATGCATGAAAATATTCCTGGTGAGCATCATGCCGATTCTACAGTGTTGATACATCCCCAAAGGGTCGTCAGTACGCATAAATGCAACCCTGGAGATTTTAACAAGGGTTTATTTGTGCATCTTAAGGGCAAAGGGCATAGTACATTTAAGCACTAAGCGGCCCTTAAAGGTTTAATGATTTCCACTTGAAGATTGGAGAATAACATCTTAGGGAGCGTTCATTATTTATGGCAGGGGGGGGGGCGGGCGTTTGGCAAAACGAATACGTCAAAAAAAAAAAGACCCCCCCCTCTGAATGGGTAAAAAAAAAAAGACCCCCCCCCCTCCGAATGGGTCAAAAAAAAAAGGCCCCCCCCCCTCCGAATAGGTTGAAAAAAAATGACCCCCCCCTCACCATAGACGTTTATAAATACTTAATAATGGCATCAACGACATACAAAGTCCACATAGTCCTATACTATAACCTATTATAGCATGTGCTTAACCATTATTTGAGGGAGTGGTTATAGGCCATAACAATATGGTGAATATATTTATGTGGAGAGCGCGCATTTTTCTGTTTCCGTGGCACGTTTGATATTTTTGCTAAAAATTGGTGTGATTATTTTGGTCCCCACCTACAAGTCCTGCTAATACTGTTGGTAGAAGTACCATGAAATGGCCCAGCTCAGGGGCCGCGGAAGGTGGATAAAGTTGGGGGGCCCAGCTCCCAAAGCCAGCTGATGAGGGTTGGTTAGAGGGAGAAACAAATGGTTGTTTTGGGGCCACAAGCCCCAGGAAAATTTGGGAATTTGACCTTTATATTAGTGTACTCAGAGTGGTCTGAAGTCTACCATATGATCCTGGGAAATTTTGTAATTTTACATTGAAATTGATGTGTTCTGAGGGACTTTGAGCTTGTCTTTCAAGAAAGTTTTAGGAATTTTACCTCGAGATTGGTGTATTCTTGGGTACTCTGAGTCTAGAATGTTCATGTTTCCCAAAAAGATTGGCTCCCCCACTTTACTAGGCCCCCAGCCCCCCCCCCCGGTTCCGCGCTACTGCAGCTTAAAACAAAGATGTTTGATGAAGGGATGCTCTGGACATTATAATAGTGGCAAACCTGAAGAAAATTTTGAAAATCTAGAGGTCAATCGGCCCATTTTAATGTATCCTGGTATTAAAACTTCCAATTAAAGGAACAAGATCACTATTTAAACCTAGTTTGGTTTTCCAAAGGCTAGGATCAGTAAGAAAAAGGGAGCTGAGGGTGAGAATTTGAAGTTGAACAAAGAGTCACAGGGGAATGTGTCTTTGTTATATAACGGCACGGATCAATTACAATCGCTTAAGCCATCAATGGTATGCATGGATGTTACGTGCACCATAGTTGATAACCTTTATTTGAGGAAATGCCATAAGGTACCTGCCTTCAATATTCTAGTGTGTGGTCAGTATAACCAAGCCATGGGAATGCATTGACTCCAAAAAAAAAAAAAGCTTTAAAATAGTGATGAATAACTCACTGATAACCCTGCAGAGCATCGGAAGCAACTTGACCAGAACCAAATATAGAGCTGTAAAAATTCTGATGAGGCCAAGTAGCGATGAGTAGCAATGATTATTCAGTGCCTGATTTCTGTTGAAGCCAAAGATGAACTTAGAGGGAGATTTAGAAATTGGCGACAGAAGGAGTGGCATCCGCAGCAGAAAACTCTGTGGATCTGGTGGCTATTTGCTACATTTCAAGGCATTCGGTACACCGATTTATAGTGGGATGATCATGTCTTCTCTATGAGTCTGCTGATTTTATAAGTCCTAGAATCTGTGAGAAGCAGGCAGCTATCAGGGAGATAGTGAAGGTATTCTAAAAATATTGAGAGCTCTGCAATCAGAACGCTGTGGCTCATTTAGCAGGGTCTGGTACAAGATACCAAGGAAAAGTGTGTATCATGACTAGTGTAATCACGCCTTTGACTGGTGGAGTGGACCTAAGCTACAATGTATCAACATTATATGAGGTAGATCTGCATCTTGCATACTATACATCTGCTCCTCTATTGGGAAGAAAGGCAGGGTCTAAAAATGTAGGCAAGTTCACCCTTGCATATGGATGCCAAAACGTGATGGGCAAGGCTAAAGTCCAATTAACCCAAACTATTTCCGATACAGTACTGTCATATTTCGGTGCCACAATAGCATTCATCTAACTGCACACTGATAGCTTTTCTGTTTAGACCCCCTACATTCTGTACTCTTCTCGTGTTGAATTAATGCTCTTTCTCCAGTTAATTATTGTTGCTTTAGGAAAAGAAAAGTAGTGAATCATTCATGTGTCGATTGGTAGGCAAGAAATTTAGCAAAGTTCTACCGTCTTTATGACCCCAATTCGCGACATGTGTCGTGAAATTGGCGTCACGTTGTGTCAAAAAATACCCCCTCCCAAATAAATACCCCTAAAAAAAATGACCCCCCCCCTCAGAATAGGTTGAAAAAAAAAGACCCCCCCCCTAAGAATAGGTTGAAAAAAAAAGACCCCCCCCCTCCGAATACCCCTAAAAAAAATGACCCCCCCCCCTGATTTGCACCCCCCCCCCCTGGCATAAATAATGAACGCTCCCTTATTGAGTTTTAATGACAATGACATATGAATGTTTAATACACGTGAATAATGTGGTACATAGATAAATCGTATGAATGGTGATTTAATAATATGATACTTAGCAAAAACATAACGAGTGGGCATACCAGGGGCCCGTATGCCATTCGTGTATTTTTGCAGGTGCGCAGGCCTCTGCTGAGCACCAGCAAAAAAATCCAGAGGCCTGAGCACCAGTGAAAATCCACTCATGGCATACGATTCCTGGTATGCCCACTCGTTATGTTTTTGATTTATTATACCTAGTTTATGATAGCCCTATCTCTTAAGCACTAACAACCACAAAACTCGGCAAAATCGGGCCGATCGCCGATTGTTTTGATGCATAGTTCATCCCTAGGCCGCTAGGTGTCTCCTTCCATTTGCAGACGATTTCTGTCTAAAAATCCTTATTTTCTAGTACAATTTACAAGCTGTAAAGTTTTATATACATGCCCGCATAGGCTACCTACCGTTTCCTATCACTAAACCATTAGAAATATTCTGCTTGTTTGTCCAAAATCGTGATAGAAATTGGCAATCGAGCAGATGTTGGGCACAAATTGGCATTAGGTTAGATGTGCTGTGATTGGTCAAGACCTGGTCACGTGACCCTAACCAATACGCCCAGCCAGTGGGCATATTGGTGCAATAAGCCACTGGGGTGGGCGTATTGGTTTTAGTGGTTAAGAGATAGGACTATCATATCCTAGGTATAATAAACAATGATGTACCTAGCCATGTATAGGTCGCTGCCCAAACACAAGCCTGCCACATAGCAAGTAGGCTGAATATAAGGGAATGCACTCGATTTTCTGCTGTTAAAAATTTCTCAATTGGCTTGCCATTTATCATAGCAGAGCACAAGCATGCTGTGACCGTCGGAGGGGTCCTCTCTCTGCTGGGGTAACTACAGCTAGTTGGTCAGCCTACCAGGGCGGCCATCTTGTCCCCCAGATTAAGGGTTGCCTTAAGGACCTGTCCAGTTCATCCTATCACTTATGCATGGTAGGAAATCAGTTGATATAATACAGACCAGTTACAAACATTGTCTTAGATTAGAATATTCCATTCACTGTGGCACAATCAGAACCTAATGAGCCCAATACACCCCTATATCCTTGACTCTCCATTTATACTGGAAATGGAGGAACCTGATCACAATGCTAAAAGATACCTGTCACAAGCTGCTCTATCTGAAAAGACAGACTGACAGTACCCATTTCTGAAATGAAAATCCCCTTTGACATTTTGTTTTTGCATTTGAAACTTTTTCTTTGAAAGTTGGATTTTTTTCCAAATCACTTTTTGTTTTCCCAATTCCATTTTGACCCTCTTGGGCCACTGTACACAACACATATTTCCATGGTCCTGAGGTTCATTATCAACAAGCATGGCAACAACTAAGCTACCTTGATCCAGGCTATTCTATGGTTCGAGGTTGATATAGAAACAAGCTCTGTGGACCATTCAAGTAGCTCTTGGGACCCCTTAAGCAGCTCTTGGGACCCTGCAAGCAGTTCTCTAAGAGGCTTTGTTGGACCTTCCAGTTGCTCTGGAACCCCTTTAGTGACTCTGCGAACCCCTCCGGCTGCTCTGTAGACATGTTTATTAGCTAGGAGGTATACATAACAGCTAGCTACATGTGGATGTTCCTTAAGAGTCCTTGAGCTTCTTAAGGTGGGGGGTAGGTATTGTAATAAAACTTGGCTGATTAGAGACCCTTCCGGTGGTTCCCATCAGCTCTGTGGACCCATTCAGCAGCACTGTGAACCCTTCCAGCCGCTCTGTGGACCCTTCTGGCGGCTCTGTTGACCGCTTCTGTAACTCTGGGGACCCTTCAGCTACAACCCGGATACTGAGGGAGGTGGTACAGTCATCTGGTACTGGCGAATATGATCTAGTCATCCCTGATATAGGGGAACAGCCACCTGAGGTGCCACCACAGTGTACAGAGGTCCTCCTGGAGTCACTGGAAGGGTCCCTAGAGCCGCTAGAAGGGTCCCAAGAGCCACTGAAGGGGTCGACAGAGTCACTGAAGTGGTCCCCAGACCCACTGGAACGGTCCACAGAGCCACTGAAGGGGTCCCCGGACCCACTGGAACGGTCCACAGAGCCACTGAAGGGGTCCCCAGAGCCACTGGAAGGGTCCACAGAGTCACTGAAGGGGTCCCCAGTGTCGCTGAAGGGTCCAAAAAGTCACTGAAGGGGTCTCAAGAGCCACTGAAGGGGTCCCCAGACCCACTGGAACGGTCCACAGAGACCCTAAAGGGGTCTGCAGTGTCACTAAAGGGGTCCCCAGAGCTACTGGAAGCGTCCCTAGAGTCATCAAAGGGGTCCCTAGTTTCACCGAAGGGGTCCACAGAGTCACTGAACAGGTCCCTAGAGAAACTGGAAGGGCCTCCAAAGCCTCTGGGAAGGTCCCCAGAGCTGCTTGGAGGGTCTACAGAGTCACTGAACTGGTGCCCAGCATCACTAAGGGAGTCCACAGAGCAGCTGGAAGGGTCCCCAGAGCTACTGAAGGGGTCCACAGAGTCACTGAAGGGGTGCCCATAGTCACTGAAAGGGTACAGAGAGTCACTGCAGAGGTCCCCTGAGCCACTGATGGAGTCCACAGAGTCATTGAAGGTGTTCACAGAGTCACTGGAAGGGCCTCCAAAGCCTCTGGGAAGGTCACCAGAGTTGCTTGGAGTCTGTCAATCCCTTCAATGGCTCTTGGGACCCCTTCAGTGACTTTTTGGACCCTTCAGTGACACTGGGGACCCCTTCAGTGACTCTGTGGACCGTTCCAGTGGCTCTGGGGACCCCTTCAGTGGCTCTGTGGACCGTTCCAGTGGGTCCAGGGATCCCTTCAGTGGCCCCTTCAGTAGACTCTGTGGACCCGGATACTGAGGGAGGTGGTACAGTCATCTGGTACTGGCGAATATGATCTAGTCATCCCTGATATAGGGGAACAACCACCTGAGGTGCCACCACAGTGTACAGAGGTCCTCCTTGAGCCACTGGAAGGGTCCTAGAGCCGCTGGAAGGGTCCCAAGAGCCACTGAAGGGGTCAACAGAGTCACTGAAGGGGTCCCCAGACCCACTTGAACGGTCCACAGAGTCACTAAAGGGGTCCGCAGTGTCACTATAGGGGTCCCCAGAGCTACTGGAAGCGTCCCTAGAGTCATCAAAGGGGTCCCTAGTTTCACTGAAGGGGTCCACAGAGTCACTGAAGGGGTGCCCATGGAAGGTCCCACAAAGCCTCTGAGAGGGTCCCCAGAACTTCTTGCAGAGTCCCAAGAGCCGTTAAAGGGATCCCAAGAGCTACTTGAAGAGTCCACAGAGGTTGTTTCTTTATCAATCTCACACCACAGAATCACCTGGATCCAAGGCTGTTTAGTTCTTGCCATGCTCGTTGATAATTAACCTCAGGACCATGAAAATATTTGTTGTTAGGGAGATAAACAATGAGAACAGGCATTGCTAGGCAACCAGCTGTGTTAGCAGCAAACCAATTGAACCATTGAATTCCTTGGGTCCAATTTAGGGGCGGGTAGGTATGGTTGTAATCAACCTCAGGACCATGGAAAACTGTGTTGCTAGGCAGATAAACAATTAGAACAGTTGTTGCTAAGCAACCAGCTGTCTTAGAAACAAACCAATAGAACCATTGAATTCCTTGGGTCCGAATTAGTGGGGATAGGCAGTGTTAAAAAAGTATTTTAAGCCATATCTAAGTCATTGGAGATGGAATTCTGATATTTTGGTGGCAATCTTGGATTTTGGTGGCCATCTTGGATTGCTCGCAATCTTTTCTTTAACACTGACCTTATCTGAAAAGCCCATGATCAGAGCTTTCCAGTGGTATATAGTGACCTTTAGTCTTTTTTTGGTGATGGGTGTTCAGCTAATTAGCCTTTAATGCTGCAGCACCAAAAGCGCAGCGCCCTAAACATAAAGGACATCTTCCGATCTGATTTGGTGCAAATACTGCAGTTAACCTTGGTGAATAGCTGGCTGTTGCCATGGTAATAATACAAATTTTTCAAAAATTTCAAATCAATACAATCCCTAAGCCCTATCAGCATCATGTCAACATGATAGGTTATAACTGAGATGCTATTTATACAAGTACAAAGTATTGAAAGATGATGTATGTGCCATTTATGTAAAATTGTCCATGTTTGACCTTGGGAAATATGACCTTGACCTTGCCCAAGGTCATGTATCTAATTATGTGGAAGTTGCCTTTTTAATTGCCATGTTCATAAATAACAAACTCATGCTATTGTAGGGACACTAATATTAGTATTATAGTCGAACGCCTACAAGGTAGTTCGGGCGGCCAGAGCCAGGGGGCACCCCTATCGGAGGCGGACAGTATATAAGCTGTCCTCACCCCCTTGCTCCGGCAGACCTTCTCAGGTCTCTGACTGTGTCATATATTGAAAGTTATTGAAAGCTGAATATACATTGATCGAACCTCATATACTTCAAGGATTAGCATTGTTGTACAGGAGAACGAAATAAACCCTGTTTTCTTGCATCTCTACATGAAAACTGCAGTTCGAGTCCTTATTTAATCGAATTACATATAGACGAACTCTACACTGGTGCCGTGACCAGGATTTTCATGAAAGAGATAGCGAACTGACCCTGGCGGAGGCTCAGTCAAGAAAGGGGGGAAATGAAGGATCCGGAACCGAACTGGAGGATGGGGAACTGGATTACACAGTAGCCCAAATAAATGAAATCTGGGAGGTGGCCTCTCGAATGCACACCCCAGAGAATAAAAAATCTCGAAAGAGGAGTTTGATTTTTCGAACTCCGGGAGAATTTCCTCCTATAAAGACAGTTCCGAACACCAATCCGTTCCGAGGGAACCCATGGGCAGACATGCTTCCCTCCGAACCGAACCTCGGACATATGGAACGAGACTTGTCTAGAAGAGGTCGACAGATCCCTGACTACGACGCCTACTGTGAAAAATTGAAAGCAGAGGAGGAGGAAATGAGGGATCGGTATACAGCCATGAATGAGGATTTGATCCGGCTGGCCGACGAAAAGGCGAGGGTAATCGCCCAGAACCGGAAGGAGGCCGAGGAATTAAACGAAGTGAAATCCAGAATACAAGCAGATAGAAAATATATCAGCGAACAATTGGCTCTTGAGACCTCTCAGTTGGCTAAAGTCCAACAAAAGGTTAAGAACGCTCAACACTGTCTGACAGAGGAGCAAGCACAACTCCAGAAGGATAAGGAAGAGGCTCGCCGAAGTCGTGATCTTCGGGATACCTATGAAAGCGAAATCGAACGACAATCCAAGAGGGTCAAGAAAATCAAGGCGGATTACTCAAAGGAAGAAAAGTCCGGCCAAGCCCTGAGGGAACAGTTCGAACAAGAACGAGAGGCCTTGAAGCAGGCCCGAAGTGAAATGAAAGCGGACCTCGAGGCTATTCAGAAAAAGAAAGAAGAAATGAATGACACCTATCTGGCCTACCAGAGTCAGATGGAGGAGATCCGCAAAACGGAAGAGGTTCGTAACAAGGAACCCACGAATGAGGGAGGCCGGCTACCAAAGCATGTCGCGTCCACCCCTAGTCCGATCTTGACCACCGTGGAGCCAATCGAAACACGGGGGGTGGTTGCGGACGGTAAGTACGGACGAACCCACGGGAGGACTGCCCCGAATGAGGCTGACCGTAAAGTCACCTATGGGGGAACCGAGGAGAAAGAGATCTCTAGTACCCATGATATTACGAGCGAGGCCCCACCCAAACGAATGAATCATAGCTACGGCTCTCTGCATCCCTTTGCGGATGACACCCTGGCAGGACATAATTATACGGTACCACCACCACCGATATATAATATAACCTACCAGTACCGAGCACCATTACCCGGAGCCGGAACGAACGAAGGACATCAGTCCTATAATGAAGGGGGTGGATCGATTCCAAGCAGGGGATCAGGTGGTGCTCCAAACCCCGGAACTAACCAGGGAGGAGGAGCCGGAACTGTACCGGACCCTGGGTCATACGGAGGTTACCCCCCCAGCCCTGATTGAACCCAGCCCAATCCAAGAGGAGGGACACCAAGACCAGTCCCTGCCCCGAGAAGGCTGACCAAACGATCGTCTATGGGCCCGAGAGTTGCTGCAATAGTGGAATCCGACCCTTGTATTCAAGGGATGGGGATAGACTGTTGCAGTCGGACCCGGGAAGATGAGTCAGAAATTATGGAATGGAGTCGGAGGCAGTCTGATCGACTGGTATGGAGTCATAACAGTGCCCGGAAGCCTGTTCGTACTCCCCGGCGGTTCAATGGAGAGAACTGGAAGGAAAGCTACCAAGACTTTTGCGACGATAACCGTTACCATGGGTGGGACAAGGAGGCTTCCTTAGGTCCCCTCATTAAATGGTTGAGTGAGGGTCCGGGAAGAATAGCTGTAGACGATTGGCGAGAGACGTATGGGGAAGACGGAAACTATGACCAATTTGTGGCAGCCGCCACACATATCTTTGGTGTGTTGTCAGCGAATGATCCTTGGTCGGAGTTCCAAGTCCGAACGCAAAAACCAAAAGAATCTCCGAAAGTGTTCGGTCTAGAACTCCAAAGATTGTTGCAAAAGGCCCGACCTTATTGGAGACGTGATGATGAATATTTCTTAGATGAACTATTCACACACTTTATAAAAGGACTGAGGGATCCGTCCCATGCTGAACTCGTCCAGAAAGAATGGGGACGAGGTTCATCGATGGTAGACTTCTTTTTGGCTATAGATCAGCATGAAAAGAAGAAACGATTACTTGCTGGGTTCGTACCCAACCAAAGGGTGGCGTCTGCATATGCGGCCACTCCCGAGGAGAGTGATTCGGACGATGGTTCGGATGAAGAAAGAATTGCGGCCATCGGGGGCGACAAGGGGGATAGAAAGAATCGGTGGAAGAAAAATGTTAGTAAGCCACCCGAGAAGGAGAAGCCCGTAGAGGCAAGCTCTAAACCAACCCCTACCCCCCAGGTGGTAGAGTTATCCGAGAACGAAAAACGGTTGATGGCCATGATGGAAGAAATGAAAGGGTTGTTGGACTATCAGAAACGACCGAAGCTAGATAGGGCAACGGTGAAGTGTTTCAGGTGCCAAGAGACCGGACATTTTGCAGCCGAATGTACGGCAGAGAAACCAGTTTGGCAAGAAAGGAAGAGAGAGGAGACGGGAAATTAGAAGGGGTTGTCCGTGAAGGCAAACTGACGGCCCCGAATAAAGTATGCCAGGGTACAATCCATACGAACACGATTGAGGAGTCTGTAATGTATCCGCCCAGCAGCATGGGAAATGCTAATGAGCCGAAAACATGTGGGGCTGGGGGTATTGGTGAGACAGTTGCCAGGGAGAGCAAAGAAGGGAAACCGATCACCAATAGAGAGGAAGGTTGGGTAGAGGAACTATCCAGGATCGGGGGGATCCGCCTTCCCCAAGGTCATCCGTGTCTGGAGTATTTGAAAGGATTCGGATTCAATTTTGACATGACAGACGACGTCAAACGGTTCGCAAGTAATCCCTCGATGATGGGAGGAAAGAGATGGTATGTGTCCGTATCTGTAAACGGCAGAATGGGGGAATTTTTGTTGGATACCGGAGCTAGCCACTCCGCTATGTCAAAAAGATTCTTCGATCTGGTGTCGAGCATGGATGACGACCTCACAACGAGGGTAAATGCATGTGCGGCTGATGGGAGCAAGATACGAACGTTTGGTAGGACTTGTATGATCATCTTGGTAGGCGGTAGGGAATATATCATTTCCCCTACTATCGCTGGGATAGAGGACGATGGTATCATTGGGATGGATTTCGCTTCCTTATATGGGGTAAAATTGGACCCCGTCACTGGAGTGTTGAAATTAAATCATCCCTACAAAGACAGGATACAATGCCTGGCACGTGAAGTTAGTGGTGTAGCGAGTGTAGTGCAGACGGTAAAAATACCTCCCGGAATGGCATGTGATGTCTTAATAGCCTCCAGTAGGATGAAGAGGGGCGTTCCGGGGGTTTTCGAACCTAATGTGACAGTGTTGGGAAAGAAGGGTTTGGAATCGGCCGACACCCTGATAGGAAATATGGCATGGGGAGTAGCCCCCATAACGAACCCGGGTTCGAAAACCATCTATCTAGAAAAAGGCACTGTAGTGGGAGAAGTGATATCCGCGGAAGCGGTCACCAGTAGCTTTGAGAATGGAAGTGGACTAGTCCCGAACAGTGAAGTAATGGAGGAAGGATTGGCAAAGTTAATAGAAGGGTCCGGAGTAGAGACAGATGGACAGAGGAATGCCCTGAGGGAGATGTTAACTGAGTGTAGTTCAGCCTTTGCGCGGCCCGGAGAGCCGTTGGGACGAACAGATCGAGTCCTACACTCAATTAACACGGAAGGGGCGAATCCAGTAAAGATACCATATAGACGTCTTCCGCTGGCAAAGAAAGTGGTGGCGGAGGAGGAGATCACGAAGATGTTGGCGGATGGGGTGATAACCCCTAGCACCAGTCCTTGGAGTAGTCCAGTATGTATGGTAACAAAGAAGGATGGGAGTATCCGATTCTGTATAGACTACCGGAAGCTAAATGGCTTGACTAAGAAGAATTCGTATCCGCTCCCCCGGATAGATGAGACCATTGATTCCCTTGGAGGAAATGAATGGTTTTGCACGATTGATTTGCAGTCTGGTTATTGGCAGGTGGGAATGAAGGAAGAAGACAAGGAGAAAACAGCGTTTTCGAGCCATGTAGGGTTGTACCAGTATAACGTGATGCCATTCGGACTATGTAATGCTCCGGCCACGTTCGAAGCCATGATGGAGACCTTACTGAGTGACTTGTTGTGGAAGAAATGTCTAGTGTATCTGGACGATGTGATAATATTCGGAAAGACATTTGACGAATGCCTGGGAAACCTGAAGTTAGTGTTACAGCGGATAATCTCGAATGGATTGAAGCTGAAGCCTAAGAAGTGTAATATGTTTCAGAAAAGTATTAACTATCTAGGACGGATCATCTCTACGGAAGGGGTGAAAGCTGATCCGGAGAAGGTTAAGACGGTAACGGATTGGAGCATTCCTAAGGGGCCGAAAGAAGTGAGATCCTTCTTAGGGTTTTGTTCTTATTACAGAGATTTCTTACCAGGATATTCCCGGATAAGTTATCCAATCCAATGTCTGTCGCACTGTACCCCGGGGAGACGTAAGGAGAAGTTCCCATGGGGAAAGGAACAAGGGGAAGCATTCGAAACAATTAAACGGTTGTTCGTGGAGACACCGGTGTTGAAATACCCCACTGCGGATGGTCATTTTATATTAGACACTGATGCGAGCAATGAAAGTATAGCGGCAGCCTTGTCTCAAGTCCAAGATGGGAAGGAGGTTCCAATAGCATTTGCAAGCAATACAATGAGTAAAGCGCAAAGAAATTATTGTACGACAAAGAGGGAATTGTTGGCAGTGGTAGTGTATACAAAGAAATATAAACACTTCTTGTGGGGATCTGATTTTACATTACGTACGGATCATTCCTCCCTGCGGTGGTTATTGAACTTTAAAGATGCGGAAGGTATGATAGGACGGTGGTTGGCACACCTATCTGAGTTCGGATTGGACCACAGCCAAATTCAGCATAGAAAGGGGGCTAAGCATGTGAACGCTGACGCGTTGTCGCGAATCCCAGTGAAGAAGTGTCAGAATGACGGATGTGATGATTGTGGGAAGCATAATGCCGTGCTGGCAGGAATCCGAAAGCCTTTTAGAGATCTCGAACCGGTGATACTGGAATGGGATGAGAACTCCATTACCCAGTGGGCACAGAATTCAGTCCAATGTTGATTCAACATTAATTCACCATTGAATCAACATTGACAACCGTTTATCAATGTTGATTCAATGTTCTGTGCCCACTGGGTAAGAGCTTCCAGGAGAGAGATGCGAATAGTATCCGTCTGAAGATGTTACTTCGAGAAGGAAGGGTCCCGACTCGGCCAGCGATATCGTTGGAGAACAGGGAGATGAGGCGACTGATAGCTCAATGGACAGAGTTAGAGGTGGTAAATGGATTGATTTATAGGTGGAAGACGAATGCTTTGGGAAATAAGTCAAGACAGATCTTTATTCCTACTGCCATGCGAAGGGATATAATGTTCTTTTGCCATGGGCATCGGACCAGTGGCCATTTTGGGAGAAAACGGTCTCTGGAAAGGCTGGCTAGAATGTATTACTGGCCAGGTATGAGTACGGATCTGTTAAGATGGATAGACACTTGTCCGAAATGCTGTACGAGCAAGCCAGGTCCTGGGCTGGGTAAAATGCCCTTGACCCAGGAATTGTTTGGAGTAAGGTTCGCGAGGGTGGCAGTAGATATAATTACAGGATTTGTGACAACTCCGGAAGGAAATACATGTATGATGGTGGTAACGGATTACTATACGAAGTATACGAAGGTGTTTCCGATGAAGGATCACAAAGCAGCGACTTGTGCGAGAATGTTAGTTAAAGGATGGATCCTATACTTGGGAGTGCCTCTGATGTTGCATAGCGACCAAGGGAGAGAGTTCGAATCGAATCTATGGCAGGAAATGTGTCATCAATTGGCCATTTGCAAGACCCGAACCAATCCGTATCGACCACAGAGTGATGGTCAGGTGGAAAGATTCAATCGTACCCTAATACAGGTCCTGAAGAGTTTAGTAAATCAAGAGATGGATGATTTGGATGAGCAGTGCGACTTTGTTTGCCATGCTTATAATAGCACGGTATCAGGATATCAGTGCTATAATTACCTGATCGTAATGCGTGACGCGCGGGAAGAGTGAATGATTGTTTATATTTTGCAAGCGCGGGAAAACTGAAGTCTCGCCGAATGCGCGGTATCTCGCGAGACCGACGCGCGTGCGCAAAGGTCGACGCGGGTCAACGATCCGCAATATTTGTTTACGGTTCGCCGGACAGAGCAAGGGGAAGCGTATCAGAGCACAAAAAGCGAGGATATAAAGACTGTTTAAAGTGAACTCGGTGTATAGCAGGTGGGTGAAGTCGCCAGGAGCCCGTAGAGAGGGTCCTGGTACCTGTCATTCATTTTATATCGAGTGAAAGAACTTGAGTGTCACGATGGCTTCGGCGTCTGGCTCTCATTCGGAACAATCGGCCCTCGACGAGGTGTCCGAAGCATTTATGGACACTGAGGCGATGTCGCCAGTTACCAAGAACGAAGAAAGCGCATTGAATGAGGATAATTCCGAAATAGAAGAAGGTAGCATGGGAATGGAGATTGAAGAAATCCTGGAACGATCGGACGAGCCGCTGCTCGAACCGAATCTGGACGGATTTAAATCAAGGTACGACGGTCGGGAAGTCCATATTCACGACCGAATCTTAAAAGGAGAACGAAAGTGTTGGGACGCAGCCACCAGAGACTGCGTTCGACACTTCCTATCACCGACTGAGTATGCAGCACTGCCATCCGAATGGCTGCTGTTTTATAATCAGACTGAGGCTGGACTGCAAGTGAGTCAGTCGTTCAGAAGGGCCATGTTCGATTGCGAAATCGCACATCGGCAAAATCGCCTTCCGAACGTCCCGCATGTCTTGACTGACCATACGGGGATGGGGGTTACCGGAATGGACATCGCAGGAGATGTACTGTACCGGGAACCTGACATGGAGAAAGAACCCAGGACTGCAGAAGACTGGGTCGAACGAGCGGAGCATCCGGAAGTCCCGAGGCTCTACACTCTGAATGGAGACGAATTGCTTCGTCGACTGGAGGAGTGTTCGGAGCCGGAGGAGAAACTGAACGAAATCATCAGTACGATGATTCGGGAGGGGACCTACGCCACTAGGGCATACGTACCCGGGTTGGAGGAAGAGATGAGCTCGGCCCAACATAAAGAACGACTGGCATCCATCCGAAAGGGGAAAGCGATCCTGAAGGCCGCCAAGAAAAAGGGCAGCCTGTCGACGGAGAGCGAAACCGACGGAGAGGACAACACCAAGAAAGCGAAAGTTAAAAGTGTGAAGGGAAGAGCAAAGAAAAAGACTCTGACCGACACCGAATCTGACAGTGACCAGGGTGCCTTCACACCGGTCCTGTCAGCGAAAGAAAAAAAGAAGTTGAAGGAATCAAAGAAAGACACAAAAATGACTGTGCCTCCGAAGGTGATTGCTAAAGTCACGGAGGCAGTAGGCAAGAAAGATCCTTCAAGTGATAATCCACTGAAAGGACGTATGGCTGCCATACAGGCTGCTGCCACCGCCAAGGTCAGCGGTATTATTAAAGGAGCTACTAAGAAGGCCAGCAAAGTGACTGAATCCGAAGACAGTCCGGACGATGAGTCTGGACCAGACTCGGATGGCGAGCCTCCAGAAACCGACCCGGATCCAACTACACAGGATCCGGAGGAGAAGATGGAGGTTCCGAATGAGGAAGGGCCAGAGGAGGTAGAAGAGGGAGAGAATAAAGAGGAGCCGAAAGATGAGGGAGACCAGGAAAGAGTACAACGGATCTGGAAGAATAGTGAGGCGAAGTTCGCACACTTCATTCCAGGTTCGTTTGAAGAGTGCGCGAAGGGCAAGAAATCATACGGTTGCCCCGAACCCCGAAATATGAATGGCGAGAGTGATGACGAGGATTGGATTCGGGAAACCGAGGAAGATCCCTTGCCATCCGATTTTTATAAAGAATGGTTTCAACAGTTATTGAAATATCCCGAAAGTTACTACATAAGAGACCAGAAGTCAAAGTTGCGCTGGGCCTACTTGTGTTGGTATCTGAAAGACGGTGAGCGGTATTGCCCGTTCAGCATTTGCATAGAAGAGAAGGGAAGGGACAGGACATATCCGACAGCGATGCGGTTCCTGCGGCATCTCTGCGAACGGCACTTCCACCACACTGTGGTCTACGAATGTGCCAATTCGAAAGGACAGAGGGATAGCGCAACCTGTGATGGTTGCGTTACTCCGAGAAGGGGTGTGATGCTTCGCCATCTGAAGTATTGTCACAGCCCCGGACTGAGTGCAGCACGCGAGAAAGTGATGAGGCTGCACGATAAAGTAATGATGGAATACAACAGAATGATCCCTTCGGACTTCAAACACATCCACGTGAAGACCGAATCATTCTGTAATGTGCATGAGTCCACGAAAGGCAAGCTGTGTGCGAGGATTGCACTAGTGAGAGCTCGAGGGAAATTCCAAATGACGAACGAACTATTCTCGAGAGTATGTGAATGGAGGGGTGATCCACCCAAGGCAAAGATTGATGAGAAGAGGCGGGCTAGCCGCAGTCCAGCGAGTGGCAGAGGAAAGAAGCATCGTTCCGACTCGCCCGAGACATCGGAGTTTAAGAAGCCACTGGCTGTGGCTCGTGACTCCAGGTCGAAGCAGCAGAAGCGGAAAGATTCGACTGAGTATCAGTCGCCTATGAGTGGGGGGTCGGGCTCACGTCCTTCCTCGGCAGCATCATCGGCAGCAGCGTCAGCTTCGCAGAGTGATGACCCACCTGCTTAGTTCGACCGGAAAGATCCGACCCCTGCGCCGGAGTCAGGTGACTTCCCAGAATTGGGCAGACAGAAGGTTCCTCAACGTGTCGAACCTGAAATGACTCAGATTCCGGACAATAGGCCCCGACTGAGCACAAGACCGGTGGATATGTATTTTGATCCGAGTGACAGAGTGGTTTGCGCCCAAGCCCAGCAGGCGGTGGACGATTTCCAAGAGTCGCAGAGGGAATTGGCTGTCCGATACAATCAGGGGGTGGCGAATTTATTCGCCCGCTCTCTGGAAGCCAATACAAGAATGTCCCTGGAGAAAGAGAACGAGGCGCTATTGGCCGCCGAAACTAACAAAATCCGGAACGAAGCCAAGCTAGCCGCATCAAGGACTGCTTTGGCTCAGAAACGACTGCAGGAGTCCAATGACCGGAACGAGGCTATGAACGTCAAGTTCCAGCAGGTATTTGGTGTGTTCCTGGACGAGTGGGACGGCACCCGCGAATCCGCTCTGGAACTCCTAAAGAACCAGAGTGAGGAGGGGTGAGCCCACGATTCGAGAGTGAGAAGATATGAGTGAATTGATATTCGAAAGAGAATGAGTTAGTGTGGTATGAATGTCTACTGAACAATCGAACAGCAGTAACAGGAGTACGCAGGATGAATTCGGTGACCAGACATCTGAAGAGGAGAGCACCAATCACCCGTTCGGAAGAACGTGTCTGTTCAGTCAGAACAGAGACAGCAGTACGAAAAATGAAGAGGAGAGCACCACTAACCCGTTCGAATGAACTTGCCTGTCCAGTTTGGGACAGGACGGCTATTGAAGAGGAGAGCACCACACACCCGAGTCCCTCCGAAAGGATGGTACTTCGTGCCTAACCAATGTTCAAAAAGGTTAGGATGGCTGCCCGGATCTTCAGTTTTTTGTTCCTGTTTTTTTAATCATGAGAGATGTCAAGTTGTTCTAGTCGCTAATCTGTATATGTTTGTATGTATACTATACCTGTGTCCTTAATAATTCGAAATGTGTCTAGCCGTTCGGATGTATTACCACCTGTGTAAATAATATTAGTTTTGTATATGTTTATATACCCTACTGTGTTCACGACGTAACATAACGCTTTACTAAAATAAACTCAGTTGTATGAGTTTATATTATATTGTATATATATTTAAAAGAGTAAGCGTATGTAATGTCTGGGGGGGGTGGTGTAGGGACACTAATATTAGTATTATAGTCGAACGCCTACAAGGTAGTTCGGGCGGCCAGAGCCAGGGGGCACCCCTATCGGAGGCGGACAGTATATAAGCTGTCCTCACCCCCTTGCTCCGGCAGACCTTCTCAGGTATATTGAAAGTTATTGAAAGCTGAATATACATTGATCGAACCTCATATACTTCAAGGATTAGCATTGTTGTACAGGAGAACGAAATAAACCCTGTTTTCTTGCATCTCTACATGAAAACTGCAGTTCGAGTCCTTATTTAATCGAATTACATATAGACGAACTCTACACTATTCATATTATCTGAACTCTGCCCAAAATAAGGACAATTTCGGATTTAATTTGGTGCGATCTTAATGTTTGACCTTGGTGATTGCCTGGTAGTTGCCATGGCAATATTACATATTTCTCACAAATTCCAAGACAATACCGTCCCTAGGCTATGTCAGGATAATGTAAAAGTGGAAAATCATATCTGCGATGTTATTCCTATGAGTACAAAGTATCAAAAGTAGGTATATATGACGTTTTTATCAATTTTTCCATGTTTGACCTTGTGAAATATGACCTTGACCTTGGCCAAGGTCATGTTACTTTTCTTAGGATGTTGCTCTCATATAGTTCTATCATTCCGCCAAATATCAGACCTGTGCTATTTATATTTTCTGAGTACTGCCCCTATAAGTACATCTTCTGACTTGATCTGGTGCAATCATTTTATATGACCTTGGTGCCTTGCTGGCAGTTGCCATGGCAATATTACATATTTCTCACAAATTTCTGGTCAGTTCTTACCCTGAGCTATGTCAGCATTATGTAAACATGAAAAATCATATCTGAGATGCTATTCCCCCTAGTATAAAGTATTGAAAGATGGTATATATGTCATTTTTTCCAATTTTTCAAAGTTTGACCTTGAGAAATATGACCTTGACCTTTGCCAAGGTCATGTTACTTTTCTTAGGATGTTGATCTCAGATAGTTCTATCATCCCCGGACTCCCCGGATCGGCGCCGACACGACAACTTGTGCCCGGACTTGTGTCCCGACCCAAGCCAACTTTCAAATGGATAATTCCTGACATGTTGTGTTGGAAATGCGCGGACAAGCATAGACCCCCCATAGGTGACACCTGCAACCGACGCCGGTTAGTAAAAGCGGGCTCAGCCCCGAATCTGAGTACACCTAGGGAGTCTACCACGCAAGGGGAGTCGGCAAGGAGCACTATGCCCCCACCTGAGGCAGTGCTTGACGAGGAGGAGAAGAGCCTCCTGGCCGAATTGGAGGAGGAGGAGCGCCGTACAAGGAAGCTCCAACTCCGGGCCAAGATAGCGGCCGCCAAACTGAGGAACGAGGCCCTGGAGAAGGGCCCACAAGAGGAGCCACCACCCGGCCCCGTGCCCGGCCCCGGCCCCGGGACCCTGCCCACGCCACCCGGCCCCCAGCCAGCTGGGGACAAAGAGAGTAAGTACTCAATATCTAAGTACTTACCTAAGCTGAACGACATACGTAAAGCCAGCTTTGAACAGTTGCTGTTTGGGTCTCTGGAGTGGGCAGTTCACACTGAGGAGGGGGGACCGCTAAAGGGGTACCTTCAGCAACTGAGCTACATGTGCATGATGCACATGCCCGGTATCTACCCCCCGGATGCATCAGTGGAATACGACCTGGCGATCAGGGAGGAGGCCGACAGGATAGGGATGGCGGCCTTCGGCCCTGGAGACAGCAAGCTGACCATGGCTAAATACTCACTAGCCAACACCTGGGAGGGCCGGAGGCTAGGCCACTCAACCGCCAGCCAACCCCCGGCCGCCCCGAAAAAGAAGGCAGCCGCGGCGGGAAAACGCCAACCCCCCGCCGGCAACACGGGAGGTGGGGAGAACGGGTGCCTGGTATGGAACTGGGAGAATGCCTGCTCTAAAGACGCCAAGTCCTGCAGATTCCCCCACACCTGCAGATTGTGCGGCGGCGAGCACCGCGCACCAAACTGCACCTCCAAGAGTAAATAGGATACGGAACGCGCACGGAAAGCGCGCCGCCGTCACCATTTCTAATCCCCCTTCAGACCCCGCCAACTCCGGCGGGAAAGCGAGCGGGGGGCCCCAGGCGGGGATCCCGCCCGGGATGACGTCACGAGAGAGCAGGGCGGGGAACCCCCCGTCGGTACCTCCCAATCGCCAAGCCGCAGCGGGTTGCATCGAGGCTTGTGATTGGCTGAGAGCAGAGGCGGCCGAGGAAGGAGCCGCCCCTCACCCAATCAGAGGGCAGCTACTATCCACGTTCATCGCAACTTCGCAAAATGGCGAAGACAAGACGGAAATACGGATTTACCGCAGATGTTTCGACGGAATATGCAATTGTGAGTACTTTGTGGGCGGTTATAGAGTCCAATTGAAGCCATGTAGGGTAATATGTAAGGCACTCTTGTGCAATGAGGTCGACCCGGATTGGGAATACATCGTGAAAGGGGCCATTTTCGGGTTCGAAATCATAAATCCCACATGCAAATCTTCGTATCAATGTGAAAACTACAGCGAGACAACGAAGGGAGACAACTACCGACTTATGTCGGCCAAGCTAAGAAAAGAGCTAGATAAGGGTTGCATCGCTATTGTAAACTCCCCTAGGATATGTACCCACGCCTTCGGCTGTGTCCCAAAATCCGATGGAATTAGGGCCATTGTCGACTGCTCCCGCCCCACAGAGGTATCTGTCAACAACTTCGTAGACGAAGTCTCCCAGAAGTTCAAATACCATAGTGTCAATGACGTGGCCGAGATGGTCGCGGGGGGGGGAATTTCTGTGTACCGTGGACATATCAGACGCCTACAGAGCCGTCCACACCCATCCTGACTCTAGATTACGACAAGGCCTCACATGGGACTTTGGCAAGGGGAAGGTAGATATGGTGGACAATAGGCTATGTATGGGCTTGAGCTCAGCCCCATACTGCTTTAGTAAAATCTGATTTTATTAAAAGGTGCCTAGCAAGGGAAGGGATCCACAGATGCATAAATTACCTTGACGACTACTGCCTAATAGCAGATACCCAGGAGGAGGGTAGGGCCGACCAAAGAGCCCTGGTCAGGACCCTACGACACGTAGGTTTTGACATCAGCTTTAAAAAGCTCACCGATCCATCCACATGTGCACGCTTCCTAGTGTTAAACTCGGTATTTCAGAGTTACTATAGATGAGAAGGCTTGTAGAGATTCTTGTGATGGAGGCTTTATTGCAGAATATAGTACAGGGACTAGTGTAGGGTAGAATTGCCTCTGTCCAAGAGACAGCAGATCTTCAGGTTAAATACAACTCTTGTTGGGGGTTTTCCTGGGTTATTTTTAGGGTATGAGCTCCTGCTGTGACGCAGTGAGCTGCTATTGGCTACCCATGACATCACTGCTATTGACGTCATGGAGAGTATGGATCATTGACGTCATTCAGGGATTCCCAGTACAGGGTAATCCCTTTACAGATAGTAATGTTGACTCATAACAAAGTATCCATATTCCTAGAAGTGTTTGCGCAGGAAGGGAAAATAGGGTACAGTATAGTAAACAATAACAGGATAAAAATAGGAGTCACAGATAGTAGAAACTGGTATGTAACATCATCCCGGACTTAATATTGAACTCACTCCGATGAGTTCTTGTCCGATCATGAGGAAAGGTGAGGAAGTTCTAAACTAGTCAAGTCTAAGGTTTAAGTTACATGAAGTTAGATAATGTTGTCTTGCAAGTTACGTATAAGTTTCATAATACCTGTTATACATGCATTGAAAGGTCATTAAAAGGAATGCAGCGTCATATTACGACAATTGAACAATTTGATCAAGTTGGATAGGCTTGAATTAATGTGCCATGCATAATCACTTTGATTCCATAATGTTATGTAACGCTTATATAATAAGATCTCTGTAATTACTACGATCATACTAAAATTTCATCATAATTATGCAATATTATGTAACAGTTGATCGAAAAGTGGTATCCTAAAGGGTTAATTGTACCGAATAGGGATACCATCGGGGTCTCCCGAGAAAAGATTGGAAAATACCTTTCAATTACATACATAGTGAACTACAATGGTTAGTATAGTACCTTACACTAATTAAAATAGTGAAGTTGAATTGCAACATCTTACTCTAATGAATACAGAAATATACAGTCAAAGGCCCTATACAACTGTGTGGACCAGACAATGAATCAGATTGACAGTTTCAGAGCGAGATCCTGGAAGTCAAATACAGTAGCATTGTTAGCATGCAAAAATGGGTCATTAAAGCAAATCTGAGGCTGGTACCCTAATCAACAGACATGTCGGGGATGTCGATATACTAATATGTTGTCCGAAAGGTGACAAGATTCAAGACTCAATAGGAATGGACGATGATGGCTAGCTTAGATATAATGACCAGATGTTGCCAACGAGAATGTTTGTGACGTCACCGCCAGCGTAGGGACGGGAGGGATGGAATCACCATACAACACCCGAATTAGTAGCCATCAGACGACTAATGATGAGGCTAGTAGATCACAAATTAAGGGTTAAGGCGGATAGGGTTAACCGACTTGTAACATCACCGCGATGCAAAGGGCTATTGCGAGAATGCACAGAATGTCCAAACAACTGGAGGCAGACCTGAGCATTTAGTTGGAGGGACAGTATGTAATGACGATCTACAGCTGCTGCAGGGTTATCAGGAAGCTACCCTGGCCCTGCTAAACTCGAAGGACGCAGACAGTAGACTTAACATCCTTCAGGAATTGACTGCCCGAAGGGGCCATGATCACAGAGGGTCATGGCAGGGATGCAGGGCATGTTGCAACATGCCCAGAGTTTATTATAGTGGGAGGGTGGAGGGGGTCATGCTGTGCTCGCGGGTCAAACTTCCGGAGGATGGGGTACAGTGCATCAAGCACCCGATGAACACCTGGTTAAAGCCAGTAACATAGTCTCCAGCCCCCAGTGAAACTACTATTGGTGGGGCCATTCACAACCGTATACAGTGTTGAAAATGCGGTTTGCATTCAGGAGGCTAAGTCTGATATGTAATCCAGCCAGTTCCATCGAGATGTCACATGAAAGTATCAGCCAAAAAGTGGGTACCTTGTGTCAAGGACATAGGCGGCAGTGTAGCTGAATCATACTGGCAGTGGTGCATTGTCCGCTGCGGTAAGGGGGGTCTTTATCATAGTGTCAGGGTCCAGTAGTTTTGGGAGTGGAGATATTTCCAGCCTCTTTAGGAACCTGGTGTTTCTGGGCTTGGGAACCCTCAGGCGTTCTACATGAACAGCCTTGGTGGTATTCTTACCATCTCTCAGTCTTCTGAGATGGCACGTGACAGGCGAAGTGAACTTTGTTATTAGATAGGGGCCTGAGAAATACTTCTGTAGCTTCCGGCTTGAGTTCTTACGTAGTAGGTACGGTATCCTGAGGAAAGCGATGTCACCTTCCTGGTACTGGTGCAAAGATGAGGACTTATCGAACCTTGCCTTCATCTTAGCATGGGATGCTGAGAGATTCTTTGAAGCTTGGAGAAGGGACCTGGTCCTCCTCTCATTGAGAGTTCTTAGGAGATTGCACACATTGGAATATTGTGGGACATTGAAAGTATTTTTATCTAAGAGGTTCATGGGTAGAGGAGAATCTTTGCCAAAGACAAGCATGTTGGGGCTGTAGCCTAGGGAGGCTGAGACAGTGTTGTTTATGGCAAACACAACACTGCCCAAGAATCTTGGCCATTCATCCTGACAGGAATCCACAAAGGACCGAATGCCTGTCTGAATTGTATTGTTGGTTTTCTCTATCAACCCTTGTGTTCGTGAGTGATAGGCGGAAGAGAATACCTGTTTAATGTTTAAGTGCTTACAGAAGGTTCGAAACAGTGTGCTGACAAAATTACTGCCATTGGCGCTGTAGAGGGTGTGGGGTATGCCACACACACAACAGACCTTATTGAAAAACTGTTCAGCAGTAGCAACTGCTGAAATCTCCTCTGCGGGCCAGGCTATGACATATCGACTGGCATAGCAAATAACTGCACAGATGTACCTGTGTCCTGTTGACGAGCGGTGGAGTGGGCCAATATAGTCAATGGACAGGTGGGTGAAAGTGCACGGGGTTGGATCCCTAAGGGTCAGAGGAGGTGTAAGCTTCCTTGGTGCTCTCTTTGATGTTATACAAGTCTGACAGGTAAGGATAAAATCCCTTGTGTCAGAAAAAGCTGTAGGCCAATAGAACGATCTACATATAGCAGGATAAGTCCTGTTAGGGCCTAGGTGACCACCTAGTGGTGTGGCATGAAACGCCTCTATAACAGCGTGTGTATACTTCTCTGGTACCACTAGCTGGAGATGTGGATTTCTGATGTGACTTAAGAAGTCAGAGAATCTGTACAGCACATCATCCAGCATAATAAACTGGTCATGGATCAGCAAAATTTGTCTAGCCAATTTGGTGTCTTTTGGTAATAAATTTCGGAGGACATAATCAGACATTCCATTACAGAAAGGGTCTGACTTCTGAGATTCTATTATGTCATTGTGGACAGGTGGTGTCTTAAAATACTTCTGAAGGTCAGCAATAAAAGATGATGCAAGAGGTAAAGCTATCTTCTCAGCCTTAGCTCTGCGGGCTGTGGCTCTGGCGCGTGAGGCGGTGGGTTTGTGTGTGCGTGCAGTGGCCTTCCGGTTAGAGGGTTTGGGGTCGTTATCTGAGTCTGGTGGGGCCTTGAGAGGGGTTCTGGTGATGTTATTCCGGTGATCTGAAAGGAGCTGCCAAGTTCTGGCTCTGGTAACCGCTGCTAGAGTCTGAAAATCACCATTAGGAGTGACAGTATTGGTGACAGCATTGGAATCTGGGAGGAAAGGAAGTGAAGGAATAGCTGACTGTTTGATGGTAGATGCTCTACCACTCTTTAGAATGGGTAGCGGCTTGGTGAGGAGTATTGGTGCTCGCGCCACCATATCGTTTTCTTTGAAATGTTGGGTAATGGTAAACCTAGAGAACCTAACCTGTGGAGTTGGGTATGCAACATTACCTTCGGGCATTTCAGGGAGGGGGTCATCTGGCTGGGGCGGGTGTGGTATCCTACTGCATACATCTGCAGGTATATTTATCTTCCCAGGTACAAATTTAAGAGTCATGTCATAAGACATAATTGTGTCAAGCCATCGTGCCCTGCGCATGTTCAGGCTAGCTTCCTTCCTGGTGAAAAGTGTCACCAGGGCAGCATGGTCAGTGTACACCGTGAAGTGTACATCTTCTAAGTACCTTTTGAATTTCTTGATCCCATAAATCACGCCTAGCATTTCACGGTCGCTCGTGTGATAGCGTCGTTCACAGGAATTAAAAGCTCTCCCTGCGAACTCGATAGGTCTATAGAAACCAAATTCGTCAGTCTGGGTAAGGACACAACCTAGGCCCTCAAGACTTGCGTCCGTGAACACTGTGAACTCTTTATCATAATCTGGGAATTGCAGGACAGCGTCCTCACATATTGACTTGATGATAGTGTCAAAGGACTTTTGACATTCGCTTGTCCATTCAAATTTCTTATTTTGTTTTGTGAGGCCATAAAGTGGGATCATGACAGTAGCAAACCCTCGAATGTATCTTTTATAGAAGTTAGCCAAACCATTAAAGGATCGAGCCTGGGAAACAGTTTTTGGAATTGGATAGTGCTTGATAGGTCTTACTTTGTCCGGTGATGGGGATAAACCTGATTGGGAAATCCTCTGGCCGAGAAAATCGATCTCCCGTGCGGCAAACTCACACTTATCACTTTTCAGTTTGATATTGCCTTTAATGAACAACTGTAGCACCTCGTTAAGGTCCTTTTTATGTTGTTCCCACGTCTTTGAGTACACTGTTATGTCATCCACATATGCTGCTGCACAGCGAAATTTACACTTTTGTAGGAGCTGCTCTATGCAGTGTTGTAAGTATTTAGCGGATAACGTCAATCCCATAGGTAATTTGGTAAATCGCCAACGTCTGCCAAATGAACTGAAACTTGTGACATGGGCGGTGGAGGGGTCCAAAGGTATCTGATGGTAGGCACTGTAAATGTCCAGTTTTGAGAAGTACTTAGACTGGGAATTTCCAATAGTCTCAAGGATATCATCTGCCCTGGGGAAAGAGTAGCTGGTCGTGACAATCTGTTGGTTTAAACCACGCATGTCCACAACTATTCGCCATTTGTCAATGCCAGTTTTGTTCTGTGAGTGGGGCTTCTGGACAAGAAAAATTGGAGCATTGTAAGCTGATTTCTCATCAGTCTCAACTATGACACCTTGCTCAGCTTGTCTATCAAGGAGCTTTTCCATGATTTTCTGTTTATGAGGGGTGGTTCTATACTGGGGCTTATTGCAAGGCACTGCATCATCCTTCAATTCTATCTTAACTGGGGTAGTGTGGCAAGTGCCTATCACCTTTTCAGAGGTGACAAAAGCTTCTCTATTGCTCTCTATAATAGTTATTAACTCCTTCCTCTGCTCGGGAGTCAAGCTGGGGGAAATGGTGTATTTCAATGGATCAGAGGGGCCGGGCAGGGTTTGGGAGATATCGTTGGGACAGTTTATTGAAGTGACAGGTGTGCCACAACTGCTGGGTTTACTGGGTAAAGTGTCTTTGGGTAGGGGACCATCTGGGCTAATGAAATCCTCTTCAGTTCTGATTGTATAGAGTCCTAGGATAGCTTTCTTTGGAATAGTGACTGGCTTATTCAACGGGTTAAGGAGTGAGACAGGTATGACATTGGCTCTGGTGGGGGGTGATACAAGTGTGTGCTTTACAAGGCAGTGTGGGCTGAATGCATAATTTTCAGTGGTGCCGATGGTGGAGCATAAATTCTCATTTGACTGAATATATGCCAGGAGGGTGGTTTCAGAATTTGGTTCAAGGGTGAGCCTGGACTGAGAGCGAACAATGTGCTCAGTGGTTGGGTCCTGAGCATAAGAGATCTTGGCATGTGTATGCTTCAGGAAATTGACACCCAATATAACTTGCCTCTGGAGCTGGGGAAGCACACTAAATGAGAAAGTAAATGATTTGGATGCTATAAGCATGTGAATAGTTGCAATCTGCCTTATTGAATAGGTTTTATTGTCTGCCAAAATTACCTTATTTCTGGTCTCTTTTATATGTTTTACAGACTTGAGATAATAATTTAGAGAATAGCCTTTTGCTAATGAAGCTATTTGATGCGCCAGAATCTACTAAACTGGGAATAGTTATATCTTTAAAAGTAACATCCAGACAGCCATTGATCAAAGGTAAAGTAAAGCACTCAGACCTACCTTCTCTGTATGGTATGGAGAAGTTGATGGTTGGACACTTTAATCCATGTGTATGAATTTCATTATTGTCAACTGCATTAAGGGACCCAAAGGTCAGCGCACTGTGAGCGTCTCTTTCTATGAGCATATTGTTATTGTCTATTGTATCACTGTCGTCAATCTTAGATTCACCGTTCGGTATAGTCCTTGGTTGTACATCTTCGGTCGCGTCATGAAGTCCTGGGCCTAGGGGTTCACGGCGGTCTTCCTAGGCACTAGCCGCGGTGTCCCGATGACTTGCATCACAATGAACAGGGCCACGTTGGTAGTCTTCATATACGTCCTTCTGTGTACTGCTGTCCTTGTGACTGGTAGATGGCGAACGAGATCGGTCTCGGTTCCTGTTGCACTCACGGTCGTATCTGATGCAAGATGCCAGCTCGTTGAGTCGGTCGTGCAGTTTATCTATCTCAATCGAGAACTTCTTGGGGCCAATAGTTCCAGCACGAGCCGATTCGAGGGTGGCCTCCTGGGCCCGTGCATAGTCCTTCACCTGCCGTAGTGACGATGGTCGTGACAGACGTACCGCCTCACGGATGGATGGATGCAGTCCATAGACCATGGCATCAATTTGCTCATCAGGGGGCAGCTTGCTGTTAGCCAGCAAGAGGTGCATGTCTGAGCAATAGTCTTGCGCTGGTTCAGACTCTCTCTGGCGCCGTGACCGGTACCCCTTAGTGCGGGCATCATCATCATCTGACTCAAATTCTGACAGAAATGCATCATAAACGTGTGCAGGATTGTCCACACTGCTGCATTTTAGTATTGTAGAGGCATACCAAGCCCTGGCTGGACCCTCCAGAAAGGTAAATAGGGCCCTTGCCTGGTGAGCTGGGGAGTCCTGTATAACTGACTCTATATAGAACCGGTATTCACGGATGAAATTCCATGCGGAACGGTAGGGTGTAGGCTGAGAAAAGTTCTGAGGAGCCCTATACAAGTCTGTGAGGCAGCCAAGCTCAATGGCATTGTCAGCTGGTGGAGGCTGAGCGGTAGCAGGGCCTACGGTATCCCCAGTTAGGGTGGTGGGTGCTGCTGGTGTAGGGGTGGAGGCATCTAGTGTTGCCTGCTTACTGTGCTCAGTAGGCACACTACCAGCCAATGCCAAAAGTCTATCTGCAGCATATGACACTAAAGAGATGAGGGCTATTGATTCAGAGTGTCCCTGGGCATCAGTCTTAGGAACAAGCTTATGTAACTCCTCCAGGAGAGGACCAAGAGGGGAGGAGTGTTCACATGAAGCTGTGTCTAGAGGCACGACACAGGGTGCGGCCCGTGAGTCAGCCATCTTACTATAAATGGTACTCACTGAACCCGTAGTAGAGGCTGTATGAATGGAGGAGCTGCTGGGCTGCTGAGGCAGGAGTGTGTGTGTGTGTGCGGAGAGGGGCTGTAGGGCCTTACAGGCACCACTGCTGCTGCTGGTACTGCTGCTGTTACTGCTGCTGCTGCTGGCACTGCTGCTGCTACTAGAGGTCATAGGACCTATCCAGCGTTGCTCCTGGGCTGGCTGGTGGGAGGGGGTGAGCTGCTGGTGGGAGCTGCTTCTGCTGGTGGGGTCACTACAGGAGGGGTCCTAAGCTGCTCAGTACTGCTGGACACGGGGGGTGCTGCTCCTGCCTGCCGTGTGGAAGGGTGTCAGCAGCTGCTGGGAGCAGTCGTCTGCTTATGAGAGGTCTCGATCTTACCGGTTGTCCACCAGTGTTAAACTCAGAGTTTCAGAGTTACTATAGATGAGAAGGCTTGTAGAGATTCTTGTGATGGAGGCTTTATTGCAGAATATAGTACAGGGACTAGTGTAGGGTAGAATTGCCTCTGTCCAAGAGACAGCAGACCTGCCAGGGTATAACCTATTTAGACTCGACAGACTTAGAGAAATGCGAGCTGGTGGAGTATGTGTATATGTAAATGAAAATTTCTCATGTGATGATGCAATATTCTCAGCGCTAAATAAGAGCGATGAACAAATTGAAGTGCAATGGCTGTTAGTTTCTAAGGGTAAAGCGAAAAAGATTTTAATTGGAAATGTGTACAGACCTCCCACCAGTAGCGACAAAGGTGTCTTCATTAGGGAATTGAATTTGTTAATTGGCAAAATTCCAAACCTTGAAAACTATGATGTTGTCATAACAGGAGACATGAATATAAATGTGCTCTTAGATAATAATGAAAAGGAGAATCTATACGGTACTATGGGTGACTACACTTTACGTCAACTAATTTCAGACCCCACTAGGGTTGCCGAAACACAAACCTGTATCGATTTACTTTTTACCAACATTGTACATGTAAACTCCTATGGTGTAGCAAACATCAACATATCAGATCATCTTCCTGTCTATATCAGATTAAAGAGAGATAAAGTTACCTACAACAGTAGAACTTTTAAAGGTCGCTCTTATAAGAATTATAACCCAAAGCTTTTTTCTGAGAAATTTGCAAACGCAAATTGGGCAGTTTTTAATGAATCTGAAGATGTTGAATTTTGCTGGGAATGGTACTTAAAAACCATAAAAGGTATTCTAGATTTAAGTTGCCCTGTAAAAACTTTTAATATAAAAAATAAGGACGAGCCCTGGTTAACGCCTGAATTAAAAACTCGCATTGCAGAAAAAAATCAGGCCTTAAAAAAGGCTCGACGCACCAACTCGATCATAGACTGGCATATAGCCAATGAGTCAAAAAATCAAATATGTACAGACTGTAAGGAGGCCCATAGAGCCTATGTGGTAAATGAAGCTGAAAGAAACATTCATGATTCAAAAGAATTTTGGTCAGCGATGAGAAGGCTAATCCCTGGTAAAGGTGTCAAATCCAAACAGATAAATTTGAAAGACGATAGTGGCAATCCTATTCAAACTGAGGACACTGCCGACTTTATAAACAATTTTTTCAGTGAAATAGGCCCAAAATTGGCTGAAAAACACACCAAAAATTGGGTTTTTGAAGGCAAAGAGTCTTTGAATGAAATGCCTGACGTAGTAATATCTGAGGAAGAAGTTATAAAAGTGATAAAAGATGTAAACATAAACAAATCCTCAGCTGTCGACTATGTTTCCACCTCGGTCTTTAAAGACTCTGTACTAGCAGTGCCTTCCAAATTCACTAAAATTCTAAATTTATCGCTAAAATACTCCAAAATTCCCCCCTCTTGGAAACAAGCTAAGGTAACCCCCCTCCCAAAATCGGGTGATTTATCAAATGTCTCAAATTTTAGGCCCATTAGCCAACTACCAGTACCCGGAAAAATTCTTGAAAGGATTATTCACTCTAATATTACAGCGCATCTAGAAACTTGTGACATTTTGGTTAACGAGCAAGGCGGATACAGGAAAAAACGATCCACTGTCGACACCATTGGTTCTTTAACAAACGACATATTAAGAGAAAGAAACCAAGGCAATATTACATTAGCAGCTTTTATTGATATCAAAAAAGCGTTTGATTCGGTAAATTATATTATTTTATTGAAAAAATTAGACAAATACGGTATACGTGGTAGAAACCTGAGGTGGATAGAAAATTATTTTACCGGTAGGACACAGACTACTGTGTGTAACAATACAACTTCGAATGTAATTAATATGACCTGTGGCACCCCCCAGGGTAGTATATTGGGTCCACTGTTCTTTTTGCTGTACGTAAATGACCTAAAAGTGATTCATAGTAATGTAAAAACCTTACTGTATGCCGATGACACGGTACTGTATACCTCTGGGAAATCGATTAACATTCTAGCCTCAAACCTTCAGAACTCTTTAGACAATTTTGCAAACTGGTCCTCCACAAATAAATTAACAATAAATGAATCCAAGACTAAACTAATGCTTTTCTCTTCCAAAATAAAATCAAAAAATATTCAAATTCGGAATCTTCAGATAAAAATAAAAAATGAAAAATTGAAATTTGTTCCCACGTATAAGTACCTTGGTGTCATACTTGACTGTGAACTGACCTTTAACCATCATGTCAAAGAACTCAAAAGTAACCTTGGGTTTAAATCATATTTACTTGCCCTACTGAAAAGCTATGTACCCACAGTAATCATGTTAATAATATACAAAACCTATGTTTTACCACTGTTCGACTATGCGGATATTCTTTATCATGGCGCTGCTGCTACCGGTACACAACTTCTCCAATCAGTGCAAAACAGGTGCCTAAAATATTGTCTCAAAGTCCCGATTCTCACATCGACAAATGTAATTCATAAGCAAACACTACTACCCAAGCTGGCGGACCGGAGAATTTATCATGCACAATTGTACGGGTTTAAGCAATCCAAGAAGATTGAGTCACTTAATATTCGACCAAGAAATACAAGGGAGGCAAGAGCTCCTCTCCTAAAATACTCAAATATTATTTTAACATCATATGAAAAATCCTTGGAAGTGTTTGTGGCTCAAACTTGGAATGATTTAGATCAGAAATACCGTAATATATTAGAAATTTCTTCCTTCAAAAAGGAAATGAAACAAATGTTAAGTGATAAAATATCTCTATACGTTGATGTGTAATTGTTTTCTTATACTAGATACAGCCCTACATTACCGGTAGCTTACAACCTCATCTTTCTGTGATAAAATATTATGTGACAAACTCAGCAAATACGGGAATATTGAACATTGAATATTGCTGTCTAGTAATTTTATTGTGAGCATGTTTTAGCCAGCCATATGCATCTGATAACACAGTTTATAAATAAATGTACCGTCCTGTCAGTCCATCTTGCTCTCTACAGAACAAGTGTATTTACCATACTTCGTGATAAAATTATAAGGTTGGCACGTAAAATCAGCTCTGCTGAGTGTCATTTCCTAATCATTATTGACTGTTAACTTTTTACCGTATTACCCATCTGTGATATTGAGCATCATACAAACTAGTGTAAAATATAGTCAAATATTCTGTGATATTATAACAACGATGGACACGACTCTTTATGTATATTGATGTGGTCAATAAATGATTAAAACCCTTCCAAAAAAATCTTCAGGTTAAATACAACTCTTGTTGGGGGTTTTCCTGGGTTATTTTTAGGGTATGAGCTCCTGCTGTGACGCAGTGAGCTGCTATTGGCTACCCATGACATCACTGCTATTGACGTCATGGAGAGTATGGATCATTGACGTCATTCAGGGATTCCCAGTACAGGGTAATCCCTTTACAGATAGTAATGTTGACTCATAACAAAGTATCCATATTCCTAGAAGTGTTTGTGCAGGAAGGGAAAATAGGGTACAGTATAGTAAACAATAACAGGATAAAAATAGGAGTCATAGATAGTAGAAACTGGTATGTAACACTAGGTATAGAGGTGGACACCATAGACATGTGCCTTAGACTTCCGGCTGACAAACTTAGTAGACTGCAATCAACTGTGGACGGATTTGCTAACCTAGACAGCGCAACTAAACAGGAGCTAGATGAACTAGCAGGCCTATTGGCCCACTGTAGCACTGTCATAAGGGGGGGCAGTACATTCACACGTAGAGTCTACGACCTTTGTGCGTCGGAAAGTAGGCCATACAAGAGAGTCAAGCTGACTCCAGAGTTCTTAGAGGATATAAAATGGTGGAGCGGCTTTGCCGAAATATTCAACGGCTCGGCAAAAATCCTGAATCCAGACACCCCCACAGTAGGAGTATACAGTGACTCATCATTCTGGGGGTATGGGGCCTACTCTAATGTGGACTGGGTAGCGGGGCCTTGGGACCCAGTCAATGAATGGGCCGACAAACTGGGCCACCACTATGCGGGGACCACTGAGGTAGCAAAAGACAATATCAATGTCCTGGAACTATTCCCCATACTCAAGGCCGCAGAAAGATGGGGGGAATTGTGGGCAGACTCTAGAATCTGTTGTGTAACTGACAATACCCAGGTCATGTGGGCAATCAGGAAGGGGAGGAGTAAAAATGCCAATTCAATGGAGTGGCTGCGGGATCTCTTCTGGATTGCCGTAAAACACAATTTCACCTTAAGTGCAGTGTACATTAACACAAAAGACAATGTCCTCTGTGACAGTCTAAGTAGATTAGACTTGCCAGAGTCAGTTAAGAATATTCGTGATAAAATGTCCAAAGACAGTCTATGCTGCTATCACTTATTCACTGATGATTGACATTGCAGACAAACTGGACGTGCTGAGGGCGGAATGCGCGGCCCTACAGCGACGCTACATATCAACGAGGTCGTCACAGATTAAGAAATACTACAAATTCTGCAGCGAGTTTGACCTGGCACCAGTGCCATGCCCCTCCAGCCAGGTGGCGTGGTATATTACCTGGATGTCAAAGACACTAAAGCCAGTGTCAATACGTAATTATGTTACAGCACTGTCTGAGTACCTGAAGGATGAAAGCTCCCCGTCAGTGGATTACGTAGACGTGGGGGTGAGTAGGTCTCTAGCAGGAGCAAGCAGGATGCTGGGGGAGGAGGTGCGCCGGGCAGCCCCCATCCTCCCACTACATATGGTCAAGATGTTTGACCACATCACGGATGTACCAGCACATGTCTGCCTGAGGGCGGCCATACTGACAGCATTCAGAGCACTTCTAAGAAAACAGAACGTCACCATGTCTGACGTCGTGCTGCAGCGTAGGAATTTTACCTTCACGCCATGGGGTATGGTGGTGGAGGTAGAAAAATCAAAGACTATCCAAAAACGTGAGAAGATCCTACAAATCCCAGTGTCCTTTGCACCAGACAAGAGGCTGTGTGCGGCCTACTGGACCTCCAGGCATTTCAGTGAGGTACCGGCGGCACCAGACTCTCCAGCCTTCATGATGCCGGACGACCCACCCCTTCCCTTGGACTATGACTCTTATAACGGCATGATAAAGTTCCTGGCCGAGAGTATAGGCTTGGACCCCAAGGACTTCAGCACGCACAGTATGCGTCGGGGTGGGACGACATTCATCTGGCTGGCCGGGGCAACAAAGGAGGAAATTCAGCAGAGGGGGGACTGGTCCAGTGATGCTTACAAGGTCTACCTAGCTTCCCCCCTGGAGCACCGGATAGCAAGAGACATCCAGGTGGCAGTCACCATGAGTGAGGTGGCTGCTACACATAATTAACTGACCTACGGCCGGCTTGGGGTTTAGATATATACATTTGGGCTAAGCCAGCCGGTCGATAAGTTGACCCCAAACACAGATCCTGTGTCTCTCCTATATTGCATAGACTACCGTATACTTAATATAGGACTAATATAGTCAAGGGCCTAAGCATAATGTGTGGGATTGGCATTGTTAATGCGAGTATTATGCAGTACCAGGACTCTCTACTAGGGGGCGCCTGGGTTGGTAACTAAGGGACCACGGCGTTCCCCCCAACCGCTGTGTACACAAACACTCCCCGGATCGGCGCCGACACGACAACTTTTTTTTTTTTACTTATCGTTTATTCATGTTCATTCAGTAATAAAGGCTGGGCTAAGCCAGCCGGTCGATAAGTTGACCCCAAACACAGATCCTGTGTCTCTCCTATATTGCATAGACTACCGTATACTTAATATAGGACTAATATAGTCAAGGGCCTAAGCATAATGTGTGGGATTGGCATTGTTAATGCGAGTATTATGCAGTACCAGGACTCTCTACTAGGGGGCGCCTGGGTTGGTAACTAAGGGACCACGGCGTTCCCCCCAACCGCTGTGTACACAAACACTCCCCGGATCGGCGCCGACACGACAACTTTTTTCATCAAAGGGGTCCCTAGTTTTACTGAAGGGGTCCACAGAGTCACTGAAGGGGTGCCCATAGTCACTGAAAGGGTACAGAGAGTCACTGCAGAGGTCCCCTGAGCCACTGATGGAGTCCACAGAGTCATTGAAGGTGTCCACAGAGTCACTGGAAGGGCCTCCAAAGCCTCTGGGAAGGTCACCAGAGTTGCTTGGAGGGTCCACAGAGTCACTGAGGGGGTCCCGAGTGTCACTGAAGGGGTCCCCAGAGCAGCTGAAGGGGTCCGTAGAGTCACTAAAGGGGTCCCAGAGCAACTGGAAGGTCCCACAAAGCCTCTGAGAGGGTCCCCAGAACTTCTTGCAGAGTCCCAAGAGCCGTATAAGGGATCCCAAGAGCTACTTGAAGAGTCCACAGAGGTTGTTTCTTTATCAATCTCACACCACAGAATAACCTGGATCCAAGGCTGTTTAGTTCTTGCCATGCTCGTTGATAATTAACCTCAGGACCATGAAAATATTTGTTGTTAGGGAGATAAACAATGAGAACAGGCATTGCTAGGCAACCAGCTGTGTTAGCAGCAAACCAATTGAACCATTGAATTCCTTGGGTCCAATTTAGGGGCGGGTAGGTATGGTTGTAATCAACCTCAGGACCATGGAAAACTGTGTTGCTAGGCAGATAAACAATTAGAACAGTTGTTGCTAAGCAACCAGCTGTCTTAGAAACAAACCAATAGAACCATTGAATTCCTTGGGTCCGAATTAGTGGGGGTAGGCAGTGTTAAAAAAGTATTTTAAGCCATATCTAAGTCATTGGAGATGGAATTCTGATATTTTGGTGGCAATCTTGGATTTTGGTGGCCATCTTGGATTGCTCGCAATCTTTTCTTTAACACTGACCTTATCTGAAAAGCCCATGATCAGAGCTTTCCAGTGGTATATAGTGACCTTTAGTCTTTTTTTGGTGATGGGTGTTCAGCTAATTAGCCTTTAATGCTGCAGCACCAAAAGCGCAGCGCCCTAAACATAAAGGACATCTTCCGATCTGATTTGGTGCAAATATTGCAGTTAACCTTGGTGAATAGCTGGCTGTTGCCATGGTAATAATACAAATTTTTCAAAAATTTCAAATCAATACAATCCCTAAGCCCTATCAGCATCATGTCAACATGATAGGTTATAACTGAGATGCTATTTATACAAGTACAAAGTATTGAAAGATGATGTATGTGCCATTTATGTAAAATTGTCCATGTTTGACCTTGGGAAATATGACCTTGACCTTGCCCAAGGTCATGTATCTAATTATGTGGAAGTTGCCTTTTTAATTGCCATGTTCATAAATAACAAACTCATGCTATTTATATTATCTGAACTCTGCCCAAAATAAGGACAATTTCGGATTTAATTTGGTGCGATCTTAATGTTTGACCTTGGTGATTGCCTGGTAGTTGCCATGGCAATATTACATATTTCTCACAAATTCCAAGACAATACCGTCCCTAGGCTATGTCAGGATAATGTAAAAGTGGAAAATCATATCTGCGATGTTATTCCTATGAGTACAAAGTATCAAAAGTAGGTATATATGACGTTTTTATCAATTTTTCCATGTTTGACCTTGAGAAATATGACCTTGACCTTGGCCAAGGTCATGTTACTTTTCTTAGGATGTTGCTCTCATATAGTTCTATCATTCCGCCAAATATCAGACCTGTGCTATTTATATTTTCTGAGTACTGCCCCTATAAGTACATCTTCTGACTTGATCTGGTGCAATCATTTTATATGACCTTGGTGCCTTGCTGGCAGTTGCCATGGCAATATTACATATTTCTCACAAATTTCTGGTCAGTTCTTACCCTGAGCTATGTCAGCATTATGTAAACATGAAAAATCATATCTGAGATGCTATTCCCCCTAGTATAAAGTATTGAAAGATGGTATATATGTCATTTTTTCCAATTTTTCAAAGTTTGACCTTGAGAAATATGACCTTGACCTTTGCCAAGGTCATGTTACTTTTCTTAGGATGTTGATCTCAGATAGTTCTATCATCCCACCAAATATCAGACAGGTGCTATTTATATTAACCGAGTACTGCCCCTATCAGTAGATTTTCTGACTTGATCTGGTGCAATCATTTTATTTGACCTTGGTGCCTTGCTGGCAGTTGCCATAGTAATATTACATATTTCTCACAAATTTCAAGTCAGTTCTTACCTTTAGCTATGTCAGCATCATGTAAACATGAAAAATCATATCTGAGATGCTATTCCCCCAAGTACAAAGTATTGAAAGATGGTATATATGTCATTTTTTCCAATTTTTCAAAGTTTGACCTTGAGAAATATGACCTTGACCTTGGCCAAGGTCATGTTACTTTTTTTAGGATGTTGATCTCATATAGTTCTATCATCCCACCAAATATCAGACCTGTGCTATTTATATATATATATTTTTTTTTTTTTTTTTTTTTGGTATACTTTCTCATACCAAAAAAAATATTAACCGAGTACTGCCCCTTTAAGTGAATTCTTATAATTTGACCTATTTGAGGGTGACCTTGACCTTTGACCTCGTTTTTGACCTTGTTCCGACACCTGCAGCACTCTACACACACCAGATTCGAAATCAGCATACCCAAATTAGTCTAAATCAACCTTTAAACTAACTATAGCATTCCAGTCCAACCTAAATTTAAATATTGATATTTGGCTTCGTTGGCCCCCTTACTAATACTTTGGGTGGAGATTTGGGTTTATATTGCATTTATTGTCACAGTGTGATGTTCATAAATATGGTATTTGTCAAATTGGTGAGTATATTTCCACTCGGCTTCTAGGTATGATTGAACACATGATATGACAGGTGTATATTTTGTTAAAAGGTGTGGCTGAAGAAGGGTTAAAAGCGACCTGGTGGCTTGGGCCAAATTTTTAAAAAGGTTTGTTTCAGGTGGCATGGGATAAAAATCTAGGGTCTGTAGGTCGGATTTCTTCAAAAAAAATGTGTAAAGATGGGAGAACTTTTTTTTTGTCAACCTTAAATTGACCCCAAAAAGAGTGTAAAAATATAAAAATTTCTTCAAAATTACATAGGGTCGGCCCTGTTTTGATAGGGTCGGTCAAGTGACCTGAAACAACGCCTTTTTTTTGGCCTTAAGTTGTTTTCCAGGCGACCTTTTGCTCTTTTGTTTTTTTTTCTTCATCGTGAGGCAGGAAATATCAAAAGAAAAAAATTTCCTCAGAAAAAAAAATCACCCTTTCCCCCTGATTCAAGGTTGAAATCCGCAGAAAAAAAAAGTGGAAAAAAGTATTTTTGCCTGCCCTCACCAATTTTTGAAAAACAAAATCCGCAGACCAACTGTTTTGGTATGGCCTAAGGCCAAAAAAAAGGTTTGTTTCAGGTCATCCGACCGACCTTATCAAAACAGGGCCGACCCTACATTTTTTTATGCAATTTTGAAGAAATTTCCGTATTGTTGGTCAATTTTAGGGTCTTCGGAGAGGCTGGCTAACATTTTCATGTAAAAAAAAATTGGGAAAAAAAATCCGACCTACCGACCCTACATTTTCTGCCTATGTTACCCGAAACAAACCTTTTTTTCTTGGCCTAACCTCTTGTTATTGCAGGGTAAGAGGGCCATGCTCTCCTTCACCACAGGCGGACCCAGAGGCTGGTACACAAACTCCGGACCCATGGGCGACATTGAGGTTATCCTCTGGCCAATGCAGGTTGGCTCACCAAGCTTTATCATATTTGAAGTCAACATAATTTCCAATTATCTGGTTGTCAGCCACAAACCCATGTTTAAAGTGACATGGTCTGATTTTTTCCATATTTCAAATTCTATTTAAAATGTCATTATAATATCGTATTTGGATGGGCAATAAGAGGCAATTAAGAGGGTCCCATGAGCACAGGTGTAGCCCTTTACAGTGCGTTTTTCAATGGGTGGACTTATAGCATGCACTCCAAAAGTCTCAAATTGAGCCTAAAACTGATAATTAGCTGAAATCTAAGCTGAATTCTGGGAAATAATATTTAATAAAGTAAGTAGGACATGAAGTATGGTCATTTTGAACATTCTGGTTCATTTTTAGCAAAAATTATTTCTGAGCCCTAAACATCAGACTATGCTACTTTAATATAGTTTCAATTGTAACATCAAGCAATTCTGTACTGCTTTAGACCCAGCTTTAAGGCGGACATTTTCTGGGATTATGTTTCCTTATAGACCTATAAGACAAAAAGGTGGAGGGCTGTCTAAATAGATTTTTTTAAATCCATGAAAACTTTTTTTGTACATGTATAATACTGATCCCCCTCCCCTTATGATAATAGTAATGCCCCCAGTCTCAAATATATCTATAGATAGTGTTTTCATTTCCATAATTTTTCAGAACAGCATATTACGATCCGTTGGATTTGCCGTCTTATCTCCTAACATATTCTTCGGAAGTGATTCTGGTTCAAAGGAAGACTTCTCCGAGTGCCTAAAGGTAAGATCTGTGTATGCTAACAATCAATTATTCAATCAATCATGTAATTTATTTAAAAGGCTTACAAATCAGCTAGGTTACTTTGCTTTACTAAATAGATAGCTCCTCTCCATAAATCCTACCAAACACCAAGGATGAGACCAACCAGAATGACTCAGCTGCAGGTTGACAGCGTTAGTACTAAATGCCAGACTGGTTCTTGTCATGGCCACAGTGACTGATATATAACCACAAATCCCAAGTGGCTTAATTCGGATTCAACTAGTAGTATGCATCCAATCTGTCTTGGATCTGCGGATGTAAATCAGAACCAGCTGTAGTTACATGGAAGTGTAACTCGGCACTATATATTAACAGATGAACTAAAAACACAAGGAACTGAAAACTCTAACCTTAACGTATTATTGTAAATCGTTGTTTGTATATTGTGTACATATTTTCCTGACCGTACTGGAAGAACGTGTTATACCTTTACATGATTTATGGTCAATAGATTTATTCAAAAAAAAACATGATATAATTTTTGTAAGCATAGTACATCACTAAAATGACGATTTTCAGACCCCAGGTGTGGGTTATAAGATTCTCCCATAGTCAGGGTGCGGGTCATACGCAAGGTGCGGATTATACGTGGGAATTTACGGTAAATCTCTTCGCTGCTCTTTCAGAGGTGGGAATCTCGTCTACGTACACTTCACGAGGAGGGTCCACTTCACTTCATCCCTTTGTCAGACTATACAAGCCTTAGACCCTCAAAACCTGATGAATATTCTCAGCCTTAAACCAGAAGCAGCAGCCAGAATTTCAACAACGATAGGGCCAAGTATTTGTCAGCACATGGGGCGCCCCCTATCTGTGGGCACACACCCGCAGCCAAGGATAAGGCCAAATAATTATTTTTTTTTAAACTTTTTTTTACAGCCCCTCTACAATACCAAAAAAGTGTAAAAGTGGGGGAACAAAATTCAAATTTTTGTAAACCTAAAATTGGCCCTAAAAAAATGTAAGAATATAAAAATGTCTTCAAATTTGGGTTAAAAAAAGTAGGGTCGGTCCTGATTTGTTAGGTGACCTGAAACAAACCTTTTTCTTTTTTGGCCTAAAGTGGATTCGTCTGTTGATGTCACAGGATATATTGTTGATTTCTCCTACCTTTAACCAATTAAAGTACTCCCATGACGGGGAGGATCCCTGCTTTTCACTATAAATTTCTGTAAACAATGCCCAACTGAATCACCTTTCAAATGAGACTATCTGGAGTGCTATATCTCCTATGACTATTACACTATAGGCCTTTGAACCAGTAGTTGACATCTGAAGAAAAGGCTTTTTGATTGTCAATGGTTACACACTCATAACTTAAAGGAAAATAGCTCAGTGTAATCAGCATTGGCAGTTTTAAACTGATATGCTTTTGATAATACTCACACCACCATAATTATGGACAGCATTTCTACATAATTTCAACACACTTTTAAGCTTGATAATTATGGACAGCATTTCTACATAATTTCAACACACTTTTAAGCTTGACCGTCATGGTTGAACTGAGGCCAAAAGCACTTTTGGATATAGTTCAGTTTTCATTCACAAGAGGGCTCTTAAGGGCTGGGAGCTCAGCTTTTAAAGGCACAAGATAGGGTGTATATGTTGTAGCTGGACAATGCTCATGGTTCCCTGTCCAAATACTGCCGCCCTCTGGTGGAACTGTTATTTTAGTCCATGTATGGAAATGCTGAACTTATTCCCTGACGGCCCAGCTTTAATGTCATTATAAGTATATACAACATATATTATGATATAAATATATGTATGTGGCTTACGGTGATGTCTTTTATGTTTTATCTCTGCACTCAATACCTATCTTATACTATAGGGTTAATGGATTATGTATATGGCTCAATCTCACGACTTTGGAACAATTGGATCGTCTTTGACCGGGTGGCATCTTTGACCAAGAAGCGTTATTATAGCATAAATTAGACCTATATAGTAAGAAATGGGTGGGAAAAGCCAAAAGATATTTTCGCACTACTAGTATATGAAAGGAAATTTATTTCAAGTTTGTTATATTTATATGTAGGCCCTTTTATGTGCATCATAAGATTATGTTGTTTTTTTTCCTCTACCCGGTCAAAAACGTCACTTACTATATCATGTGGACTTTGAAGGGCTACACTGTCCAAAGTATTATGCAAACACCATTGGCATATTTTTTTCAAATAGCAGAGCTATGGAAAAAATATATAAAAAATTGAAAAATTGCCTTTGCTAGCCTCAAAGACGTCACCCGGTCAAAGACGTCACCCGATCAAAGACGTCACCCGGTCAAAGACTATCCAATTTTTACAAAGCCATGAGGCTGAGCCTCATTCATTCTTATATACCTAATGACGGTGGTTCTGATTCAGAATGAGAAATATTGTTTAACTGCTTTTCCAGGATGAATAAAGGAAATTACAATACAATAGAATTCAATTCAATTTCAATTTCAATTTAAAAAGTTTATTATTCTGAACAAACAATCTACAAATAAATGCAGTTATCAAGAGTTTGCTCAGAGGACAAAGAAGATATTAACAGTCCTTGAGACATATAAAAACATAATTCATCAACAAATATCTTCTTTTAGCTTTGATATACAAAAGAATTCAATAATTCTTTGGTGATATTACTTGGGGCGGGGGGGGGGGGGTCAGATGAGATGATGGAATAAGAATTTTATCATAAAGTTATTTTCTACAATAGATATGGTCAAGTACTAAGATATTTTCTTGACTGATTGGCATTCTATAAACAACAACCTTGGCAAAATTACAAGCAAAAACCTTCAATAAATACATACATAGAGTCATTAGCTGTTAACCACACACCATATAATTCTTTAGTTGGCAATAAATTAGATGGAATATAAATATGAATATAAATATGAATATAAATTCATTAGAGCACACAATCTATATAAGCTCACAAACTTACATACCGGTAGTAATATATAATATATACACAATAAACCAAAACCCCAAAACCCCAAAAACCCAATCCTGTTGTAATACAAGGATTGATCCTAATTAAAACGACTATACATTATTATATATGTTCTCAACAGCATCATTGGTAAACTGTTGAGCATGAATCCATTTTTCATCAAAGAATTTCTTTATCAATTTTCTAAGAGCAACTTTAAACGATAATTTATTTTCAGATAACCTAACATTAGCAGGTATTCTATTCCATTCCTCAATGGCACTATTTGCTGGAGATTTTCTTACTCTCTCACTATGCGACAGATATGTCTTAATTAAAGGGCCATCAGCTGCTCTGGTTCTCCTATTTTCCACCATATCAAAAGAGTTAATTTTAATCATTCTATAGCAAATACTTCCCTGCAAATATTTTCTTCTTAGCTCTAAAGGCAAAATCCCTGCATTTTGATGTAATTTCTTTACAGTTATTTCAGTGGGATCTAAAATTTGATAACAGACCCTTAATGCCGTATTCTGTAAAACTTGAAGCCTTTTTTGGTCATGAAACGATAATCCAGAAAAGAATAAGTTACTATTATCCATATAAGGTAGAATCATTGTTTTTAATAATGTAACTGAAGTGGGATCATCTAGACAACTTCTAAAGTGACTAAGCATCCAAATTTTGTGATTAATTCTACTAATAGTTTTGTTAAATTCCTTTTTAAAAGATAAGTCTTCATCCATGAGGACCCCTAAATATTTGTAGTTTTCCACTGACTCTAACTCTTGTCCCTTTACCATCACTCCATTAAGTTTAAGCCCTAGCTTATATGTATACAACATAGTCTTTGTCTTAGTCGGATTTATTGTTAACTGGTTTTTATCACAGTAATTTATTAAAATGTCCATGTCGTGTTGGATGTCTTCTCTAATTTGATTTACATTTAATCCCTCTCTAAATAAAACAGTATCATCAGCATATTGCAATAAATTACAATTCAATCTAATCTTAGATAAATCGTTTATATACATTATGAACAAAAGTGGTCCCAATATAGAACCTTGGGGTACCCCAAAAGTGATATCAACCCAATCAGAATGGTGGTTATTAGCTATTGTTTTCTGAGCCCTATTTGAAAGATAGTCTCTAAACCAATTTATTACTGAGGGTGAGAAGCCAAAACGAGGTAATTTATCTAACAATTTAACGTGATTTATAGTATCAAATGCCTTACGGTAGTCAATAAATACAGCACCTACTAGCATTTCATTATTTAAAGATTCAAATATTCTCTTTGATAGTTTCAATACCGTATCCTGAGTACCTCTTTTAGATCTAAACCCATTTTGCTTATCAGTAAGTAAATTATTCCCCTCTAAAAAGGTGGATGTCTGCTTATGTATAAACTTTTCTAGTATTTTGCCAGTGATAGGAAGTAAAGAGATAGGTCTAAGATCCCCAACATCCATTGGATTACTTACTTTAGGAATTGGTGAGATTTTACCATTTTTCCAAGATTTTGGAAATTTACCACTAGTTATAGATAAATTTAGGACGTACCTAAAATGCTCAGGCATACCTATGAGACAATCTTTTAACACTTTAGAAGACACATTATCAAAGCCCGATGACTTTTCAACATCTATGTTCTTTAACTCTTTCATTAAATCTTCTAAAAGAATCTCAGAAAATACAAATTCTTGATTGAACTCTTCATTTTCCATTGGAATATGACCTTGAAAATCAGGTATTTTGTTTGCCAAGTTTTTACCTACATTAGCAAAGAATTCATTAATATGTTGAGCCGCACCTTCAGTTGGTATCTCTTCTCCTAAATTATTTTTCAGATTAAAACTGTTATTTTTACTCCCCTTAGGTAAAAGCTTTTTCAATTCCTCCCAAAAATTTTTTGGATCTTTCGCATGCTTTTTTAGCTGACTTTTTATGTAATTATCATGAGTCTTTTTATTTTTAATATTAGACCTGTTTTTCAAAAACCTAGCAACTTCTTTATCTTCAGGCTTTTTTGTCTTTTTGGCTCTCCTCAATGCAAGATCTCTATCCCTCATCAAAGTAGCAACCTCCGGTGTAATCCAGGAGGGCTTCTCTCTTTTGAAAATATTTCTTTTTATCGGACATTTTCCATCTAAATACTTAATTAAATGCTCAAAAAATATCTTCCATGCCTCATTAGGGTCTACACACTCAAAAAATACATCCCAATTTAGACTTCTCATATGATTAATCATTTCATCTTTTAAATATCTTCTATATGTTCTACCCATAAAATCAGCTGCAATGAAAGCACTACCTTTAACTCTTTTTCTTACAACATATACCGGTATGTGATCACTTACATTTACATTTTCAACACCTGTGTCAATAATGCCAGCTTCAGCAACGTCATTAAAATTAGTTAAAATTAAATCAATAACTGCACTTGAGTATAATGGTCTAGTGGGCTCATTAATGTATTGAGTCAACCCAAAAGCTGCTTCTACCAAAGTCAATCTTTCTTTAGCCTTGGAATTTTTACTATAATCAATATTAAGATCTCCACCTAATAAGAAATCCACACTCTTTTTACCTTCCAATTTTCTAATTTTTGCTAAGGCCTTAATAATATGTAAAAAGAAGGCATCAATATTCCCCGAGGGAGGCCTATATGTATTTAAGACATATATTTTCCTTGTGTACGGTAGACTGACCTTGACGGTCATCAACTCTAGATTCTCATTCATAACATTAAGCTCATTCTCAGACAATACTTCATGCCTGATATCATTTTGAATAAGGGTAGCTAAACCTCCACCTCTTTTCTCATCACCATTATTATTTAAATATAACCTATCCAACCTATGTGTGACATAGCCTTCTAAATTAAAAATATATTCACCCATACTTTCCTTCAACCAAGTCTCAGATAAATTGATGATATTTGCATTCAGATCAATATTAATTAATTTACTTTTGCCTTTCTTTTAGCAACGACTTCAGAAACACTTACGGTAGGCCAAAAAAAGAAGTGTTGTTTCAGGTAACACAGGAGGAAAATGTAGGGTCGGTAGGTCGGATTAATTTTTTTTAATATTTAGAAAAAATCTTTTTTTGAAAGTACTAGCCAACTTTTTTGGATACCCTAAAATTGAGCAAAAAAGGGTAAAAATACAAAGAATTCTTCAAAATTGCATAAAAAACGTAGGGTCGGCCCTGTTTTGATAGGGTCGGTCGGGTGACCTGAAACAAACCTTTTTGTATTTGGCCTTAGCTCAGAATGCCCTGAGTCACATCGAAAGAGAGCCCTTTCATGCCTGATCTGTGCCTATCCTGCTCTGAAGTAGTCTGCAGGCACGCGACCCTGTAATATGATACTCTGCTTTAAAGATGGTGTGTCAGCTAAATGTTTGGAGATTTTTTAGTCTTATCATATTCTTATTGTATATCCTATCCCATACGTCTTCCCTAACTTTTAAAATTATTGGCAGTGTCTTAGTCTATAAGATGAGCACATGCAGTGCAATTTTTTTTACTGTAGGTCGACACTAAAACTCCCTATGTGTTTATAATGCATGGCTCAGTGCTTTCCCTATTAGCTTAGTTCCTGGTATGCTCACATAGGGGGGGGGGGCACTGAGTCAGTGAGGTGAATAAGCAACATTTTTTTCTATCTCAAAGCATGCATTTATAGACAAATATATTTAACATTGAGCACTGCATATCAGCTAAGATAATAACAAAACCCTTGACATTAAAATTATATCCATTTTGAAGGAAAGGTTTGGGAAGTCTATTAGCTGATATACCATTTTTAAGCAGAGCATAGTGCTTAACCCTTTCAGGACAGAATGATGCCTTAAATGTGACTATACATGGGTACCCATTTTTTTGCCCGTGTCGATTTTTATCAGAAGTGCCGTGTCGCCGTGTCGATTTTTATTTTATACATTCTACTCCATTTTCCCGTGTCCGTCGATTTTAAAACCCCCCGTGTTGCACGTGTCGATCTTTAATGACCCCCATGTCGCCGGGTCACCCGTGTCGATTTTTACCCATGTATAGTCACTTAAATAGGCCCTGACGAGTAACTCACCAGTGCTGCATTCAAGCATCATGCTGACCCTATGGGGTTGAGACACTCCCAAAGGGTCGGCATATGATGCACCAATACAGCACTGGTGAGTTACTTGTCAGGGCTGCAATGGTGCATTATTAGTAACTCTTTAGTAACTCACCAGCACTGCATTCATGCATCCCACCATCCTTGAGCTGATCTCTACGTGCATCATACCAACAAATGAACATAAATCTTCTTGCAATGCTTATAGGCATCATGCTGCCCTTAAAGTGGCGTAGTCCGATGATTAGGGCTCAAAAATTAATTTTGCTAAAAAAGAACCAGAATGTTTAAAATGACCCTTTATTAAACATTATTCCCCAGATTTAGATTTCAGCTAATTATCAGTTTTAGGCTCAATTTGAGACTTTTGGAGTGCACCCTATAAGTCCACCCATTGACAAATGCACTGTAAAGGGCTATACCTGTGTTAATGGCACCTCTTAATTGCCTCTTATTGCCCATCAATGATATTTCATTGTGCCCCATCTTCATATATGATATTATAATGACATTTTGAACTCATTTAAGTAAAATTTAGAATATGGAAAAAATCAGACCATGTAACTTTAAAGAGCTAGGACTGACCGCTAATAAGAGCAGGCTGTGTCTCACCAAATCAATCCAAGTTGAAAGTCTATGACCGGGTGCAATCTATGACCGGGTGCAATCAATGACCGGCATGACAGAAAAAGGCTTATCTAGGGCAGATTTACATTTTGAACAAAATTTTCTACATTATGTCATGCATAAATTAATGTGGATGGCTGTCATTATTTCCCCTTCCCTTTGACAATGTAGGTGTTTAAAATGGATGCTACTTATAAAGTGACTTCTATGACCTTATAAGATGGAATTTTCCATTCTATATGTGTTAAAATAGAGATATAATCATAGAAACTTGAAAGTAGAATTAGTATCATAAAGTCTCAGTATTAATCTGTCTCCTTTTATCCTTATCTTTTATGTCTCCTTCCGCACTATATTTGCCCTTTTCTTGCTAGCCAGTCATAGATTGCACCCGGTCATAGATTGCACCCGGTCATAGATTGCACCCGGTCATAGATTGCACCTGTCATAGATTGCACCGGTCATAGATTGCACCCGGTCATAGATTGCACCCGGTCATAGATTGCACCCGCTCATAGATTGCACCCGGTCATAGATTGCACCAGTCATAGATTGCACCTGGTCATAGATTGCACCGGTCATAGATTGCACCTGGTCATAGATTGCACCGGTCATAGATTGCACCGGTCATAGATTGCACCCGGTCATAGATTGCACCTAGTCATAGATTGCACCTGGTCATAGATTGCACCTGGTCATAGATTGCACCCGGTCATAGATTGCACCCGGTCATAGATTTCACCCGGTCATAGATTTCACCCGATCATAGATTGCACCTGGTCATAGATTGCACCGGTCATAGATTGCACCGGTCATAGATTGCACCCGGTCATAGATTGCACCCAGTCATAGATTGCACCCGGTCATAGATTGCACCCGGTCATAGATTGCACCCGGTCATAGATTGCACCCGGTCATAGATTGCACCCAGTCATAGATTGCACCCGGTCATAGATTGCACCCGGTCATAGATTGCACCCAGTCATAGATTGCACCCGGTCATAGATTGCACCCGGTCATAGATTGCACCCGTTCATAGATTGCACCCGGCCATAGATTGCACCCAGCCATAGATTGCACCCGGTCATAGATTGCACCCGGTCATAGATTGCACCCGGTCATAGATTGCACCCGGTCATAGATTGCACCCGGTCATAGATTGCACCCGGTCATAGATTGCACCCGGTCATACTACCCACCAGTAATTGCTGCCAGCTGTGGACATCCCTGACCGCGGCTGCTGAACCACTTAATTTGGCTTTTTTTTTATATCCCAGTTTACAAATTTTCTTCGATATCATCAATCCTCCTGCTTTACATTCTGACTTCGATTTATAAATCGGATTTTCCAGTGATTTGTTATTTGAAATATCTATTTTCACAGTTTAATATTGGTGAGCGTATGACTGTTTCTAAATTCTCATATTTCCTTTTATGGATACCTATGTGTTTCAGTTCACTTTAAACAGATGATTAATATTTCATGTATAATTATATTCCCTAAGGGATGTATAATGCTTTAATCTGCTGCACCCTTTGTCGTCATGATGCATGTATGCAGCCCTGGTAAGTGCAACATTCTTTGGGAATGTATCGCTTCTGTTGTGTAGGGTCAGCACAATGCTGATGCTCGAAGATAGCCCACTAGAGCGGCACCCACCATACACCATGCATACATCATGACAGATTACTGCCCAGCCCATAAAGGGTTATGGGTGCTGCCTCCACGCCCTTTGTATTGTATTAGACTTGCTAAGTACTACAGAGCATCTTACGACATTTGCTTTTGCAAATGTAGCGACATTTGCTTTTGCAAATGCAGCAGGGTGCTAGAGTGCTTCTCAAGTATGTGATTTATTCAAAAGTGAAGTTTCCAATTACAACAAAAGAAATATAACATCGGCGGTGAAGTCTGTCAAACCCGGGGTCAAACCTCCCTACATTGTTATCAGTACTGTCCCATCATCTACCAACCCAAGGCTCCAAAGGTATAGTTACCTATATAGTACATATAAAGAGGTCTATATATGTTAGGCCACTCAAAAAAATAAAATGGTTTCTCATCACCGCGCGCATCATAAAAATCTGGTTTTGGGGAAAACTTCTTTTTTTTTTGCCAAATTTTGATGAAAACCTCATCAAAATGGATAAAATTAGTCATATTTGGTATCAAATTAAAGCTCATAATGCCAGCAATACAGTGGTATAGAAATAACTTACAAATAACCACTCCTAAAGATCAATTAATTCTTAACTAATAAAATGTGAATTTTGGCCAAAGAAATCCGTAAATTGTCCTATACATTTTGGCCTGCGAGTTAAAAAAAAAAAAAAAAAAAAAAGCCTCCCTCGTCAGATTTCTCAGACCTTGGTGACGAGAAACCGCTTTTTTTTTTGAGTGGCCTTATATGCATTCTGAAGTATAGTATACTCATTGAAATAACATAAGGACCCTTGCAAGTTGCAGTGCATGATTCTCAACGAAAACAAATTATGTATGTCATGTTACCCACAGATTTATTACTATTTTTCATATAATTACATAGAATAACACTATATTAACAGAAGCAAAACGCCATATCAATAAGACACACTAGTATATAAAAGTACATAATTATACACACCATATGACCCGCCCGTGAAATGACCTCAATATATGACGCATCATTAAACATAGGAGAACTACATTCATTACTTTGTTTACTACATTTGTACTTCCCCGGACTACTTCTTCCCTTCACCGCATATCATTCATATAATGAGTCTATATTTATTTCCACTAGATTTATACTTGTATATCTTATATTTTCCGTGTTGTAGTATCAAAATACCATATATTTATTTGTCCTCCACTGCTCCCCACATTGACCACAGAAGTATGTGTGTCAACCCCGGGTGGCAACACAAGTTTAAGTTCAATGATGCCTACTCATGAATCCCTGCATCAATCTTTCCTTTTGTGGAAATAAAGGCAACAAATGTCATAATGATGCTCAAGTGAATTGCTGGTGTGTAACTCACCATCCCTGCATTGGTACATCATGTTGACCATCTTGGAGCAAATGAACCCTTTGAATCCTTACCCAGTCTTTGCAAAAACATGCAGGACAGTGGCAATGTCCTTCTAAAATGCCACCGGTCCTGCAGATTCACAGGTGTAGCAGGACCGAATGTCCAGTCACATTTTTTCTGAACTGAAAGAATTCAGCTGGGCTTCTAAAGCTGAAATATGTATGTCAATATATTGTGTAAAACTATATATCTACTCTAATTTGGCCATAAATGATTACAATTAAAATTATTTTTAATGGACAAAACTCTTCTATACTTAAAATGCAGAAATCATCAGATATATGGCTATCCCGTCCTCCAAAAATGTAGCCGGTCCTTCAACATTGAAAATTTGCAGGACCGAGTGTCCTGTGGGATGGAAAAGTTTTTCGCAAAGACTGCTTACCAAAATGTACATTGCTTGCTATTTGGGTGACTTCTGGAGACCGTGTTTGAATTCCCATACTACTCCTACTGTAAGCGTACATATTTTTGCACATGTTTATTTTCTCAGATTGACTACAAAGTGCAATTTCACGTGTATTTGAATTCGCGGATTTTTGAATATGGTAGTTGTATGCCTATACTAGATCAATTTTCTGATATTCTCGCAGATTTTAACATGCACAAAAATCCCGAGAAGATGTACAGCCCGAAATAGAGTACATTTACAGTATATAAATGGTGTTGACTGTATAGTCAATGTTAGGTCTCCTATGTTGTTGACAATAGTCAATGTTAGGCCAGCCATAATGTCTACTATAATGTTAGTAAGCACTAACCCTTTAAAGATTAATAGTAGAGCTGCTATGATGCTTGAATTCATGCCTTAAAGGGCTAATTAACGTATACACCTGTAAAACAACTGTTAAGGCTGCTATCAATTTACTTTATGATCTTTATGCAGTGCATTCTGGTCTATTTTTCTGTATCCGTCGATGTTTTAAAGTGCCGCGTCGTTGTGTCACACATGTCGATTTTTACTAATATATCCCGGTAGTCACACTTGGGGTTCGAATCTCATTGATGAAGCTATTCCATTAGCTTGGTTGTGTTGTAATAGATGAGTCTAAACATTTGTCCTAGGGTTGAATTAATTTTCTTTATATCCTCAGGGTTATGATCCTTTTCGTGCCACCGATAGTACAGGTGCATCCCATAGTTTCCTGTCCAGTCCCAGAGCATCCCAGTAGTATAGATATATTTTGTTTCTAACCAGTTAGGTCTTACTAATGTACCCCATTCAATGTGAATCAACTCAGGATGTGCCTTTGCTAATTTATGAGGTACCATTACAGAGTTATTAGCCCATATGTTGTCCATGAAATTATGGTAGGACTCTTTCCAGAGCTTAAGGAATGTGGCATTTTTAACTGCAATGAATACACAATTACATAGGCCATAATCAGTCTCTGCCCCCATTGTGGTATCGTAGTGGAGCAGGGGGTCCCATGACTTTAATGCCACCATATCTGTATCAAGATATATCCCTCCATATTTCATTACAATATTGATTCTGGCTACATCGGATTTATGATGTGGTACAGTAATGTTTTGCCCAAATATGCGTGTAGGTGCTCGCATGTTCTTAGTCTGTAGAATGGGGATCCTTGCCCTTGTATCATTCCACCATTTTCCACATGGAGGATTGTCATTCCACAATATGATTTTCAATGGTTTTATAAACTTGTAAGCACTCAACATGGATATATGATGGTGGAACCTGAAGGTGCATTTCTTCTTTGGGAAGAACCAGGTGTAGTGGACTATCTTTGGAACTACTTGTTTGCTATACCTAACTGTTCTATTTGATGGGATATTAGGTTTGTAGTAGGTTGGTGCTGTGAGTTTGGGGTTCTTTGGGTCTGGTATTCGCTTTGCTCTAGTCTTCTTTCCCAGAGCATGTGACACTTGTATTGGTTGACTTTTTGTCTTTCCTTTCTGAGTGGTAGCTAAGGCAATGCCACTCACTTGTCTACTTACATCTACAGTGAACGAGTTCAGGTAAACAACATACACACTGATAAGTAAAACTGATATAATAGATATAGCTATGAATCTCACTACATGCTTATCCATCCTAAAACTTGGCCACCAATGTTCCTGAAATTTAAAAACACATCATTCATCAAATAGTATAGGCTCCATTTTACTTTTAGTCTTTTGACTGCTGTGAGAGAATGTAGAGCTCAATAGGGAAATGTATGATACACACAATCTTTTTTCAGTATGAAAATGTAAATTTTTAAGATGGAAATTTTTAACATGAGGTCTATAATAAGTTACCTTTCAGAGTATTGACTCCAACAGTAGGATTTCCAGTCCTCTGTAGACAGTTGTTGTGTAGTATATATCTAGAGAGGCGATAAGATAAAGAAATAAAACTTCTAGCCAGCGCCTGCACTGATATTCCTAGGCTCCCTATACGCCCAACCTCTCAGTCACTAGTGCCTAGCCTAGTTAGTCATTTTTTGGATCCCTATACAACCATCCTAGGTCAGTTATTATTGTCAGGTTGGTCAGTACTGACCAACCCACCTTAGTCTTTTTATTCCCAGGGGGAGCCACTGAGTGGTCATGACAGGTGGCCCCAACTAGTGGTATACAAATAAAACACACCAATGATGAACCTAGGTTAGCCACTTCTGACTGACCCCTCAGTCATTTTTGAATATAACTTTGCCATTATGACTAACACTCATATGACCAACCTAGAATAGTCTGTACTGACTAACCCTTTCAATCAATGGATTTTCAGTGTGCATGATGCTCCAACTGTCCGGCATACATAACTATTATAATAATATATGTCAATGGTTACAAATATTCTTCAAGCTCCATTATAACTCAATGGGAGTAGGTTGAGGCACGTTCGGAAAACTGAATGCACTAAGACAGGGCGACCATGCACTATGGACAAATGCACTAGGGACAGATTTTGGGTGCACTGAAAATCCATAGGTTGAAAGGGTTAGCCAGTACAGACTATCCTAGGTTGGTCATATGAGTGTTAGTCATAATGGCAAAGTTATATTCAAAAAGGACCGAGGGGTCAGTCAGTAGCTAACCTAGGTTCATCATTGGTGTGTTGTATTTGTATACCACTAGTCGGTGCCACCTGTGATGACCACTCAGTGGCTCCCCCTGGAAATTAAAAGACTAAGGTGGGTTGGTCAGTACTCACCAACCTGACAATAATAACTTACCTAGGTTGGTCGTATAGGGAGCCAAAAAATGACTAACCAGGATAGGTACTAGTTCTGAGAGATTGGTCATATAGGGAGCCTAAGAATATCAGTGTGGTCAGGTTTTGCAGTATTGCCTTAATTGCATGCCGCATCCAATGATATACTTGTAGCTAATCTAGCTGTCTGGGTGAATCCACAAGACAACAACCGTAACGGGTCCGGTTAGAGTATAATAGACGTGGACTTTATTACAAAGCACACAGATATTATTGATGTATGAACCGCACGGTATAAGCAGGTGCCTGATTGGGTCTCATCTTGATGTTTTATGGCAGTATGTAGACTTGATTATATAAGAGCAGTATTTTACCCAGAAAGACCACCCTCCCCAGAGGGGGTAACACCCATATATAATCACAACAATATGACTATAATTGGTCGCTTTTGGTCCCATATGAAGGTTTTTGACCATTTTGGATTAAGGCATGAGGTTTGAGTAGAAATCTGAAAGTCTAAATTTGGGCTGTCTTTTTTATTATTTGGCCACTCTGACATGCTTCGGTGGTGGTCATTTGTCATGGTTTTACATACTATGAGGGTTATTATCAAGTAATCGGTAAATTTAAGCAATAACCGCTGTAAAGAGGTCATAGGAAATGTAAAGGGATGTAAGAAGTAAGTACTGTACACCTACAGCAAAAGTTGCTGGCAACTTTTGTTCCAGTAGATTTTGCTGTAGGTGTACATTTACAGCAATTTCTACTGTAAATTTACAGCAACTTCTAATGTAAAGTTACAGTAACTCCTTCTGTACATCTACAGCAAAAGTTTTGACACATGCCGGATGTAATTGGCATATTGAGAGAGATGAATTTTGAAATTTGGAATAAAAAGTTAGCATTAGTTGGGTTGTTATGATTTATACATAGTTTGAATAGCGCTTTGGTAATGGTCGAGAAAACGATTTTTCATGTGATAACTGCAGATTTCTGGTCCTGTAGTAACTTGGACACCCAAGCTACTTTCAGATATAGCGTGCACAGAGAGAAGAAACCGAGTCAAAAGGGAGTCCAGGCTTGCCTCCAGAATGACTCCCTTTTCTGACTCTCTTTCTGACTCTCTTGATGAACCTGACTCCCTTAAAAGGGAGTTATGTGACTCCCCTAAGAGAGCCCAGGTTTTGCCTCCAAAATGACTCCCTTTTATGACTCCCCACTACAGACAGAGTCCAGGTCTATGCTGCAACTCCCTTTAGAAAGGGAGTCTAGGCACAGGATGGCTCCTTTGGAATAGAGAGTCATAATCTATAGGTAATTCCTACCCCCTAACCCTCTATATAACCATTTCAATAGCTGTCTCCCTAGCTGATGTTTCTACATTATGTTGGTGCAATGCCTCACAAGGAGGAGGGATCTCAATAAGATCCCTCAGAGCACATTAGTTAATATACAAAGGAACATGTGAGCTTTTGGGATTTAACTTTCTCGTGTTGCTACAAATTGGGTGTCTATACCTTATACATCATGCTCATGCTACAGTTTTGAATTAACTGTAATTATTTCATAAAATGTAAGTCTGACATTACATGTTGATGCTACAATGATATACACGTATCACCATAATTATCAATGTCACAAATAACATGGATCTAGAGATCTGAGCATGCAGAATATTACCATTTTAGGTATAGTGCTACCACCTAGCAGGCTTAACTGTAACCAACTGTTTAAACTCCCTTGGGGGAAAAGGGAGTAGGGACCCTTGACTCTGATCAGAAACAGAGTCAGATGGCTTCTTAACATATATGCTAGATGGCATTACAGTCATTGTACAGTAGTGTCATCTAGTGGGTTTCCTATTTCCATTTTGTATGCTCACCTTAACCATTGACTCACCTCAGTTGACATGGACTCTGTTTGATCTAATTGAAAAGGAGTCAAGGCCGTTAGAAGGGGGAGTCAGACAGTGTGAAAAGTGAGCCAAAGAGACCCTGGCTCTCTTTTTATAGCCTGGACTCCCCTTGTGACTCGGTTTCTTCTCTCTGTGTGGGTATCATATAATTCACACGTGTAGACAAACTTGTGGAGTCACTAGACGCTGCCCATTCTGTGCGTAATCTTAAAAAGCCCACTTTTCCCCAATTTTCCTGTAATCTTAATCACAAAACCCAATCTAGTCCTAATAGGGGGGCTCTGCCCCCCAACCCCATTCTTCTTTTCCTTTTTATCCCTTCTTTAATAATGGTGAGTACTAATAAGACTTTAAGATTATGTCAGAAGTGGAGATTTAAGATTATGCTGTTGCATAAATTCCGACCTTGACATCATACGGATGGAATACACAGTATGCATATGTGTATTCAACTGTCGGACTGTGAGATCTCTTTGAAGTTGAATGTGTATTTCCTGAATACACATGTGTAGAGCATGTTTTTAATACCTTAATTGGTGGTAATTAGTGGATGTGTATTAGCTGACCCTTCCCCCGGTCTATATAGCCAGCCAATCAGAAATGGATCCGCTTTCGCTTCATTATCTCATTAAAGTTAGTATATCCGATAATAGGGGGTCAAAAATAAATTTCCTTATAATGTAAGCCAGGATGTTTATTTTGGTCATACTTCTTTGACTACACATGTTATTCACTCTGATTCCCTCTATTTCTGCTTGTATTTGAATATAATCCCCAAGGTTATGCCCTAGGTGCACATTTTGGAGGGCACGAATTAATGTGCACCCAGTACATATGCACTAGAACAAGCCTCTAGATGGGTACTGTGGCATCCCTTAATTGAGTTATTCCAACCAATAGATCACATTTGATACTTGCCTATCCTTTCACAATAACATTGTTGCAGTGTATGAAACGAGATTTAGTAGGATTCCCAAAATAAAATTCTCGGATGTACTAACTTTAACATAATCTATATGCGCCAATCTCGCTCCGAGTCTAGGCAGTGAAGTGATATTGATAAGTAAAAGGAGGCAGTTTAGTTTGGTTTAAGATGACTTGTATTTATGAACCATGTGCATCATCCCGCTCGTCGCCCAAGTGCCCCAAAAGTAGTGACGTCACAACATCCCCCTTGTTACAAGAAGAACATAACATGGTGACAGTTTGAGTTTGTGTCCGTGGGGTATCGAGAGCAGCGCTCTTACAATGAACTCTTACATCTCAATTGAATAAGTCCTTAATGTTTGTTATATATGAGTATGAACAAGTCTTTTACTATAGATGAACTTAATTTGTTAACTGCTACATAACAACTACTTAACTAGAAAACATAGGGTAGACTGCCCTTGTTTTCATCCACCTGGAGGCTTTATTCTGTCCTCTGGCTGGCAGGTGGTCCCTAGCTGTTTGGGTTTATTCCTGATAGCGTGCTGGTGGTTTGATGGCACGGCCTGTTCTAGTAGTGCGAACTACAGGCATAGGGGCTGTCTCAGGAGCCTTCTGGGTTGAAGCGGTAGCTGCCACTTCTGTGTTGTCGGTCACAGGCTGAGTTTCTTCCCTCATGATGACTTTTTCCCCCCTTCTGTCTCCGCTGCCGAGGTCCAAGAGCTGTGGAATTGGGGCTCGGGGCGTCTGGAGGGTTTCCCAGAGGTGATGCCTGTTGCGGCGCAGCTTGCTGCCCTTTTGGGTCTCTACGACGTAAGATCTTGGCTCCAGGCATTTTTCGACCACTGTCCCTGGTGCCCAAGTCTTTGTCACTTGATCTTGGATACGGACACCTTGCCCTGGGTACAGTGTTGCTAATTGTTGGTCTCTCACAGTGTGATCATAATGCTCTTTTGCCCTTTCGCCTCTACCTTCCAGCTGATCCTTGACTTCCTGATCAATGTTTGTCTGCCTTGTAGGCAATATGGAGGCTACTTGCCTCCCCAGCAGCATCTCCGCTGGTGACGGCAATCGGTTGTCAACTGGAGTAGCCCTCAGGTTCAGGAGGGCCATCTGGACATTCTCTTTTGTCTTGATGCATTTTTTTATCACTGACTTGACCCATCGTATCTGGCGTTCTATGAAGCCATTTGACTGGGCATAGTGTGGCGAGGACGTTGTATGATTGATTCCCCAGTGACGGCAGAATTTCTTGAATGTCTCACTGGCATATTGTGGCCCATTGTCGGACCTAATCTCGTCTGGTCGGCCAAAGGTACCGCAGGCCTCCTCCACAATGTCTTTAACTATCTCAGATGTCACGGGTGCTTGTAGTTCTTTGACAATTGGGAATTTTGAGTAGTAGTCAGATATAATTATGTATTGGCGCCCCCTTATCTCAAACAGATCTGTCCCTATGATTTGCCAAGCATGGGCTGGAACCTTGCTAGTTAACATCGGCTCCCTTCTGTTATCATCTTGGTCCTCCTGGCATACATTGCAGCCTATTACCAACCTCTCTATATCATTGTTTATCCTTGGCCAGTAGACTGTATCACGTGCCAGCAGCCGTGTCTTCTCTATGCCTAGATGACCACGGTGCAGTTGGGATATGATATCCCCTTGCATGCTCTCCGGGACAATGATTTGCCTTCCCTGCATTTGTGCACGTGTGACAAAAGCATCAAGTGACTCACCGCTCTTCTGTCGGTACTGCATCAAATTTAGTCGCTCAATACGAAAATTTACCGCAACTCTCAGCTGTTTCTCAAACAGATCCCATAATTTCTCCTGTTTCTTTTGATCTACTTCACTAAGGCCAAATGCATTAATATGGCGTAAACCCTCTTCTGCATAAAATACTGATGAAATCAAATGAAGTGCCCCTGTAACTCACAAAATGTCTAGTCCCCTATTACCTAATGGTATCTGGAATGCAGGCCCCCCTGGGCCCACACCCCACAGGCCCATGGAACACAGGTCCCTGCCGACAGTCCCCTCAGATCTAGGGCACCCTGACTACAGGCCCTCGGCCTGTATGTACCAAACTCACTTCCCTTTTATACGTCCATAACCCATTATCTCATTCAAACTCCTCACGCCCAACACTATCTCTTACAAATTGTATGTCCAACCTCCTCCCTCCTGTCCAATCCTCTCCCTTACGTCCGACACCCTCCCTCACATCCAATCCCTTCCCTCACATCCAATCTTTACGTCACATCCAATTCGCTCCCTCACATCCAACCCCCTCCCTCACCTCCAAACCTTATCTCACATCCAACCCCCTCCCTCACATCCAACCCCTCCCTCACGTCCAACCTCCTCCCTCACATCCAAACCCCTCTCTCATGTCCAACCTGCTCTCTCACATCCAAACCCCCTCCCTCACATCCAACCCCTTCCCTCATGTCCATCCCCCTCCCTCACATCCAACCCCCTCCCTCATGTCCAATCCTTACCTCACGTCCAATCCCCTCCCTCATGTCCACCCCCTTCCCTCACGTCCACTACCATCGCTTCTATCACATCCATGGATATGAGAAGGGGGTTGGGTGTTACTGTTAATGAAAAGGTTTGATGTGAGAGGGGGGTTGGATGTGAGAGAGAAATAGTAATGGATGTTAGGAGGATCTGATGGATGTGCAGAGATGGTAGTAGGCGTATGGAAGTGGTAGAGGATGTGAGGAGCAGGTAGTTGACGCGAGGAGCAGGTAGTGGACTTGAGGAGGAGATGGTGGACGTTGAGCTATAACTTTTGTGGGTTATCAAGTGTGGCTACTATAATTATATTCCAACACTGGTAGTATTTGTCTATTATTTTACTGGAGGGGCTAGTTCAGATGTATAGCTGGTAGGCAGAAGGGTAGGCTCAGTATACCCCCTGTCTGTTGTGAGGATAGAATAGTTGGGTGCCCTTCTTTTAACTCTATCTCCAAGTAAGGGTACTAGTGTTTATAAATAAGATCTATGCACCATTGGTATGATTTCTAGTTGATTCTTGGCCTTGTTACTAAATCTGTTATTCAAGAGTTGCCGCATTCGCTATGTATTTATAACATAACTTCATCATCTTCCAGCAGTTCCATTTTATTTATCAATCCATGGGTGTGACAATAATCCGGGTGAAACAAATAAACTGGCATGCAAACTCACAGCCTGATTTGATAACAGTTGTTCCAGTTCATAACAATGGATTTCCAATCAGTAGAGCGTTATATCAAATCACTGTCTCCCTTGTCCATCAGGAAGCAAACATTAACACAATATCCACAATGTATCAACCATGAATGACAGATTCTCTTTAAATCCCATGGGTTAACTTCTTCGTACTCAACTCACAGAACAACATCCCTGTGGCTTCCAAAAGGCAGTATTGCTAGTCAGTGGAGCCTTTGCTAGTAAAGTATTAGTAATCCAGTATGTGTTTGTTGAGGCACTTTAATCTAAGCATCTTGCCACTGGGTGTGATCTACCGTACTCCCCTAAAGATCACCGAAATCCGAAATGTTATGTTAGGTTAGATGTCTATTTTCTAATCCCCATCATATACACCGCCTCTGGCAGTGTCTCAGCACTAAATCCTCTTCAAGCAGTCTAGCCTGCTCTCTAACCTCGCACTCCTGCACCAAGCAGCTGCCCCCTAATTTATATGAATTTTACTCATTTCTTTTTATCTGTATTTCCCACTAGGAGACGCCCTCCATGTAACGGGTCTGGCTCTGCCGCTGCTGCTGCTGCTGCTGACTACCCAGGTTGTCTCCGCCTACTCACCCATATAGGATTCCTAACTCCTCCCTGATCTAATGGAGATTTAAACTGTTTGAGGCCGCTCCTACTTTCTTCATAAGGCACAGCAGGTTTCCACCCCTGCCAGGATTAAGCCACGCCCCATCTAAATGTGGGAGACTCGGCTCTGCCCCCGACTGATGGGGGCTGCCTCTATTTCTAATGGGTTTTTAAATGCTTCTACTAGCATTTTCTTGTGTGGTTTGTAATTTCAGTGTGGTTTTGTATATATCTATCTACATTGTATTGTAGCATTACTAAGGTATGTAATGTTTTTGTACCTACATTGTTACCCATTTACACACACCTATTTTTTATCATATATCCTTATTTTATTCATATCCCTATTTGGCTGTTGGAGACCCTTTATACCATTAAAAGACTTTGTTTTACCGTCTCTGTGTTGTTGTTCTAGCCTACTTTACCCCTTCCCCTACAATCTACCCAGCCCAACGTGAGGAGGTGGTAGTGGATGTGGGGAGGTTGTAGTGGACGTGAGGAAGTGGTAGTGGACTTGAGGAAGTGGTAGTGGATGTGAGGAGAAGGTAGTGGACCCCAACTTTTCTTCCCAGTGGTCGCAGATCAGAGGGCCATAAACCTCTCTGCTCCCGTGTACTCACTTGACCACTATAGTTGGTCATCAGAGGGCCAGAAGCCCACCCTCACTCAGTCACCTAACTAGTAGTCAGAAATTAGACGGCCAGAAGCCTGCCTCTACTCACTCACCTGACTAGGAGTGAGAGATAAGAGGCCTACAAGCACCAGCAGAACCCAACCCCCCCCCCCCCAAAAAAAAAAGAGACCAAATTCAGTAGTTATCTGGTTGCCATGGTAAGCATGTTGTCATGACAACTATCAAATATCATTGAGTAGATAGTTCTCTCATAGAACTTTGATTTACCGGTAACCCTTTACGGACTGATGTCGCTAAAAGATGACATTTGTCGTCATGATGCACCAATGCAGCCCCGACGAGTAACTCGCCGGTGCTACATTGGTGCATCATGCCAACCCTCCGGGAGTGTCTCAACTCCATGATGCTTGAATGCAGCACTGGCCAGATACTCGCCAGGGCTGCATTCATGCATCATGATGACCATGGCTATGATGCATTAAGGCAGCATGCCGTCCTGGAAGGGTTAAGATACTAAACGACTATATATGTTGAAATGCATATCATCTGGAGAGGATTCCCATTATTTCTTAACCCAAAAATGTTAAGGGCGGCCATCTTGGAAAATGCGCAAACGGCCAAAAAAGTAAACTTGAGCCCTCTACAAGTATCAATTTAAGTAAAAAATGGTCTCACAAAATCCCTCATAGGGAGGAGGGTTTCTGTTTCTGTCTCATGGTCTAAATAGGACCACTGGTTCGCTTTTCCAACATTTTGGGTTCGCTTTATCTAATTCTTCATATAAAGCAAACCACTATTTTTTCCCCTTAGAATTGGTCTGACATCAAGACAACACACATTATCAGAAAAAATCTATTGTATCACATACATCCATAGCCTTAGTTAATTCATGGAATATATCATATTTGAAAAATGATTTTATTAGGGACTTTTGCAGGATAAAACAAAAACTGGTTAGGTTTCCCTGAAGCGACCCTATGGACGTAACAATGGCGGCTGCTATTTTTTTGGCCTCATACTGTTTGAAAAAAGCTTGTAATAATTAGGGCCTATATATATTAAGCCTCAGGGACGTCTAAATTGATGAAACCCGCATAGATAAGACTAAGATCTATCTAAAAGACTAAATATGTATTACATGATACCAAAAGTCAATAGGCCTACTCATTGAAACCCAGAGTTTTGAAATTCAATTCAATTCAATTCAAATCTTTATTTCAGACTCAATCGTTGTACAAAAGGTCCATAGGCTATAAAACACACATACATATAGATACAGAAATAAGAATACAGCTAAGGAATATTAAAATGGATGTACAAATCTTGATACCAGCATCTCCAGATATGGGAAGTGTATCACTTCTTGGATCCACCAAACTTTTGATCAACTCATTTTTTGACCCCGTCAGTCAACATATAAAACTGTATATTAGTCTCCTAATGAGGGCCCGAGGTTCATTCTACACTAGATGGGGCTTTAAGTAGTCCAGGTAAACGAGATCCCAGTTTTCATACATGTTTTCTCACCTGCAGAAAACATGTATGAAAACTGGGATCGCGTTTACCTGGACTACTTGAAGCTCCATCTAGTGTAGAACAAATCTCAGGTCCTCATTGTAGCACCACATGTCAGAAGAGCACAAACAGCAAAAGTCTCACCGGCAATAGCATGACATACGGAGTGCATCATTGTATGCTACTGTAGTGGGTCGCCGCTGTACTATTTCTATGGAACCAGTTTGTGTTATATTTGGTATGTGTGTTGCCGTGTATCCAGGCCGCACTCCTGTCTAGTGCCGAGTATATGGTTATATAAGCCCACACCTGAGGATTGGTGGAGCGCGGCCTGGTTATGTGCATTGAGCCGTGACCGCCACGTGTCACCCGACATATCTCGGGTACCATGTCGGCCCGGATGCACCGGCGCGTGGTTACCCGGAGTTCCTCGGGAACTCAAGTGTTTACGAGTAATGGGGAGAGTTACATAACGACCAGTACATAAGACCTGGGGTTCTGCTAATCGAGGACCCAGTCTTGCTGTGCACTTCGGCCAGCTCGACTGCTCCACAACAGAGCTTCCCCGAACTCTGTTGTACCTTTTAGGCCTAGTCCTGTCGCTGCTTCCAACTTGGTCACCCTGCGTCTTTCTCTGTTCCACCCTCTGGGGGAACTAGAGGAGATAGACGCATTGGTGGACAACTCCGGGTACAGAACTCCCTCTGTGGAGTCTGATCCAAGTGGAGTTAACCAAGATGCAAGAGAGCCTTGGAACTCGGGAATTATGTACTAGACCGTGAACGTATACCTCCTGTATGTTCATATGACCACTGGTTTTCAGAAGCCTATTTGATTGTTACTATCCGTCTGTATGATTACGAGCCGTATGTCAGAATGAATAAAGTGTAATTTCTGAACAACCCATTTTCGAATCTGGAGTTTTTCATAGCCGATGCCTATCTTAGAATAGCCAACAGCTACACTGGTGCCGTGACCACTTTGGGTAAGTATTGATTTATATATTTTTTTTTTTCACTTTCTGAAATTGAGAGGTAAGCTCTTATATGTTTGAACCAGAATTGGTAGGTTTCAAGGATAGTTATTACAGGTTGCTTTTGTGTGGTGAAGATATGTCAGATACAGAGGTACCTCCCCCGTCGGTTACAAACCAAGGGGAGGGTATGCGTCCTAGACTACGGTCTAGGGTTAGGTTTAATGCTAGGCAGAAGGTACATACGTTCAATCAGAGTAGGGAAATTGGACATGGAGGAGAGGAGGAGGCCCACGAGGTGAGATCTGAGGATTCACAAGGGGATCCTCCAGCGAAACGTCCAGCTCTAGAACCAGATAGGGGTTTGGAGGGACCTGTCCAGGCGGGGGACACCTCACGGGAGGATGTGACGCTTGGACAGGTGACCATGGAAGATGCTGGAGAGGATAGTGACTCTAGTATGCCTAGTCTGGAGGGTGCAGTAGATGTACCAGTGACATGGGAACGTAGACCAGTGCCCACTGTAGAGACAGTGGAAAGGACTAAGATGGCAGTCCATGGTAGTCAGCAGGGGGTTGAGGTTGTCAAAGGGGACGACCTGGAGGAAACTCCGGTGGAAAGAAAGGAGACAGCTGTGGCAATCTCCAAGGGAGATAAGCTGTTTCCAGATCCTTTTAGGTTGACAATACCTGGTCTGGAGGTTCCGCCTTATGAACCCAGGGAGAGGTTGAGCCTGGATGACATAAGGACGCTCAGATTGAGGAATGAGCATGAACACATGAAGGAAGGGATTAGGATAGAGGAAGAATCCCTGAGGAAGTTGAAGGAAGAAAGGGAAGCTTTTGAAAAGAGTTTTTTGGCAAAAAGGTCAGGGAACATTGGGGAACATGCAGCTCAGATAAAACATCTGGAACAAATTTCTGTCAATGTGGGTCTACTTGAAGGTACTGAAGTCAGACTGAAGTCTGAAACAGAAAAGCTAGTGGTGCGGAATAAAGAAATTAGTTCCGAGATTCTAGCAAGACAGTTGCAGGTAGCTGAGTATGATGCGTTATTGAAGAAACAGGATAGTAAGCTGGGAGAGTTAGAGGCGCTAGCTCAACAAGCTGAAAATCACATGGTGAACAAACTAGAACCAAAAGGGACGAAGGAAATTGGGGACCCAGTGGGAAAGGCGCAAGAGGTGTCTAGAGATGAGACCTTTGTGACTGCCGACGAGCCCTCAGTAGTTATAGTCAATACAGTGGAGGAGGTAGTGAAACCACCTATCACTGAGGATCTAGATGGTTCCATGGTAATACATACAGCAGATATGTTATCCAGTGTGAGTGGACACTCATCCATGCATGGCAGTAAGTTTGACAAGAATGAGGAGTTCATGTTGGAGCTTTGTGGTAGAGTTGAAAAACTGTTTCAGGAGAAGTTAGATTGCTTTCTTGAAGAAACGGAGTCAGTGAGCGTGGAGAATGACACTAAGGGAGGAAAAGGAGACGTTCCGGTAGCTCAAGCTACAGGGAATAAGGCTCCTGTGGGACCAGTTAACACTGCTCCAGCTCCAGGTGCTCATTCTACTCCAGCTCCAGGAGCAAGGCAGGTTCATACAGTTCCGGTAAATGTGTCTACGGTGGGTAGACCAGGTTTGCCCGGTGGAGCATACATGAATGCTCGGCCGCCAGGTCAAGGGAATCTAGCCGGGCCTAACACCTCCTATGGGGGATGGGGCAATGTGGGACCGGATAACTGTTATGGGAACGCGAGGCCTATGTTCAATATACCACCTCCCCCATTACCTGGCAGTCATATAACTCCAGGAAGCATGTATACACCAAGGACCGGAGGTATTGATCAGAGTGGGACACCCCATCAACATAGAGGGAATATGTCGATGGAGGACGAGGCAGTGTTCCAAAGCAATCCAGCAATTAGAAGATTGGGGATTGATGCGGTACCAAATGATGTGGGGAACCATAGAGCAGTGGACTATGCTTTGAGTCAGGCTGAGATACCGTTGAGAACGGGGATGACAGCTGTAAAGAAGCAGGCTATCAAGATGAAGCAATATGATGGCTCAGTTCCATGGAGGAAATGGTTCACACGATTTTCAGCAGATATGCGACATAATGGTTGGGAAGGCGATGAGTGCCTTGCGGCTTTGTCGTGGTGTCTGCGAGATGGTCCTGGTGATCCAGCCCTAACAAGCTTTGAATTAAGCGGGGGAAGAACGTACAAGGGATTGGTGGAAACGGCTTCTTGGGCTTTGGGTTCCACATCCGGTGCGGATCCCGCGTCTGAACTGGAGGAAAGAGTTCAGAAACCCGGTGAAGGACACCGACAGTTTGGAATGGCTCTCCGAGTGCTAGCAGCAGAAGCATTTGCATCTATGAGTCCAAGTGATCCATGGCTGGTGAGGAAGTTGTCCAGCCTGTATATTGATGGACTTAGGGATGAGAGATTGTCAAGCGAGATTGCTTCACAGTGGAAGACCACTATGTCGCTAGCGGACATCTTCGAGCTCACAGAGGATGCTCTGAGGAAGAGGAAGCTGTTGAAAACTGTGGAGGCAGCCCCTGTAGCTGCAGTGGAGATACCCGCAGAGGTTGGACTACAGAGGGTGTGCAAGAGGTGGCAGCTGTAGATCCTAAGTGGGGAGGACGTCGTACTTTGTATAAAAGACGAAAGATTCCAGGATCAGACGCTCCGGCACCAGAGGAGGGTGCATTGAAAACCATGATTGGAAAAGTCATGGATGAGCGTAGTAAAGCTGAGAAGGCTGAGAAGGTCGCAACTCGTGGTCGCGGTAAGGGGAAACCCAACAAAGACACGAAATGTTACAATTGTGGGAAGAAGGGTCACTTTGCAAGGACATGTTGGTCCAAGGATACCAGGAATGTATCATCGGTCGAGAAACAAAAAGACGGACCCTCTTCTGACCAAAGCCCACCGCCGACGGAAAACTAACAGGGGTTGTTGTCGATGACAAGATAACAACCCCGCCTGTGATTGTCAAAGGTACTGTCGAGGGAGAATCAAAAGATTCCATTTCATGGGAGCCGCTGGGGTTAGCCGCACCTGAGTCTGATCCGCCAGGTGGAGATGGGCCCCAGGGAACGGACGAGAAAGGTGTTGAAGATTTAGCTCATCTGGACACCGTCCGTAGAATTGAGTTGGCGGAAGAAGTAGAAAGGTTTTGTGCTTCGCGACTCAAACCCGATGATCCTATAGTTAAGTTTCTCAACTCGAGGGGATATGACTTGGGCGGTGAAACTGGGATCCAGAGATTTGCCTTACAACCTTCTCCTTTACAAGGGAAGAGATGGTACTTGCCTGTGCAGATTCAGGGTTGCTTGGGGGAATTTCTGATCGATACTGGAGCTAGCCACTCCATGATGGGTCACCATTTCTTCAAGAAGCTTGCAGGTCTGCCGACTAGCCCTGTGGGGCCTGGGTCGGTCAGAAGTGCTGATGGATCTCATATGCGGACACATGGCAGACAGGTGATACCCTTCTGGGTGAATCAACATTCATTTGTTGTTTCAACAACTGTGGCTGAACTGACGGATGAGGGAATCTTGGGAGTGGATTTTTGTTCTCTGTATGGAGCGGTATTAGATAGTGTGACGGGGGAACTCACTCTTCGATATCCACAAGAGATGAAGGTCCAGTGTGTGCTCCGCCGGATTTCAGGCGTCTCATCTGTCTCTCAGACAGTGCGAATTCCTCCCCGCCATGTATGCAATGTAGTTGTATACTGCCGGGAAATGGAGTTTGACCGCATGGGGGTGGTGGAACCGAATCAGCAGCAGTTGAGTAAGCTGGGGTTGGTTTCCACCAGTGCCTTAGTGCAAAGTTCAAGACGAACAGTAGTACCAGTCAGTAATATGACTTTTCAGGATGTGTACCTGGAAAAAGGGACGACCTTTGGGGACGTGACATATGCTGATGTGGTAGGAAGAGCTGACTCACCAGAGGTGGAGTTAGCAGCAAAGAGGGCAGTGGAATTAGGAGCTTTGGATCCATCCGCTATGCCAGTGGTATTGCAAGACACTGGAGAGCAGGATAGGAAGGAAGGCTATGGGTTACCACTGCATCTTTTGCCATTAGTAACAGATAGCCATCTGGAGAAGGAAGAGGACAAAGGGAGTCTGGCTCAGTTGTTGTGCGAGAATGCAGACTTGTTCTCTGCTCCAGGAGAGCAGTTGGGTAGAACTGACCGAGTAACTCATCGGATAGACACCGGTTCTAGCCCGCCATTACGCTTGCCTTACCGGCGCCTGCCTTTGTCTAAGAAACAGGCATTGGAGGATGAGGTGGACAAGATGTTAGGGGAAGGGATAATAAGGCCTTCTGATAGTCCATGGGCTAGTCCAGTGGTAATGGTTACCAAAAAGGATGGCACCTGTCGATTCTATATAGATTACAGGAGACTAAATGGGATTACGAGGAAAAATGCCTACCCCTTGCCACGCATTGATGAAAGTCTAGATTCCTTGGGTGGCAATCACTGGTTTTGTACCTTAGATCTGCAGTCAGGCTACTGGCAGATTGGGATGCACCCAGAGGATAAGGAAAAGACAGCGTTCACAACCCACAGGGGGTTGTTTGAGTTCAATGTGATGCCGTTTGGCTTGTGCAATGCTCCGGCTACTTTCGAGAATATGATGGAGACAATGCTAAGGGGATTGTTGTGGAAAAACTGTCTGGTTTATCTGGACGACATCATAGTTTTCGGGAAAACTCGGGAGGAGTGTCTATCAAATTTGACCATGGTGATGGATCGACTGAGATCCTATAACCTGAGACTGAAAGCTAAGAAATGCAAGTTCTTCAGGCAATCAGTGGAATATCTGGGCCGAATTGTCAGTGGCACAGGTATTTCGGCGGATCCAGGGAAATTGGAGGCAGTAGCGAGTTGGGCAACGCCAAAAGATCAGAAGGAAGTAAGATCGTTTTTGGGTTTTTGCTCATACTACCGCGATTTCATTCCCGGATTTGCTGAGGTGTCGGCTCCTTTACCGGCGCTTGTAGTAGGAAAAAGGAAGGGAATGTTGAAGCTACCTCCATTTATTTGGACGGAATTAGCTGAACAGGCTTTTCAGAAGCTAAAGGAGTTATTTACGGTAACTCCTGTGCTGAGCTATCCTACTGAGGGTGATCAGTTCATCCTAGACACCGACGCTAGCAACAACAGCATAGGCGCTGTCTTATCCCAAGTACAGGAGGGGAAGGAAGTGCCCTTGGCATTTGCTAGCAACAGCTTGAGTAAAACTCAACGCAATTATTGCACCACCAAAAGAGAGTTGTTAGCCATAGTGGTATACACGAAGAAATTCCGCCATTATTTGTATGGTGGAAATTTCATTCTGCGTACAGATCATTCATCCTTGAGATGGCTCCTTAATTTCAAGGAGGCAGATGGGATGATGGGTAGATGGATCTCCGCGTTGTCTGAATTAGGGATAGAGAATGCCCAGATTCAGCATCGGAGCGGAGTGAAGCACGTGAATGCGGATTGCTTGTCTAGGAGACCAATCCGAAGATGTGCAAGGTTGGACTGTGAAGACTGTGGCATACATAACTCTTTTGTGGCTCCAATAATGAATTTTGATCCAGCCTGGGAAGAGAACTTGGTGTTCTGGTCGGCGGAGTCCATACTTGAAGCTCAGCAGGAGGACGAAGGTATCAATGTGATACGGAATCTGATCCTGGAGAGAGCTGCTCGTCCCGTCAGACCTGCTCTGTCATTAGAATGTGTGGAAGTGAGGAACTTAGTGGGCCAATGGTCGCAGTTGGTAGTGCGAGACGGCCTATTGTGTAGATGGAAAACTCTTGAAGGCAAAGCCAGGAGGAGGCTACAGATAGTCTTGCCAGCTTCTCTGAGATGGGAAGTATTCGAGTTTTACCATGGTCATCAGACTTCCGCTCATTTTGGCAGGAAACGGACTTTGGACAAACTAGCGAGGAGATATTACTGGCCTGGGATGTCTAAGGATGTAATACGTTGGTTGACGGAATGCCCGACGTGTTGCCTGGTAAAGCCGGGTCCTGGGAAAGGTAAAACATCTCTCAGACAAGAATTGTTCGGAGTCAGATTTGCGAGGATAGCCATTGATATAATCACTGGCTTCCAGACAACTCCAAACTCCAACGTGTGCATGATGGTAGTACAGGACTACTATACCAAGTACGTGAAGGTGATCCCAATGAAGGATCACACGGCATTAACCTGCGCACAAGCTTTGGTTGAGGAGTGGGTACTAACATTTGGTGCACCTCTCATGCTACATTCAGACCAGGGTAGGGAGTTTGAATCGCGTCTCTTTCAAGGGATGCTGGAAGAATTGGCCATAGTGAAAACACGCACTAATCCTTACCGACCGCAGTCGGATGGGATGGTTGAGAGGTTCAACCGTACGTTGATTCAGGGGTTGACCACGCTGGTTAATTCTAATCAGGATGACTGGGATACGTTTTCCCAGTATGTGGCTCATGCATACAACGGTACAGTGCATGCTTCAACTGGCTGCACTCCTAACAGCCTGGTATTTGGATCTGAGATCATAATGCCTGCAGATTTGGTCTTTGGCAGTGTGCTGCGGAGGAAGGATGTCCCATGCCGAGTGGCATTTGCGGAATCTCTACGCAGGGAATTGCGAGAAGGCTATGCATTGGTGAGAGGCCACTTGAAGAAGGCAGCCATCCATCAGAAAGTAGGGTATGATACAGGCTTGAGAGAAAGGAAGTATGTAGTTGGACAAAAGGTGGTGAGATTGAAACCACCTGTACATGGAAAAATCTCGAGAGGTTGGGATGGGCCGTTTGAGGTAACAAAGGTAATATCTGATGTTACTGTGTTGTTGAAAAATGTGCGAGGCAAGATAGTTGCAGGCCATGTGGATCGCCTGAAGCCTTGGCTAGGTCGCCGGCCCGGCGATGAGGATGAACCTTTGGTGGAAGTGCCGATGCCCCAACCCAGGTGGGTGCGTAAGAAACAGGTTACAGCACCCCCGCCTACAAAGAAGACTAGAAAAGCAACGCCAGCTAAAAAGGTCAATGGTAGGAAGAAGAAGAAGTTAGTTACTAGAAAGGAACCCGGAGAAGTTCCTCGAGTAATTGAGAAGAAGAAACCCCAAGGACCCATACGTAGAAGTGCTCGTATAGCGGGTCGAGGTGCTGTTACGTAAAAGCGGCGGGGCTGGGTTGGTTTGTTATGGTTACCCGGAAGAGTTCGGGTCTCCAAGGACTTACCCGGTAAACCCCGGAAGAGTTGCGTAACTGGTGCTGATCGTCAAAAACACAACGAGAAATACCGGATTTTTTTCTTTAGTCTTTGTGACGGGAATAATGGTGAAAGTGACCAGTAGATGGCATTGGGGTACCCAACGTTCTGCTTTACTAAAGTTAGTTTTGAATGTTTACATGCTATGGTCTGTGAGTTGGTTTCCCATTTTAGTACTTGTCGTGATGGTTTCGGATTAAAATCCAATTAACTTAGTCAGTAATTTTTATGTTTGTTTAAAGAGCGTTCTAAAAGTTCATATGCTACAAATAATACAGCCTTGACGAACTAAAGAATTGCTATTACTTGAAATGATGTGTAAAATACAATCCGAGATAACCCGGCGAAGATTGCAACTACTACACAGTTTACTTCGCTACCCGGTTTTCTTCGGATAATACCGGATAACTTCTTCGGGAAGGGCTATCCGGTACCCATGATCCTTTGCGCTTGGATGCGCACGCACGCTGGTTTGGCGCGGAAAGCGTCAGTCCTGCACATACCGTTGGAGAGGGTGGATGCGAAGGCACCTCTCTCCGCGGATGTTAAACAGCAGTTAGTCATCTAAAACTGCTCTACATGTGAGGGGGAGAGGAGACACTAAAGTGAGGTAGTACAGGAGGACACTTTTGTAACAATTTTTCTGATTCTACTACCCATTTAAGCTCATTTGAGAGTGGGCTCCTCTGGGCCGCCCTCTGTGTAGTTATCATGGCGGATAACTATCCGTCGGGTAACTCCCGTGGAAGGAGTCACTCGACGGAGGTTTCCCCTCTGTCGCAGGAACAGAGAGAGTTGTTAGCTTTGGGGGACCTGGAGTCAACAGCTCCGGTCGATTGTAATCTTCCAAAACGGTTTAGGGAAGCGGATTTACCAAAATTCGTGTATCAACCACAGAGTAAGATGAAGAATAGGGGAGTGAAACGCCGAAATGGCAGTAATATCTCCGAGATAAGGAAAACTGAACAGGTTAAAACCACACAGTATCTCCTAGCTCGGGGAGAACATGTAAGGAAACTGGTAGATATGGGTTTGTCAGTGGCGCAGGCTAGGGGGTTCGTGTCAGGGCCGGGGTTAAAAGGACTCGAGGCCGGGGGATTCCCCTTGTTCCAGGTTGGGAATATTGCGTCACCACCTTCTTTGGGAGTAACCCGAACTGACCCGAATATGCCCGGGATACCGGTGCACTCGGTCAGTCACGCTCCAGTGGGTGCTCCGTGGGGTTCTATGTCGTATGACCGTGCGGATGGTCTACATCCGGTTCATGGTAACTTTGTACCCGATTGGAATGCCCCTAAACAGTCAACTCCGGAACGTATTCCAGCCATGGCAGTCATGCATTTTGCAGCTAAATTTGAGAAATTTGAGCCGGATGCAGTAATTCCTGGGAGTAAGATATGCAGGGGGGCATACGTCTGGGAATTAGACGGATTCAACGAGAGGAAATGTACTAAGCTATTCAGAGCTCCTTCCAATAATTCTAAGTCCAAACCCTACACGGGAGAGATTACTGGGGAGATAGGGAGCCGAGCTAGGCTACCCTCCTATGAAGATACGGAGAGGGATATGGAGTTCTGGTTAGAACATACTAGTTCAGGGGCACATCAAGCTTACAAGTTCTGGGATGAGGTTATAAAGCAAAGTATGGGGACATACAGGGCTGCCGACCTCTCCAACGAGGATAGAGACCGTTTGAAATGGGCCTGGATGACATTTGTCCCACCGGGTATGCCTACTTATAAATCTGGGAGAGGTTGGAGGGTAGGTTCGGGGCAGTGCCCATTCAACGAGTGTATGGATAGAAATCCAATGGCCGAGTATTTGGACCTGTACCAGTTCGCACGACATCTAGTGGAGTTCCACGGGCACTCCAAAATGATGTGGCAGTGCCGGTCCAAGTCTAATCGATCAGTCAAATGTATGAAAGATGGTGAACCTTTCAGCACATCTAGAAAGGGTTGTATGGTAAGGCACTTAGTGGATGTACACCATATGAAGGCTGAAACTGCCATGTCCAATCTAGATATTCTCGAGAATTGCCCGGAGGCCTTAGGACTCACGGACAGAGAAAAGTGTGTGAGGGTACCACAGGGGTTGGCATACACCTTGGTGTTCAACCATAACCCGAGAAGGTTGTGGCTGAATCGGAAGGCGTGGCCATACTACATTCAGGACTTTCCAGAGAAAGCCGCTGATTACCGTAGTAAGATGGAGTTGGCCGCTCCTCCCAAAGGTAAAGTGTTGTCTGAAGGTAAAACTGTGGACCATGGAGTGTATACTCCTGTCTCTGTTACCTTAGGAGAGATGCGAACCACAGGTTCAGAGGAGTCCTCAGCTTCTGCTGGGTTAGACTCATCACCTGACGGTCGATCTACCCCAACCAAAAGACATGTCTTCCTGTGGGTTTAGTAGGAACACTACTGAATCCAACAAGGAGGGCTCTGGCGGATCATTACCGAGGGTTGCTGTTAGCCCAAGGCTAGCCATAGAGGAGAAAATGGTAAAAGACCTGTTAGCTTCTCCTGTAGAGGAGGAGGATGACTGTGTATTTGTGGGACAGGAGGTAATACCTCCTACCACAATCTCTGAGGCTGGAGGGAACCCGGGAGTGTCAAGGAAGATATTAAAAACAGAAAATACTTCTACTGATAGTCAAGGGTATGTAACAGGGAAGATAGAGTCAGTATGTGGGAAAGAGGATTCCAAGACTAAGACGATCTATAGAACGATTGATTTCCAATCTGAGGGGGACGATTGGGTGGATCATAAATTCACCCCACCCACAGGCAGGGTCCAATCAAGTAAAATAGAGATGAGGAAGGAACAGAAGATTGGTCGTAGACTATCCTCCGTTCCATCACCATCTACCTGTATGGGGGGTCTCTCATTGAACTCTCCATCATCTGGGGTGGATGAAGAAGGGATGTGTTTGGAATCGGTCCCTCTGCCTAAGCTGACTGGTGATATTGATCACCCTGAGAATGTTAGTATCAGGAATCTTCTGAAAGAACAGTATGTCACTGGGCTGAAAAGTTCATTTGACACACTGGATCTCGCTTGTCAACTAGCTCTGCAAGGAGCTAGGGCTCAAGCTGAGCAATTGGTAAAAGAAAGTCGTTTGGCCGAATTAGAGAAAGTGGAGACTGCAAAAGCAGAACTCCTATCTAAAATGTCCAAAATGACTGAGGAGAATGAAGCCCTCAAACGACAGTTGGGACAACGGGATGACATGGTAGCAACCTCTAGCAAAATTGTAGACGATTTGAGATTGAACATTGAAAAATCTCGTATGGAAAGTCAATTTTTAATTGACGATCTCAAAGTCAAGTTGGATCGCAGTAAGGATATGGTCAGTTCTGCTGAACATAAACTAACTGCTGCCCGGACTGAAATTAGTCTAAAAACTAAAGTTATTCGGAAGTTAGAACACGAAATTGGTGGTCTAACAGAGGAATTTTCTGGCTATAGAAAGGAAGCCCAGCAGAACGATGACTTCTATGAGGAGTTGGCTGAGTTCTTCGAAGATTGCTATGAAATCCCATTGTCAAGTTGGTACGACGAGAGTGTGTACAGGGTTGACTGGGGTTCTGCCCCTCTTCCCTTAGGATTTGACGGTGATGCATACGCACAAAGGTTGAGAGCCGACTCCAGGGCTAGCGATATCCCTCGGAGTCCTCCACCTTCACCTGCAAGGGACGAGATGCACCTGGCTGACTGCAGTTACGTGGCTGCCTCCTCCATGGCCTCTGGGTCATCGGAGTTGGTTCCTGTGACGTCTGTTCCTGTGACGTCTGTTCCTGTGACGTCTGTTCCTGTGACGTCTGTTCCTGTGACGTCTGTTCCTGTGACGTCTGTTCCTGTGACGTCTGTCTCGGTGACATCTGTCGCTGTGACGTCTGCTGCCGTGACGTCCACTTCTGTGTCGTCTGCTGCTAAGACGATGCAGTATACTACAATGGGGGTGGACACAACCGTGTCTTCCTTTGAGACTATGGATACTCCAGCTGGGGTGTCCACTCTAGCGAGGATGGTGGTGAATGAACTGCAGACAGAGTCGCCCAACTCGACACCTGTCTCAACACCAATACTCGACGCCACCTCTTGTCAGTCACCTTACCAGATAACGGAAAGTGAGACTAGAGAGGCGGTCCAGATATTGATGGAGCTGACCGCTGCAATCGCAGAAGCTGACCTACGTCTGACTGTCCGTGATGCTGAGGCGCTTATGGCTCCTGAAAACGAACTTGAACAATCCATGATGGTGGATCCTCCAGTGGACCTACCTGTGACGACTGGTTCTGTGTCAGGGAACCATCGTCCATCTACCCTGGACATTCCTATATCCATGGCGAGTGTACCTATGAGTACTCAAGTGCATTTTCCCAACCCTGACGCATGGCAGCTGGGGTCTGGGATGGACATTTCCATTGAGATAAGTGACAACCGATCGAGTGAATGCATGTCGCCAGTGTCCAGAAATGAAGAACTTTTGCTGAGTGGCGAGTCATAAAAACATTCCCAGTTTGCAGCATATATAGAACCTCTACCATGTGTCTTCATCAAGGTTGAACTTTTGCAGTAGTGGAGCTATTAGTGCACCACGGACCATATGATGCTTTAAAATACTATAGACTATGGGTCACAAGATGACTATATATATATATATATGTTTATGAAAGACTGAGATGACAAGAACAGTGGATCATTATCGCCTATTTATGAAAAGACTTTGATATGATGCCATATTATCTATCATCTAGGTTTTGAAGTTGTTGAAATATATAAAAACTGTTAAAACCATCACCAAAGAGTGTTCTATTTGCCATAAGACAGTATTTGTAAAACGGGTTCTGTTTGATTTGATGACATGTGCTATAGGTATGATTATTGTATGCCGATTGTGATTCTCTGAATTAACCGTCCAATGAGTAAAGGTATAAGGGACTGGATCCTGATGATACCTACTGGAGTAAAAGGTTACTTGACTGCATTCGTGCTATGTGTAGATCTGTGGTAATAACATGTCAATGAACCTGAAAAACGTGAAATTTATTCAGGTACTGAGAATGGAAATTGCGTAAGTTGTTATGGAGACCCGTAGGCTCTCGTTGATTACTTTCAGAAGGAAGGTATCAAGTGAGGGGCTGGATCATTCTATTTTTCAGCTTACTGCGTTTTTGATCTTTGAACTGAGTGTGGAGATTAATTCTCCCTGAAGGTTGAAATGTGTTGCCAAGATACTTGATCTGATCGCCTTAGCATTTCTTTATGGAGAATGCCACTTGTGTTATTATGTAGGTTACATCAAAAAGGACACCTATGTGACCATAATTGGCATAAGGTTTTTGAAGTCCTTGGTTGGATTGAAACTGCATTTACCGGATCTACGCTATATGTTCATTTATTCCAAAAATATTGACCTTTCAAACCTTACTCTGGCACGTAAAGCGAGTGAGTCTATTCAAATAGACGGGTTGGGTCAAGATTTACTATAAAGTCGACACTTGCCACCTTTTTTGTTTCCAAAATGTCTCGTATGAAAAATTGGTAACTTTTAAGGAGAAGTGCTCATATTGATCTGTATGTATATGATACCTGTTGTAACAAATCGTTTTCGATAAAACATGGTTAGTATACGATAGTATGTCTTAAAAGTTTTATATTTTTTTATGATATATAGTCAAGGTTGTTTTATAGGGCTTGACTGGCTGTGTGGAGTTTATCCTCTTAGTCCCAGAAATCATGACTGTTATTGAAGGATGATACTCGACTATTGTGTAACTGGATCCTGATGGTTGATATGATTGACGTTAATATCAAAAAGGATGAAGATATATCTATAATACTCAAGAAATATATAAGTGGTTCTGATAGAAAGAGTTACGCTTGTCTCCACTATGTATGTGTTTGGAGACAATATATATGTTTTTTGGGTTGTTTGGAGATAAAATTTGTCATTGTATCAAGGTAGTATAAAAGTACTGCACTTTGTGCCGCTATTTAGACGCTGTGATATTGTCTGAAGGGGGGTAGTGTAGTGGGTCGCCGCTGTACTATTTCTATGGAACCAGTTTGTGTTATATTTGGTATGTGTGTTGCCGTGTATCCAGGCCGCACTCCTGTCTAGTGCCGAGTATATGGTTATATAAGCCCACACCTGAGGATTGGTGGAGCGCGGCCTGGTTATGTGCATTGAGCCGTGACCGCCACGTGTCACCCGACATATCTCGGGTACCATGTCGGCCCGGATGCACCGGCGCGTGGTTACCCGGAGTTCCTCGGGAACTCAAGTGTTTACGAGTAATGGGGAGAGTTACATAACGACCAGTACATAAGACCTGGGGTTCTGCTAATCGAGGACCCAGTCTTGCTGTGCACTTCGGCCAGCTCGACTGCTCCACAACAGAGCTTCCCCGAACTCTGTTGTACCTTTTAGGCCTAGTCCTGTCGCTGCTTCCAACTTGGTCACCCTGCGTCTTTCTCTGTTCCACCCTCTGGGGGAACTAGAGGAGATAGACGCATTGGTGGACAACTCCGGGGACAGAACTCCCTCTGTGGAGTCTGATCCAAGTGGAGTTAACCAAGATGCAAGAGAGCCTTGGAACTCGGGAATTATGTACTAGACCGTGAACGTATACCTCCTGTATGTTCATATGACCACTGGTTTTCAGAAGCCTATTTGATTGTTACTATCCGTCTGTATGATTACGAGCCGTATGTCAGAATGAATAAAGTGTAATTTCTGAACAACCCATTTTCGAATCTGGAGTTTTTCATAGCCGATGCCTATCTTAGAATAGCCAACAGCTACACTACCGTTAACTTTCGCAAAGAAGCCCTGTTGTAATAACTCCATAACTGAGCAGTATACAAAGGTGTACAGTAGGCCCTAAATAGTTGAATTTTAACCTCAACACTGCACATGTCAAACTTACGTACAAGCATATTGCCCTGAGCATATGGGCCAGATTTTTCAAAAGTGTACATATTGGTGACAATAAGGAAAAATTTGGCAAACTCAAGTAATCTTAAAATAGGTTTCATACCTATATACCTATTCGGGCCTTACAACCAAAATGTAACAACATTGTTTCAATGTCTGAAATACACCACAATAACTTCTAATTACCTATACAGTTAGCCATGGTATGTATGATCATGCATGCCAGGCTTGGTCATCACCATCCAAAAACTGTTCATTTTGTGGGACGACAAACTTTGCAAATTTTCCGAAAATGTTGAAACCATTACCCAACATTACCAACTTTACTCTAGATTGCTCAAAAGTGTCCTGTTCATCATTAAACTCACTGAGTATAATCTTGAACATGTATACTTTTTATATCATGTATTGTTTTACATGTCAACAGATCCATCTTCTCATTGTAATAGTGTAACATATTTGCAAATTCATTGGAAAAAATATTACCCTACAGTTATTTATTTTGGCAAGATCATTTTTTCACATATTTTTCATGAAGCTGGGGCAAAACGGATCCCCCCCCCTCACAATCATAGTTCCTGTGGTGAAACCCCATAGAAATGATCAAAACGTGAAAATTAACCATGCTTGGCCTAAAAAATGATAATCATGATGAGACATGATTATTAGAATATAAAATTATTTCTTATAAGCAAATTTTTATTTTTGGGTGGTATTTTGGGGGTTTTGAGGAATTTTTCCTGAATTCAGGGGGATTTTTTATTGAAATGCATGATATTCAACGGTCATAAAAATCAATTAAAACCAAAATAAGATAGATAATGGTCATGCATGACAAAAAATAAATACCTAAAGAGCTGAGTAATAACATAGCTAAAAGATGGGAGCAAGAAAATTATGAAAAAAGTTAATAATTCAAAATTAAGAAATTTCCAGGGTCCCTTTTGCCCCGCCCCAAAAACCCTTTTGCCCCAGGACTTTTGGCCCATGACCTATGTAGGTCAGAATATGTTATGCTATGCCACTATGCGATTAATGGAACTAGCACAATATTAATTATTTTCATGGATGACATACTTCTATGCTTTGTTATGAAAAAACAAATGTTTCAATTCAGGCTTTTACCTCTGAGTTATTTGCCATCTTCCCTTAAGGGGTCCGTTTTGCCCCGGTCTACCCTTATCAAGGGGCGAATTCTTTTTAAACCATACCCTTTTCAAGGGAAAATTAGCAAGAAAACAGACCTAAATCACAGATGATCCTGAAAAATATACCCTAATTACGGGTGATCCTGAAATATATCCACTTCTCAAGGGTGACCTAGAAATATTATAGGAAAATAAAGTAAAAATTACCCTTTAAAGCTCTGAAAACGTACCCCTTGTTGAGTATTTGACGACGCGCGAAAATGGTCTGTCGGGTACCAGCGTACCAGCGTTCATGTTACTTCCGTCATTAAACTATGACGTCACTCTTGAGGCGTCCGTTCTACAGACAAGATGGAATCTGATATTTTCTCTGTGTAAATCCGTAAATAACCAGCAAATATCTGAGAGACGTGAACAGGTTATGGAAGCCCAGATTACGCTAAGATCATGGTAGAAGGTTTGGGGTAGATCCAGAGAAGAATTTGAAGGTCGGATGGTTGCTAAAATACCGACTTTGAGACACGTGAAATTTGGCAAACAGGACGCCCGAGGAACGCAATCAGAGGTGGCGTGGGGGCGACGTGGGACAGGTGCCGGGAGAGGCAGCGTGCTGCGGCACCACGCGAGTTGTGTCTGCAAGATGACGATGCACGTGTAAATATTGTAAAGCAGGAGGCAAAGGTCGGATGGCCACTAGAAGAGTTATTGCTGCGTGTAAAGTCGGCGAATTGGACCACGGCCCGGGGTACCATGGTCCACGTGGGTGTGCGACGTGGGGCGGTGTGCCCGGCAAGGAGGAGTGCCTCTCGTTGTGGAGTTGTTAATGATAGCAGCTGGTGAGTGGTGTTCATAGGGGACGTTTATTGAATTGTAAAATCGACCTATAGGATCTATGCAGTGTATTGTACTTTGGAGATCGTCGTGAAGTCGGCTGACGGAGAGCGCCCACCTCGGGAGTAGCAGCAGGTGGCCAGATAGCCACAACACGTGAATCCGGGAGTAAAGTCGTCGTCGGTAAACATGGCCAATTTGGACATTTGGAAGTGCTAGAGGACAGTGAGATCGACTTTGCCTTTGGAGATCGTCGGCAAGTCGACGTGGATAAACATCGACGACACAGAGCACAGACAAAAGGTGTGTATTTCGGTTTGTGCTGTGTTTTGGGGAGACCCACGTTTGGACGACGTGGTGTGTGTATTCCACTGGAGTGGGGTGTGGTTGGTACTTCCAAGGAACTTGTATTGAACTGTAAGGTACCACTACCAGGGAAGTCGACAGGTACGTGTGTATCAGCACTGTTAGACAAGTGTTTATGGACTATATTGTGATCAACTTGTTGGTGCGTGTTAGAGATGTCATGGAGGCTGCAGATTATTTGAGTGTGTTGTGTTGTGACGACGTGGTAATCAACATAGAAAAATTAGAACAAGGAAAGTGTGTATTGTATTATTGTTAACACCAGGACAACGTGGGGTGTGTACCAGTAGTCAGGAGGAGCCGTGTACGATGGGCCACTGTGTGTGTATTGTGTATTGAGTTGTCATCGAGTGTACCAGACGGTAATAAACATTGGCTGTGGATGCCAATCACGGAGGATGACGTGTCTGAGTACGTGTAGAAGACGTGTCAGAAGTTGTAGATGACGTGTCTGAGTGTAGAAGACGTGTCAGAAGTTGTAGATGACGTGTCTGAGTGTAGAAGACGTGTCAGAAGTTGTAGAAGTTGTGTCTGTCAGGAGACAGCTGTGTTACTGTGTTGTGTAGTGTGGACGTGAAAAGTGCTGTGTCAGCAAGTTTGGAAAACAGCTGATCGTCGTGAGGATGACGTTGTGAAGTTTGTAACACCATGGAGGAGTCACTTGTGGTGTTGTGTACACTGAGTGACTGATGATGACGATGTGTATTATTTGTGTATTATGATGACTGATGTGTGTGTTAGACAAGTGTCTGTGTAGTATGGGTGTGTGTTCAGCTGTGTTAGTGGATGCTGTCACACAAGAGATCGAAGGGAGTATCAACAGGGTACAACGTGTAGGAAGAGGCTTTTGGAGGTCATCATAGCCTATAGGGTATGACGTGTGGCAGGAGTCCTTTGGAGGCCATCATAGCCTACAGGGTACGACGTGTGGGAGGAGTCCTTTGGAGGTCATCATAGCCTACAGGGTACGACGTGTGGGAGGAGGCCTTTGGAGGTCATCATAGCCTACAGGGTACTACGTGTGGGAGGAGTCCTTTGGAGGTCATCATAGCCTACAGGGTACGACGTGTGGGAGGAGTCCTTTGGAGGTCATCATAGCCTACAGGGTACGACGTGTGGGAGGAGGCCTTTGGAGGTCGTCATAGCCTACAAGATACATATAGGAGGAGACTGTGCTACAGCTGTATTTATAGTGAACTGTAGATGTTTTGTCAATGCTGTAGGGAGTGTCAATACTCGTACAGGGAAACAGGATGAAGCCCACTGCGTGTGGATGCATGGATGATGAAGCCCACTGCGTGTGGATGCATGGATGATGAAGCCCACTGCGTGTGGATGCAGGATGAAGCCCACATTATGTGGATGCCCATAGGGCTGAGTGCTTTATGGGGTTATTTTTCAGTGTTAGGGAAGTAAGGGGTAAAGCCTCACGTGAGAGATAAAAACCTCACAAGGGAATGATGTGCTGGAAACCTCTCTTCCCAAGGTTAGTTTCATTTGTGGTATATTATACTGTAATAGCTGGTGTGTATGCTATTAACTAAATGTAAATTCATATTTTGAAAGAACTGAAAGATATAGAAACAAAGAAACTGTGGACAGTTTATTTACTAGTTTGACTATGAAGTCAAGTCAAGGACTTTATCTCTAAAGTTTTGAGACAAATTGTGTCTTTTTAGTTTTCAACAGATATGGATGTATTTGTCCTATATCCAACTTATTGGTGTTTCTATTTTAAAAGAAACTAAACTACTTAACCAGTTTACTGGAGAACGTTTGAAAAAGTCAATGACTTATTATTTGAGAGACACTAAACATTATTTTTCAAAAGGAACATTTATCTAAGAAAGCAAAGACACTGATTCAATATCCAGGAGGAGTGTTCAAAAGAAACACTGAAACTATGTTTTGAGGAGGAGTTTATTTACAGTGACATATATTCATATACATATTCTAAGTTTATTGTGTAGTGTTAACACAATATATTTTCACTTGTCGAGGAGGAGTGTTGAGTATTTGACGACGCACGAAAATGGTCTGTCGGGTACCAGCGTACCAGCGTTCATGTTACTTCCGTCATTAAACTATGACGTCACTCTTGAGGCGTCCGTTCTACAGACAAGATGGAATCTGATATTTTCTCTGTGTAAATCTGTAAATATCCAGCAAATATCTGAGAGACGTGAACACCCCTTTCTCCCAAAATTTGCTTAAAAAGCACCCCTAATTAAGGACCCTCACGGGCCCGTGCCTAGGACCCAAAAACCGACCCTTTCCCTTGGAATTGTGTTCACACATGGTATCCAAATCTGAGGGAGTGGCCCCCCCCGGGGCCCTACTTCTACAGTAGGGCTACGAGAGTGGACTGTACACTTCATCCATCAGCGCCTTAATTGTCCATGGGCTAGAGGCCCGGGGGGAGGGGGGGCACTCCCTCATAATTACTGACTATGTGTGAACATGATTCCAAGGGAAAGGGTCTGTTTTTGGGTCCTAGGCACGGACCTGCGAGGGTCCTTGATAAGGGGTGCTTTTTAAGTAAATTTGGGGAGAAAGGGGTACATTTTCAGACCTTCATGGCTTTTTAAAAGGTATTTTTTACTTTTTTTTTTGACAATATTTCTTGGTCACCCTTGATTTAGATATTTTCTCAGGGTCACCCTGTGGTCAGGGTATATTTTTCAGGGCCATTCATGATTAGGGTCCGTTTTTCTGGTAAGTTTACCTTAAAAAGGGTATGCTTTTTAAAAAGTCTGGCCCTTGATAAGGGTAGGGGAAGATGGGGGAATACGGGACACCTAAGGGTTTGCATGCAATTTCTACCTTACTGGTAACCATAAGCAAAATATTTTTTTACCTACTTTTTAAGCATTCCTCTTTTATATCTAACTGTGTCCATGAAAAGTTTCCTCAAACCCCCTAAGGTATAATGGTTGTAGTTAATAATTTCAAAGATTTTGTGACCCATATTACCCCACGGTGGAGTAATATGGGCCACCATTGTGGGGTAAGATGGAACGGAATAGGAATCGTCAGTGAAAATGGCCAAATATCTTTCATGCATGGGTGGAATTCTTTGAATGAGAAGCCTTTGAGGTACCTTAACAAAATATACGATGATTTAAACTGTCTCAAGACATTAAAAAGATACTTTGCTACCTCAATGAGTGCTATATGTACATTTCCTGTCGAGAGAATTTATCAAAATATAAAAGAATTAGCAAAATTTGACAAAAATGGAGTGTTTACAATGTTTCCATGGTAACCAGGACGTCATGATATATCCAAAACCCTATCTAGTAGATGGGGCTCCTATATAGCTTTAATTCAAGCTATTTTGTGACCATTTATGTTGAGATGCACCCTAGAAACAGCAAAAATTGTGAATTGTCCTTGATGTTCAAATTGACCTTGAAATTTCTTGTATTTTCATGCCGCCATTTTGCAAAATGGCCGCCACACAAAGTATGACCATATGCAAATTTAAAACATGAAAAAAATCTCACAAAGAACTAAGTTTATTTAGATATCTGGAAAAAAAGTAGTGTCTGCAAAGACACTCTTTTGTGTGGAAGGTTTAAATAAGGGTAATGGCTTAACATTTTAGTAAAAAATATATATACAAATTGCCATAGGGATTGCCTTTGACCCGTATTACCCCACCGAAAAATGAGGTTGGGGTAATACGGGACACCACACAAATAGTGGTGTCAATTCCTAGACACTTCACAGAAAATAACCAAACCATATTTAATTTTATGAGCTATTGGGTGTTTTATCCTTGGCACCTGAAACTAGAAAGAATATTACCAGTTTGCTCAAACTAGGGGCTTACATAAATGGTGATGTGTCTAATTATGCTTTACTAACCAAGATGTCAGCCCTCAATATTCTAGGCATTCAATTTTATTTTCCATGCATAGGCTAATTCAAATAATAATTCCTCCAATGACATAATGAATGCTGCAATATATATGATCTGATGCCTAACTCTTCATATAAAGCCAAAACTGAGTTCTTAGTGTTACCTTTCAGTAAGAAATATCAGTCTAAAATGAGAGTGTCCCTTATTACCCCATGACCCGTATTACCCCATCTTCCCCTACCAAATTTAGGGTGATGTTCGCACATAGTGACTATAGAAAATATAGGGAGTGCCCCGGGGGCTAGACGAGGACAGTATTTGTCTAGTGGACCCTCTTAGTAGGGTATTCTTTGCTCTTTGCTGATATGTTAGTTCATCCATTTGACACTAGGTGACGCCACAAGAAAAATGCATTACACTCATCAAGCGCATTCTCTGCTCTACCTTTTCTCTTTGCTGCCACTGAGGATCTGGCTGGAGAGTGTAAGATACGCCACAACAACAATGGCGGCCGATCGCCGATACACACAAAACTTTTCGGACCCCTAACTTTTCTTGGATATTTACGCCAGCATTGCTGTAAGTTGGGTAAGTCTTGTACACCTCTTTTATTTCAACCTCGCCGATGTTGCAGGCCAGAATTCAGCCAGTTTTGCTTCAAAATGGCGGCGAAAACAGACGTTATTGCTCGCACCTGTGAACTTGACGGGGTGCCAAAATAACGTCTACGGGTCGCAACACGCAGCATCACCGACTCCGACTTGGTGTTTTGCGTCCCACGTAAAGTCTAAACGCCAAGACTCAAGTCGTTGGCTGGATATGGATAATATGGCAAAACTTGTAGATGTTTTAACACGTTCCCTTCTCATAGTTTGGGCACTGACAGTTAGATGTAAGCCTAGTCACTGGTACTGTGATAGATACGCGGGTTAGTGACAGGTTTTTTGTCACCCACTCGAGACCAGGTCCAGACATCTCACTTTACTTTTTACTTTTAGTTTTGGCTGTTGGTTTTGTCTTTTGCTATTTTCAGACTTTATTTCAGTCTAGCCATGAGGTAGTCAATAGACGTAAGGGAGTGTTCATTTATATTTACAGGGGGGGGGGGGTGGTGGTGAGATTTCGCGCGGAGGGGCGAAATTTTATTACGCCCCCCCCCCCCTCGAGAAAATTTTTCGCCACCCCCCCCTTTGAACTATAGTAAAGCGTGGGCTTTTTTTTCTAAAAAGGAGCTTATATTTTTGCATCCCCCTCTCAAGATGGGTCACAATTTTTTACGCGCCCCCCCCCCCCTCAGGAGGGGTCGAAATTTTTACGCCACCCCCCCTCCCTGTAACTAATAAATCAACACCCCCCCTTTCTAGGCTAGAGGGGTCGACATTTTTAATGCCACCGGGTTATATATTGTGCACGACCTTTTGCAGCATACCTAGTCCGCGCAGGCTTTTTCACTCAAAACAGTTTGAATTTTTTTACCCCCTCCCCCCGTGGTCAAGGGGGCTTAGGGGTCCAATTCTTTTCAGTGTTGCCGAAAACTTTTTCTCAACGCAGGCCAAAGTGGCCTGCGTCTTGGCATCTTACGCAGTCCATTTCCTTCTCACGCAGGCCATTTGAATTTTGATATTTCAAGGTACTTTCATAAACTTCATTATGACTTATAACTACTGCAAAAACTTAAAAGAAATTGAAAAAATATTCAATTCTACAAATATGGCCCTATCTTCCCTTCTAATCGGCCGATTTGAAAAATTCTTTCACCATTAGAAAGCTGAGATCATGGCAAGCCATTCTGGCCTGCGTCCTAAGGCCCTACACCGGCCAATAAGATTCTACGCCGGCAAAAGCCGGCGTGCCGGCGTTATTTCGGCAACACTGCTTTTTCACCCCTCCCCCCTCCCTCAAATCCACCAAGCCCCCTCTCCCCCTTTTGTTGAAAAATCAGCACTCCCTTAGCCTTAGGCTTCAATAGTGTGCAGCCTTTTTTGATAGTTTGATATACTAAATAATAGACTGACTTTATAAATATAATCCATACCAGAATACCCCTTACTACAACAAGTGGATGACACACATTAAAAGTTTCCAGGCCTGACTCAGGTCAAACACCCGACCCACACCAGGCAGCAGGTGTAGGCCTATACTATGCTATAACATAAGCTATATCAATATGGTCTTATGGACTACGTAAAACCTCGCGTAGAAGCCGCGGCTTGTACGCGTATCAGAGCCAGCTATATTTTGATACCAAACATGCCTATATAGGGTGCGGCTTATACGAGAGTTTTTTAAAGTATAATACAGTACTAAATTAACAATTTCCATATACCCTATTAGGCTTATAGGATTTCCCAAAGTTAGGGGTGCGGCTAATACGCGAGTTAGGCTTATACGCGAGGTTTTACGGTAGGGCCTACATGTGAGGCCTGGGTCGGTGAGGCCCACTACTCTCTGTCCAGTGTTTGAGATCAATATAAACCCTTTAAGTGCCACATAGCGCCCTATTAAAATTAATGTGCTATGTCCTTGCTCTTGACGAGTACACTGCTAAAGGGTCAGCATGATACATTTGTACATGAATGCAGCCCTGGCGAGTACGCTCCAAGTGACTGAAGAGTTGGCCAGTCGACTGACAGCCGGGCTTCATTCATGCAATGCAGTGCGATGATAATTTATTGAAGTTGTACGGTATGCGGCCTGTATATGGTTAATACCAACCCCACCCTCAGGTCACGACAGTAAGTCGGGTAGGGATTGGGTGCTTTCTCTTCATCTCCTTCTGTATTTATGGACAGTGGTATTAATGCATTACCTTGGTCGTCATGATGCAGCCCTGGCGAGTAACTCGCCAGTGCTATATTCAAGCATCATGCCGACCCTACAGGTTGAGATACCCCGCAATGGTTGGCATGTTTGATGCTCCAATGCAGCACTGCGAGTTACTTACCAGCGAGGCTGCATCCGTGCATCATGCCAAAAAATGTCATCTTTTAGCGACATGCGTTTCTAAAGGGTTAAAACTTAACATTTATTATAACAATTAATTGAAAAAGGTTTAGTTCTAGGGTGACACAGTGTCCTTATTAAAGGTTTAGCCTAGGATAAGGTACAGAGACCCTTGGTCTAACTGTTGGTTCTAGGTCAGGGATGGTGTTAGAGACGGACTAGGTTAAAGTTGGGGTTGGTGGGTAGTAGATCAGGTAGCCTAAGTAGGGTAGGGGTCTGAGTAGCTCTGAGTGGTATGTGGTGATAGGGTGAGGTGTGAGTGTGTGTGCTGGTGGGGAGGGGAGGGGGTGAGTGAGAAAGTCAGGGTGGTATGTGGTCAGCACAGGCTTAGACTGTGTAGCATGCTCATACTTACAGTAGATGACTGTGTGTGTGTGGGGGGGGGGGGGGGGGGGGGGTCGAGTGATGAGTTCTCAGCATGCATGCTGGGTGTGCTGTTGGGGGCGTGGTCATCCATGATTCACCAACTAACCCACACCTCAACACGTGTAGGGCGCAGTGTACCATGTGTACAGGAACCCACAATGTGCAACTCTAGGGTAGATTCACCCTTAAAGGGCCGCATAGTGCTCTATAGACCAATGCAGCAAGAAAGGGTGACTTTTCAGAAAAGTTATTGATAAAGTTTTTGAACATTTCTGGAGTGTTACTTACTGATACATAAATATAACATCAAAACCATGCAATCTATTATGTACTATTTGAAAGATGATTGTTCTGTGAATCTCCTGATATAAAAAGTTTGCAAACATAGCCATTACAAATAATGTTATGAGGATTCTACTAAAACCAATGTAAACACAACTTTATTATGAAAAAGTCACCCTTTCTTGCTGCATTGGTCTATAGTGTGCCATAGGGTAGGTTCACCTCAAGTCGGCCACCCCTCCAGGGTGGTAAAAAATGAATAATGGTACCAACTCGTTTCGACCAGATATAAATTCAACATCATGCTGACTTCTGTCTTGGGGTATGTGGGCGACTTAGGTTGAACCTACCCTACACACTTAGTCGTCATGATGCATGAATGCAGCCCTGGCGAGTAACTCATTAAGGCTGCATTCATGCATCATGCCGACCCTATGGGGTATTAATACCCACTGTTGTTAGAGACTGCTTACAGCGAAAACTGAACCAATGTACTTATTGTGTTTCACAGTTATGTATCATGAATGTGGACCAAAATGTATTGCTGAAAATCATATCAATAAACCGTTATGAGGCACATAGTCATAACAAAATAAACGCACTAGCAGCACAAGTACTACAGTTGACTATCAGCACGTTATCTGTATAGTCAGGGTACTCTGGTGTACTTGTCAGGTATCACTGATATCAGCAGATAGTGTGAGTGACAGCCTACCAGAGGATGTATGACATGGATAATACAGGATTTGCCAACCCCTCACTGATAGAGGCTTGCTATTTACCGGTAAATCTAAGGTAAGGCCTGAAAAAAAAATGTTGTGTTCCGGTATCCCGACAGACCCTACGTTTTTGGGGCCGACCCTAATTTTTTTTTGGACATTTTTTTAATTGTTGAGGAAATTTACGATATTTTTGGCGTTTTTACTACTAAATTTTTTTTTTTATTTTAGGCCTAAAAGAAGCGAGAGGTTGGTTTCTGGTAATATGCTGAAGAGGCTAGGGAGGGTCGGACAGACATTTTCTTTCTTAAAAATAAGAATATGACTAAAATGACATGGAGAAGTGTCAAAATGTCACTGAAAGTTCAAAGAAAGTTAGGGTAGGCCTTCTTTTTTGCTAGGTAGGGTTAGGTGACACACCTTCTATATTTCAGCCTAAGCCTGCAGCTTTTAATACAAATTCCTTCTCTTATAACACTGAAATAACGAACCAGTCTAGCTCCTGAGAGCGGTCTATCTTGCCCATCTCTTACATCAACCTGTTATGTAAGCTACACTGGACCCCTGTACATCTCCTTTTCTCAGAGTACTGGTGACCACAAACGCTCTAAGTGTCAGGTTTCATTTCCCCATTTTGGTCAATGGATCGACTGTCATGAGATGTACTGGAACAAAGGAAATGTAATTTAGCATATAAGGAATTGAATAAAAAGGAAAGATATGAAACACTCAACGTTATCATGAGATTGTTATAAGAGACATAGGAGGTGTGTTGGCTATGGATGGGTAGTTGGACAGAGACAGTCACATCCCTAATAGATGATAGCGGTCTCTTGTCTCCGCTACATGAATTGGGGGCAGGTGTAGGGAGAGACCATCCATATCCAAGGGTATTAATTGTAACCAAAAGTTGAAAACAGGTTAGTCAGAGTGTTACTTTAGCTCTGCAGGGACCAACTTCGTGCATCTAAAGGGTTACGGTACTTTCATTTTGTGATACAGTATTAGTACCCTAAATTCTCGCATATGACTGTCATATGCAAACCAAACCACCAGAGTTAGGGGCACATAAGGTTACATATGCGAGATGCTGTTTATACAATTCATGACCAAGGAATTTACGTTAAGTTTCAGCCTTGGTATAATGTAACATTTACCCAACGGGTGATGGGGTGGGGGGAGGGGGCTATAGCTTTGGAGCAGAAATTAATGTCACACATGTACATCTTGATTATACATGTCTTCCCACGCCCCAGGGTTAAATCATGTGATGACGTTTAAGTTATTCCCGCGCCTGTAATACTACGACACCGTTAGCCACTTTGCCGCTCACCCTTTAAGGGCAGCATAGTGACTTAATAGTGATCTGCTCTTTGACTTCATGATGCATGAATGCAGCCCTGGAAGGTAGCTACAGGGTTGATTCACGCCCAAAGGGCAGGCATGATGCACCAAAATAGTGCTGAGGCTGCATTTGTGCATCATGACAGCCAATGAACATGAAGCGTTGAGGCATCATGTTGTCCGTATAGAGTTAGCTAAAACACTTGGCACCCATGAAGCATAGTATATTGGATTATTACATGTACTTGGCATGTAGATCATGTTATAATATCTGCTACATATGTGGTGGAACTCACTCTCTTCCTACAGAGTTTTCAGTCTGTATTTTGGATGTATCTTTGCCATAACCTATGTCTCCACATCAGAAACGGTTTTATTGCAAAATGTCAGTAAAGATCTTCAGGGAATACTTTAATAGTGCGGGTTCATTGTGTTGGTGTGATGGGGACTTTGGGCCGATCCTATAAGCCGCACCGGCGATCTGATTATGGTGACTTTTTTACTGTATTATAATATCAAAACTCTTGTTATGCTGCACCCAAACTCTGTGCCGATCCTATAAGCCGCACTGGTGTTCTCGTACTAGCCGCGGCTTCTACGCGAGGTTTCACATTTCTTTTTGTCGACCAGAGAGCAGTGCCAGGGACTGATACCTCTGTGGTGCAGGGACATAGTGGCAGATAATACAGTCCCTGTGTGGAGAGTGGGGTGACACCTGCGCGGTATAACCGTCTTTCCGCCCGGCCGCCCTCTGTCAGGCCCTGTTCATATTGATGTTGGCGTTAACATGGCAGCCGCATGGGACCTCCGCCAAATTGATGATACACCGAAGTATTATTAACCCTTTAAGGACCGCATAGTGCTTTAATATGTTATGCTTTTTGTCGTCATGATGCATGAATGCAGCCCTGGCGAGTAACTTGCCGGTGCTGTAGTCGTGCATAATGCTGACCCTTTAGGAGAGTATGGACCCTGTAGGGTCGGCATACTGCATGAATGCAGCCCTGGTGAGCATGAATTATGATCCACCAATGCAGCGCTGGATAACTTACCAGCCTTGAGAATAAATGCTGTCATTAAAGGGTTAAAGTGGTGTAAGGCTACAGACACAAATATTTATGTAAAAAGACTGGTATGTGATCTTTTGTTGGACTGAGATTTTATACGGCATAATCCAGGTTTAGGTCGCCATGTAAAATAAGGATCCTGTTCCTTTTAAACGGAATAATATCAACATTTGACACAGTAACTTTAGATAGCGACTCCATCCCTAGCGATATATAGAGGGCTAGCTTGATACTATCCAGTTAATAACATTAGATAGCGACTCCATCCCTAGCGACTTAAACCTGGAGTTATATATAGAGGTTTAGCTTGATACTATCCAGTTAATAACATTAGACAGCGACTCCATCCCTAGCGACTTAAACCTGGAGTTATATATAGAGGTTTAGTTTGATACTATCCAGTTAATAACATTAGACAGCGACTCCATCCCTAGCGACTTAAACCTGGAGTTATATATAGAGGTAGGGGATGAATAAAAAACGTTTTAACCTTGTATTATATCTAGTGATTTGCAATAGCGACTCCATCCCTAGCGACTTAAACCTGGAGTTATATATAGAGAGTAATTATATAAACTACAGTCTAAAAACATCCAAGGGGAATATAACCCCAGGGGAAAGGGTTTCCCTTAAGGGGAGCTATTAGAAAAAACTGGGGCTTGGCTTTTTGGGGGGAAAGAAGGTAGGTGACGCAGGATTATTCACATTAATATATAAAACAAAGAACACTTTGTATAATATAAGACTAGAAATAACCTGAAGTTACATATAGAGTTTTAGCTTGACACTAGTTTATATCCTTAGATAGCGACTCTATTCATAGCGACCTAAACCTGGAGTTACATGTAGGTAAGGGCTGAATAAAGACATTTTAGCCTTGTATTTTATATGTGATTTCCAATAGCGACTCCATCCATAGCGACTTAAAGCTGGAGTTACATATAGATAAATTGTATTTTTAAAAAGAAGCTAAAACCATGCAAGGGGAATATTACCCCGGGGGAAAGGGTTTCCCTTAAGGGGAGCTATTAAAAAAAATGGGGGTTGGCTTTTTTTGGGGGAAAAGAAGGTAGGTGACGCAGGATAATTCATATTGATATATGAAATAAAGTTTTGTACAATATAAGGTTAGAAAGAATAGGTCGCTTGTAGGTGAAAAAGTTTAGGTCGCTGATAGCAGAATGTTCATTTCTGGGCATGTAAAATTGTACCCCCCTAGAGGTATGAGGCTTATTCTGTTTACCCCCCCCCCTGTAGTACCCCCCTAGAAGTATATGAGGCTTATTCTGTAGGCATTTTATAACAGAATAAGCCTAATGTTTGGGTTGGAAGCCACTAGGGTATTGGTTATATAGTAGGTGGACAGAATTATATAGTAAATGTACAGTAGAATTATATCCATTCCGTGTACTTCCAACAGGGATCCAGTTTTTCCTTCCAACTCTTTATTTTTTATCATTTTGTGGGGATTGGACGACTTAGTAAAATGTATGGCGACCTAAACCTGGAGAATGCCTTTTATACTATACTACCGGTAATCCAGATTAATACTGGTGCCTACACAAATGTACACAACTCTGAGCTTTAATCTCAAAGCCTGGATTACCTTCATGTAAGCTGAATACAAGATCAGCTAAAAATAACCCAGTCCCATGAGAACATCTATTATGGCAGTCTCCTCCATGAGCTCAGAGAGTGTGGCCCCAATGTGTACACATCTGACACATTTTATTGAAGTATTTATGAAAAAAATATGTATACTATAGCAGGAATGGGCATGTTTTCAGGAATTTAGATTCCACTGAAAGCACACTGTACAGTAAACTACATGTGATGCATATCAATACATCGTATATCAAATTATATGTGTCAACATTTATATGCCTATCCTATGGAGATATTAAAATGCAAAGATCGTTCCTCGACTATTGACATTTGTCGTCATGATGCATCAATGCAGCCGAGGTGAGAAACTCGCCAGGGCTGCATTGGTGCATCGTGACGACCCTTCGGGAGTGTCTCGACCTCATAAGGTCGGCATGATGCTTGAATGCAGCACTGGCCAGTTACTCGACAGGGCTGCATTCATGCATCATGACGACCAAGGGCATGATGCATTAAGGCATGATGCCATCCTTAAAGGGTTAACGCATACACTCAAGGTAATTCATGTAAACTACAAGCTATCAACTGTAAAGGATGCGTCCACGGTCTGTAAACTGGACCCGGTCCAATCTCAAAGACATGATTCTGTAACCACTTGGGTGCTTCCTATACACAGCCCTGTGTATAAGGTCGGCAGATAATTGTACCATCTGCATGTTTCTCTAGCTAGAACCCACAGACGGTACATACGGCTTCAGCACACGGAGTATACCACACGTAGTAGACGACCAGTAGGGACGACACAAACCATACAGGTGAAGTTGATATATCATACCGATAAACCCTTTACAAACAGCATGGTGCTTTAAGGTCAAGGTACATTAATTAGGTCTTTTTATTGTCATGATGCATGAATGCAGCCATGGTGATTTATCGCTAGGGCTCCATTCATGCATCATGATGCGCCTCTGGGGTTGATAATTTCTGGTCTGTATGATGCATGAATGCAGCGCTGGCGAGTTACTCGCCAAAGCTGCATTCATGCATCATAATGGCACAGGGCATAACACACTAAAGCACTATGCGGCCCTTAAAGGGTTTAACATGTGAGACAGGGCGTGTGATCTGACCACATTTTCTCATCCATGTGGGGAGACTTGACACATTGGTGGGATACAGGAAGTTTGGGGTGGTTTAAATGTATAGATGTTCTAGAATCTGGTTTAACTAGCTGAAAGTATCTTGAATATATTCTACTAGGGATTTACATGACCATGTGTATTGAGCAGTGGAGGTTAACATAGGCCATGGGAACATAGCATTAAAATGGTAAATATGTGGGCTGTAGAGAGAGAGCATGACTTTGAGGTCTCTCCAGACAGAATGGCTACTGGTGGTTATACTGGTCCCTGGTCTAATTCCACATTCTGCATACCTTGAGGTAACCAGATGTTAGCCCTTTAAGGACGGGATGCTGCCTGAAAGCAACATGTGATGCATGATGCCCCAATGCAGTTGGTGTATCATGCTTATCCTTCGTAGTGTATCAAACCGATAGGGCCGGCATGATGCATTCATGCAGTCCTGGCCTTACTTGCATCATGCCGACCCAGGTCATATGAAGCGCATTAAAGCGCTCTACCGTCCTTAAAGGTTTAATCCTTCAGTCTGCAGACCCCTTTATTCACGTTGATTGTATACACACCCACATCCACACACACCCACACACCCACACCCACACACACAGCCTTACAGTCATACAGACTAATCCCTGTACAGTGGTTAACGGTGGTTGTTTGTATAAACAGACCCTTCTGTGCCGTACCTACGTCACCTACGTCATTCATGACGTAGAACACGTCACAGCATGTGGCCACCTGGTGACGGGAAGGCACACTACCATAGATACTCGCAGAGCTAGCTGCTCTACACTACCGTACAGCCTCACCTATAAGCTGGATCCTGACTATAAAGAGTTACCGTAAAACCTTGCGCATACGCCTCAATCGCTTATAAGCCCCACCCCGACTTTGGGCCGCACCGGCCATCTGATTATGGTGATTTTGTACTGTACTATAGGAGTAAAAACTTGCGTATAAGCCGCACCCGTACTCCGTGCCGATCCTATGAGCCGCACCAGCGATCTGACTCGCGTACCAGCCGTTGCTTATCCGCAAGGTTTTACGGTACTACTGTTTAGTAATCTCAGACTCTGGTATAGCCTGATCTCTGGTCTGTGGGTCGTGGTTGGGGGGGGGGGGGGGAGTAGTGGTGGAGTTAGGGCATTCTCTAGGTTTAAGTCGCTAAGAAATCCTTAAGTCGTTTAAGGAGCATGAAAATTGGTAAAATTGAAGGTTATATATAAAAAATGGAATCTTGACCTCTCAAACGGAAGGGACAATAATTTAGTTAAAACCTCATGTACACAGGTTGCATTGTCCTTCTCATGCTGTATAGGGAATGTCACTGATATGGGTCTTTTACTGAATAAGGGTTATCTGTGTATGGGTAGTATACCCCCGAGCAAATGACCCTTATTCAGTAAAAGACCCCTAACCAAGGATATTCCCTATAATACTTTAGGTTTAAGTTGGTGGAGTCGCAATCTAGGCTATTCTGTATCTAGCTAGTATGTAGGGATGTATGATAGCGACCACCAGTTAGCGACCTAATCATTCCAGGGTTAATATGAATAAGGCAGCACCACATATAGTTTCTTTTCCCACAAAACAAACAACACTTTTTTAAAAACATTTCTTTCCCTATATATACTCTAGGTATAGGTCGCTAACAGTGGAGTCGCTATCTAGGCTAGTCCATGTGTAGGTAGTATGTAGGTAATGTATTAGATAGCGACCACCAGTTAGCGACCTAATCATTCCAGGGTTAATATGAATAAGGCTGCGCCACCTAGCTTCTTTTTCCCCCCAAAAAGCAAATCCCCATCTTTTTCTTATATATCCCCTTAAGGGAAACCCTTTCCCCGGGGGGTTTAGTCCCCTCAAATGTTTTAGTTTGATACAATTTCCTCTATATATACTCTAGTTTTAGGTCGCTAACAGTGGAGTCGCTATCTAGGCTAGTCCATATGTAGTTAGTATGTAGGCAATGTATAAGATAGCGACCACCAGTTAGCGACCTAATCATTCCAGGGTTAATATGAATAAGGCTGCGCCATCTAGCTTCTTTTCCCCCCAAAAAGCAAATCCCCATCTTTTTCTTATAATTCCCCTTAAGGGAAACCCTTTCCCCGGGGGGTTAGTCCCCTCAAATGTTTTTAGTTTGATACAATTTCCTCTATATATACTCTAGTTTTAGGTCACTAAGAGTGGAGTCGCTATCTAGGCTATGCCCTATATAGCTAGTATGTAGAGAATGTATTAGATAGCGACCTAATCATTCCAGGGTAAATATGAATAAGGCTGCGCCACCTACCTTCTTTCCCCCCAAAAAAACAAATCCCCATATTTTTAAATGTCTCCCCTTAAGGGAAGCCCTTTCCCCCGGGGGTAAAGTCCCCCTTGAATGTTTTTAGTTTGATGCTTTTTCCTGTATATATACTCTAGTTTTAGGTCGCTATCAGTGGAGTCGCTAAGGTGGATCCCACAGCACTGGCTGTATACACAAAGGTTCAATAGCGACCTCAGTGTTAGCGACCTAAAACTAGAGTATATATATAGGGTGTCTATAATATAATACAAGCTAAAAGTATTCATATGAGAGGAAAAATTTCCCCGGGGGGATATAACCCCCATGGGTTTAATATGGGGTAAACATGATGCATGAAGCCCTATATATACTCTAGTTATAGGTCGCTATGAGTGGAGTCGCTAAAAATACCACACAGCACTTAATACAGGCTAGGTGGTTGCTGTGTAAGGTGGTCGCTATGTAAGGTGGCCGCGCTGTAAGGTGGTCACTGTGTGAGGTGGTCGCTATTAACCTTGTACTATATACAAATATTGTGTCCTGCCATTTGATCCAAATAAGTTCCGTCTTTTACATCAACCCTGTTAGCGACCTAAAACTAGATTAAGCCGGAGTTAGTCCCTCCTTCTGCTTGACCCACTTTCACAGAAAGATTTAAGTGTTAGATAGACTACACCTGTAGCCTGGTATGCGTCATAACCACTGCCCCACAAGGTCGAGACGAGGTGTTATACACCGAGTCGCTGACCAGTGGGCAGTGGTTATGAAGGCATACCAGGGTACAGGTGTTGTCTATCTGACTTAACCCTCGGGTATGCAATATACCCAAAGTGTGAAACCTTTGTCTCAGGCGCCCACCGTGGGTTAAGACACATTAAGGCACCCATTTCACAGATCTCTCCTACAAACACCAGGACCCTCTCATCCCTTAGGTAGACAGGCACTCTCATGTTGCTGATGTAAAGAAAACATGCAGACCTAGGGTGTTTGGGCTACTTGATTGCAGAAAAACAAAACTTGTATACAAGTTTTTTCACGCCAGGTGCCAGATCAAACATCATTCCTGTAATTATTAGTCAGTGGTGGTGCTATTTAAAGTCCCTCACCACGAAGCGATAGGAACAGGCATACACCGCCCTTTAAACTGTATAGGCTATGCCAAATTAGTTGGTAAAATGATTTATTCTGTTCACAGGCTTAAAGGGTAGGATCTCTAGGAGTTCATGTAGTTCATAACTTTGCCACTAAACTGTGCTCCTCAAATTCCAGATCGATCTTTACTTCACAAATTTTACACCAGAGGGCAAAAGTATGTGACCCAGCTGATTTTGACCCCAATCCAAGTGACCCTTCAGATGTGGCTGTAAACAAGGCCTCATGCCCACCAAAGGCCTCCTAGTAGACTGAGTGTGCTAACAGCCTTCAGACATACACTGTAAAAAGTGTTTCTAATTGAAACACATAAATTTACCAAAACACATTAAAATTAAACACTTTCACTGAATCTCAGCAATTAGGCACTTTCTTCTGTCAGCAGGTACAGGGATATGGCTGCTGGTGATGGGTGGGCCTAAAAAAGTGAAACAATAGTGGAGAAGGCCAGTTTGGCTGGCTCACTGGAATATTCTGGACAGCACTATCTACTCATTATTGTTGACATTATCTAAATTACCATGGATGTTTAACAACAGTATAGGTACTGTATTTGACTAAGAAAAGCCTATATATGGGGAAGAGCCTGTAGAAGGAGTAGGAGATTAATACCAGTGGGCCAGCCAAACTGCCCTCGCCTACCATTTTTCACTGTTGCAGCTCACCCATCACTGGCAGCCATATTCCTGCACATGTTTACAGAAAGAAAAAAATGATTTTGCTATCAATATGTTTCGGTGAAAGTGTTTAAATTATATACACATTTTTTACAGTGTATGGGTGAAGGTTGCAGTGAGCAGTGGGACCAGGTGATCATGCTGTCCTGGCCAGGTGACTTAAGTAAGGGGACCATGAATCAGGCTTTGCTTGGAATTAAATAGTCTATAAAAGAATGATAAAACTATAGCACCCTCTTAGATTTTATGATTACATATTGGCCTCTAGGTATACACATTGTGCAATGGTATCATTGTGTATAGATGTTCCTTTTTTACCCAAAATAGTAGCATGTGGCCTATTCAAGGGGGAGTATACCGTTTTCTGTGGGCACATTGGTGGCAGTCAGTACACTGGTGGGTATCACTAGAACTCAATTCTATACCACTGGCAGAGTGCAACTGCTGGTCACACCAGTGCAACTTGTCTAGACCAGAGGACTGCTGGAAAGGAACAACAAGCAAACTATTTGTTGGTTGCCTGAGCCTTTATACATGGGGTACTGGTGCTGGGGAATACAGGCTCACAGGGCTAGGATATACCTGCATGTGGTGGATTCTGTTTGGGGGATTCTAAATATAACTGGAGTGTTATATAAACTCAACAACCCTGCCAGAGAATTTTACGATTTAGGTTGAGTTTGCTGGCCCTTTAACATTTACAAACTAGTTTAAGGACCGTGTTACAGGCATTAGACCCAGCTCTAGCTAGTGACTTTGGTGATCTCAAAATGGACAGAAATGATTAAATACCTGTGATAAATATTCATCAATTTTACAATTGTGAGAGGTGGCTTAGCTTAGCTCAGTTTAGAATTCAGATCCTATTGTATAGGCCCCATAAATGTCTACCTATATACACTTGTTGCTAACATCTGCTTGTAAAGTATATTTAACGTTCGTTGTTACGTGGTTACCGGTAGTGATCAAAATCTCCAACTCAATTTATTGTCATTTATATTGTTGTACTAATTATATGGTGTCTTTAATTCTCAACAAAAATCTTCTCTATGAAATCCAAGATGGCCGACAATGTAAATCAGAATTACCCACAATCCTTCTAAAATACCCATAATGCAATGTGTTCATAAAATTACCCATGATCCTCTACAATGGTATAAAAACCCATGATTCTCCCTTTAGCAGTCAGTTAGGCTTAGGGGTCTGATGAAGGCTTGACCGCCGAAACTGTAACTTCCTATAATAGCCCCTCATGAAAACTAGCTGTGAACAACAGGAATAAAAAATCGGACAACTCATTTTTCTGGTGGATTTTGGTTTGTGGCATATTTCCCAACACCATATTTTATCTCCACCACTTGCATCCCCCGGGATCCCAGCCATCGGAAAACCCCAGAACAACGTGTTGTTAGTGCGTCACCCCAACAAACACACAAGAATACTGTACAACAGGACACACACGTATCGCCAGCGATCCAACACAGGTAGAGTATAGCACTCACCAGGAGGGACTATGAGTAACACACCTATACCTGGACAATCACAAGCCACAAAGAGACAAAGAACCGCAACAGGTGAAGAAACCAACATGGAAAACGACCAAGTAGAGGTAAATGAACCTAGCACAAGTAAGTCGGACACTGAAACACAAAGGGCCCCCATCCAAGATAAGAACAGACCCATACTTACTACACTTAAGAAAATACGGAGAAACATAGAAAAGGCCAAACACCACAAAACCCTCCTTGATAAATACCTAGAACAGGGCACCACACCACAAGGCCTAACTCCCAAACTCAACTGCCAGATCCCAGATATACCTGCAGACTTCAACATCAGGTGGGAAACTTGTTTGAGTGCAACAGGTAAGAATCTGACAAACCTACTCCTTGAATATTGGACTGAAAGGGCAGTCACACAGAAGGCACTGTTCGACACACATCTGTCCACACTTACTTCACAATGCCACTGTCTACTGAGAAGATCTCCCAATATGTAGACAAAATCTTAAACCCATATGTTCCAAAACTTGACAGCTATGTCCGTGACACCCGCCACTTCCTCCAGATAGTAGGTGAGATCCCCTTCCTTGAGGATGATCAACACATGATGACCATTGACGTGGCCTCACTCTACACAAACATACCTCACAATGAACCTATTCATGGGGATTCTAGAAAAGAGACTACTCAGCACTTCCCCCATACAACCAGTACTTTGGAAAAGGTACATTGACGACGTGTTTTGTATCTTAAAGGGGGATTCGAACACCATTGACCAATTCATGGCCCATCTGAACGCAGCACATGATACCATCAAATTCACCCACGAGGTAAGCAAGTCTAAAATCAGCTACTTGGACGTCTTGGCATATGTGGACGAACATGAGTCACTACAAACCACTCTCTTCACCAAACCCACAGATGCCCACCTATATGTGGAGTTCACTAGCAACCACCCCCAACACCAAAAGTCCTCCACCCCCTACTCCCAACTATTGAGAGTTAGAACAATCTGCTCCAAAATCTCAGATTATGATGTCAACGCCAAACTACTCCTGAGCTACTTTGCAGCCCGAGGTTACCCTAAGAAACATCTGCTTAGGTTCTACCACCAGGTAAGAAGCAAAAATCGTCGCCAACTAGTCCACCCTCCCCCGAAGGACCCAAACCCACAGAAGATCATCCCATTGGTCCTCAACTACGATGTGAGACACCATGCCTCCATCAGAAAGTGTCTACAAGAAGGCCAACAACTTCTAGAACGATCATTCAACAATGATAAATTCCTAGAAAACAAGATCATCATCTCCTACAGGAAGAACCCCAACCTCAGAGACATGTTATGTAGGTCCACATTCCCCAGACCTGTTTCCCTCAAAGGAACATTCCCATGTGGGGCCACAAATTGTAAAACATGCAGGTTGATCGTCACGGGTGACACTGTCAACAATTCCTCCAAAACCAAAACTCTGAAAACTGTAGGATTCGCCACCTGTCAAACAACAAATGTTGTTTACCTCGTCATTTGCCGACTCTGTGGCTTCTATTATGTAGGTCAAACGAGCAAAACACTGGATGAAAGAAGAAAACAACACACTGGAAATGTGGACAACAACAGGGACACCCTAGCGGTGGCCGACCACATGTGTGATGACACCCACAAGCCCGACAAGGACATATTAACAGATCATATTACCATTTTGTCACTGGACAACACCGCGCCAATTGAAAACATCAGGTTACGCCTGGAGTCCGCCTGGATACGCCTTTTGCAAAGCCACGCGCCATTGGGTATGAACCGTAAATGGTAGACCAATCAGGGGCGCCGTAACAATCAATCTAGGTCGCTATGACGTCACTACCGGCCGCCGCATAACAACAACAATCGAATACACCGCGGACAATTCAAAAGCATGACGGACATCATGTCGTCTCTCCCCTATGTTTGTCACGTTTGTGACACTGCTTTCCCGGATCTACTCACCATTAGGGAACATTACTTGTCTGTACATGAAATACATGAGGAAGCACAATATATGTGTCCGATTTGTTACCGCAGTTATGTCTCACGGGGCGCACTCAGACGCCATATGCGTGACAGACATGAACCATCCAGAGCAGTACTCCCTGTGAGTGCAGGATTCTCATCAACCGCTGGCAATGTTTCCAAAGAACTTATTAAGAGGAAGTACAACAAAAAACCTGCCAAGAAAGCTACCAAAAGCACCAAGGTCAGTCTCAACCCGCTCCCTTCAACCATAAGTTCTGAGGATTACTATGCCCTCGGTCTCAACAACAATCTGCCAGCTCTGACACCCACCGGTTCTGCAAGTCACCTTAGAGCAATAGAGTCTAGCATTGCCGACAACAACCTTAGTGGGGCCGCTGCCACACTAAGAGAGAGACTTACAGCTGCTGACCAACTGGACCGTATATTATTTGGTGACCAACCTACACCTGTGTCCCATCTTTCATTGGAGGACATAACCAAAATCCTAGCAGTAGATCCACAGGACAATCTACCAATAATGTCACTCTCACCCATAGGGACTGACATGGTGTCCCCTGTGCTTACTCCAGTGTCCACACAAGCAGCAGAAGTGCCAACACCTATAGATATTGACATTCTCACTGGCCTCCCCTTGGATCACTCCTATTCAGCTCCTATGCCTGCCGACGATGAATCTAATGATGGACTAATCAATGACGAGATATCATCTCCTGATCTCAACCACTTGGAGTTAACACCTGCTAGACTAGGGGCCCTGATGACACTCCACCAATATGATGACTCCAGTGATGAAGAATGTACTGTAGAACAGCCATCGGTTGGCAGCGAGGACCACCCCACCATACCGGTAGGGTATCTGGTCTCTACAGACATTCTGAGGAGTTTAAGGACGGTGTTACAGGCATTAGACCCAGCTCTAGCTAGTGACTTTGGTGATCTCAAAATGGACAGAAATGATTAAATACCTGTGATAAATATTCATCAATTTTACAATTGTGAGAGGTGGCTTAGCTTAGCTCAGTTTAGAATTCAGATCCTATTGTATAGGCCCCATAAATGTCTACCTATATACACTTGTTGCTAACATCTGCTTGTAAAGTATATTTAACGTTCGTTGTTACGTGGTTACCGGTAGTGATCAAAATCTCCAACTCAATTTATTGTCATTTATATTGTTGTACTAATTATATGGTGTCTTTAATTCTCAACAAAAATCTTCTCTATGAAATCCAAGATGGCCGACAATGTAAATCAGAATTACCCACAATCCTTCTAAAATACCCATAATGCAATGTGTTCATAAAATTACCCATGATCCTCTACAATGGTATAAAAACCCATGATTCTCCCTTTAGCAGTCAGTTAGGCTTAGGGGTCTGATGAAGGCTTGACCGCCGAAACTGTAACTTCCTATAATAGCCCCTCATGAAAACTAGCTGTGAACAACAGGAATAAAAAATCGGACAACTCATTTTTCTGGTGGATTTTGGTTTGTGGCATATTTCCCAACACCATACAAACTAGATAATTCACTTTGAAATCAAACTCTTGATATGACCATGAACGTGAATACTTACCGAGATTCATCATATGACCGATGAAGTACCGGTACTTTTTTTACTACCGGTAGCAGTAAAATGCTTGTCTGCAATACATTTTCCCATTTCTTTCCTTACCGGTTGTTTACTCCAAAATAATTAGTCTTGTACTTTACTAGGTTTTCCCACAACTGGCCATTTTTAATCTAAAATTTTTATTTTATTGGTATGATAATTAGTGGCACAGCTACAAGCCTAATTTATCACCATAAATTAAAGATGCCTGATGAGGCCCTAGGGGCCGAAACCTATATCCATACATCACCCCAGGGAAAACCCACCCTGGACCAGTCTAAATAAGTGTTTGGGCAGTGTAACACCTATCTATGGAGAGTGTAATTGACACCCAGATAGAGAGAGACTAGCTGATTGGCTAAATACCTCTTGTGATGTCACTTCCTGTGTTTTCAACAAAGGTTGTCAGGGAAATCACCATAGCAACATAGTGGGCCAGAGCTTTGAAATGCTCATTTGATTAGGTAGCGTCATGGTGGACGGAAGCTACCCCAACTCGTCACGATAGCCATTTTTAATCTAGGGCCCACGTAGGCCCTAAAATGGTAATAACCAAAGCAAGTTCAAGTTCAAGTTTCAATTCGTTTATTGTGTCTAGACGCAGATACATTCATTATGTTATAATGATCTTCCATCATGGTCCGTCTAGAAGGGTAACTCTTCGTGCATCATGAGGCTATGACCCTCAATTATAGGCCAGAGCCGCTATGTGTTCCTTAATTCTAACATGATAATAATGCCTCATGATACCCTACACTAAACTTTGCAAGTTATATAAACCACATTGAATATGGCATATAGTATACCGCATATGGTAACCAAATCCCTATCTAATAACAGTCGTCCTTTGGTTTGGGTAAGCTTACATGGTTTGTTGGGATACGGAGGAGGAGGAGCTGTAATGCACCTTTAACAGGTTGGTTTCTTTACATACCGGGGGACGTGTCCCAGAGCTGATACATCAATTACAGGTTATGTTGTCTTAGGTCTAAAGGGTTTGCTATAATACATTTTCCATCATGTATTAAATTAAGACTGTCAAATCTCCAGTAAGGGAGAATCACACCCTAGTCTTGTACTTTACATTTCCTGTTGAATACATTCATAATTTTGTACAAATTTAATACTCAAAATTTCCTTTACAAATCTAGCGGTTTTAATAATAAAAATGCTTTGTTCCCCCTTCAGGTGTTGTATAGCGGAGTGCGTGGCAGGTCGGGGGCGTGGCGCGGCTACCAGGCACCATGCCGGGCCTCAACGTGCAGGTGTCGCTGTCGGAGGCCCTGGAGGTGCGGGCCGGGCCCCTCACGGAGGCAGAGGTGTGGGGCGTCCTCTGTCAGGCCGCAGAGGCACTACAGGACATCTTCCTCACCGGTGAGTATTCTGATGTTTTTTTTGTTAAACCTAACGCATAAGGATGTTATAGTGCTTTAATGCATTGTGTACATGGTCAGTGCGATGAATAAATGCACCACTGGTGAGTACCGTACTCGCGAAGGCCCACCTTTGAGGAGTGTATCAACCCTATATATAGTGATAAGTCATCATGATGCATGAATGCAGCACTGGCAAGTTACTTGCCAGTGCTGCATTCATGCATCATGCCGACAGAGATATTAGCCCTGTGTGAGGCCCTGAGGTTCTTACCGGTGAGTTACTCGCGGGCTACTCATGAGGCCATTTTTAGCGTTTTTACTACTAAAATTGACTTTAATTACAAGAAATTGGTAAAAAATTTAAAAAAAAAAAAAAAAAATTCGACCAACCGATCCTATCTATTTCTCACTAGGTTGTAAAGGGGGAAAAAAGGGGGAAAAAACGTTTGTTCAGGTAACATGGTAAAAAAAAGAAGAGAAAAATTCGATCCCCCTACACTTGTTTTTAGGGATATGACACACCCCCCCCCCCCCCAAATAAAAAAGATAAATAAATAAATGGCATCGGAGGGTTAAATGCCTGCAGTATGTGGCTGGTACAGAAACAATTACCGTAAAACCTCGATTATAAGCCGAATTTTATTTGGCATTTTTATTTGCTATAAGTCGAATTTTAAGCCCAAAACTCCCATTCGGCTTATAGGTGAGGTTTTAATAATGTAGGAACATAGTGAAAACAAATTTCGAACACTTTTGTTATAAGCCGAATCTTTACTCCAAAACTCACATTCGGCTTATAACCGAGGTCGGCTTATAACGAAGGTTTTACGATACGTTGTGTAAATAGCCGACATGTGGCGGCGTAACACTCACACCTCATCATGTGCTGTACATACGGCTCCCTCTCCTCACGTCAAGCACAGGCTCAGGCACCTCCCCACGTCTTAGTAACTCTTAGGTGTGGTATGTCCACCGGCTGTGGAGTATGGGACCAGTCATTTTGTGCTATAGTGGGGGGAGGGGGGGGGGGAATACCCCTCATGGGCTGCATAGTACTTTATGTGCTGTGCCCTCTTTCATGGGAGGTAACTTATTCATAGGGCTGCATCATACCAGTCCTTCGGGCAAAATGCCGTGCGCGGTCAAAACGCGGCACAACAGGGTGTCTTAATACCTTTGGGTCAGTACGATACATGAATGCAGCTTTGGGAAGTAAGTTTGTGAATGAAGAAAGGGCCCTTAAAGGGGTACCGGTAACCAAAATTACTGTAGGCCCATAGTGGTGGGGTAGGAAAAAAACATGCATAGATATTGACCCGCTGAAATTTCGCTGAGTGCAAAAATGTCCCCCTCCCCCTTTGTAGCATGCAATGACTCCTCCCTAATCCTAGAGCACCAACAATAACATTGATATATGGCACACACCGTGTCAAGCCCCAGCACCTCACATGTTACTCACAGGTCTATACTTAGAGAGAAGTGATTGCCTTCTCCTTGATAAGTTGAAAGGCAAGAACCTTAACCCCAATGCTATATGTTTGACGTTCTGATATCAATACAATTGGTACCCTGAAAGAATCCTTCAAATCCCAATGTAGTTTCAACATGACAAGGCCACGCCAAAAAAAGTTGGTCAATGGATTTTCTTTTGGAAATTTCATTTTATATTTTTTAAAGAATATTTTATATCCAGGGGAAGTGGAGTGATTTTTAGTTTTACTCGATTCAGGACAATGTGTTAGCAAATCCTTAAGAAAAGAATACAAAACAAGAGCTGGTTTTAATCAATTTACTAATTTAATAATTATTTTGATCTTGTGTTGCAGGTGACTTTGATAGTGAGGAAGGTTTGGGATTCGCCATTACGCCCGACACGCTCATGTTATGTGGGAACGGGCGTGTCGGTTTTGCTGAGTCATGTTTCTCCACGGTACCAAACCGCAATGTGGTACCCCCCGAGTACCGCCCAACTTACAGACCCAACGACGCCGCTCTAGAAAAGGTGGGTTCTAGACTACTATTTTCATGCAAACATTTGTTAAACACTCTTAATGATGATAATATTGTAATAAAAGTACATGTATTTTATCACACAAAACCCAACACAAGGAATTTTCTTTTTCGGTTTTTATTTGAAGTCTATATTTTGCAGACATTTTTGTAGGTTTTTTGTTGAATGATCTTATGTTGCTACGTTTCGAATCATTAATGATCCTTCATCAGGCAAAGATACTTTATGCTTGAAATATGGCTACTGAAGTACCCTAAATGATCACAAAAATGTTAGTTGCCATGATAATATTGCGTCGTCCCCTCATTCAAATCTGAAGATTTGATAAATCACCATGGCAATACTTTTGATACCAAAAAAAAAAAAAAAAATACTGTTTAGAACATTTTTCTTGTGCCCTGAAAAACTGAGTGTGATAAGTTGTTAAAATAAATCTTTTCTATCGTATCTGCCATTCTATTATCGGTTTTCCTAAACATTTACCATATTTGACGTAATAAGCGCCCTCCCCCTAATAAGCGCCCCCCCCCTTTTTGGGGCATTTTTAGACTAGAACAAATGCTCAAATTTCACCATTTTGGAGACAATTACACTCTTAAGTACTAAAACTACCATAAAAATAATTTTATGAGCGTCCGGGGCGCTTATCACGTCGAATACGGTAACTCCCTGACCTCTCATGTGTCTAATTGTCCCTGACTGTGTCCTGTATCTAAGTGTTTAATGTCCTGTATCTAAGTGTTTAATGGCCTGTATCTAAGTGTTTAATGGCCTGTATCTAAGTGTTTAATGTCCTAGCGGAAGTAGGGCAATGCGCCCGTGCTAGGTTTAGATACTATTTACATTAATATTTCGATGTAATTGTATTTATTAAACCTAATAAAACATTAAAAAAAAAAGAAGTCCTGTATCTAAGTGTTTAATGTCCTGTATCTAAGTGTTTAATGTCCTGTATCTAAGTGTTTAATGTCCTGTATCTAAGTGTTTAATGTCCTGTATCTAAGTGTCCTGTTCCCTCTTCCAGATGTTGGTGTTTGCGCTGGGCATGTCGCTGTACGAGGCGGCAGACTTCCGTCTCCCGGCGCACCAGGAGCTGTCTCTCACGGAGCCCCTGGACGCCTTACTCAGTGCTATGTGTGAAGAGAACCCCTCACTGCGCAGTTCACTCGCGCAGGTAGGCATGTCATCAATGTCATGGAATCTCATGGAATTCTTTTTTTTTTTTAATTTTTTTTTAGGTCCGACGACCTAACCGTTATTAGCAGTGGTTGTGTCGTGTGAGAGAGACCCCCCACCTAACTCCTGTCGAAAACTTGAATTGTCATGGAATTTTGTAAAAATTTGCAGTGTGTCAGGGAATATGAAAATAATGGAATTAATATCTCCTAGAATGTATCATTTGCTTTCTAGATTTTTGAAATTTACTCGGAGGCCTAACCTGGCCGATATCCAGATGTTATATTTACCTATTGTTGTAATATCAAGATAAATCGAGAAAATCGAGAAATCGGGACCAACATAGTTATAGTTGAAATCGACATGAATTGTATACCAATGCCATCCCTCTGACAGGTGCTGGACGGCTGTGCCCGTAACACGCGACACGAGCCGTACGTCATGCCCAACTCTCACTACGTCATCAAGCTCTACAAACTGGTGCTGGGCAGCGACGAGATGGTACGTATCTGTCCCCAAGAGAGATATAAAACATATTTTATTACAGGGTGGATACTGCCCTCTCTGTGTTAAAGCTCTTTTCTTCCTTTTAAGACAGTAGGGCCATGTAATAAACACAAAACCTCACTTATTAACATAAATGCACATCATACTTCACGAGTTGAAGCTGGGTCATATCACACGATACTGAGTGTGATATGACCCAGCTTCAACTCGTGAAGTATGATGTGCATGTATGTCACTGGCGTGAAGTTTTGTCTATGTATTTGTGAAAATCCTTAAAGTGGCTATACTTAGATGTCTTCCAAGTGCTGTACCAGGACCATATCTAGGGCATGGGGGCAATCAAATGTTATCTATGGTCAATAAAAGCTCAGAAAGGTGGTGCCATGGAGCTCACTGCACGATTTTATTCCACTCATTGACCATACTTTGGCAAAATAATAGGGAATAGTGATAAATGGAATAGGTATAGGTAGAAAGGGACGTATATATGGTCAGCATCTTGGATCAGTTTAAGAAAATTTAATTTTGAGTTCCAATCACCGGATATACTAACATTAATACATGTTGTTGTTGCCTGCAGCTGGACAGCTGGTTCCGGGATGACCGCTGTGAGCGAGCCTGCAGAACCAGAACACGACGGTCACCGCAGGGCATCAACAGGTCACGGTCACGGTCACGGTCAAGGTCACGGAGCAGGAGTAGAATTCGTGATGAGAAATGTAAGTAACTAAGGTGATTCTATAGTCTTTGGGGATCAAGCAATGTCTTCTATCAATTGCTACAAGAAGGGATTGAGAAAGGAGCATGGACTGTACTACTGGAAAAAAACAAATTATAAAATGTGCATGGGTTTGTACAGAATATTTCTTAATTTTTTTTATCTGGTATAAACTATAAATTCAACTAATAAATGTTTAATAAAAGCATACCGTAAAACCTCGGATATGAGCCTAACTCGCGTATAAGTCGCACCAGAGATCTGATTATGGTGACTTTTAGTACTGTACCATAGTAGCAAAAACTTGTGTATAAGCCGTACCCTGACGATTAAGCATTGGTACTTAGTACATCCTTGCTGCCAGCCCTTGGCTTCAGTTCCTGGTAGTTTGGGTTTCCTCACATGACCTTGGTTTCCCCACATGACCTTGGTTTCCCCACATGACCTTGGTTTCCCCACATGACCTTGGTTACGTCAGGGTACGGCTGATCCTATAAGCCACACCGCCGATCTGACTTATGTACTAGCCGCGGCTTATATGCAAGGTTTTACGGTAATGTTCAAAAAAAGATTTATTCTTGTTTTAGCGTACCATTACTCAGAGAGGCCTCACCCGGTGGGGCGTGACCAGCCGGCCGACTACGTGGACGGTCACCGCTCTCACCGCCAGCAGAGCTTCTCCAGTCACCGCAGCAGCCGGAGCCGTCACAGCGACCACCGTCACCGCGACGTCAAGTACGGCTCCCGTCAGAGCCTCGCGACGCACCTCTACGACTCTCAGATGGCGCTGCCCGTGCCGAAACCCGCCCCGAGACGCGCTCTGTCCGAGCTCCAGCCGCGGGTCGGGTACGCGCTACATGACTTCCCGTTTGGTCGGGAACACGGAGGGCCGCCACCGCAGGATCGGGAGGACGGGGGGAGGCCCAAACAGAGCATTAAAGTGAGTGTCTGATGATTAGGGATCAAAGCTATTATCTTGTTAAAAAATGAACCAGAATGTTCACTATGGCCATACCTACTGTATTTAATAGTAGAATTGTCAAAGAATATTATTATTGTATTTAATCTCATTCCCTAGAATTCAGATAATCATCAGTTTTAGGGTCAATTTACTTCTTCGGAAATACACTGTGAAATAAACTAAATTTGGGCTCATGAATATTAGTGTCCCATCCTCCAAATATCTTACTGCAATAACATACAGAAAACATTTATGCAGGATTTCAAGCATGAAAATAATCGGACTATGGCACTTTAAGTCCTTGCAGGTTACATATAACAGACTGCGGGAACGGAGGCGAAAACTCCAAGCTCTACGCTATGGGCTGGATATAGACGATGTAGACGCCGGGAGCGACGCAGGATCCATGTTTAGCGAGGCAACAGAATACACAGACAGGAAGTCGCTGGTGTCGGCGAGCTCCTACACCCACGGGGCCTACCACCCGGAGTCCCTGGGGCGCTACGGGTCCCAGGGGGCATTACACATGGGCGGGAGTCGCGTCACGATTAACGACGCAGGACTGTCGGCAGCCGACGAGGAATTCCTACGGAGGCAGCAACAGGAGACAGAGGCTTTAAGGTGGGTGGATTAATTAAAAGGTTAATGCATTATCAATTGATTTAAAAAAAATAGAAATTCACTCCTTGATTGGAATTGAAATATATTAAATTGGTTTTAACTTTGCTCAAATCAAGTCCAATCCCTGGTCCCTTGTCTTTGGGTGTGTTTACATTTGAGTTCCTGACATTGCTTAAGCTTCATTTGACCTTGCATTTTGATAGAGGGTCATTGAAAGCCTCTAATCCTTCTCTATAATATGCTACATATCAGCTCAGACTGCTTTGACCTTGACCTGACCTTGTATATTGCTGAGACTGTTGAAGGTCATTGAAGGTCACCTTGCCCTTACAGAAGGTCCTCCAGCACCCAGCGTCTGATCGTGGAGGGCGGCGCCCCGCGACGCTCCGTGTCCGTAGATGCACGACCTCCGTCACCCGCCGCCAGAGGTCGTACACAAAGGTCAAGGTCACAGAGCCGCCCAGGTCGCAGCCGCAGCCGAACACGGGTCACCACCATCGTCAGGGTGAGTAGAGCGGAGGACAAAATTAAGATTAGATGATATAAGGTGGAGGCACTTGTGATATACAAAAGAGAATCCTTACATCAATCCGGAAACTTGCTACTCATTTTAAAAAAAAATGGGGGTAAAATGCATTACCCTTTAAGATATCGAAAATTCCTGTGTATAACCTGCACCACTTACCTTGGAATTGGGTACGTTCACTGTATAACGCACATCTAGGCTCCCGCCCTTAAAATGACCTCAGCTGTTAATTAGGGCATAAAGCAACCCAACAACCAACCATCTAGGCTCTGGTTCACAGGCTCTACAGTAACTACCTTAACACTGAACCATATTTCAAACCAGTGCATTGAAATTATCAGCTATGATTTATGCTTTAATAACACAGAACTTTGTATTTGTTTGACAGGAGTTCACAGGACCAGACTTTGTGTACATGTCCAACAAGCCGCCAGTCAGTCTGGTCATACCACAGGCACGGGTAAGTCAGGTTAATGCATTTTACACTCATTTCTTTCACTTCTCACTGAAGACGGATTTTACAAAATTTACCCCATCCCCTCCATTATGTATAGTAGAATATGTGTTGTGTGAATCTTTTTTCCCTCCCCAGCTCAGCAAGAGGGGTCCACATTTTGACTCCCTTGTAAAAATAACCATTCCCTTTTCAAGAACATCTGCTCCTACAGTCAACAAAAAACAGGGGGGAAAACACACAAAATACAATTGAATACGGAAACTGTTATTAAATACCAAATCCAAGGTCTAGAAAAAGGAAAGTTGATGACCGTAGATTGGCTGATTAATTGTGACATACTGGTATCTATGCACCAATCATATTTTTCTTTGATATCTTTTGCAATTACAGAATAGACAAATTAAAATTGATATATTTGTATTTACCTTTGTTCCTGTCTGCCAGGTGAGTAACCCCGGGTCGCTGCGGCAGGTGACGGTGGTCCACCTGACGGGGCAGCGTATCCATGTGACGGTCGACCCTAACAACACCGGGCAGCAACTCTGGGACACGGTCGTCAGGCACCTCAACCTGCCTGAACACTTCTTCTTCGGCATCACTCACCTCAGAGGTACACTTTATTTTTAAAACTTTTTTTAAATTATATTTAATATTTACTAATACTTGTATTAAAGAGAAACACAAATCCCTACTCGGCATACCAATGTTATGTTTAATATTACGAGACTACTAATGTAAGTTGTATGTTTTCGAAATAAGTGGTTTTGCTTAAAGAGGGTTTAGAAAATAATGTAATGGAAATATACATATAGAAATAGAATGCAGTTTCAAATAACAACATACATAGTTACTCAAACATTATCATAGTATGAATGACTTTAAGAAACTTTTAAGGACACTTTAAAGCAACTCAATGAGGCACTAACTTAGATGAGAAAAAAAAGGTTTGATACATGTGCACAATTACATTATAAAATCTACGAAACTATGGTAACTAATCATTGCTGTAAAGATTGCTTTAATTAATCCAAAATAAATTCACCATCAAATTCTACTCAAGGGAACAAAAACAGATAATCATGAAATAAATTTAAATGACACACCACTCTGATGCAGGCTGGTCGCTTATGGCGGACGACCAGGACTGGCTCATTGGTAACACCGAGACTTGTATGTGCATTAACTTACCCATAAATAGAACCATCTAATTTGAGAGCATTGGTACTTAGTGCAACCCTGCTGCCAGCCCTTAGCTTCAGTTCCTGGTAGTTTGGGTTTTCCCACATGACCTTGGTTTTCCCACATGACCTTGGTTTACACATTGTTCCCTTGCTCCAGGTTCCTTGTGTCATCACTCTTGGTTTCATCCTTTAAGGGCCGCATAGTGCTTTAATGCATATGCCCTTTGTCGTCATGATGCATACCATAAATCCGGCTTTGGCGAGTCTACTCGCCAGGACTGCAATTATGCTTCGTGTTGACCCTTCGGGAGTGTATCAGCCCTGTGTGGGTCAGCCTGATGCTTGAATACAGCACTGGAGAGTTACTATCTAAATAGACTGCATTTTCATGATTTCCTCACGGTCACAGATGATGCTCTTTGTCTTTGTCTTTGAAGAATCTTTTATGTGAAACAAATGTTTCCTATTTATACATGATTTCATGCCGACCTTAACTTTATGTCTGTCACGTCTGTGCTTTATGTGTACGGTGGGACTCTGCGACTCACTCTTCACTCGCATATTTTTCATGGAAGCTATGCCATTTAATTGAACTTTGTCAATCATTATCTCTACGAAGGCTTTTCTTATACAAATTAACCCGGTTGTCTTCACGTGGATAATATTTGAAGACAAAGTTAATTAATGGCAACCTACTCAAGTAGCTTAGATACAACTACCCACATGTCTGTATGTAAATCTATACCATATACCGTAAAACCTCGCGTATAAGCCTAACTCGCGTGTCAGCCGCACCCCTACCTTTGACTAATTATATAAGCCGCAGAGGGGTCTGTAAATTGCTTATTTGGTACTGTACTATAAGCACTATAGTACTATAAGCCGCACCCTATATAGGCATGATTGGTATCAAAAGAAAGCTGAGTCTGACTCGCGTACAAGCCGCGGCTTATACGTGAGGTTTTAGAGTAGATAAAATTACACTTGCCATACATACTTGCATAAAACCAGCATCTTGCGTAAAACCTACACCTAGACATTAAGAAAATTGTAGTTACTGGTACTTTAGCTCTCGAGTATAGTTCTAAAAACCCTTTGTATAACAACCCGCACTTAAAATTTGATAAAGTTGTATAATTTTCTGTGTGAGATATTGTGATATTAATTCCTTTTTTAATCGCTTGTACATGTATTTTACTATATGTATTAAGGTATAAAAAGGAGACTGTCATTTTTGAATGTATTAAAGTAACTTATGGTCTAAAGGGATTCAGAAAATATAAATTCAGACTATTATATACAAAATAGACATCACATTAACCCCGATGTCTGTTTCTGTCCCCAGATGGCGAACACTTCTTCCTGGAGGACGACCAGAAGCTGCACAAGGTGGCGCCACCGGGCTGGAAGGACCCCGGGAAGAACCGCGGCATGACGTCAACATTCACGACGTACATCCGCGTCAAGTACTACGTCGACAACGTCGCCACCATCAAGTATGTACCGTAAATTCTGTATAACTATAAATATGAGGACCAAACCTCCTGTACGTGTCATAGCTTTTGGCAATGTCCCCTACAGACGCATATCCTTAGTATTGCCATAGCATACTAATGCGTGCAAAAAGGGCTCTCTGAAACATTTTGCGTTTGCATTGGAGCCAATACGCTATTGCAATGCCACTTGAAAAAGTATCGGCAGTCCTAAGGCTATGACTTCAAACACCCCTACAGTTGTCGGCTTCAGAATTACAGCCCCTGTTTTACAGTAATTCTAGTGTCCATTTGAACTGGTAGTTATTGAATAGGTAGGCACTGAATGTACTAAGGAGCTGTTTCTACTGCACCCATATAACACCCCCCCCCCCCCCCCCCCCCCCCCCCCTGCTGTGTGTTGCAGACAGCGAGTCCCGCGCCACCTCTACTACCTCCAACTGCGGCGTGACGTGCTTGAAGAGCGCTGCCACGTCAACGAGGACCAAGCCCTGGACCTGGCCGGGGTCGCTCTCCAAGCAGAGTACGGGGACTACAGCGAGACGGAACACCAGTCTGCCTACTTCCAGCCCGACCACTACTACTCACAGCGCAACCTAAGGCGCTTAGGTATGTCATGTATGAATTATTTACATTTATGTAAGAAATCTAGGAAAAATATATATTCCCTAAAATCTAGAGTCAATTTGTCGCTTGAATAAGTTATACATGTACTGCCATGTTTCTGTAACCTACATCTGCCCTAGACTAAAGTTAGAGACTCTGTATATATATATTAGACGCAACGGTTTGCAACTTTTGCTGAGCTGATGTAAATCAACATATTGTGTAGCCTGCTGATATTTAACCTTTGAATACTTATAATTGAACTGTAAGCTAGACTGCCATAGCTAGCTCCCAGGAGGGTTATATAGGGAGACTAACAGAAATCTTTTTCTCTTTTTTTTTTGGGGGGGGGGTTTATTAATCTTCGATTGCCATTGGAATACATGATAAACAGATGATTACTGTATACTTTTCTGGTTAAATAAAAACCCTTAAAACTTGAACTTGACCAGGTACGGGGTACGTGCGGGACAACACGCCGGGCAGCCATCTTAGATACGCGGGGCTGGACCAGGAGGAGGCTGAGTGGAGGTTTATGAAGCTGCTGCAACAGGCCCCCGAGTACGGGGTCCATTTCTACAAGGTCTACAGGGTGAGTCACCGCAACATTAAGGCCCTCAGCAGTAAGGCCCCCAGCATCAAGGTCCTCAGTATTAAGGCCCTCAGCAATAAGGCCCTACAGCCCTTAGCTGTAAGGCCCTAACACCTTAATCATTAAAGCCTTAATCATTAGGGCCCTCAGCATTAAGGCCCTCAACATTAAGGCTCTAAGGCCCTTAGTAGTAAGGCCCTGAAGCCCTAAGCATTTAGGCCTTCAGTATCAAGACCCAGAGCATTGAGGCCCTTAGGCTTAGCATAAAGACCCTCAACATCAAGGTCCTCAGCATAAAGTCCCTCGGCATTAAGGCCCTCGGCATTAAGGCCCTCGACATTAAGGCCCTCAGCATTGAGACCCACACCATTAACGCCCTAAAGATCTAAGCATTAAGGCCCTCAGCATTAAGGCCCTCAGCACTAAGGCCCTCAGCACTAAGGCGCTCAGCATTAAGGCCTTCAGCATTAAGGCGCTCAGCATTAAGGCCCACAGCATTAAGGCACTCAGCATTAAATCCCTCAGCATTAAGGCCCTCAGCATTAAGGCCCTTGGCATTAAGGCACTCAGCATCAAGGCAGATCTAAGCATTAAAGCCCTAAGCATTAAAGCCCGCAGCATTAAGGATTCTGAGTATTAGGACCTCAATTTGAATGCCATCGGAATTAAATCCCTAGGCAGTAAGGTCCATTGCAACTCTTTCCCCTTAGAGTTTCCCATTGTATAGCCTTAGCCAAATCATATCTTCATCTTTTTTCTAAACAACTGTTTGTAATCATGTTCCTGTTTCCGCCTACAGAGTAAGAAGAGCACGGCGGTGCCGCTGTGGACGGGTATCGGGATACACGGGGTTCTGATGGCGGAGCAGCGCGGGGACCGCCGGGAGCCGCAGCACAGACACCCCTGGCACTTCACTCAGAAGATCTCCTTCAGTCGACACCGCTTCAGCATCACGCCCAAGTCTGAGGCAGGACCCCTCAAACTGGCCAAACTCAACTACTACACTGATAGTCACAAGAAGTAAGTACTTAATGTAACAAGTCTGAGGTAGAACTCCTCAAAGGTAACAAGTCTGAGGCAGGACCCCTCAAACTGACCAAACTCAACTACTACATTGATAGTCACATGGTATAACTTCTCTGACCATTGCAGTATTTCTACATAATTTTTTAGAACTAGTTTTAGTCTTTATATTTCTGTACTTTTTTTTGTTGTTTCATGGAATAATCAAGTTGAAAAGTGTGTGAAGAATACATCAGCTTTGAGTTTTATAATTGATTTCATGATCAATCTTTTTGACCGAATTTCTGACTAGAAATGGCCCAAAATCGACCTTTTTGTTTGGGAGAATTTGGTCAAAATGCAAGATGCAAGAAATGTGTTTTAAAAAAAGTTAACAAATATCACCTTTTTTTTAAAAGCATAAAAGCCATTGTGTTACTACAGCTAAAAAGGGTCAGCCAAAAGATGTTCGATCCGCTCGTGCGAAAATCCATCGACACCACCCCTGTCGTTAAAAAATGACTATTCCCTAACCTAACTGCCTGTGTGTTTGTAGGGGCCGGTACCTGCTGCAGTTCTGCACGGCCCAGCACCGCTTCCAGATGAGGATGAAGACCCTCAGTAACGCCACAGACATGTTCGACCAAGGTAAGGCCATATACACAACTCTCAACCCTTTAAGGACGACATGTCGCTAATAGATATGTCGTCATGATGTACCAATGCAGCACCAGCAAGGTGCTTTGACTCTTTTGGTGCGTCTCGACCCTGTAGGGTCAGAGCACCGTATGGAGGCAGGGTCGGGTACCTCGGGCGGTTAGAGTGGTTAAGATTCTATAGGAGTCTGGAGTTATACCCAGTGGGCCCGCCATTTTAGATTTTTCCAGGTCAGGTTAAACCCACTGATAAGACATACCACTATGGGTACAAACAGGACAAGCTTGTAGCAGTCTTAACAGTACTCGCAGCCGTAGCCGGCGCACCTCCCTTGAGACTCCTATACAAATGTATAATCTGTTGCATTGGTTACAGAGTACCCTATGGAGGCGGGGTCGGGTACCTCCTGGCTGTTAGAGATGTATATGTAATGTGTTGTTGGTTTCAGAGTACCCCATGGAGGCGGGGTCGGGTACCTCCTGGCTGTTAGAGATGTATATGTAATGTGTTGTTGGTTTCAGAGTACCCCATGGAGGCGGGGTCGGGTACCTCCTGGCTGTTAGAGATGTATATGTAATGTGTTGTTGGTTTCAGAGTACCCCATGGAGGCGGGGTCGGGTACCTCCTGGCTGTTAGAGATGTATATGTAATGTGTTGTTGGTTTCAGAGTACCCCATGGAGGCGGGGTCGGGTACCTCCTGGCTGTTTTTTTTATTATTTTTTTATTTAGCAAATCATAATCATCTTCATGATATTCATTAGATTTGTAACCGTTATTACAATCTGGTTACCTTGGCGTGCATCATGGGTTTATATAATATGGATGTTATTGATTTTATATTACATTTAGATGTCAATAGATATATGCAAATAATTTATCTAACTCTTCGTTACCCTTGGGAGTTCTTGACGTTGTGCACTGCCTTGCCACAGTACAGTGTACAACTTTGTAATGTCCACCTTGACTATTGGTGCAAAATACACCTTATTGTAATAGGAATCATTTCCACATATCTTTAACTGCTCTGTCTTGAGCCCTGGCGTGTGTTGATGCCAGCTATATAGTATGAATACATGTCATTTCGGGTTCGGTGGTAGTGTGTGAGCCATCATTGGGACCCCCCAGGCATTATGTTCATAGAATATTAAGTATTGACTCCAGTGCAGCCCATTGTGACCACAATAACTATAATCTATATACTTAGCGCAAGATTAAGCGCAAGCTTAAGGTACATTTGAACTGTGTAACTATATATATGCGTAATAAGTACTCTAAATGACTAATCTTAAAATTAAAATTAAATAAATGCAGACATCACCTAGGGATTCACAGGATATCCATCTCAGCTAGCCCTATTGTTCTGGTATTGATGGATCTAAAGGTGTCTGCCTAAAGAGCCGCTTAAATGTAGCATTGGATTTGTTAGAGATGTATATGTAATGTGTTGTTGGTTTCAGAGTACCCCATGGAGGCGGGGTCGGGTACCTCCTGGCTGTTAGAGATGTATATGTAACGTGTTGTTGGTTACAGAGTACCCCATGGAGGCGGGGTCGGGTACCTCCTGGCTGTTAGAGATGTATATGTAATGTGTTGTTGGTTTCAGAGTACCCCATGGAGGCGGGGTCGGGTACCTCCGGGCTGTTAGAGATGTATATGTAATGTGTTGTTGGTTTCAGAGTACCCCATGGAGGCGGGGTCGGGTACCTCCTGGCTGTTAGAGATGTATATGTAATGTGTTGTTGGTTTCAGAGTACCCTATGGAGGCGGGGTCGGGTACCTCCGGCAGGTTGGAGTTTGGGGACTACAACTACGACGACTACCCACAGGACGACCTGGGAGACGAGGACAGGGGCAGCTACGACGAGTACTCCGACAACGAACAACAGGTAGGGAATTGAATAATCTATGAAAAGTGAGAAAATTCAATGTAGCCTATTTGTAACTGTCAATGGATGAGATTGCTTTGAGAGGGATCTACTAATATGTCTTGTGCAAATATAAATAATGTGGAGCCATTTTACATACCGGTACCTTCTTTTCTTCAACAGCTTGTGATAACAGTTACGACTAAGGGAGTGGTCATTTTCTAACAACGGGGTGGGGTGGGGGGTTTGTGGGAGACAGTATCAGGAACATACATGAATCACAATGGACCCCAATAGAGGCAAGCATGCAGAACTATAGACTTTATTTATAGTTACAAAGGCAGCACACAAATGTAGGAGCTAAGTTCTATGTTATTCTCAAAGTGATAACAAAAAAGAAAAAAAAAGAGCAATAGCCCAAGATAGATCTGAAATATAAAATGAACCGATCATATTTTTGTGGCTAAAATTAACAATGCCTGTCGCCAGTTAATTTAGCTTGGAATGGGATTTGAATTAATGCAGTAATGTAACTATAACAACAAAAATGTAACAATTGACAACTAAAGGATATCGAGTGATGCAACATTGATGTGTTTTGATTGACAACACTGTCAGAAACGCGTCAGGTTGGTGGAGGTACTTTTACTCCTAAACACATAAACTCATGTCAACTTAATTCATTACCTGCTAAATTAAAATTACGTTCAAACTATCGATTGTCGTGAAGCACTTTTGTGCGCTGAGCTTTTCCAACACGCAGACCTCTCCCACTTAGTTTAGCCATTAAAACTTATAGCGGTTTACGAATCTTTAGTGAGTAGTTCCGTATTCTTAAGCCTACAGTGCTTCAAATATGTTATAAAAAAAATTAAGTTGACAATTAGAAGATAAGAAATCAGAGAAATTAAATAAAATACACAAAAATATAAGTATTAAATTATGTATAGAGCTTGCCCTTGGCGAAAAAACACTTGATGATGATAGTGCATAGTGTCACTGATCTTGGTTTTCTCATGATCTTCATAAAGTCTGTGTTTGTGCCTTTTCTCTGTAATTGATTGCATTTGTTATCTGAAATTCTGGATTTCATGAGAAAAATATTTTCCATTTCTCAAATTCCCGGTAAGGTCACTAAAAAAAATAAAATGGTTTCTCATCACCGTGCGCATCATAAAAATCAGGTTTTGGGGAAAACTTTTTTCTTTTTCTTTTGCCAAATTTTGATGAAAAACCTCATCAAAATGGATAAAATTGGTCATATTTGGTATCAATAGCTAATAATGCCAGCAATGCAGTCGTATAGAAATAACTTACAATTTCCCCACTTGTAAAAATCAATTAATTCTGCACCAATAAAATGTGAATTTTAGCCAAAGAAACCCGTAAATTGTCCTATATATTTTGGCCTGCGAGTAAAAAAAAAAAAGAAGCCTCCCTCGTCAGATTTCTCAGACCTTGGTGATGAGAAACCACTTTTTTTTTGAGTGGCCTAATATGTTCTGATTATGCATACTACCGTAAATTCTCGTGTACAACCCACACCCCCAACTTTACACACATCTGGCATCTGAAAATTGCGATTTTAGTACTGTACTATACTTTCAAAAACCCTTATACATGTATTACCCTAGACTTTGAAAATATTGTATAAACCACACTAGGGGTTTGGTTCGTGTGTAACACATAGGGTAAGCGGAAATTCACGGTACTATATCTTTGTGGTAATATTTGGCTTCCCTGCTGTTCAGCACGTGATTACCAATCTCTTTCTTTATGACAATCATTTATAAGGATGTACTTGTCTAACTTGAGCCATGCCGCTTTCAGATGGAGGACGGAGGAGGTTACAGCACTATAAGGCAGCCGCGCGATCGGCAACCACCGCAACCAGTCAATAGGTCAGTAAGCCCATCTCATTGAATTTCTAAACCCATCTAATTTGTGTCTCCCATCTATCCACATCAATCTGTCTACTAACTATAGACATACGGTACATCTTTAACCTTGTCTTCATCTCTTTACACTCACCCCTCTTGATATAATCAAAATCTAGATTTAAATAAATCACACTGGGTCTCTACCCATTTAGATAACTTACGGCACATGTCAACGGAACTAATTTCTGGTAAAATAAAGGGTTCTGCAACCACGTAACATCATGCAAGTGATGTGGCCAAGGTGGCTTATATGGCAAAGTATAGTGCAAAGTTATAAGGACCTGTAAAATGATTTAATCTAATTAGTGAAAGATTCATAAATTAAAGGATTGACTATTTGCTCCGTGCAGGACTGGGTATGCGGGTGAGGAGGCGGACTCAGAGGATGAAGACATGGACCGCACACTGAGGAACACCGAGGAGAACGCCGCGTTTGTTCTGGGAGCGAGCCTCCGGTCCCAGGACGCCAGTCTCCTGCCCAGCCACGAGGAGACCATCTCAGGTAAGGAACGCTGCACGGTCCTCGCTTACCTTTAGGTCCAAGAACCCACTAAGAAGTAGTAGCCTATACAGGGTTCTCCTCACACTACAATGACACCGGCGCGCCGGCATCAAATTAGCCCAAAATCGCCGCCGGCTTCATTTTAGCTATCTATAGGTTTTTGAATTTTTAAAATCCATCAATTAGAAGTAAAGTTATTCACATTTTAGTATTTTTTCCAAAAATGAATATATGGTCATTCGTATATTAGATTTTTTTCTTCAAAAATCAATGTATAGTAATTCGCATTGCAGCCATACATCAATTAAAATGTTAGCCCTTTTTATTATGAAAAATTAGGTATTTCAAGGCCTTTGCTATGTCGGCTCGCCAGGTTTTTACGGTGTGAATTTTGAGTCTGTGGAGAACCCTGCTATAAAGGCTACACATGTACCCCCACAGGATGAGGTTGGGGGATAAATCCATATTACTGCCCCATTGGACTATTATCAGGATAGATTATAATTTTGCTCTGTACAAATCTTATCAAAGTAGTTTAATGATTTTATCAAAGTAATGATATCTGAGATATAACATTAACCTTTTAAAGGTAACACTGTGCTTTAATGGATAATTGTTTCTCATCAACAATTCGCCGGTGTTCTATTCATGCATCATGCCTTACCAACAGAGTCAATATATCAGAAATGCCACTTTTGCAGGAATTGCTACTTTTTTTGCTGCAATTTCTGTATTGAATTATAGTAATTTCCTTGAGGCATCATGAATCGGTAAAATTTAATGACTCGATTCATTTTCTAGATTCGCTGGCAGGCCGCATGGAGCAGATGCCTCTTGACTCCCCAGAGCGCAGAATTCAAATTGTGGAACTCGAGAAAGACGCAGACCAGGGTATCGGTCTTACCATAGTGGGAGGCGAGAACACCGGTCGGCTAGACCTGGGAGTATTTGTAAAGTCCATCGAGCCCCACGGACCGGCTGCAGAGAACGGTCGGATCCACCCGGGAGACCGGATTATTGCTATCAACGGGAACAGCCTGGAGGGGATGCCACACCACGTCGCGGTCGAGTTGATCCGAGACGCTCCGGCGGTCGTGCAACTTGTAATATCACAAGCCAAACCCGCGCCGTCATCCCCCACCACCAGCGAGCCCATGGACCGAGCACACTCCCCGAGCCTGGACGATGTTAACATTGACAGCATCCTAACCAATCCGCGGGTTAACAACATGACTGAGCGAAGCCCGTATGAGGAGCTAAACTTCGGGCACCAAACGGGGGCTCGTCGCGGAGACGGCCAGGAGGGGGGTGTAATGCTGAGTGGTGGTGGGGGTTCCTCCACTGGGGGACACATAGACTATGACGGGGAGTCGTCGGCTAACAGCTCCGACCTGGAGTTGGAGGCGGTGGTACCCCCCGAGGCGCTGACGGCAGACTACCCCCGACATCACATGACCTACTCCCCTGCCGGGCAGACCCTGGGGGGACGCACCCCGACCGGCGGACTGGGGGGGAGCGGCATGAGGCTCCCTACCACAGGTCAGTTACGTCATCCTATTGAAATTAAATAAAGAACATCTTCCTTGTAGGTCGATGGATATTAAATAAAAAATAAATAAAAAAGGAATGGAAGAAATATTGCCCTCTATGTACCGGTAGTTAAAATAGGACAAAAAAAAACTGACAAAAAAAAAAGAAGACAAACCTGGCAACTCCAGTACACAAAAATTAAATCAATCAAAACATTATTTCGCTTTGCAGACATACTTGGTTACTAAAGGTTGAGAGAGCATAGAATAACTGTGTATCTTTTTTAGCAGTGAATGTGAACTATACGCCTTTTAAGGGGTCGTAATAGGTTGGTTCAAACTAACACATATGCATGCATTATTTGACACAGATATGTTGAGACTTTACACATTGTACACCAAATTGATCCTATTTAATTTTTCTATTAAATTAGTTCCATTTTGGAAGGTTTAAGAAGCCCTGGAGTGCAAATGGAACAAAAACGTTCTTTTTTCTTAGAACAGCATTATGGGATGGAAAAAGAACATTTTTATCAGCTCTGATTATTGGGGAGTTATCTAGGTGTCATTCCCTGGAGCACTTTTCTTTCTTTTAGCTATATCTCAATTATCAAGCTCTACAGAGCTGTTCAAAGTAGCATAGTCACTTGAAAATTGTTGGAAATTGTTGAGAACAGGCGAAAATAGGGGAAAATAGGGTATTTTAGTCATTTTTCATGAAAAATCATCAATTTTTATGTGACTATACTACTTTGAACAGCTCTGTAGAGTTTAATAATTGAGATACAGCTAAAAGAAAGAAAAGTGCCCCAGGGAATGACACCTAGATTAATTTCCAATTATGAAAAGTTATGATAGTGTTCTTTTCCTATCCCATAATGCTGTTTTAAGAAAAAAGAACATTTTTGTTCCATTTAGACTTCATGGCTTCTGAAACCTTCCAAAATGGAACTAATCTGATAGAAACATTAAATATGATCAATTTGGTGTACAATATGTATAGTCCCAACATATCTGTGTCAAATAATGCATGCATGTGTGTTAATTTGAACCAACCTATTACGACCCCTTTTAAGGGAGTATAGTTTAACTGATTCTTCAAATGAAGCCTTGAGGCATGATGCTGCCATTCTTAAAGAGGTTATTACCTAAGAGAATCTATTTTAACTTTCCTTCCCTCTGCATCCCCCAGAGGGCTCTGATGGCTACGTTTGTACTTTAACTGATGCCCTTTGCCTCCCACAGAGGGCTCTGATTGCTATGTTTGTACTTTAACTGATGCCCTTTGCCTCCCACAGAGGGCTCTGATGGCTACGTTTCGGATGTGGAGTTGGACGAGGCGCTGCGAGCAGACCGGCAGCGCCACGCAGCGGCCGGTGGGGGAAGCGGCCACCACCCGGCCCTCACCTCACCCCCCCAGCTCACCGACGGACCCCCCAACCTTTCGCAGAGCCCCGGCTCTGGGGCCCTCACTCCGCTCAACATGGGGGACCGCTACAATATCGTGCTGCAGAAGATCGGGGCCAGTCTCGGCCTCAATGTCACGGTGAGAATCAGTTTTATTTTTGTCCATAAGATGTCAGTACTGCAAGAGCAGATATGCCACTTTGCTATTTTTCTTAAAGGCGCACTGAACCCAGGACCTAACCCTGCCGAGTTTTGTATGCAAATGACGTCGTGGGTTCAGTAGGCCTTAAAGAAATTTCTACTTTTTCCCTGGGATTACTGTTTTATTCATCAAAAAAAATTCCTGTACAAATGGCATGGTCAGAGAATGGCATATTTGGTCTACTAATGGTAGTTTTGTAGGAATTTCTACTTTCCCCCCTTGCGATGGCCATGACATGTTAAATTTCCTTTTAGTGCTGCCTAGACTATTGATTGATGACTCTACGGTACAGGTAATTTCAATGTCTACTTATTTCAGGGCGGCATTAACACGAGCGTGAAACATGGAGGCATTTATGTCAAGTCGCTAAATGAGAATGGAGCCGCACAGAGAAGTGGCAAGATACATATAGGTAAGTCTTTGAGATGCCGAAATAACAAAATACACTGGTCACTTTTATCAGCAGTGAAAGACTATCTCAGAATTCTGTTAGAATCTGAGTTACGAGAAGTCCCTATGTAATGAATCTAGATATTTTTGAGTTATTTAATTTTAAAGAGATAGGTAGTTATCACACTTCGTATACACTCTTTATGAACTGAAAGATGAACTCTATATCTATGTCAAAACACTGCAGATGAGTGCTACCAATGTGCTAGCCAATGTAGTCAAATACATATCAATTTATATGTACATACTACCGTATTCGACGTAATAAGCGCCCTCCCCCTAATAAGCGCCGTCCTCCCTTTTTGGGGGCATTTTAAGACTAGAACAAAGGCTCAAATTTCGTGATTTTGGAGACAATTAAACTCTTAACTACTAAAACTACCATAAGAATAATTGACTCAGGTTTACTCTGAGTCTTGTGCGACGGGTAGCAGGGGGTCTCTCAGCCTAAAATTTAAAACAGCTGTCATTCCTTCAAAATTGGAGCTTTTTCTCTCAATTTTGTGTCATTAGATGCGGTACAATGTTGTCCTTCCTATGTAATCGCGCTTTAATCCATTTTCAAACGCTTCCCCCTGAAAAGCATGATTTTAATTTTGTGTCTAAAATGGTGGTAATTTGCTTCAGCATAGAGCCCTATGGGAGCCTGTAGATAACCCTTGACATTTAACAGTTACATATTGAACGGGCTCAGTGCTAAGTCAATGGGACAGATCTCGGCAGCCGACCAAACCGGGGTGAGACACTTTTTTTCAGCAAGCTTTGACTGGATCCAATGGTAATTTAACACAGGGAAGTACTACACTACTTCCCAAAGGAGATGCCATCCTATATCATATACTAGGCCCAACATACGCTGCAGTATGTTAGATACCGGTATGGTAATTTAATGGTAATTTAATATATATGTTGCTGTCCAGTGTTGTTCAATACATGACAAATATTTTGAGAACAAAAACAGACAACCCTGTAGTAGGATATAGCTCAGACCCTACTAAGCACTATTCGCTGTTACTTACAATATGGACATGGGAGCTTTTTATTCAGTGTGTGTCTGACATAGACGTGAGAGGACAAAAGACATAGATAGCCAAGATCGGGGAACATGAAAATTTGAATTTGGGCCTAAGTACCCCCCCAAAAGAAAGTCAATGTCCACATTTTTTTTGAGTATACCCTTCTTTTGCGCGGCTTGCCTCACTCGGTGTGGCTTTCTTAGGGCACCTGCGTCATGCGACCTATAGGTTGTGTGGTGCAGGCCTATAGGTAGTTGTGAGTTCCTGACTTGTGACGCACAATTTGGGTATGCTATCCGAAACAGTCCAGCCAGGATATAATAGGGGGAGCAATGGATGGATATGGATAGTGGACTAGGGTAAACCAAAGGTGCTGAATTCATTTCTGTTATGTGTAGGATGATATCTAGGTCGGAAAAAGGTCAAAATCAAGGTCAAAGGTCACATCTTTAAGAATCCCATTAATACAAGAGTGCACCCTTTCTCTTTCTTACTATGATAAATGATACATTTCCCTTCACACCTCTACCTGACCCTGAGTCTAGTTAATGGGGGAAGGGGAAGGGGAAGGGACTCGGGGTTGGGACTCGGGGGTGAGACTCTGGGGTGGGACTCGGGGTTGGGAGTCAGGGGTGGATCTCGGGGGTGGGACTAGGGGTTGGGACTCGGGGTTGGGACTCGGGGTTGGGACTCGGGGTTGGGACTCGGGGGAGGGACTCGGGGTTGGGACTCGGGGTTGGGACTCGGGGGTGAGACTCGGGGGTGGGACTCGGGGGTGAGACTCGGGGGTTGGGACATGGGGTTGGGACATTAGCTTGGGATTTGGGGATGAACAATATTATTATATGTAAACTCCTATATGATGATACTACATTTCCCCCCGAACCTGAGTCATTTGTGATGCAGTCACACGTTCGATTTTTCTATAAGCGCCCAGGGCGCTTATTACGTCGAATACGGTATGTCAAACCATGAATTATATACGAACATACCAGCTTTTTGCTTCAGTTACAAATGAAAACATCACATGACCTTGTTCTGCAATACTTTGTAAAAAAAGAGTCTCATTTAGAGCTCACTGAAAAGAAATCCAATTCAGAGATGGTAAGTAGTCATAGATTTCCTTGAAAATAGTGATTTCAAGGTCCTCCCCTCTGAAAATAAATACCGGTACTCTAAATATGGGTACCTTTCCAAGGATTTTGTCAATACATGACTTTCACCACTGATCTATGTATATGTATAAGCAGGGAATTCGTTGCTAATTTACCCATTGGTTTCAGGAGACCGAGTGCTGGAGGTTAACAATGTCCCGCTAACCGGGGCGACTCACAAACAGGCGGTGGAGGCGCTACGTAACGCCCCCCCGGTGTGTACCCTCCACATGGAGCGGGGGGTGCCCCCCGCCGCACGACCTGACCACCAGGGGGCCACCCCGAGTCTGGGGTCGGAGTCGTCCACCGGCCTCACACTCACCGACCCCTCACTACAGATACAGCCAGTCACACCCGCGACTGTCACACGCGGGCTGGAGTACTACCCATTTGTAACGCAAGGTACGGACTGTTTAACTCTATAACCCTTAAAGGGGCATAATGCTTTAACCCAATGGGTACAGAACATTGAATCCACATTAACATATGGTTGTGAATATTGATTCAATGTTGATTCAAAGGCGCCGTTGAACATTGATTCAACGTTGAGCCAAATTTGGTGCCCACTGGGAATGTGGTTTGCCCTTTGTCAGTATGATGCTTGAATGCAGCCCTGACGAGTCTACTCGCCATGGCTGCACTCAAGCATCATCCCAACCTTTCGGGAGTACATCAATCCCATAGAGTGGAAATGATGCATTAATGCATCATACTGACAAAGGGCATACATTAAAGCAGCCACTTCACAAGCCAAATATCTGAGACCGGGTATCTAGAAAGGATAAGTACTGGTTCAATGGTAAATCACCCTTTTCAGCACTCAGTGTTGTATCAGTATTGTGTACTACATACATGTATTTTTCTGCTATTTCCCCATGTCAATATAAGTATTTGCTTGATTGTTGTAAATCACTGATTCACTATTTCTCAATACTATACATTCAGAAGAAAGAAATGCACATGTAGCTAACACCTTTATCACAAGTATTGCACCAGTATCTAGAAACACCACAAGTAATGGAATGAGACTATTGAATATGCAAAGTTATGTGTAAGATGGCACCAAAAGGTAATACTATGGTGTGTGTGAACCATAGTTCAGCTCGCTACATTTATATAGATCTGCTTTTTCCACATATCACACCGTACCATTTCACCGACTGCTGCGACCCGTCATTATTCTACACTGGGTTCACAAAACGCGTGTTGATTCCATTTCAGCTTTCCGTCACTAGGGAATTCACCGCCCACATTTATATTACAAAGAGACTTTTATTTCGCTCTGACCGCCCCTCTCTGAGAAGCATCATACCCCCCTGTAACTACGTAACCATGGTAACACAAGCTTTCGGGACGCCATGTTGTTGTCAGCGTCTTTAGCAACCTGATTTAATCGCCCGTTTCGTATACGCCCACATCTACTCGTATTATGTATACTCGATGTAATCTTCGCACCACCACTAGACATACTTGGGTACGAGGCAAATTTTCCCCCTTTTTTTCCCTATATAAAGTTTGAGTGTTTGCAGAGTTGTATTTAGTTTTGGAGAATGCAGCCTCTTGTGGATGGAGAGCCCCCACTTCATGACAACGTAACCACAGATTGGATACTATAATAGTGTGACTTGTGCATAAACTAGGATATTTAGCATTTTTGCCGATCAGGAATGGAAAGCTTTTTGTGTGGTATCTGTTGTTAAATACAATCTGCAGAGATCGGCATCAACTGCAGTATTAAAGGGCACAGATTAGAGAGTGATGATTTAACAAGATGGGGGCTTGATGATTTTGGGGATGGGAGAAACAAATTTGGACCCCTCTTGAGGGGGGACCAAAAAATGTCAGCCCTTTTCAGCGAAAAATTTGAATGAGAGCTGTACCGAATATCCCCCTATACCTTATAGAAGGTGTCGTATAAGATTTGTGCTTCGCATTACGTTGACAGACAAAATAGTGACCTATGGCCAGACCAAAAAAAAAACAGTTGGTCAATGGATTTCACTTTTCAAAAAATGCAGCGAGTGTGCAAATTTAAAAAAAAAATTTGTCAATGAATTTTGTAAATGTAAAAGTGGAGCTAGCAAATTATAATTTTTCAATTTTTCATCCAGCCTCCGACAAAGGTTCCCAGAGAACCCATAAAGACTAAATTAATCGACTTATCTAGGAAAATCAATGGAAAAAAAGTGCTTTAAAAAAACTAACTTAATTTTCCAAAAAAAGATTAGGCAAGCGAAATCCATTGACAATTTTCTTTTTCCCCCAAAAAATTAAAAATTTCCATTTCCGAAAATGAAGTGCGCGAAATCCATTCACCAACTTTTTTTCTTTTTGGTCTGGCCTATGTTAGTTGTGTACCATAACTGCATGTCTGGATACTGAGTGAGCATGTGGCGTCTGTTTGTTCCCCTTGTAGACAACTGCTCCATGGTGACCCTTAGTAAAGACCCTAGTGGGGCGGTGTGTGAGTTGTCTGACTCGGACACCGCGGGGCGCCACTCGGACCAAGGTAGCGTGTAGTAGACACTAGGGATGGAGGCATAGAGCCCTGTAGGACACCCTGGTACATAGTCACGTCAGGCTGCATCTCATGAGATCCATACAAGTTGATACAAATTGATAGTCTTTGACTGGGTGACGTCTTTGACCGGGTGACCTCTTTGACCGATAAGCTTCAAAATGGTTTAAAAAAAATATTATTTCAATAAAATTTGTAATATATAGTGTTAAAATATACTTTAAAATTTTCCCAACATTCCCTTCTATATAGGCCCCATTTCAGTAGTTTTGATGCTTGCTGGTCAAAGACGTCGCCTGGTCAAAGACTATCAACTTGTATCCATCCCATGAGACATAGGCCTAAGTTACATATAAGGATGCTAAGCAGGCCAGGAGTCTTATTCTGACAGTAGCTATGTGGACTGATGTAAAAATGGGATGCCATTTCCGCACCGATGTGTAAATAAATCAGGGATGAAAGTCTTCAAGTTTTTCCCTGAAATCAAGTTTTTTTTTAAATCAAAAAAATATAATCAGGATTAGGATATATTTGATAATTACTCAATATAAACTCAAACAAACTTATTTTGTTTGTGTAATCCTATGATAAGACAGCAGAATCATCACATGTTCATCCTCAGTGGTCCTACCCATACACAGGCAGGCTACACCACACTGATCTCAGTGTCAAGTTTTTCTCAGCCAATTTCAAGTTAACTTGAGAAACCTTGAAGCCCTCTCTCCTCTATAGTCCTATGCATTTACACTCTTCACATGAGGCTTAGCCACTGAAACTAAGGTGCTATGCATGGAGAGTGTATGGACAGATTTCTCATTCTCCTCAGCAGGAGATAACGTCCATGATCACATGGACATGACAAATGCTTCTCCTCAGCAGGAGATGACGTCCAGGAGAATATAGACATGACAAATCCTGCTGCACAGCACTAGATATATGTGTCTATAGATGCATAAACATTCATATGCTCTATAATGTAGTTATGAGGTATGTTATATCTTCAAGTTTTTTTTGACATAGTCGACTTTCATCCCTGATAAATACTTTTACTTGAGATGCACGTTTTGTGAAAATCCAATATTGGCAAATTATCTGTGATTAATCTAGAGCACCGGTTTGTCGATGATGATGTCAACACCGTGTGTCAACGAGAAACTAACCTCTTTTGGATGACATTACAGTCACTTCTACTGACAACATGCGAGAAAATTATATTCTTGAATACTTTTAATACATGTATACAATAGTCTATATTGCGTCTGAAGGAATTTAGTTGTAAGGATATTATCTTATATCTTATTTGTGTGATTTGATGGAATATATAATATTATAGATATAAGGGATTAAAGCTATTAAGATTAAGCCAGGTAACGGACTAGTCTATGTAGTACTCCTTCCCAATATTGTAGCTACTGCCCTTTGGAATATGGGATCTATCTTTAGTATTTCCCTATGTAGAAACCATTAACCCTTTAAGGATTTGTCATCATGATACCAACAAGTAACTCACATCGGTACTTCATGCCGAAATGCCGACCTCAAGGGATTGGTCGGCAAGTCGCACCAAAAGCGAGTTACTCGCCAGGATGATAAAAGGGCAGCATGCATTGAAGCACTATGCTGTTCTTCAAGGGTTAACAAGTGTACGATGAAATGGTAAAACAATATACAGGTCAAGAACGTGTTTTTACTACATAGCCAATAAGGACAAACCTTACAGACATATCCTCATAGTCGATATGGTTTTGTAATTGGGCGATACTCTAACCAAAGCGGAGTAGCTCCCAATAAAACAGATTTGTCGAATTGCAATAAGCCATTCCCTACCTAAGATATAACTAGACTTAGCCTGGTATGATAAATTGCTATCGGTAGGCCTATATCAAGTACTAGAGAAACCTCATGGACTGAGTGAGTGGGAGTGGTAACCGTAGTAACGTAGGTGTAAACTTACCCCCCTCCCCGGTTGACATGTTCCCTCGTTGAAATGTGAATGCATTTTGTGTTTGTCGCTTTTCCTTAGTTTGTGTGCATTACCGTCACCGCATTGGTTCATGTTTAATTAACTTTGTTTAATTTGATGTTATTTTCTAATCAAATACCATGTTAAATGTTGTTAACTTACACACATACTCATTATATTGACACTAAATATATAAAAATATAGATGCAAGTATTGGTAACTATTCTATGCATAAATATTGTCTGTATTACATAACGGAAATATGAGGGAAAACACTATTATAATTGGTATTTTCCAGATACTTTATATCGGAATTTTCAGATCCATTAAAATGAAAATCAAAAAGGTCATCAGTAAAATCGACCATAACTACCGTATTCGACGTAATAAGCGCACACCCCCTAATAAGCACAGACCCCCCGTTTTTGGCCGATTTTTAGACTATAAATACCAGGTAACCAAAATTATCTCAACTTTTTTACCACAATTAAACTCTTAACTACTAAAAGGTATTTATAATAATTTTTTAAGCGCACTGTGCGCTTATTACGTCGAATACGGTATGTCCCTTTAGGAATGCCTCAAGGTTCATGTTCATGTTCATCCGTCGTCATGATGCATAAATGCAGCGTCCGTGAGTAACTGCATCAGATACTCACCAAGGCTGCTCCATGCATTATGACGACAAGGGACATTGCACGTTAGCACTACTACTTAAAGATGGGTTAGGAGCTAATTTGGGGCAGATTTTTATTTTCAGTTTTTCAACATACCGGTTTTTGTGTTCATAATGTCCATATAAATATGTGTGTAGCTTTTTTAATCATTCTGAAACTTGTAAATGCATAGAATATAGAGAAAACCAGGCCAGAGGACCCCTTTCTCTAATAGAGTCGGGTCCCCTGACCTATTCTGGCCATAATTTGCTCTACTTTTATGGCTTTATATGTGTATCAGAATGATTTTAGAAGTTACACAAATATTTATATGGACATTCTGAACACAAATACTTTGAAAAACTGAAAAATTAAATTTGAACCCAAATTAGCTCCTAACCCATCTTTAAGGGTTAAAAAGGGTTAATATTCTCAAATTATGTTCTACAAATACTGTATATATATATATATTAACTGACTATTTGCTTGTCTGCCTGTAGAATCGCTGCACGCGGTGCACCTACAGAAGGCGGGGAGTGGTCTGGGTCTGACCGTGTTTGGGGGCAGCGACGTGCACCACGACCCCCTGTACTGCGTGGTGCGGGTACGTAAACTGTTCCCGGTCGGACCGGCCGCCCAGTCAGGACAGGTACATGTAGGAGACGTTATACTAGAGGTCAACGGCCGACCCACCACCGGACTCACACGCAATGTAAGTATGAACCAAGAATTTATTTGACTACCGTAAAACCTCTCTGATAAGCCGACCTCCCTTATAAGCCGACTCTCCACCTTGAGAAAATATTATAAGCCGAATTTAGGTCCATTTACACATAGTTAATCTATAAAGCACTTGATGAAAAACCTCCTTTATAAGCCGACCCCCCTCTATGAGACAATGCTATAAGCCGAATCAAGCCTAAAATCCCCAAAAAAGGTCGGCTTATCAGAGAATTTATTTGACTATTTTAGACTACCTGGTACCGTAAGCTTTCGCATAGAAGGCGTGGCTAGTAATCAAGCCCAAAGTCAGTAATTAATCAGTCATTAATGTGACCGATAACATAACCTTCGCAGAATGATGGAATAAGTTGTACTATACCCCATGGTTTGGTGAGTAAGGTCTTGGCATATACGAGTATATTGTATTCCTTTACTTAACCTTGACCTAATGCTTACATGACCTTGACCTGCTGTTGACCTTGACCTACAGGATGTGCTGACCTTGCTGAGGACGGCCCCACAGAACGTAGAACTGCTGCTGTGTCGTCCTCCGCCGCACCAGCTCCCCACCCCCGACCAACTCGTAAGTACTCCCCACCCCCGACCAACTCGTAAGTATAACCAGCTCCCCACCCCCGACCAACTCGTAAGTATAACCCGCTCCCCACCCCCGACCAACTCGTAAGTACTCCCCACAACCGACCAACTCGTAAGTATAACCAGCTCCCCACCCCCGACCAACTCGTAAGTACTCACCAGCTCCCCACCCCCGACCAACTCGTAAGTATAACCAGCTCCCCACCCCCGACCAACTCGTAAGTACTCCCCACAACCGACCAACTCGTAAGTATAACCAGCTCCCCACCCCCGACCAACTCGTAAGTACTCCCCTCCCCCGACCAACTCGTAAGTACTCACCAGCTCCCCACCCCGACCAACTCGTAAGTATAACCAGCTCCCCACCCCCGACCAACTCGTAAGTACTCACCAGCTCCCCACCCCCGACCAACTCGTAAGTATAACCAGCTCCCCACCCCCGACCAACTCGTAAGTATAACCAGCTCCCCACCCCCGACCAACTCGTAAGTATAACCAGCTCCCCACCCCCGACCAACTCGTAAGTATAACCAGCTCCCCACCCCGACCAACTCGTAAGTATAACCCGCTCCCCACCCCCGACCAACTCGTAAGTACTCACCAGCTCCCCACCCCCGACCAACTCGTAAGTATAACCAGCTCCCCACCCCCGACCAACTCGTAAGTACTCACCAGCTCCCCACCCCCGACCAACTCGTAAGTACTCGCAGTAGTTACACTTCTACTACAGGGGAAGTATGTCTATATTATCGTTAATTCCCACATAAAAACCGAAACCTTATATGAGCCATACCCTTAACTTGAGAGAATTATATAAGCCGAACAGGGTTCTGATTTTGACCACTTTAGTACTATAGCATAATTTTCAAAACCCTTGTAAAAGCCGCACCCTTCTTTGGTATTGAATTAAAGTGTGGCTTCTACCCGAGACTTTAAGGTAGTAGAATATATGGAGGAACGGGTTAGCAGACATGGGAAGGACATTATTATTAAGACAAAGTAATAGAATTTAATGTTTCCTGTTTCAGGCTGCAGAGACGGACTACTCCCTGCGTGGTACGCCCCTATCACAGACCACCAGTCCACGCGCCACCCCGGGTCTGGGGGAGCGCGGGGGTCTCCCGGACGGTGCCTCCCCCTCCACCACCTCCCACCCCCCGACCCCCCTCACCGTCCCCACCTCCCCCCTCACCCTCCCCTCCTCCCCCACACACGACCTCTCCCTGCACGACACCACTGATAGCTACGGCTTTCCCATCAAGCATTTATCCGCTACCCACCAGCGCACGCTCTCCCATGAGTCGGATTATGGTAACGACAACGACTCGGATATCGGAGACTCCGCCTCTGTGGTAAACAATCACAATCAGGACAATGAGAAACGAGAAGCGGAGGAGGCGGAGAAAAGAGCACTCGCACATTCTGACCGCCGTCTGCCATCACCCGGGAACAAGGAGACTGAGGGGCACCCTGGTGGCAAACAGTGGCCAGAGTCTGCGGTAAATTTCAATTTCAATTTTAAGAGTTTTTTATTTTCATACTACGATACATGTTTTTGTAGACTTCGTAAGTAGGGTATGAAAGGGACTCTAGTTTTAGAGAATAGAAAACGATGTTCTTCACGTCGAGACTCTCTGTTGCTCTAGAGCTACAGGGAGTTGAGAAAGAGTGTTTTATTGTCTTTATAAAACTATTTCTGTGAGGTTTTTAGTTTTTTCGTTGGCTTTTAAATATGTACTGTGAGTTTGTTTACTAACCACTGCTGAGACCCTGTGCCCACATTTACTGCCTTGAAAAAGGTAGCTGTTGTAATAATTAATTATCATTAATGATTGTGTCATATACAGAGTGCACAACACAACTCTCCCTAATGAAGGTAATATAGGATATGGTGGATTTTGCGCAAATGAAAGCGGAAAAACCTCAAGTGGGATCCCTCCCCCTCACCCTTTTAACTATAGTAGTACAGACACTTTTTTGCTTAAAATGGGGTGAATCTTTTTCCCGGTGCCCCTTCACATCCACCAGCCCCTCCCCTTTGAATAATGTTGAATATTGACCACTCCCTAGTTGTAACATCCATTAGGTAGTTACCACAGCTTATGACTTGCCATACAAAACCTTACCCCTCGTTATCCTACCCCTCAGGTAGTACCGCAGGAGTCGGGGCCGGCCCGTGACTGGCTGCACTACATGACCCCTACAGGGGGGATGTACGGCAGTGACGACTCAGATACCGAGGACGAGGAGGAGACGCGACGGGCACCCGAGAGACGGGCCGCCGAGGGACAGCCGCGCCCCGCGGGGAACGAGCTACAACCTGGGGTACGCTGCTAAGTCATATCACTCTTTGTACCGTAAAACCTCGCGTATAAGCCGCGTCTAGTACGCGAATCAGATCGCTGGTGCAGCTTATACGCGAGTTTTTGCTCCTATAGTACAGTACTAAAGCCACCCTATTCAGATTGCTGGAGCGGCTTATAGGATCGGCCTTAAGTCGGGGTGCGGCTTATACGCAAGTTAGGCTTATACGCGAGGTTTTCCGGTAGATAATTTCATGAAATTAGACATTTAGAAATTTAACGATAGATTTTAGATTTTTTTTTGTGCTATCAAAATACAAGGAATTACCCGGTAAGTATTTTAATATACATGTTACATGTAATAGTACCGGTATTCACTTGAGTTCTGGCAGTTTAACCATATAGGTGCAGCATAGTGCAACAAAGCACTAATAATACCGTGGCGATTGACTCACCACTGCTGCCTTCATGCATTATGTCTATCCAAAGCTTCGGCATGATGTATGAAGGCAAAGTAGTCCTGAGATTAAAACTTACCCTTTCTATGTCTGTGTTGCAGGAGTTTGAGGTGACGATGACTAAGGGTAACAAGGGGCTTGGCTTCACGGTGGCCGGGGGTCAGAACACGACCGGCTACTTCTTTGTCAAGGACATCCTGTTTGACCCCGCGCTCTCTGACGGACGCATCGAGAAGGGAGACCGACTCATGCAGGTATGTACGGCAGCCATCTTGGATTTATCTCATTAATGTGTGTTACTGTATGTGATGTTAAATTAGCGCACATGTGCTTGAGTTGAATTGAGCCCAAAATATTTTTTTAGTAATTTATCGTCTAATATTAGCCCTAGTGGATGCGCTTACTAAAGAGTATGTGTGCCAATCACGTTCCAATACATACTTTTGGTTTTGTACCTTTACAATTAATGTAAAACCGAAAAATTTTCCTATAAGAGAAATGAGCTGTTAGAAATATATTTAAAGATAAGAATTTGCATTAGCGAAAATAAGGTGTGCAAAATTCATTGTCCAACTCTTTTTTAGATCTAGCCTAATAACCCTCAAAATATTTATTAAAGAAAATTAAAAAAGTAGAAGAAGAGAATTGAATAAATTATTAACATTCTGCTGCAGGTTGACGACCAGGACATGCGAGACTTGAACCACAAGGAGGCAGTAAACTACCTGCGTCTGACGCCCAACACGGTCACCATCCGCTTCTACCGACCCCCCCGCGTGGTCACCCCCACCGGCAGCCACAGCCACAAGACCGTCAAAAAGGTAACCACAGTTAACCCATTAACCCTTTAAGGACAGTATAATGCCTTAATGCATTGTGCCCTTGGTCGGCATGATGCTTGAATGCAGCCCTGGCGAGTAACTCGCCAGGGCTGCATTCAAGCATCATACCGACCCTATGAGGTTGAAACACTCCTGAAGGATCGGTGTGATGCACCAATGCAGCCATTTAACTATTTAGATGATATTTGTCGTCATAATGCACCAATGCAGCTCTAGCGAGTAACTCGCTGGGGCTACATTCCGACCCTTCAGGAGTATCAAAACCCTGTAAGACCCTGTCGATAAAATACTACCCTTATAAGCCAACCCCCCATTTGGAATTTAAACTGTAAGCTATCAGGCCTAAAATCCCCCTAAAAAGATCTGTAAACATACTTTATTTCGAGCATATATATTTTCACGGATTGGTTATGAAATACAGTTTCATGGGGATTTAAAATTCGCGCATTTTGGAATGTGGTACATTGTAGTTATATTATTACAGTGGATAAATAGTCACGCTGTACAAATTTTCGCGGATTTTCATTTCTGCCAAAATCGCGAAAATATGTACAGCGCGAAATAAAATCTGTTTACAATAGCTGAGGACAAACGATGATGACTTATGGATTCTTGAAGATATTATCCTCTAATTAGTGATGTTCAAAAAGACATTGTGTTACTGAAATTCCCTCCTGCCGCAAGCTCAACATCAAATGTACAATCAAATGTACAACTACGTCAGCATAATATAGACGTACTTGGTAGAATGGATTTTCAGACGTCTGGATGTCAATCATTGTTCCAGGTTCAATTTTCTAAACCGGTGGCCGTCGCACAAAGAATTCCCAAATTAAAAGGATTTCAAAAACACATCCAGGTGATTCAAGCAGCCCGCGACACATTGAAACCTAACTCCCCAACACGTAAACCATCCTGCTTCTACACACTCCCAGTCTTACAGAACACATCAAGTTTATTTAGACATCAAGTTTATCTAGACGTCAAGTTTATTTAGACGTTTGCATTTTCAACACCAACAAACAAAGCGCACCTTCCACTCGTATGATCACAGCGCTTCCCCAACAAGACTCCCTACCAAAGTTAGGTTAGCCATCTGTATTCGCTGCTTTTAAACTGGTAGCGGTACAATCTCGTATATAAAATATAGCTTGACCCTCACATTGTTTAACAAACACGGTACAAACTCATTTCATTGTTTCATTCATGCATCAAGCCGACAAAAGAGCCTTGCGCATAAAAGCACTCTGTATAAACTACAAAACTTCTCAGATACACTGCGATGTAATAAAACTGCTTCATTTCTGTTCCGGCAATCATTTCTTTGATGCATGCTGACGGATATCTGCTATCAATAATCAAATTTATGAGAAAAAAACACCTTTAACACTGAGGCTTATCTAATGTAAATCAAGCTGCTGCCATTCTACAAAAATAAAAATATTATAACATGTCACAAGCTTTTGCTCTAAAGACTAGTTAGAGAAAATATAGAGAAAATGTAAAAAAAAAAAAATTTAAAAAAAGAAGTCCTGAAGACCTGCATTGTATTTAGCGCAACTTTTAAAATTCCAAAAACTACATGATAGTCTTTCTTCCTGGCCTTATCCATATATAAAAACACTTGCTATTCCAGGTTTCTCCCAGAGTAGACCATATAATGGAGTATTCCTGTCTCTAAAATAAGCCAGATGGAATATATCATCATGAAATAATATCCAAAATCTTGCAAAGCAAAGTAAAAATGATCTTAACATCCATTATCTCTTCTTCCCATACACCAGCAAATTATTTGAATATCTGACATCATGAAATGATATCCAGACTCTTGCAATATAAGATAAAATTGTTTCATATATAACATCTTTTCCTACATCAGAACAACAGTTCGGAGCCGCCGTCCCCTGACCTGTCTCACCGCCCCTCGCCGACCCCGGGTGGCGTGGAGCAGTCGGTGGCGGGGCTCATCTCGGCCATGGAGGGACGTAACTTGATCCGGCCCCACACCTACGGACAGCAGCGGGCAGGGGGCGCTGAGTCAGCAGGCAGCGAGACAGACGAGGACGAGTTGGAGGAGCTGGAGGAACGGCATCGGTACGGTATACTTAGGCCACGCCAAACAAACATTGGTCAATGGATTTCACTTTTCAAACAAATGATGCGAGCGAGGGAAAATTGTTAAATTTCTTTTTACCCAGCCTCCAATGAAAGTTCTTAGTGGACTCCTAACATAAAAATGTATTGGTTGAGAGGAAAATTTGAAAAAGAAAAAAAAATTACCAGTTTTGAAAAAAATGAATGTCCATAAACGTTTAATGAGAACATTCTGGGGCACACAGTACAGTGTAAGTAACCCTTACAATACAACACCTGCCTTGGAATAAGATATTCCTGATAAATACAAAATCCTACACAGATATTCTTACAAAAAATACTACACCCATGACAGTGGAGTCTAAAAGTGGCTTTGATTTAGTGATGTCACAGGCCATGTAATACGGCTACCATACACTGTATTCCATAGAGGGGGGGGGCAGGGAATATGACGATTCCAGTGCTTAGCATAGTAACTCTTGTATTCACCTGAAGAAGACACTACAGTGTCGAAACGTTGAGTTATGCAATTTACTTCTCTGCTGTAATTCTTGCTACCACACTATGGAATAAAACCGGATCATAAACATGGAATTTCAGTCGTTGGAGTCACTTGGTTTGTGGAGGTCTAGTCATACATTGTATTCACCATGTAAACCTTTCCGTTGTACCAGGAGTGGCATGATAACGCCGACGCACGGTCTGGACTCTGCGGCCCTGACCCCGTCCCACCAGCTGTCTGCCACACCCCAGTCCCACCAGTACCTGCGCACCCCCGACCACCACCACCGCCCCCCCACACCCCGCGACAGGACACCCGGCCCCGACGACGACGGACGCGTATCTCAGGTAAGTAGTACCGTAAATTCCTACGTACTACCTGCGGGATGTAAGTGAACTGGACTCAGCTTTCTTTTGATACCTACTGTAAAAGCTCGCTTGGAAGCCGCGGCTAATATGCAATTCATATTGGGGATCCGGCTTAAAGGATTGACCCAGAGTCGAGACACGAGTTTGGCTTATACGCGAGGTTTTACGGTATATAGGGTGCAGGTTATACAAAGGTTTTTATCTCTATCGAACAGTAGTAAAATAGATTCTCTGGACTTGGAGCTACCGGGTTATACACGAGATGAAAACGTGGCCTGTAAGCCGACTACTACCTATGTGCCTCTACATGGTTAATAATCGACACGTGGGCCATTCCACAGTATTTCAACAAGTGGTCCCCGCATGACCCCCTCAGATCCTAATAGTTTTCCACCTACATGAAGATGTATGTAGTTCATGACCACATGCAAAATTGTAGCTTCCAACTCCCGTAACTTTCCGAGATTTTGGCCGCTGAACATGAGGGGGTTTGGCCCTCAGTTTGCCAAATCCCAATTTTGTGTCATCTTCAAAGTGCAATATTTTCAGGATGCAATGAGCTAGAGGTCTGGTATTGCTTCAGTTGTCTCACACATTCATACACTCTCGGGAAATGCCAATATTGGGAGGTTTTGATAAAGGCTTATACTTGAACAATGAGCATAAAAGGTGTTCAATTTTCCTGTTTGAACTGAAATTTGAAAAGGTTTGAAAATTCATAGCATCAAAACCGTTACTTTAAATGCCCTAGAAATTCAGATTCCAAATGTCAATGAAGGTCTCAACATGAAAATCAAAGATGCAGTGTCTGCCATGATATGCAAATCCAATATGGCCGCCTCAAAAATGGCAAAAATTGATTTTTGCCACTTTTCAATGTCCAATTCTGGTAGGAGGGATAAATAGTACCAGCTAATGCTCTTCACCAATCAAAAGGCCATTATGTGCCTTAAGTCTGATAGCAATATGGTATTGGTCCTATGTCTCCTTCTGGTGGAAATCGGGGGACGGAAAATGGTAAATATGGTATTTTCCACTGATTTGTAGTTTTCATAATTCTCTTAGCAATAGTTAGATATACAAAATCAAAGCATAGTTTAAATCAGGTGAAAGTAACTGATGCCCCTAAATCATGGTACCAAACTTGTTCCCGTGCTTTGGTTCTTTCCATTGAAATATAACATGTAAATATTAGTAAAAAAAACAGAATAAGCAAAAAAAAACAAGAATCTCTTCTATTCTTTGTTTTAACTTTATTTTGTGTAAAGTAGGAGGACAACAACATGTTATATATAGCAGAAAGGTATATGAATTAATTTAAATCTATGCATACATACGCTATTCTAAACCCCAGTTTGGTACTCAAATCTCTTTGATTTCAATTTGGCCAGGGGCTATGACACACATATATATATATGTCAAATACATTGTATTTAGACTGCATGTATCTGATTTGGCATTATTGAAAGTGAATAAACATGAAAGAGCATAGGAGTTTGGTAACATGTATCTGCTTCTTTAGGTACTTAGTATGGAGATCAAATCCTCAATTCTAATGGGTCATAGTGGACGACAACCTTAAAGTGGCATGGTCCGATTTTCCCCATATTTCAATTCCTACTGAAATGTGTTCCAAATGGAAGTACACTACCATATTTGAAGAATGGGGTGCATTAAAAATGCCCTCTCTGGGAAATTATACCTTGAATAGAATGTCTGATGTTGGTGCAGGTATAGTCTTTACAGTGTATTTTCAATGAGTGCAATCATACGTGCACTCCAAAAGTATTTAATTGAGCTTAAATCTGATAGTTGGTTGAATTCTAAGCTGAATCATATTGAATGAGATTAAATGAAGTAGGTAGTACATTAAGTATGGCCATATGGAACATTTTGGTTTATTTTTAACAGGATTGATTTTTGAGTGCCAATTATCGGACCACGTCACCTTAACCGCGCCCACCCTGATGGAAATCCAAATTTGCTTTACATAGTCTATAGCACATTGTAAGGGCTTACTTGATAGAGAAAGATTGTTCAGGGTGAGATGTACTCAACCTTTTGATTCCTTTTAATACAATAGTTATCTCAGGGAATCCCAAATTATCTTAATGTGATGAATGAGAGATATATTGTAACTGACTTGGCCAAATCTAAATGGACAAATTCATGTGCCAAACCAGGTTCTAAATTATATTTATGGTATATATCATTGTTCTCTACCAAAACAAACATGTTATGGTCTTATAATCTCTTTTTTACTCCAAAGAAGTTTGAGAAATAAGAGTAACACGAGTTTGCTGTTTTTTTTCTGTTATTTCTGTATGTTCCTCAATTTAACAGTGTTTCTTTCAATGGAAAGAACCAAAGCATTTAAATAAGTTTGGTACCATGATTTAGTGGGCATCAGTTACTTTCACCTGATTTAAACTATGCTTTGATTTTGTATATTTAATTATTTTTAAGAGAATTATGAAAAATACAAAATCATTGGAAAATACCATTTTTACCATTTTTCGTCCCCCGATTTTCACCAGGAGGAAACATAGGACCAATACCATATTGCTATCAGACTAAAGGCACATAATGGCCTTTTGATTGGTGAAAAGCAGTAGCTGGTACTATTTATCCCTCCTACCAAAATTGGACATTGAAAAGTGGCAAAAATCAATTTTTGCCCTTTTTGAGGCGGCCATATTAGATTTGCATATCATGGCAGACACTGCATCTTTGATTTTCATGTTGAGACCTTCATTGACATTTGGAATCTAAATTTCTAGGGCATTTAAAGTAACGGTTTTGATGCTATGAATTTTCAAACCTTTTCAAATTTCAGTTCAAACAGGAAAATTGAACACCTTTTATGCTCATTGTTCAAGTATAAGCCTTTATCAATACCTCCCAATATTAGTATTTCCCGAGAGTGTATGAATGTGTGAGACAACTGAAGCAATACCAGACCTCTAGCTCATTGCATCCTGAAAATATTGCATTTTGAAGATGACACAAAATTGGGATTTGGCAAACTGAGGGCCAAACCCCCTCATGTTCAGCGGCCAAAATCTCGGAAAGTTACGGGAGTTGGAAGCTACAATTTTGCATGTGGTCATGAACTACATACATCTTCATGTAGGTGGAAAATTATTAGGGTCTGAGGGGGTCATGCGGGGAAAGTTCCTCAAATCTGTCTATATACGGCGGAATGGCCCACGTGCGACACCGCGACACGGGGTTTAAAAAAAAGACACGTGCGACACGGGGGTTTTAAAAATCGACATGTGAGACACGGGGGTTTTAAAAGACGACGGACACAGACATTTTTATAAAGGCCCAGTATATTCTATACAAATAAAATTCGACACAATAACACGGCCCTTTTGGTTAAAATTCGACACGGCGACACAGCCTAAACTGTGGGTACCCATGTAGAGGCACACCTATGAGGCCCAAAAAGCAACAACTTTCAAAACAAGGGATGAAGTCTTCAAGTTTTTCTGTATTTAAAGATTTAAATCTGCCAAGGCAAAGAAAGACCAACAATTATCTACAGAGAACCTCTCTTCAGGGGCCTCACATGAACATTTAAACCTTTTCTTAGATTGGGCCCATACATCACACCATATCATATTCCAGCATTTAAATGTTGTTCTTTACATAAAATGTTGCTGACTTTTACTCTCCGGGTGACCAGGCGTCATCGTGGGGTAACATGACGCTGCCGATGCCGGACCCAGACGAGGTGGAGGATCAGAACGAGGAGGTTCAGCAGATCACCGCCCAGACACCCACCCCGCAGGAGGTACGGTACCGGAGATACCACTATTCCTACTTTGGCAGGAATTCCTACTTTAACTTTTAGATTGGGATTTCTTTGTCAAATTATGGTGATTTCCTACAGAAAAATAGCCCAAGATTATAAGATTTCCTACTTTTTGGCATCTCTGGCTGCACTTGCTCCACAGCTCACTTCTTTTGATCTGGCCATTGTGGGGACTATCTAATGAAAATGATGTAATGACAAATTTGGATTCCTTTAAAGCAAAAAAAGATTGTTATACCCCTCTTGGAAGACCAAACGATTTTCACTCCATTTTAGCGTATATATATGTGTTACTTTGTCACAGGGTGGTACAATCCGGGTACAGTTGGAGCGTCCAGAGCACGGTAACTACGGGTTCAGCCTGGTACAAGGAGAGCGCGGTACTACTACCGCCCTCTACATCCGCTCTGTCACCCCCGGCACCACCGCCTCTGAGCGACTACAGGTCGGCGACAAGTTACTCCAGGTACGTGAAGATTGGGTTTTATTTTCAATTTCGTTATGGTTAGTACATCAATGTTAAATTGTTGTTAAAAAAATTTGTAATGAACAAAGTGCTCTCGGTGTAGCTGCTGATAAAATAATGGGGAATGGTAAAATTAATTTATGTATGACATGCTTGAGTAAATATTTCACTGACAGAGACCACTAAAGAAGATATTAAAAGTTTATGTACATTTACTTCTTTACCTTTGACCTAAAGAAAACGGTATTGTAAATTCTCGCGTTTAGTACTGTGATATACTTAGTCATCTCTAAGCTGCATCCAACTTTTGACTGATCATTTAAGCCGTACTGCCGATCTGACTCGCATAGTAGCCGCAGCTTCTATGCGGGAATTTACTGTAGTTGAATGCAGTTGTTTCATACTTGATACTCTTGTTCTCCCCCAGGTGAACGCGCAGTCCGTGATCGGCATGCCGCACAACAAGGCCGTGGCACTCATCAGGAAATCAGACGGTATCCTCAACATCGCCGTCTCACGGTAAGCCGGAAATAGGCTTCTTTTCTTTCATTTTTTTTTTCTTGTCCAATACCTTAATTGCATCTAGACAACACCCAGAAGGGAGAGCTCCCCTCGGATCCACACATTTTTTTTGCATGAGATAACCACTACCGTACTGTAACGTTATTTCCTATTGTACCACAACCATAATTCCTAAAAGAAAGTGTTTGGGGCTTTTTTTTTCAATGTCGGAAAACACTTCTACATCTGAAATATAAGCACATACCTTACCTCACTCCATGTTTCCCCAACGTGTACTTATAATGTACTACATACTGCATGTTGCAGGGCTGGGTCGCGGTCTGCGTCTCGTGCCTCCCAGTTGTCGGCCCTGTCGCCCCAGCCGGGTGGTCGTGAGTCATTGTCCCATGCCTCCTACACTCCAACATGTATTAATACACCCTACATGTACTAATATATCCTACACCTATACATATACCTTACATTACTCTCATATCGCAGGGCTGGGTCGCGGTCTGCGTCACGTGCCTCCCAGTTGTCGGCCCTGTCGCCCCAGCCAGGGGGTCGCGAGTCCTGGTCACGAGCTTCGTATACAGACACGGAGACACCCGGGGGCCGGGCCAGCTCCCGCGCCTTTAGTGACGGACGCGACACTACATGCAGCAGCAGAACCACCCCTATAGGTGAGCACTCATGGATACCTGATATATGCAGGAAAATACAGTAAATGCCCGCCTAAAACCTGAATGGCTTTTAGCATCTTTTTAAACTAATTTCTGCCAAAAGTATGCATAATATGTTTTTTTTGCTACGATTATTTGGTTTGCTGGCTAGAGGGGTCAAAATGGGGTGTTCATTGTAATGGTAATTTTTAAGGTGTGGGAGGTGGAGAATATAGAGGGGCTGGGGCGAAAAATAGTTTGTTTTTTTTTTGTTGTTTTTTGTAACAACTTGGTTTTATTTGGCCATTTTTTCAATATTAACAGTTACACAAGTCCTACATTTTTGTTTCATAACACTGTATAACCTTACAACAAGAATAAAATGTTACGTCAGACATATACATGTAGTTTCTATTTTGTACTTTAAATAGCGCTTTCAATATGAATGTATATTATTACAGTTTTACTGAGCCATCAAACCAGGAGCGGACGTAATGGTGAAAAGTATAAGGGAGAAAAAATGGCCATGCGCCGACATGAAATTCATATTCTTCTACCATTCCTGCCTCCCTTGTGATAATAATTACTTCTGCTCCCTTAGCCCTGTATACCACGCTAGGGTATTTTTGTGCTACAGGATGTACCTTAACCCTTTATATGCCTCCCTTTGTAGGAGAGTTGGAGCGGCACTCAGAGGAGGAGGAGAGTGAGGAGGAGACATTTAACTCGCTAGATGAGGATGGGAACCGCTACACGCCGACACGCACCCGGGGCTCGGGGGCCGACTCGGACACGGACGACGACTGGAACCCGCAGGACACACCCGCACGGGAGAAACTAGCCGCACCCCCGGCCAAACCCCCACGTGAGTAGAAACTAGCCGCACCCCCGGCCAAACCCCCACGGGAGTAGTGTAATACATTATACGGGACTAGCATATCCTGGTATCTCAGGTAGTCGGGGGCTAAACCCCTATCTCCTTATCAGGCTTATCCGCTCCCCTCACACCAAGAAGAAAGGGAATGTACTTTATCTAGGGTATGAACAGGGGTGCTGATAAGAAATTCAATCCATAATGCACAGCTCTTGTCTCAGGGGCTAACCACAATGCATTGTTTTTTAGGCTTTTAAATGTATTATTGACTCAGGGTTACCACCCAGAGTCTTATGCGACGCCTCATGAGGGGTCGCATCAAGATAGTGAGAATTCATTTTTCTCCTGCCATTTTTCACATCAATCCATCAATCTAGAAAAATGAAACTTGGACAAATGGATACATATGACACTCAGGATGATGTGACTTCAGTCATATATTTCAATTTTCACTTTAAATCACTTGAAAAATCGACAAACCCCAAACCCATCCAAAAAAAATAAAAATCATGTCTGGCTGAAATAAACTGTTAAGTACTAAAACGACTTTATTTACAACTCTAGTGCAAAGTGAATGGGAACTATCTTGCATTATAGGGTGAGACGCTTTTTGTAAGACCTTTTTCTCTCTCCCAGCTCACACTTTCTTGAATTATCTTGAAATATATTAATACGTGAACACAATGGTTCATTGTTTGCTCTGAAAGATAGAAATGATGTGAGCTGAATTTCTAGTATTTCTTACTTGAAATACCATCTAACTTCAAGATATATTGCCAAACCGGGCAAAATCTGGGCATGTCCTGGGCAAATACATTTCAAGCACTGCAAGATAACCCCAATGTCACAACCAAAGAGTAGCGCTACTGGTACTTCTCGTACTCCGCGAGATCTCAACGTGTACAGAGTGAAATTGTACCACCCATATGTTCGCCGTTTATTGGCCGATCGACTCACTTTTTTGATAGAGACAGAAGGCGGTACATGCCCGCAGCCTGCAACTGTCACCCACACCCACCTGCACACCCACTACCACCTGCTCTCCCACACCCACCTGCTCACCCACACCCACCTGCTGGCCTGAAATGGAATACCATACATGTATGACACATGACATTAGGGTACTTTTTAACAAGGAATTCATTTCTGATGCCAGAATTGACCAATGAATGATTATAAGGGAGTACTATATCTAAGTACATGATAAGCTACAGATCCAGCTTACCCTGAGTCATCTGTGAGGTCACTCACACGTTCAATCTTGCCCTGATATGGGGCTGCTACACTCTCAATGGGTCTGCATGATTTGCCAACGCAGTATTGGCCGAAGTACAGATCCAGTGAGTTGTTTTCAAAAATAAATATAATCTCAGGCGGGGGTTTGGTCTCCAGACTGGAACCTACTGTAAAACCTAGCGTATAAGCCTCACTCGTGTACAAGCCGCACCCCGACTTTAGGGCGATTCTATAAGCTGCACCGGCGATGTGACTGTTGACTTTTAGACTGTAATAGCAAAATCTCGTATAAGCCACACCCTGACTATGGGCCGATCCTATAAGCCGCACTGGCGATCTAACTAACATACTAGCTGCGGCTTATACGTGAGGTTTTAGGGTATATCCCATGAAAATTATCTAGAATTTATCATTGAAAATCTAATATTTTTCCTCACATTTCAGTAAGGTTGTCTGTAATAAATCGATGTATGAACATGAAGCCTTGACACGTTATGCTGTCCTTAAAAAGTTAATTACTGGGCATCGATTCTCTCTCTTTGTAGCTCTATAGTGATCGATGCCCAGTTTTATACTTCAGACCAGTGGCTCATTTTGGCAGTTTTTTGCCTCACAGATTGCTTCTAGGGCAAAATCCTGACTAGGTGCCAATATATTCTCTATGCCAATATGTAATATGAGGGTAGAAAACGCTGGAACCTCAGTTAGAAAAAATCCTACTGAACAGTTTTTGAGAAAATTAGGGTTTTGTTGCATATTTTTGGTGTTTTTAGTACATTTCCTACATAAACCGTGAACGCCAGCATTTTTCACTTTTCAGGTATTTAGAGTTAGAATTTGACATCTTTATTCGCAGTAGGATTCCTGAATATCGAGCTATTCTACACAGGGTGTTATTTTGAAAAAATATAAAACATTTGATAGTGTATTTGCTCTCCGAAATAGAGGGAGTTTGGTCATAGATTAATTGATTGTTGACAATCCAGTCAAGGGCTATTAGGTTCAGTTCAGTGCAAGTTGCAAAACAAATGACTTGCACTTTTTCACTTGACCTTATGTCCACTATGTAGGTCTTCACTATGCCCATGATGGGTCCATCCAGAGTCCATAAATGGGATCAGACATGGATGCAGATTCCGCAGCTTTTGGCAAGAAAAAAGATTGAAAGTGAAATTTGCCTTAAACACCCTATTTGGCGCGGGAAAATGTCGAAATCGCCTAAAAGTGAAATTTGCCTAAAAACACCCTATTTGGCGAGCAGAAAGTTTGAAATCGCAAAAAAAACGAAATTTCCCATAAAACACCCTATTTGGCGCGAAAAAAGTTTGAAATCGCAAAAAAGTGAAATTTCCCTAAAACCACCCTATTTGTTCTATAAAGTTCTATAATACAAAAATTTCCATAAGAGACGCCAATTTGGATGCAACATGTGAGTACAGCACAGTTGCAGCATGAATGCAGCGTGGCTGCAGCATGAATGCACACACTCATGGACACACTCATGTACACCCACACAGACATACACATAGGCATGAACATGGCCTTCTCCTTCATATAGCCACCCATGGATTTCTACTTTGATGAGACTGAATATAGCTTTCTGTTAGAAAGACTCTGTTACATGGATGTCAATGTCCAGTTTTAGATATATACCCATATAGTGAATTGGAGTGCTATAATGTTGGACTGCTGTATATTATAAACATTATTTCCTCTGTCTTTAGGTAAGGGTGTGTCACGGTTACCAGCCGAGCTGACAGACGAGTGGCTGGACAGTCTGGCCATTGTGAAGGTCAAGCCGGACGCGGTCCACTACACGGGGCGTCAACTCCTAGCCACCACGCGGCTCTACGCAGGGAAGCTGGAACGGGACGACCCAGTAGAGGAATATAAGGTAGGGATAAACTCTGTGTATTTTACCATTTAATTCGTTAAGGATGACATGTTGCTAAAAGGTGACATTTGTTGTCATAATGCACTGATGCAGCCATGGCAACTAACTCCCTGGTGCTGCATTGGTGCATCATGACCCTATAGAGTTGGCATGATACTTGAATGCAGCTCTGGCGAGTTACTTGTCAGGACTGCATTAATGCATCATGACGACCAAGGGCATGATACAATAATGCATTATGCCGTCCTAAAAGAGTTAAGGGCTGCATAGTGCTTTAATGTGTTCTTTGTCGTCATGATGCATGAATGCAGCCATGGGGAGTAACTCGCCAGGGCTGTACATGTATCATGACGACAGGATTTTGATATAGACCTACTCCCAACAGGTCCGCATGATGCCATGAAGCACCAATTTAGTGCTGACGACTTGCCAGTGCATTGCTGTATTATTAAGACAAATTTATGTCCTTCGAGTTATGAGTTAAACCATAATTGTCCGATTGATAAAAAATGGTGCCTAGATACAGTTCACGTGATACCCATTTAGACCGGATGTCCTATCTGGCAAGATTGAAAAGAAACATATCAAAATTCACAATCAAAACAATTTGAAAAGAAGCATTGAAAATTAAGATAATTTGAAAAGTTTGATCATTTAAATAAATATATTGAAAAGTATTATTGTTTGTGTCTGTAGACGCTGCGTCATGCCAAGCTGACAGACAACTGTAACGATGCCCGGCGGCAGGAGAACAAGACAAAGAACCGTTACAGGAACGTCCTGCCTTGTGAGTACACGTTTAACGCCAGATACCCCCCCCCCCCCCCCCACCCCCCAAAAAAAAGACTAGAATTTAGGGCACCTGATTTTTCAAGAAGTGTTAATTTTGTGAATCTAAACAGATTTAACTTTTCACTTTTTTAAAAAAGAATAGTGCTCACGCATTGTATTTTAACTAAGTTGAAAAAGATGATTTTTAAAAACGTAGGCCCACATAATGCAAACCCTTCTTGCGCTCAAGTCTCAGTCAAAAACCTTCATCATTATCATACATGTCACTTCTCTATACAAGGGTCAACAATTTGTGCTCTACAATAACCTCTATACTTGTGTCTGTAGATAACTCTGCCCATATACTATAGTAACCTTTAAACCCCCCACCCTCTCTGTTTGCTGTACTATAACCTCTATACATGTCACTTCCCTCTCTAGATGACTCTACCCGGGTGTACCTGAGTGGCCTGGACGACTACATCAATGTTTACTGTACTATAACCTCTTTACATGTCACTTCCCTCTCTAGATGACTCTACCCGGGTGTACCTGAGTGGACTAGACGACTACATCAATGTGTACTATAACCTCTTTACTTGTCACTTCTCTCTCTAGATGACTCTACCCGGGTGTACCTAAGTGGCCTGGATGACTACATCAATGTTTACTGTACTATAACCTCTTTACTTGTCACTTCTCTCTCTAGATGACTCTACCCGGGTGTACCTGAGTGGACTAGACGACTACATCAATGTGTACTATAACCTCTTTACTTGTCACTTCTCTCTCTAGATGACTCTACCCGGGTGTACCTAAGTGGCCTGGATGACTACATCAATGTTTACTGTACTATAACCTCTTTACTTGTCACTTCTCTCTCTAGATGACTCTACCCGGGTGTACCTGAGTGGCCTGGATGACTACATCAATGTTTGCTGTACTATAACCTCTATACATGTCACTTCCCTCTCTAGATGACTCTACCCGGGTGTACCTGAGTGGCCTAGACGACTACATCAACGCGTCCCATGTGCGTTACCAGGTGGGACGCGACTCGTTACGCTACATCGCGTGTCAGGGACCGCTCCCGGCCACCACCGACGACTTCTGGAGGATGGTCTGGGAGCAGAAGGTGGACACCATCGCCATGGTAACACTGGACGTGGAGGGCGGGAAGGTCAAGTGTCACCGCTACTGGCCGCAGTCCATGGCCACCCCCTTCACCGTGTCAGACAGGTGGGTCATTGTTTAGCCACTCCTACATTTTCAGAAATTCTTACTTTTTTGCTGGAATTTCTGTCTCAAATTATGTTACATTCCAACAAAATGTCACCAAAACTGTAATATTTCCTACCTTTTGTCAACGTCTGAGTGGCATCTCTGCCTACTGTACTCAGCTATTGTAATAAACTGTAGTGACATTAACGAGGGTCTTTATCCAACCTACCAGGTAATGTATTTATTGGGTTTAACCCTTCAAGGATTGCACGATATCTCAAGGTTCATGTTTATCTAGCAGCATCATTAATGCATCATGATGCGTACAATGTCATTAAATTGAAAGGGTTAAAAGATAATGCAGGTGTATCGTAATTTCCACAGTGTACTGCGTATAACCCGCCCCCAATTCCTGTAACTCGCATCTAGGTTGTGCTTATCAGGACTTTCTATAGTAATAAATACCCTTTTATAATCCGCACCCTATACATTATAGGCATGTTTGATATAAGATTACTGTAAACGTAGATATTTTTGCAAATTGCAATTGCGCACATATTTAAATTTGTGAATTTTGCAATATGGTTGTTGTATATATATATAACCCGGTACAGGATACATATTTGCTGTACATATGTGCAATGAGAAAATATCTACAGTAAAGGTTAGGCCACTTAAAATTAATTATCAGCTCTACAGACACCGCCCGCACAATTTTAAAGGGGCCGCATTATTGCTTTTTATTGCAATTTTCCTCAAAATAAATGAAAAAAATTCCGCATCCAGTGAGACAATTCCCACTCAAAATGAAGAATTTCATATCTCAGCTATTATTTGGTGTAGAAACTTAATTAAAGTAGCATATTAATCTTCATTTCTTTGTCTATGACTTGGGCTTATCAATTACATGGTCAATAATTGGATTTTTTTTATTGAAATGTATAGAAATAGTACATTACAAACAACATTTAGTAAATAAAAATAATAAAGAACCTCCCTCGTCAACCAAAAACAAAATAAAAATAAAAGTAAAAAGCCTCCCGCCCTCACCACTTTTTTCAAGAAAGTATCCGTAAAGCTGATCATTTTTTTTAAGTGGCCTTAGTCTGATTTAATCTGCGGGAATTTACAGTTGTGTTTGTGTCTCTGGTGGCAGGTACGAGGTGCGTCTGCTGCAGTCCCAGAACCTGGAGAACTTTGACGTGCACTACATCCGTATGGAGGACATGGACGCCGGCGAGACGCTCCGTATCACGCACGTCAACTTCACCACCTGGCCCGACCACGGGACCCCCGACTCCAGCCTGCCGCTACTGCAGGTATGTCACTTAGTAACCCCCCCCTTAGTAACCACCCCTAGTAACCAGCCCCCTTAGTAACCCCCCCCCCTCATCCTTAGTCACCACCCCACTTCCTTAGTAACCACCCGCTGCTACAGGTATGTCACTTAGTAACCACCCCCACCCCCCCCCCCCCAACCCCGACCACGACACTCCCGACTGCAGCCCCCCTCTCCTACAGGTAGGGTTTATAAAAATATCCCTTGGCTAATATAACTTCTATTTCTTTTATAAAATGATGCGAGTAACTTGCCAGGGCTGCATACAAGCATCGTGCCGACCCTCGTGAAGGTCGGCATGACGCATGAATGCAGCACTTACGGGTCATTCACATGGGCTATGGTGGTGCATCATGACAACAAATGAATGTCAAGATTTAATAATACACATATACAATAACCCTTCCCACTCTATGTTACAGTACATTCGCTTCCTGCGGCTGGTGCATGATGGGGGCCCCCTGGTGGTGCACTGTAGTGCGGGTATCGGCCGCACGGGGGCGCTCATCACCATGGACGTGGTGCTCGCCATGATGGAGCAGGACCTCAAGTTTGACATCCACAAGGTGGTCACCGAGCTGAGGCGGCAGCGGCAGGGCATGATACAGACCAAGGTGAGTGCCCACCTCTACTTTAAGAAAATATTGCACTTAATTTAATTCAATTCAATTCAATTGAAAAAAAAACTAAATAATTTTAGTGTATGGATTCGCGCTTCGTATAATCATGGATTTTTTTTCATTTGAAAAAAGTTCTCTCCTTGGAATTTTGTTGGCCTGAAAAATTTACATGAATTTTTTTAACTTTATTCTGTGTTTGTCAGCGCGGATCAACCTATAATATTTGTTGCCGTGGTTTTACTGCGAAGTCTTGTCAGAGAGCAGGAGATAAAAATGTTGCCTGTTCCAGTTTCTCATCTACAAAAACAATGTATTTAAAAAAAATCTGTAAAGTGAAATGTATAGACCAACTTTCTTTTGGTGTGGCCTTGTACAAGAAATTCAGCCTATGTTATAATGATATAACAATATTACCACATTTCCTCTGACCATGTCTCTGGTCTACTTCCAGGACCAGTACGTGTTCTGCTACAAGGCGGCCCTGGAGGCCTTAGAGAGCCTCACCCTGTCACAGGAACTGCAGCAGGAGAGTTGACATGCCACCCACTAGGGGGAGCCAGCAGCGGGAGAGTTGACATGCCACCCACTAGGGGGAGCCAGCAGCGGGAGAGTTGACATGCCACCCACTAGGGGGAGCCAGCAGCGGGAGAGTTGACATGCCACCCACTAGGGGGAGCCAGCAGCGGGAGAGTTGACATGCCACCCACTAGGGGGAGCCAGCGGCGGGAGAGTTGACATGCCACCCACTAGGGGGAGCCAGCGGCGGGAGAGTTGACATGCCACCCACTAGGGGGAGCCAGCGGCGGGAGAGTTGACATGCCACCCACTAGGGGGAGCCAGCAGCGGGAGAGTTGACATGCCACCCACTAGGGGGAGCCAGCAGCGGGAGAGTTGACATGCCACCCACTACCTATGAGGTCGAGACACTCCCGAAGGGTCAGCATGATGCACCAATACGGACAGCGTGATACCCCACAGTCGTCATGATGCACCAATGCAGTGCCCGCGAGTAACTCACCGGCACTGCATTGGTGCATCATGACACCCCTTTAGGAGTGTATCAAACTCAATGTGTTGACATGATGCATGGATGAAGCAGTGGTGAGTTCCTTGCCAAGGCTGCATTCATGCATCATAATAGCAAAGGGGCATGAAAGCACTATGCTGCCCTTAAAGGGTTATATGTGAGAGTACAAGAGCGGCATACCAAATCTCTCGCGCTAACACGGACGGTTCCACGACATCTTGTTCCCACAATGCAACTCATACAGCAGACACCACAGCTCATTAGCATAAATCATTGTAAGATAGTCTCATTAATATTCATGTATATATATCAGCTTTTGTATATTGTTATCATGACAAAACCTACTTTTGGGTTTTGTTGTAATTTATATGGAAATTGCTATGAATGTATCAGTCCGTTGTGGGCTCTATTTTGGAGGTATTTTATCACGAGCATCTTCTAGTATACTGAGCACTTGAGTATGTCATCACTGGATTTTTTCTTCTCTCTATTTAAGATATAAATATCAACATAATGAGCATTGTTTCCACAATAAGTAATGATATTTCAGAAAACGTCCAGGTTTTAAGTCGGTTTTCTGGCATTGTACATATCAAACCCTCATAATGAGAAATGATCTCTTTTGTCGAAATGATTCCTAAATTACCATTCCATTGATGCCTTATCACATAATGAAAATCTCAAAGCCGTCCAAGAGCGTAGACCGGGTAGAGCATTATCAATAAAGTCAATGAGTTACCGTCCTCTATTCCACATTACATGTATACCATTTGGAGATTGGTGACAATTAATTGTCTTCATGCTACGAAAAGGCACAGATACTGGCAGTTTTCATCAACTGTTATCTCAAATTAAGAGATTAAAATTAATTTGACAAAGAGAAGGAAATGATTTACAATTGAATGTTGAGATTATAATGTAATAAAAATTGGCAGATTTTTCTGGTCAAGTCAGAGTAAAGTAATACTTATTGGAAGTCCCAATGGGCTTAGGTTGTGCCAAATGATCCTGTTATTTATACTTGATAATGCTTGACAAATCACATGCTGACGTGTGAAGGTGGTTGATATTATTATATTCCTCTATGGTGGATTTTAAGATGATTTTGACAATTATATATTTCATATTTATTTCATCACATATTTTGTGCACAGTGGGTGAAAACAGTGGAAAAACTTCTGTCTGCATCAATTTTTGCACTCCTTGGCTCTAAATGACGAGGAAAATGATTGTTTCACAGAGTACCCGCTGAACGGTTCTCGCATTTCATCTTGAGTTATTCCAAGTATGTCGCTAAACTGTTTTCGCAACACTGAGTTGTTCCAAGTATGTCTAGTGGATGTTTTTAGTCCCTGATTTGATTTTATGCGGTAATAATGGAGTAATAAAGTATGTAATCTGAGGTTGTGTGATATACAAAAATAACAAGCTCTTGCAAACAGTGTTACAATACAATGTTACTACAACCAGAATGTGCCCTACTTCCTGTCTTTAACTGTCACGCCACCTAGTGTCAGTATTGGGCACTAATCATGTGGAAACAGTGTATAGCTGTGTATGTGTTATACTCGCTGAGGTAGCTATGTATATTAATGTCGTTGTTTGTGCTTCACAGTAAGGTGCGGGCGGCTTATACAAGCCGGCCAAAAATCAAAACAAAGGGTGAAATATGTCAGGAAAAGGAAAATCCCACAAAAATATTTTCCTTGTTTCGCTTGAATTCTATTTACTACATATATGACAATGTATATGCAGTTTTATTCTCAGAGAGGGGACGGAGAGTATATGTAGACATTTTCTATTACCAGGTGATTATTTGTTGATTATGGGGATTTTGTTCCTCTAAACATAAGTAGAAATGTAGTACCGAAGTCTGTGCTATACCTTTAACCATAGCGCTTTAATGAATTATGCTCTTTTCCGCCCTGATATATGAATGAAGCCCTAGGGGATAGATTTTCCAGGTTTGCATTCAGTCTCATGCATCATGACGACAAGGGTCATGGCACATTAAAGCACTATTTGGCCCTTAAAGGGTTAAGAACCAACCTCTTGCCCTGTCCAGACAAGCATAAAAGAATCGGTTCATTACAGTTTATATCGATTAGATTTATACCAGCAGAGTAGATCTGAACAACACATATAAACTATACTAAGTAAATTGCTATATCTGTGGTTTCTGGAGATTTGATACAGAAAATATACCTATGTATCCATTGAGTTTTCAGTTTTGATGCGGTTCATTGAAGCTAGTAATCTTTCTTATTTTGAGTATGGGAATCAATTTTATACCTTCTTGACTAATTCAAAAATTGTCAAAATAAAAGTCTCAAATAATACACACTTTGTTCGTCTACTTTGTTCAAACATAGCAAAGCTATCACAATGTGTCCAGTGTAAAGTTACACACATCTCGCGTATAACCGGCGTCCAGACTTTGGTTGTGCGCGAGAACCTTATTTCCACCGTTTCCTTGGTCCAAGGTTTATACAGATCCACCCAGAACATACAGTTGTAGGTGCTGAAGGTGAAATTTGCCGCTCTGGTCGACAAAAAGTAGGAAATTTTGATTTATATTCTGGAGGTAATTTACATAATTCAATAAAGAAAAGTAGGAATTCCTGTAAAAGTGGCATATCTCTTTGAGGCCACACCAAAAAAAAATTGGTCCACGGATTTTCACTTTGAAAAAATAGTGCGAGCAAGTGGAATTTTTTTTTCACAAATTTATTTTGGGGCTGCAGATTGTAACACAGAATCAAGTGGAGCGGGGGCAATATTTTTTTTTTTTGAGGGAATAAAAGGCCTATCTCACGAGGCGGGAGATAACCCTCAGTGGGTGCGGAGCTGTTTAAATGCCTCTTTGTATTCATTTTATGTCATTATTCAGTTTATGCCATTATTGACCAGGTTTGTCAAAATTCCATTTAATCAACTGCCCAAAAAGAGGACGAATTCTGTTCAGGTCTCCTAGATTACATAAACCATAGAAAGCTACCCAAAAATAACAGCGTCGCTAGAAATATCCTACTTACCCATGACCAATATTTTATACATGACAATATCTTGTATAGATACACAGGGAAGTTGGACACTGAACACACTTTAGAACCACAATTGGTGATAATACCTCTTGGGGGCCTTCCATAAAGTATGTACGCATTTTTTTCCAGAAAATAGACCCCCCCACCCCCTATGTTGCATTATGTACGCATCAGGGTGACCCCCCCCCCCCCAAAGTACATACTCATTTGAGAAACTGACCCCCCCCTCCCTTTTTTAACTGAAGATCTCTATAGTGTACCCCTCGCTTGCAGGTGGTTTTTATTACACACAACAACCCCCCCCCAGTCAAGGGGTTTAACTATTTTATCCCCCCTAGGGATCAAAAATTACCAAACGCAGGCTCTTTGAAGCATACCATAAAACTTGAGTTGTTTACAAGCCTAACTCGCATATAAGCCGCACGCCGAGTTAAAGCCGACCCTATAAGCCGCACTGGTGATCTGAAAATGCCGATTTTAATAATGTACCATTGTGGCAAAAACTCCCATATAAGCCACAACCCGACCCTGGGCTGTTCCTATATTAAAGCCGCACTGCTGAACTGATTTGCATACAAGCTGCGTCTTATATGCGAGGTTTTTACAGTAGTAACACGCATATGAAATTATTTTCACTGCCCCCCTTCAAGAGGGGTTGAAATTCATTTCACCCCTGCTCAAGAGGTTGACATACTTTTTGTTGTTAAGAAATGATCACTCCCTAAATGACTCATATAGGACAACCACATATGTTTGATAGCTCTATAATGTAATTATCACACCCTTCCATACATGTAAACCCCCTCCAGGTGTTTTGACAAAAAGAACTAACAGTTTTTTATAATCATACATCTAATGCAACTGCAGTAGCTATATAATGTTTTGGCCATGAAGAATGTTAAGCAACTATAAGTGAAATATGGCATCACAGAACAGTTTTTGCTTACCTCTGCAGAGAAAAATTCAAGTCAGTTTTATCACCACAAAAATAAAGTTTGGATTGTCCTAAATTTCTCTCAAAAAAAAGATTGAAAATGCGTACATAAAGAGTATGCTAAAATGGCTCTGGATCCCCCCCCACCCCTGTTTTCATGTATGCTTTTGTATGCATTTGCCCTGACCCCCCCCACCCCCCCTGGGTGCGTACATACTTTATGGAAGGCCCCTTGCTTGGACTTCTAAAATGTTACCCGACAGCCCATTAGGAGCTCATGTGGGTATCACTAAATTAACTAGTGTAATAAAACCATGTATGTATTGGCCAACTATGAATGCAGACATTTATAACCATGTAAATACTTGTTACAAATGTTTAGCTTCAAAGTATGTGAAAAATCCTTTGACGTTGCCCATGACATTGCATGAACGGTCACCAGGACCCTTTGCACATGTAGAAATTGAGACCATAGGACCAATACATACACCTAAAAGAGGCTTTAAATATATACAAGTAGTAGTGGACGTTTACAGCAGATTTGTAGTGGCATGGCCATCAAAGAAAATCACAGCAGAACAAACAACCCGTGAGTTCTTTGATAAGTTCATCTGTAGATACGGCCTACCTGCCCGTGTATACATTGATAACGGTCCGGTGTTCAAAGGCATGTTCGCCCATGTGTGTAAACGTTTTGGCATAGAAAATAGATATTCAAGTCCTTATCAAAGTAGAACCAACGGTTTAGTTGAATGTGCCAACCAATCAGTTGTACAGTCACTGGGGACGTTCACAGAATTGGTCTGAATTTGTGCTAGCCATTGCGTTTGGTTTAAATATGAGTGCTTCTTATAGTTTGGGATACAGTCCCTATATGCTTATCTATGGCAGACACGCACATTTACCATCGGCTACAACGTTGTCTGAAGTTAGTGACACTTCAATACCAGTGCAAGAGCATTTATTAAAGTTAATTAAGATTCAGGACGATATTTCAAACTCCACGATTTCAACGTCATGGATTTTGTGTATATCAAAAATAAGTTCAGAATCTCTAAAAATACATCTGAAAAACTGCAACCATTATATGCAGGACCTTACATGATTGTTGAACTACCATCACCGACTTCTGCCAGGGTCAGACGACTTGCAGATGGTGTCGCAATCAAACAGAGCGTTAATGTGGAAAGATTAAAGAATATCAACTTCAAAAAGGTTGATTCCACAATCAGAATGTAGATCTGTGTGTTCCACCTGTGTGTGACATGAAAGGCCATATGGTCCGTGCATGTGTACACAGCAATCCAGTTAGTGTATCAGTCGCCTCTTGCATCCTACAATGCCACTTAATTTGTATGTTTAGTCTTTGTGTGAAGTAGTTAATTGAGGGGGCAAGCTGTGTGAGTAGCGACACATGCACATTGATTGAAACCAGGTGTATAACACATGCTGAGTTAATCCGCCACCTGGGAATCCTTTAATGACTTCCAGCAGGTGCCATAATGCACAGCTTAGGATTAGACTCAGGGACAGCATATATACGCTGTCGAATGAGTGGACAATGCCACTGAATATTTAATGTTGATTGCTGGGACTTTGTCCCAACCATATTGTTTGTATGTTTGTAGTAAGTATTTAAAGTCAGGCTAAGCATGGTGATCGGCACCATGTGGCGCTGTGTATGTATATCAGGCCACGTGCTTCACGTAGCATTGACACAGGTGTGGTAACTTGTCAAAGAATTAGTATGGCGCAAAAAATACACCCTTTTCTTTGTTTATTATTTATTTTCGTGTTCAAAAAAGAATATCACAGATGAGTATTTGCAAATACTTTGCAAATGGGAGACTGGTGTCCACTCTGTTCCCTAGCAGGCTAATGGTGCCTAAGGGATGTTGGGAAAGAGTCTGGGTAGCCATCCAATCGGGAGCGTTTCATGTCGCACTCATCATGGCGGATGCTCATGGCAACACCATCTCCCTGAAAGGAGATGCCACGAAAAAGCCCAGAGGTGTACCCAACGAGTGATGTGGTTGGTATTGTAAACATGTTAGCACGTTTAGAAAAGTGTTTAAATTTTAAGATTTCCACTTCTAGAACTTATGTTAGTACTATTCTAGTCTTTAAGTTTGTCTCATTTCTTTCTTTCTATGCATGCCATCATTCCCATAACATTGCGATTTCTAAGCGAGTTGCCACATACAACGACTGATTCTAACACCCCAACACTTATACTTAATGGTATAACATGTATAACTAGTGAAAACTTAGTCTTGTTAGTTAATGTGCATGATTTTGTTGCACATATTTTTTTATACATAAGAATATTACTATTCAATATGTATGCTTGAATTAGTTGAAATGTCAGTTAGTACGTTTATCATTTATATATATAGGGTAACTAGCTCCAGATAATATAGAATTGGCTATAATTAAAATCAGCATATTCATTATGACAAATCCTGCGGGGTACAATGTATTGCATGTATATAATGTCTAATCTGTGTTGTTCAATCGTTAATTTGACGGGGACTCTAGCCGCCAACTGTAACCACTGCTGGATAGGAACTCTAAAGCGCACAATCAAGCATGTAGTGACGTCGTTCGCCAGCCGCACCAGCGACAAAGCGAGGGCGTCACCGACCATTAAGAAGAAAGGACAAATCAGGATTGCCGTGGGTTTTTGTTATTCAATTGAACTATATCTATCAGTCATTTGTGTGTACTTAGTTAGTTTGTCTGGGCATTTATGTTTGGCGTTCGCAGGAGGTTTAAAAATCTTAGCTGCAGTGTAACCTACGTTGAATGCTTTGAGTTTCAAATTCTCAAAAATTGAAGTATCCCTCTAAACCTTTCTACACTGAATTATCTCACGACATATAACAATATCGGACAAGATTTAACAGTCTAAAGGTGTATATTGTATTTCAATACAGAGAATATTGCATAAACTTTATCTATGCACGCTACAACCGCATCAAACTTTAAAATACCACCGAGTCGTTCGTAACAAACATTCAATTTATAGTCATCTTTTAAGATTCATTACTTGATTCGACAATATTTGAAATATTGTATACTTTTCTGTGCTCGACATGAGTGTTCCCTTAACAGAATTCGAATGTGTTATAGCCTAATTACATCTAAATGTTTTAATTACCGTGTTTGGATCAATAGTTGAAGGTTGTTCATTTGATGATTTATGTTTTCTGGTAGACTATTTAAGTGTGTGTGTGTGTGTATTTAATCAAACAAATTATCATAAGTTATCCTATTTTGAAATTGTATAACTATAATCACGTATAACGATGTAATGTGTTAGATTATGTAAAAGACTAGGTGTGTACAATACAAACTGAATAGGATATTATGACTGCAATCTCGGTGCCATTGCACCATTACATTGATCAAAATTATCATAAACAATAATTCTTTCCCGAGGGGGAGAGTTATGTGATATTATGAAGGCTCAAACCGCTATTAATTGACCAAGAATATCATATACGATTGCTTTGTCCCCACGTACAAGCCAAGAACAAAGCATATGAACACCTGCTACCCACACCCACCACCAGTGGCGCTGCACCACCCTATTGTATATAAGGGGTACGCGCTACTAGCCAGTCAGAGAGAGCTGGGTAGGGTACTAGGTGCATACCATCGCATACCAAATGCACAATAAACCCAAACTACACACCTAACCGCTGATTGTAGTGTTACTTACTTTCGTGCATATCAAATCTCAGATATTAGTCCAATGCTAATTGACGATGGCCCGATATGACATTAGGACATATACAAGAGAGAAATATGCTTTTATCATGATTATAGGTAGTTTCCTTTTTTTGCCACCAGGTTCTGTATGCATAGACCCTGGCTTTTACCTTTAATAAAGTATAAATATGGGGTTGACCCCTAAATTTGGCATGGCGACATGGCCTTTTCTTAAAATCAACATGGGATATGAGCACCTCTTAAAATTTGCGTGGGACATGAGCATTATTATGCAACACAGACATGCGACATGGTCTTTTCTTTAAAATTGGGATGCGACATGGGGGCCCCCACCTCCATCTATATTGTAGCCTCCGCCGTAATTAGGAAGGAGACAGAACTCATTAAGTACAGTTGAACCGGAGATACTTTATTGCCATGGCACGCCTTGGCCACACCAGCTAAGTCTTGTCGGAGATCCTCTCTGCTTCAAGCGTCAAACCATACTGACTGACCCCTCCGTCCCCCTTGCTTTATTTAGCCTGATGATGTTTCTCCGACGCCGGAGGCGTTCCGTCCTGGGCGCCCCCGTTTCGAACATCTCCGCGTCAGAGAGGATCCCGCCGGCTCTGCTGTTATTTAGCGGCGGCGCCAGCCTTCTCCTCCCCCGTCCGGCGTAGTGATTACTAACTTATATACAACCCACGCCGGGGCAGCGGAGGGGGTCTGTTAACCCACAGCTCCGCCTGGCTTTGCCGGTCATTCCTCCGTTATAGGGCCTCCAGCCACTCCTCGCCCACTCCTATGTACACCGTATATTGTTCTCCGGATAGTATCGTACCATCCCCGGCGTGGCATTTGCATGCCGCCGTTACTCCTCTCCTCCCATCGTCCAGACGACCCTCCTCTGCCGTTCGTCTTCCTGTTACGCCTCCCCTGGAGTACTTCGTCCACTCTGCCGACTCCTCCGGCCTCCCCGCCGGTCCCGTTGCCTCCGACCCCCGGTCCGTCAACGCCACTCGGCTATTCTGCAACATCAACAGCACCCATCGTTACCGCTCGTTTAGTAAGGAGAATGTTCTCCCCCTTTTCTTCTGACTGCCGTACGTTTTACCAGGTTCCCCGGTTCGCTGTACTACCGAACCCTCCCGGTCCCTCCGGCGTCTCCCGCTGTTCCTCCCACATCTCCCTCTCGATTTCTGGTTGTCGCTACAGTGTCTCCCGCCATAGATGACTCCCACCGGCCCGAGATCCGCCTCCCCCTCCTTACTCCCGCCCCTCCCCGCACTGCTTTCCCCCGTACCGAGCCACAAGTCCTGCTTACCCTGTGTTTCTTTAGGATGCCTGGTCCGGCTGCTCCATCTGGCGCCCTCTCAGGATGGCGTAGCGCGTCCTGGTGGTCTGTACCACATCGACCTCCCCGCCCCCGCTTACCTCCAGCTCCTCATCTTCCAGGGGCCCTGCCCGAATCGCCGCTGCTAATTCCGCCAATCGTCTCGGACCCCTGTACCCCTCGTCCCAGGGCATGAGCACCGCCGCCGATCTCTCCCTTTCCAGCTGGGTCAGGTCTGAGTCTGTGTTCAGCGCCGGGGTACTCGGCCCCGCCACCTCCTCCTGTCACCCCTCCCCCTCCCTTAGCACAGTCACTGTCTGCCTAACCAGGGCCTCTTGAGGCACTATCACTGTGGCGTCCAGCCCCGCCCCCTCGTCCACCTCCACTCTTAGGAGATACTCCCCCCAGGGAGAGTTAACGACAAGTCTCCCCGACTATTATTGTTTGTGTCCGTGACTTCTTCCCCTCCTCCGTCTCCTCTTTCCCTGCCAGCGACCCCGTGCCCGTACTCAGTGACACACTAGTGTTGACCTGTCCCACCGGTTCCGCCGGTTTGGTTAGGTCCCGGGTAGATGAATCCCCCACAGCGTTGGATCCAGTGGAGGCTACGGAGGTGTTAACTTGGCGGAGGCCACGGAGGCGTTGGACGCGGAGGAGACGATGGATTTGGCGGAGTTATTCAGGGAGGTATTGGCCATGTCCTTTCCCTCTACTGGCGTCTCCTTCTTCGCCGCCTCCTCCTTTTTCCACGCCTCCCTCTTCCGAGCCTCCTCTGCTGCCCATGGGTTAAACTCGTCCGCCGCGCTGTTTTGCTCGAGCCGCTGCCTCTGTTTCTCCAAGTTCTTCCCCTTCCCCTTCCCCTTTGGTTCCTTCGCCGCCTCTTGTTGCTTTAACGCCGCCTTTTCAGCCTCGTAGGCGTCTTTCAACTGTCTTTTCATGGTTACCCTGTTGTCATCCTCCTGGAGGAAGATGAGGACGAGGAAGACGAGGACGAGGAGCCGCTGGAAGTGCTGCCGGAGTCGTCCTCCGAGTCGGATGTCCCACTGTCCTCACTCTCCTCCCCCTTCTCGCTCTCCACCGTCGAGTTGCTGACCTGTACAGCCGGTTCATCTTTCGCCTCATCCACCGCCCCCTCCGTTTCAGCTTTATCTTCCCCGTCCTTCTCCACCTCGTCCGCCCCCTCGTCCAGCTGCCATCCCGGCGTCCTCGGGGTAGCGGGGGTGTTCAGCGGGTCCTCCACGCCGTCCTGCACGTGAGGGGGCGACTTCACTGCTACCCCTCCCCCCAGCTTGTCATAGTCAATAACATAATCTAGCCCCTGATGCTACACCAGCCCCTCCACTTGTCTTTTCAGGAGCTCTTCCTCGAACCCCGGTCCTAGAGCCAGCGGGTCGAACGGCGCCCCGTGTAATGCCGAGTGGCCAGCCGGGCTGTCGTCTCCCCCTTCCCCGCCAGCCTGGTAAGGACGGCAAGTTGTTCGCTCAGCTGCCAGTTCGCCTCCTCCTTGGCTGATTACCCCCCAGGTGCCTGGCCTCAGCCCCCCCGAGCCCCCTGCCCGCGTACCTGTTGCTGGTCCCGGCGGCCGCGGCGCGCTTCCTGTTGGTTTTACAGTCGACTCCTCCGCCGGCTTCGTGACCTCCTCCTGCTTCCCCGCGGGCGGCGCCAGAGTCACCACCTCCTCCTTCTTCCCAGCGGGCGGCGCCGGAGTCACAACCTCCTCCTTCTTCTCCTCCGGCCCCTTTTTCGCCGCTTCCTCCCTTCTTTTCACTGGTTTGCTTTTCTCCTTTTTTTTCTTCAGCCCGCCTTCATCCTTCTTTACTCCCTTCGTCGAGTCTGTGCTCTCTCGTTTATGCTTCTTACGCCCACCCTTCGTCTTCTCCTCCTCCTTGGTGGCTGCCGCCGTTCTTTCCGCCTTCTTTTTCTCCTGTTTTTCCTCCGCCGGCCCTGGTCCCTGACTTATTGTCTGAGAGACCACCATATGGCGGCTTAACCCCGCCTTCTCCGGCTCCTTCTTCTTCTTTCTGGTAGACGGGCTTGCCGTTAAGGCCACCGTTACCAGCTTGCTCTCCTCCCGGGGCACTGCGATTTTCACCTTTTTCTTTTTCTTTTTCTTCGCCGGGCGGTCTCCGTAGACGTCCCTGCCTCCCGTTCATCTTGCAGGCGTGTTGGTTTGCCGTGGCGCCTCCCCCTCCGCCGTTCCCACCCTTCCCGGTGGTCAGCGTGGCGACTGTCTCCGCCGTTCCCACGCCGTCTCCTGTCTCCGCCGGCCGCGCTCCCACGGCCTTTCCCTCCTACTATCTGGGCTGCGCGAGTGGTGATGGGATACTTCTCCTCGTGCTCCCGATGTCCACCCCGCTCTCTTGTACTCTGTTTGCCCGCGGTTCCCTCTGTCCCGCCGTGCCTCCCATTCCCTACTCGTTGAGCGGCCAGTTGGCCTGTCTTCTCAGGGAGTCTCACCTACCCCCCCTCTCTGTTAGCATATCGAACTACTCGGTGGTCCATCACTAGCGTTGTCAGTAGCATCCCCCTCGCGCTGCCCATTATATGGCCGCTCGGGGCCCCGTTTCCCGCCAGTTTCCGACAGGCCACGCCCCTCGCCGACAGTCCATGGTCCGGCAGGTGACGATGGGGGCGCCACCTAGGTGGGAAGACTCTGAACTACCACACAGAGGGAAGAGCCAGGGATGGGCGTCGGCGGAGCCGGAGGCGGGAAGGACTGCCCCTCCTCTGGCTGTGGCGCATCTTCCACATCAGCGGAGTGTCTGGGCGGCGTTCCAGGGTCCGCCGTCGCCGCTCACTGGTTGTCCAGCGCCTCCATGTCTGGCTGCCCCGACATGTCTCCATGGCAACCCCCTGTCGTCTGCTCTTTTCCTTCGTCTCCCGATCTACAATGCCCTTCCCCCGCACTGACGTGCCCATCGCTCCTGCATCATCTCCCATGCCTTCTGGGGCAAGCTGTTCCCTCTGACCGTCTAGGCAGGGCTGGGTCCCGCCTCCGCAGCTTGTTTTTTCGGCCTCCCCTCATCTCCTGCCACAGGTGCCCCTCTGCCCGTGTAGGACAATCGACCCGGGGGCGGTTGCCCTTCCCTCAACACCCTTCTTCTCCTCTCCTGCTCCGCCGTTTCATTTCGGTGGTTATCCAGCCAGGCCCTGCCTACCCCTTCCTCGTAGCTCATCCAACGGTCCCTCCTCTCCTGCCAGGCCGCTCGTTCCGCCCGAAATTCGGGGTCCTCCTCCCTCCGGTTTCTCCTCTCCTGCCTGTCCCACTTCCTCTTCTCCCTCTCTGTCCTTTCCTTGGCCGCCTGGCTGCTCCGCCGGTCCTTCGTCCGCCTTACTGGTTTCTGGCCCGGGTCATCCCCCTCCCCTCCGTTGTCCTCCTCCTCCGCGGAAGAGTCCTCAGATACCGTGGTTCACTGCTGTTCAGTCGAGGGCCCTGGGGATGGTACCCACATCTCGTCGCTCTGGTGCTCCAGCCCACTCATTCTTAGCAGTCGAAGTGCCGTTGTCTCCCGAGGTTCCGTTCTTATACCCCCTTCCTCCTCTGCCGGAACTTTCTTCAGCGAATCGTGATGCACTATTTTTGTGCTTCGGTCTCGTTTGATCTCGTATACCGCCGTCCCTATCCGGGTTTTCATGACCCACGGTCCCGTCCACCAGCTCTGCAACTTAGGTGAGATCCCTTTCTTCTTCAACAGATGGAAGTAATATACCCTGTCCCCCACCTCCAGCGTGGTTTCCCCCGCCCTCACATCGTAGTTCCGGCGTTGTCTCTCCACCGCTCTTCCCAAGGTCTCCCTGGCATACTCGAACGCCTCCGCCATGGTTACCTGTAACTGGGCCAAGTATTGTTCCTCGTCCACTGGCGGAGCTTGCAGGGGGTAAGAGAGTGCCAGCGGTGTGCATGACTCCCGCCCCAACATCATCAGGTTCAGCGATAAGTTAGTGGAGGCATGCGCCGATGACCTATACGCCGCCATCACAATCTTAATGGTGCGATTTGCCCTTTCCACCATCCCATCACTCTGGGGCCGGAAGGCACAGGTCCTGGTCTGCCTCACTTCCAGCAGCTTCATGGAACAGTTCCGACTGGAAATTCCTCCCCTGGTCCGTATGGACCACCTCCGGCGGTCCCAGCCTGCAGACGAACTCCTCCATGAAGACTCGGGCCACCGTGCTGGCCAGTTGGTTAGGCATGGGGTACGCCTCAGTCCATTTCGTAAAGTAGTCGGCCACCACGAGGATATGCCTGTTTCCTCCCTCCGATAGGGGCAGAGGTCCCATTACATCCATCGCCACCCTCTGCATAGGCAACCCGGTAGGCACATGTCCCATCTCCGCCCTGTGCGGCGGTTTTGCAGACTTCTTCCGTATGCAGGGCTCACACCGGGCGCACCACCCCGTCACGTCCCGGCGGAAGGAGGGCCAGTAATACGCCTCCTGCAGCCACCGGATTGTCTTATTCTGTCCCAGATGTCCTGCCAGGGGCGCCCCATGTACCTGGTCTGCGGGCACCGCTAACTGGAAGTAGTTCCTCCCTCCTGGCCCTGTCCACCACCATCCCAACACCTCATTCACCATTGTCAACCTGTCCACCTGCGCTGCTCAGGCCCTTACCTCATATCCTTCCCCGTCCAACTCTCTTGCCGGTGGGGGCTCCCCGTCCGTGTACCATCCCCTTACTCTCCTCAGTACGGGATCCCGTTCCTGCTCCTTCCTCCAGTCAACGGGTGCATCCTCCTCCTCCTCTTCGCCTGAGTCCTCCGGTTCCCCCTCCCCCGGGCTCTCCTCCGGCGCCTCCCCCTCTGCCGTGCAACCTTCTCCTCCGTCGCCTGTTGTGCTTGGGCTCGCGTTACCACCCTGCAGTGTAGAGGCTCCTCCCCCGTCATCCCACATTGGCAGCATGGGTGGCGTGACAGTCCGTCAGCGCTCCCGTGGTTCATCCCAGGTCGATGTTCAATCCTCAAATCATACGTCCCTATCACCTGCAGCCACCGGGCTACCTGTCCCTCCAGCTCCTTGAACTCCATCAACCACCAGAGAGATGCGTGCTCCATCCTCACCTCGACCGGCCAATGTAATGTCTAAACTTCTTCACGGCGAAGACGATTGCCAGTAGTTCCCTCCGAGTCACGCAGTAATTCCTCTCCAGTTTGGTTAACGTTCAGCTCCCTTAAGCCAATACCCTCTCCTGCCCGCCCTGGACGTGAGCTAGCACCGCTCCCAACCCCGTATCGCTGGCATCCGTATCTAGTATGAGCTCCCCCTCCGGGTGGGGGAAGGCCAGTATGGGCGACTGCATCAGGCACTGCTTCAACCTGTCAAACGCTGTCCCGCCCTCCGCCGCCCAGGTGAACGACCGCCCCTGCTCGGCCAACGTGGAGAGCGGTTTTGCTATTGTCTTGCACACGACCGGTTATACTCCGCCAGGCCTAGGAAGCTGCGGACCTCTGTCACTCCCCGGGGTGCCGGCCATGACTGCACCTCCTCTATCTTCTCCGGGTCCGTGTCGATCCCCTCCTCACTCACGGCTTGCCCCAGAAACAGCACCCGCCGCCGTGCCAGCTGGCACTTACTGGGCTTTACCTTCAATCCTGCCCCTATCAACCTACCCAGTAAACAAAAAACGTTATACAGCATTTTATAACGTTATATAACGTTATATAACGTTTCTCTAGGCCTCCTTACTATGGCATAACGTTATATACAGTTTTAGAACGTTATTTTGATGTAAAATAACGTTTTTTTGTTTGCTGGGTATCCAATACCTCCGCCAAGCGGTCCATGTGTTCCTCAAAGGTACGGGAAAAAAACACAATGTCGTCCAGGTACACCAAGCAGGTTCGCCACTGCAGGCCTCTCACCACCACCTCCATGACCCTTTCGAATGTTCCCGGCGCATTGCACAACCCGAACGGCATTCGCTTGAACTGATACAGTCCCATATGCGTGGTGAACGCCGTCTTCTCCTTATCCCCCTCCTTTATGTCCAGCTGCCAGTAACCACTGGCCAGATCCATAGACGAGAACCAGGCTGCCCCCGCCATGGTGTCCAGGCAGTCCTCCACCGTTAGGGGGTATGCATCTTTAACCGTCACCGCATTCAACCTCCTGTAGTCCACACAGAACCTGTTCGTCCCATCCTTCTTTCTTACCAGCACCAGTGGTGATGCCCATGTGCTCTGAGACGGCTCGTACCACCCCGGCCTCCGCCGCCCCGTCCGCCGATCCGCCGCCTGCCCCGTCTCCGGGTCGCCGGTCACTGGACCCCTCTGTCCGGCGTCCCCCCACTTCCCGATCCCACTGGTTGTCCCGCTCCCCCTCCTGGGGCCCAACACCCGTTTCTCCATTTTCCGAGACATCCCCCTGGTCCCTCGTCTGCTCCCCAGGCCACAGCCCCAACCGCGGCCCCAATTGCTTCGGGCGACACGGTTCTTGTGGGTGTGGGTGTGGGTGTGGGTGGGTGTGTGGGTGTGTGGGTGTGTGGGTGTGTGGGTGTGTGTGGGTGTGGGGTGCGTGTGGGATGTGTGGGGGTGTGTGGGTGTGGGGCTGGGGGTCAGTTTTTTTTTTTAAGGTTTGAAAGGTTTTTATTGCCAAATCACAAAAATTACAATTTGTGGTATCATTTATGACAATAAAAGGTGACACCTTTTTCTATCACATAAGGCGTACGTTGTTTTCACATATTGGATGAGATAAAGATGGGTATGCTGTGGATGAGTTTAAAAATGAAAAATACAGGGAAATATATACAGCAAAAATAAATAAACAAAAGTTGCATTATATACAAAAAATCAAATATTTGAGAGAGAAAATATTAACATAGCACCACTCTTTTCTTGCTAGGGTTGAAGCACGGTACAAAAAATAACACATCTATAGAGGGAGGATGTAAGATACTTCACTGCTTATTATTATATGCAGTTTTGTTATTCATAAGTATATACTTGACCAGTGAAAATTTGTCATAGGCTCCCCAGATACTGTCTTCACAACAGTTTCCAGAATAACAACTATTCCTTACTAGTCCATTTAAACACATGTAGCTTTGCATCCCCTGGATGCTGTCATTATAACAGCTTCCTAGGGTGTCGGTGTGGGTGGGGAGTGGGTATCGGTGGGGGTGTGTGGGGGTGAGGGTGTGTGGGTGTGTGCACGTGTGGGGTGCGTGTGGAATGTGTGGGGGTGTGTGGGTGTGGGGCTGGGGTCGGGTGGGGGAGTGGGTGTCAGTGGGGGTGTGGGGTGTGTGGGTGTGGGGGTGTCGGTGGGGGTGTGTGTGGGTGGGGGTGTGTGGGGGTGGGGGTGTGTGGGGGTGGGGAGTGGGTGTCGGTGGGGGTGTGTGGGGGTGGGGGTGTGTGGGGGTGGGGGTGTGGGTGGGGAGTGGGTGTCGGTGGGGGTGTGTGGGGGTGGGGGTGTGTGGGGGTGGGGGTGTCAGTGTGGGTGGGGAGTGGGTGTCGGTGGGGGTGTGGGTGGGGAGTGGGTGTCGGTGGGGGTGTGTGGGTGTGGGGCTGGGGTCGGGTCGGGGAGTGGGTGTCAGTGGGGGTGTTGGGTGTGTGGGTGTGGGGGTGGGGTGTCAGTGGGGGTGGGGTGTGTGGGGTGGGGGTGTCGGTGTGGGTGGGGAGTGGGTGTCGGTGGGGGTGTGTGGGGGTGGGGGTGTGTGGGGGTGTGGTGTGTGGGGTTGGGGGTGTCGGTGTGGGTGGGGAGTGGGTGTCGGTGGGGGTGTGTGGGGGTGAGGGTGTGTGGGGGTGTGCACGTGTGGGGTGCGTGTGGGATGTGTGGGGGTGTGTAGGTGTGGGGCTGGGATCGGGTGGGGGAGTGAGTGTCAGTGGGGGTGTGTGGGGGTGGGGGTGGGGTGTCAGTGGGGGTGGGGTGTGTGGGGGTGGGGGTGTCGGTGTCGGTGGGGGTGTGTGGGGGTGGGGGTGTGTGGGGGTGTGCACGTGTGGGGTGCGTGTGGGATGTGTGGGGGTGTGTGGGTGTGGGGCTGGGGTCGGGTGGGGAAGTGAGTGTCAGTGGGGGTGTGGGGCGTGTGGGTGTGGGGGTGGGGTGTCACTGGGGGTGGGGTGTGTGGGGGTGGGGTTGTCGGTGTGGGTGGGGAGTGGGTGTCGGTGGGGGTGTGTGGGGGTGGGGGTGTGTGGGGGTGTGCATGTGTGGGGTGCGTGTGGGATGTGTGGGGGTGTGTGGGTGTGGGGCTGGGGTCGGGTCGGGGAGTGGGTGTCGGTGGGGGTGTGTGGGGGTGGGGGTGGAGTGTGTGGGGGTGGGGTGTGTGGGGGTGGGGGTGGGGTGTCAGCGGGGGTGGGGTGTGTGGGGTGGGGGTGATGGTGTGGGTGGGGAGTGGGTGTCGGTGGGGGTGTGTGGGGGTGGGGGCGTGGGTGTGGGTGTGGGTGGGTGTGTGTGTAGTATCACGACCTTCATTAGGCTGTAGATTAAGCCGTCAGATATTACCGTGCATATCTCCACAGCTGATTACCGTTGAGTTGCTCAGCCAACACCAACTGCTGAGTAGACTTTGTCTATCTATAAATCATGACGCGTTGACAAGGTATTGCCGATAACACCAAGGAGAGACGTTCCCTCGAGACTACGAGTAAGAACTCCCCCTACCAGTACGCTGGTGGCTGTGTCTCACGACCTTGAGCCAAAGTTTTTGTCTCTGATCGGGTGCCGTCTCTGACCAGGTGCCGTCTCTGACCGGGTGCCGTCTCTGACCGGACATTACTTTGGGAGTTTAATTACCTTCTACCAACAGCAGGAGGCTAATTATGATTACATAACAACTGCCATAACGTTTTTACAAATCTTAATATATGTGAGTATAGGTTAACAATTAAAAAACACTTTTCTTTGACACAAGATCAGAGATGGCACCCGGTCAGAGACGGCACCCGGTCAGAGACGGCACCCGATCAGAGACAAAAACATTGGCCCAAGGTCGTGAGACTTAGCCTGGTGCTTTCATTTCAAAAGTGACGTCAGTGTGTCGTGATATCCTCTGGCCGACCAGAGTGGCTACGTGACTCTTAACTATATGTATTTACACATATTTCCATTACCACTTACTGAGAGTTAAAGGATAATACAGTATATATATATATTTTGCATACATAAGCCAACACCTTAAAATAAAACAGTTATACCTGTAATCAATTATAATACATTAATATAAAGTATTTAATAAAAAGTAAATTGTAATTAATTAACAAACATAATCAACAATATTTCATCAATGCCATGGTTATTTTGTACCCACTATACACCTCCCTTCCAGGGTCCTCACATGATGCTGCCTCATGACTTGCGGTGACATCCGGTTGCATTATCGTGTCAGAAAGCGGTCAACTTGCTGTATATACTAACCCAATTTTGTAATTCCATGCCCACTTACAGTATCTAAGTGCTCTAGAACCCATGCATCCTCCTCACCACCTGCACGACTCTTGAGTCATGAGCTAGCATGATCTAGACCAGGGTTTACCATGTATAACGTTCTGCTTTCATTATCAATTCTCAACTTTCTTTATTAAATATTACTAATAAAACTAATTACAATTCTTTTAGAAATCCTAGTTAATTATCGAGCCCGGGGCTTGATCATTACATGTGGGTGTGGGGGTGTTGTGGGGGTGGGGGTGTGGGGGTGGGGTGGTGGGGGGGTGGTGGTGGGTGTTGGGCGTGGAGGTGGGGGTGGGGGTGGGGGGTGTGTGGGGGTGGGGTGGGGATGTGGGGTGTGGGGGTGGGGGTGGTGGTGTGTGTGTGGGTGTGGGGTGTGGGGGTGGCGGTGGGGGTGGGGTGGGAGTGTTGGGTAATCGGTCCCATTGATTCTAAGTCATCCAAATTCCTCAATCTTTTTCTTTTCTTTGGGTAGCCTAAATCATCTGGAGAAAAAATATATCATCTTTCGGAAACCAATAGGAATAAATTGTCATATTATATAATTATGGGAAAATGGGAGTAAAGTCATTAGATTTTTCTTAAACTTTATTAGATTTTTCTGAAACTACCTCTGAAAATTGCTTACATCATTTGCCGACAAATAAGAGCAATTTTGATATGGAGTCCCATGCATAATCTAAGGCTTTTTGAAGGTCTTAGTGTAGGAAATGTTTCTCCTTTATACTTTGGTATAGCATGACAAATTTCTGAAACGTTTTTTGTTCTTTCTATAATTTATTTAACATTGAAACATGTGACACAACTGTGGACCCATTCATATAGAGTTATAGGTATATGGTGGTTTACATATAGATTACAAATGTTTATACTATTAAAATATCTTTCTGGCATACAAACATGGTTATTTCAGTTTTAGTCCATTATGACTGTTTTATTGTTAACACTATAAGCCGTTAGGTAAATCAAGTGCCATGTGAGATTTCTCCATTCACATACATTCACACATCCCCAAAATATACCATGTAATTTAAAGTCTTTTGAATCTCACAGAGAGTCACAAAATACTATTTGACCATTCAAACTGGGTTCTTTATTACAAGCTCCATATCCTATTACAACATCCTCCTTCACATTCTAGGTTGGACCAAAAAAGAAAAAGAAGGCTTGTTTCAGGTCACCTAACCAAGCCTGTTAAAACAGGGCCGACTTTACATATTTTTAATGTAATTGTGAAGAAATTTTCATATTTTTACTTCTTTTTGCTAATTTCAGGGTTTACACAGAGCTGACTCCTATTTTCGTATTTAGAAAGTAAATCTGAAATAGAAAGGCGGCATGATACAAGCAGAATTATGCAATTTTGAAGAAATATTTACATTTTTACACTTTTTTGGGGGCTAGCTAGCACATCTATGTTTAAAAAAAGAAGGTAATTTTTTTTTAAATCGACCTACCAAACCTTGACTTTCTTCCCATGTTACCTGAAACAAACGTGTATTTTTTGGCCTTGGCACAAAAAGGCTCAAACCTATTCATCGTTACACAAGTTAAGGACATCATAATGCATTAATGCATCATGCCCTTTATCGTCATGATGCATGAATGCAGCCCCTGGCGAGTTACTCTCCATCGAGTTACTTGCCAGTCGGGATTTAGACACTCCCATAAGGTCAGCATGATTTTGAGTTTGTAAAGTTTGTAAAGAGTTACTCGCTGGGGCTGCATTGGTGCATCATGACAACAAATGTCATCTTTGAGTGACATCTGTCCTTAAAGGGTCAATTTATACATGTATACATAAACGTTTACACACAGCATTACAATTACCAGTTCTTGATACAACTCTTCATGACTTCTTAAACTAATTGCCCCCGTCTGCTCATCCCTCTACTATAATTTTATCAAATCTTCCCATTTTATTATTTCATAGCCAGTATGTAATATAACATAACATCACATAAGGTGTTCCAGGTTACCAGACCCTACCTAGCCTAACTATGGTATGAGAATCGGAACGCCAGTGCAGCTTATATATATGATTGGGCCAGAGTCAGGGTGCAGCTTATTGGCGAGTTTCTGCGACTAAAGTACAGTCCTAAAATTAAAATTTCCAGACCCCCTGTGCGGCTTATATGATTTACATGATATGATAGGGGGCCGCCTATATCCGGGTTAGGCTTATACATGAGCATTTATGGTAGAGTAGTTTTTCTTGTTTCATGCAGCACATAGAATGAGGTGTACAGTCAACCCTCACTTCCTCGAACATTTACTTCCTCGGATCCCTCACTTCCTCGGACAGGTGCCTGGCAACCTCCCCTATATGTTCTATTATATTTGGAGTTAATTCCTCGGATAACTTGCTTCCTCGGACATTTTTCCTTGCATTTTCCAAATCAAAGAAAGTGAGGGCCGACTGTACATACTTATGTTCAGTACATTCATACATTGGGTAAAGTTCTTTGCCACCCAAGAGAGGTTGACTTTCTTTTTGCCAACACGCTGTTAAAGAATTATCACTCCCTAAGCGCCAAATCCATGATTAATCTGAAAGTAATAGATGACAGCTAGCTTAATGGATCCAACTTTCACTAGATTCTAAGATTGTTATACATTTAAAGCACTGTATTGTGACAGTGGCAACACCTTTTCTATGCTACCATGGTGTGGGGCTGACGGCAGTCCACGCCCACTCCACAACCGTGGGGCGGAGAGTCCTCGCCCCACTACAGGACCGTGAGGCAGAGAGTCCTCGCCCACTACAGGACCGTGGGGCGGAGAGTCCTCGCCCCACTACAGGACCGTGGGGCAGAGAGTCCTCGCCCACTACAGGACCGTGGGGCAGAGAGTCCTCGCCCCACTACAGGACCGTGGGGCGGAGAGTCCTCGCCCCACTACAGGACCGTGGGGCGGAGAGTCCACGCCCACTCCATGACCGTGGGGCAGAGAGTCCTCGCCCACTACAGGACCGTGGGGCAGAAAGTCCATGCCCCACTGCACGACCGTGGGGGGAGAGTACACGCCCACTACAGGACCGTGGGGCGGAGAGTCCACGCCCACTACAGGACCGTGGGGCGGAGAGTCCTCGCCCACTACAGGACCGTGGGGCAGAGAGTCCACGCCCACTACAGGACCGTGGGGCGGAGAGTCCTCGCCCACTACAGGACCGTGGGGGAGAGAGTCCACGCCCACTACAGGACCGTGGGGCGCGGAGAGTACACGCCCACTACAGGACCGTGGGGCGGAGAGTCCACGCCCACTGCAGGACCGTGGGGCAGAGAGTCCACGCCCACTACAGGACCGTGGAGCAGAGAGTCCACGCCCACTCCACGACCGTGGGGCGGAGAGTCCACGCCCACTCCATGACCGTGGGGCAGAGAGTCCAGGCCCACTACACGACCGTGGGGCGGAGAGTCCTCGCCCACTGCACGACCATGGGGGGAGAGTCCACGCCCACTGCACGACCGTGGGGCAGAGAGTCCACGCCCACTCCATGACCGTGGGGCAGAGAGTCCAGGCCCACTCCACGACCGTGGGGCGGAGAGTCCTCGCCCACTGCACGACCGTGGGGGGAGAGTCCTCGCCCACTGCACGACCGTGGGGGGAGAGTCCTCGCCCACTCCACGACCGTGGGGCGGAGAGTCCACGCCCCACCACACGACCGCGGGGCAGAAAGTCCATGCCCCACTCAATGACCGTGGAGCCGACGGCAGCGGAGAGTCCATGCCCCACTACACGACCACGGCTAGGGGCCTACTGCAGGGCAGCATCTTGCAAAAAGCTTGCCTGAAGCTCTTTCTCAACACATAGTACACCACAAAGTTTGTGGAGGAGTTGACCACAAGCAGTGAATTAGCCACACACCAGAGGGCATACCTTGCATCAGAGTAGCGGGCAGTGTAAAACACCACTAACTGTACCACAGACGGCACTTTGCATACTATAAGCACAATGACAATCACTACCATAACAACCGTTATGTTGTTCTCTGTTGATCGTCTCTCGTTCTGCTGGGTAGCATTCCCCCACATCCTGGTCTTCCTCAGCGTCCAGATGATCTTGCTGTTGAAGAAGATGAGGGTGACAAGAGGAAGTAGCATTTCAATGAATACAAAATTCACAATATTGTTTACTTTACCAAATGTAGTATTATGCCCAATGCTAGTTTCTTTTAGGCGAGGCACGTCCATTGAGTTATTGTCCTGAAGGAACACAATTGTGAATGTGAAGAATAGCGGTAACTTGATGATGATCACCAACATGCACACCATTGCTACTTGTATCTTGGTCCTCCTGAGGCTGGCCAGTCTGGGGGCATCCAGAGGCCAGCAGACAGCGATGTACCGGTTAATGGCAATAAGCACTGTGATCCATAACGAGGCTAGTGGGGCCATGGTGACGAATGGGGAGAAATAAGCGATGTTGTAGACCTCTGCCACACGCACAGTGTCCTCTGTGGCCAGCATGGGGAGAGGACCGTAGACGATTGAACTGAGGAAGTAGAAGGTGAGGACTAGGTTATCAGACACAGCTAATGCCTGCAGTAAGAAGTTGGCTGCGTTCTGCCTCTTTCCCTTCTCCACCTTGAGTAGGTTGTAACAGATAATGTTTGCAACGAACCCCACAACACACAATGGTGAACGCACAACTGTGAATATGATGAAGTTGAATAGGCCAGAGTTCATCAATCTGAAAATGTTTGTTACGTTTGAAGCGCGATCAATGAGGTCATTCATTGAGTCATTCCCAAATGTGTTATAGCCTTCCAAAGTGCTGTTAAGGTACTGACTAGCCATGGCAGTTTATATTTTACTATAGAGTCAAATACTGCCAGAATTAATCCTCAGATATTAGCAGTCAAATTGGATCCAAAGGTATCACAGAATCTACTTTCAGCTACCTTTCTAATCACAATGGGCTCTCGTTTGAAGCAGCTGTCCAATCTATGGCGAGATATTGACGATAGACATCTCCACCGGTGCTCTTGAATTGTATCTCTGTAGGCTTCAGCTCTCCATCATTCTCCAATATCCACCGGTGGATAATGGCCGCAACTCCCATCAAATCAGTACCAAACATATGCTGGAGAGTGAAGACTACGTTGGAGATTGTAGACTCTGCACTGAAATCAATGAATCTCAAATGTTAGTCCAAAGTTAGTAGGTTGTACTAAGGTTTTACTAACTTTTGTACAATCATTAGCGAAAATTACGTGCCCAAAGTTCCTATCCTATCTTAACATTTTGCTGCTAACCATTAGCTAAAAGTTAGCATTGCCCAGGTAACCTGAACTTATGAGGCTACCATAAAATCCTGTGTACACCCGCATCTCACATATAACCCACACCCCGACTTTGAGAGAATCCTATAACCTCTATTTAGGGCTTGAAAATTGTGATTTTAGTACTGTACAGTCAACTCCCTCCGGCCACCCCTCCATTAAGGCCATTTTTGGAAAGTACCAACCATTTTTCTCTTTATTCTAATGTAAAATACTCCCTCTAATGCGGCCACCCCTCTATTGTGGCCACCCCGCGCTGCAGCCACCATTTTCCAGTCCCAAAGGGTAGTTTTCTTCCTCTAATGCGGCCACCTTTAGAACAATATTCATTTATAGCTTTATTTAGGGGGCCAAGCAATAACATGCTTTGATGTTATATGACCTTTATCGTCATGATGCTTGAATGCAGCTCTGGTGAGTAACTCCATACAGCATTCATGAATCATGCTAGCTAAGCCAACAAGGTTGATACACCCACGGAGGGTTGGCATGATGCATAAATGCAGCACTTGCCAATCATTCCTGCATGAATGCACCATGACAAAATAGAACATAGCACAGTAAAGCACTATGCGGCCCTTAAAGGGTTGATTGAAATACCCTCATTCAGAACTTTTAAAAAAACGATATAATGCTGTTTGTGCTTTCAACCCACTGCATGGGGAGAGGGGGTAGTAGTATAGTATGTATCGGAACGGGACTATGCTTAAGTACTGTTTATTACTCAATCGACCTGCAGCCAATCAGAAGCCTCCATTTGACCAGAAGTGACGTCACATGCCCATATAAGGGCATAGCGGAAGTGACGTCACGTGACCTTGACCTAGTTAGAGGTCAAGGTCATGACGCAGCCAATCAGCGGCTTCCATTTGACCGGAAGTGACGTCACATGCCCATATAAGGGCATACCGGAAGTGACGTCACGTGACCTTGACATTTCCATATGACCTTGACCTATTTAGAGGCCTCTGATTGGCTGGTACACCGGAAGTGACCCATTATGCAAATGAGGGGGGCACTTCCGGTCAAATGGAGGCCTCTGATTGGTTGGGTCATGAAGAAGTGTGTCTCTTAATTTTTTTTGTTTAGGAAGTGATGGACTTTAGGATCACGTGACCGGAAGCGACCTGATGAGTCACGTGACTAGAAGTGACGACGTCACATGCCTTAATTAGGAGATCAGCAGCGACCGGAGGAAGTGACACTTTAAGAGGACACGCTAGTTAATTGTTATAATTTTTTTTACTTACTAATAAAAGAAGACGTATGAAAATAAAACACAACAATAAACACTCTATTTTTGAAAAGATGCCCTCAATCAATCAATAACACACTTATTTTTTTTTCATATTTTTAAAGGACTCGTTGTCACACCGTTAGAATGCACGCGACGCTTATAATACAAGTAGCGCACGTCATCTTTCTCTATGGTGTAAGTGTCCATTTTTGTTTCGTACCACTTTGAAATTTCTATTTACCGCAAGGAGAGTTTTTCGTTTGCGAAGAACATCTAAGAAGGCGTCTGGTTCTTTAGGGTTTTGTTACTTCTGTACACCTTTTGCACTCCATCTTTTTTTGGATTTTCTTTCACCGGTGCCGCTGACTCGATCGTAGCAAATGTAAGTCTTAGGGTTGAGACTTAGGATCCTGTCACCTTCCCACTCCGCTTTCATAAGCCCCGAAGTTCTCAGATCGTGAAGGTAACGTCTCTCACAACATCCGCCGGGCGGCGGACACCATTTTCGCACTTTTTCCGTTTTTATCTTCACGAAAAGCTCTAAGTGATCGTCACACACCGCTGTCGGAATCCACTTTCGTTTCTCTCTGAAGTACGTCTCTCTCAGGTGAGGTTTGACTACACAGAGGCAAATATCAGAGTCACCCAATGGCGCCAATACTACTCTCAGACAAGGGACAGGCACTGCTGGACTATAATAGATGGGTCAAGGGCTATTCTAGTGAGGGTCAGGCTACGCCGGACATTCAATAACAAGCTGGACTTTGGCAAACTTGCTTGAAAGTCTGGCCATGCTGGATCCTCATGCCATAGTCTGGCAATGCTGAACTCTTGGGAGAGTATGCTGGACTCTTGCTGGCCAGACTTTCAAGCAAATTTGCCAAAGTCTAGCTTGTTATTGAATGTCCGGCCTAGCCTGACCCTCAGTAGAATGGCCCTTGACTCATCTATTATAGTCCAGCAGTGCCTGACCCTTGTATGAGAGTAGTATTGGCGACATTGGCTGACTCTGATATTTACTTGTGTGTACGGGGGGAGGAGAGGGTTCACAGCCACAGCTCTCTTAAGGCAAAGCTTGCGCTTATAGAGCACTACTAGTGGAGGTCTGGATGAGGAGTCTATGGCGTTTGTCTTAAAAAAAAAATAGCCATGGCACATGTCGATGTCGCTTAATTATGCTCATATCTCATGTCGATTTTAAGAATTGCTCATGTCACCTGTCACTATGTTTTTCAAGCTTCATGTCAAATGTCACTAGGCCTCATGTCGAATGGCGATTCTAAGAAACAGACATGACGCCATCTCGAATTTAGCGGTCTACACCGCCGCTGCTGCTGCTGCTGCTGCTGATTTGCTGTTGCTGCTGCTGGTTGTGCTGCCTGTGCAGCTGCTGTAGTTGCTGACGATGTCACGGATGCTGTTGACAGATGCTGCTGCTTGTGCTGCTTGTGCAGCTGCTGCTGCTGCTGACGATGTCACGGATGCTGCTGACAGATGCTGCTGCTTGTGCTGCACGAGACTGAGTAGCCGCTATTACTAATGCTACTAATACTAGTATGAGAAAATACATTTAGTCAGTTGATTAAATCAAGGAGGTTTTCTGACTTCAGTGGATCGTTTAGCCATCGGCCACGGGCAAAACTTGAAACCATTTTATACATGGGACAATTGGCAGAGTCGAAACGTGTTGGTACGATGGGGTCGATCATGTTCATCATCAGTTCAGGCAAAGGAAGTGTGTCGACAGCACGCGAAAACTTCATGTCTGGATGTTTCAACACAAGACCTTTTATCACACTCACACAGCTGCTTTGAAGAGTGAATCCTTGACCAAACTTGAGCTTTTCCAACACAGCTTTGGCTTCTTTCTGTGCAATAAGGGATCTCTCTTTCGGGTTCATCTCAGTGCTGTCTAGCATGTCCTCAAAGTCTTTAACATAATGTTCCAACGGGCTACAAATGATGCACTCCAGATCATCGTCCGTATATGTCGTCTCCTCGCACCATATTGTGTCTTCTCCTGTTTTGAATTCCGTCATTTTCTGAACAATCTCTTCCTGAGTGCCTTGCATATATCGAAGCTCCTTCAAGGACTTGATAACTTGTATGGCGAAGACTGACAAACTTGAAGGAATTTCACCACAGTCAGGCCAAGTATACGGAGCTAAGAAAAATAGCTCTAACAAAATCTTCTCCCTCTGTCCAAATGAAACTACTTCCGTTCCGATGAAGTTGAAGCATGCTTCTATCCATTGCTCCTTGGTGACGTCCTTCCAATGTTTCTTTACCTCACATGCATCATAGGGCACTGTTTCTCTTCCTGCTTCAAGTGGGAGTTGCTTTTTCTTTCTTGGACTCATTTGGAGAGTGTTTCGATGCTCTGTAGCGTCAACACTTTGATAAGTAAAGAAAATAGCAGAACTAACCATCATAACGTGCTGAGCGAGCGTAGAGTGGACGATGCTACGATGATGAAGGGCGGGTCGAGAAAGTGTGATGGGTGAGAGCGGCGTTTCACTCCTTATGTACCCTGTCCTAGATAATCCTCTTAAACGGCTGAAAAGACTCTCTCAGTACAGAGCCTCTACTCAATTAAGAGATCTGTTAAGTAAGTTTTCACATGCTACCTGACTACTGCAGGTGGGTTTAGACTTAAGCAGCTTAGTGCACACTCGTGTCTGTTAGAAAAGCTACTTGCACACCTGCCTTCCTTTTTCACTAGTATTCACCCCCTGCCGACTTATAAGGCACTTATACACTCCTTCTCGTGAAATCTATGGAAGATGATGGAAGGACCACCGACTAGATTTTCTTTGATCAGAGCGTGGAGGACGGCGTCGAACGGAGGGAACGTTGTGAACGCAGCTTCTAGGTTTTGGAAGAGGAACCGTAAAGTCAAACTGGCGAGAGAGATCTCGTCTTTCAACATGTCAATGCTGCGATCTTGGAAAAATTTAGCGTGATTTTTCAGAGCTTCATGAAAGGTTTGACGTCTTTGTTGTTGTAGTGGATCAAGTAATCTCTCATAGTTTGCATCTTCTTGTCGGACTAAACTTTCTGACATGTGGCGTAGTCGGATTCGGCCATTTTGACGCCCGTCAGTTCGCTGTCAAAAGCCGATCTCGGTGGCAGGGTTCTGTTTACCAGTTTCCTGGTATACGTCATCCATTCGTAAGGAAAGTGACCTTTCTCTTCGTTTCTGGTGAAAGCTCGCAAATAATTCGCGTAGTTGTAACCAGGTGCCAAATAGTTGACTACGTCCAAGAAAACCTTGTGCTGTGTGTAAACCGTCAAGTATTGATTGCTTCTCTTTATGACGCTGAATTGTTGGTTTCTTCGGTCTCCGGAGGCAAAGAACGAGTGAAGGCGTATTTTGATCAGGTTCAAGTCGTAACGCCCCGTGTTGAAGCCCACGACTGGAGCTTGACGGATGTATCTCAGAAGCCGCTTCTTCAGTTGAACTAACGGGTGTCTGGTGTGAGCCGCAGCGAAGCCGTCTGGAGAAGGGGTGAATGTCGCTTCTTCTAGCAGGAGAGCTTCACCTATCGCCACATGTAACTTCGCTAACGTTGGTCGGTAAAGTTCTAGCACAGCTTCCCCGATGACTTTGGCGTTCTCGTTTATGTGATTTTAAACTCGGTCTAACAAGGGGTCGGAATCTGCGTCGGATTCTCTGACGTACACCGACCCCTCCCACCCTGGAAAGTCGGATGCGACGCTAGCCGACAAAGGGACGTGATCCCACAGCAGGGACACGTGTTCGGTCGACGGTTCTCTGCACGGTCTGAAGAAAGCCTCGAAATCGAAGGTGATGTTGTAAGGGTAGATTCTGGAATGTCCGTCGGGAGGAAAAATGGAGAAGGCTGCTAGCGTTTCGAAAATCGTTCTCGAATTTTAGTAGATGCAACCTACGTAGCGCAACTTGACTTGTCGGCAAGAGGAAAGCTGGTTCCTGTGTCTCTTCAGCAAGAACTCGGTAGTGAACGCCGCCTTACACTTGCAACATTCGTATACACCCGCGTACGCGTTGAAGTCCGTGACCAGAGAGACTTGCAAACCGTCTTTCGCCGTCAGGTGTAGGTTGACTTTACCTTGGGCGGCTAGAGTTCTGGAAGGCGGTCTGATCAGAGTAACGCGTGTTCTCAACTTCCGCCCCGGCACCTGACACTTCGCGGTGTAAACCGCTATTTGTATGTCAAACAAGTTCTCTAACGCGGGTAAGTCGCGGATGTTCAAAACCCGGAAAGGATTCACGTGTGGCAGCGGGACAGAACTGACGTAACAAATCTGAAGCGCGCTTGCTGGTGTTGTATAAGTGATAGGAAATGCAGCGGAAAACGCAGAGGTTGTCCTTGTTGGGAAAATCTAACACACCGCTTCTCTTTCCAACTTGACTAGCCTGACTGTTCCTACCGCCTATGGGAAATTCCCCCGGTCCCATGTAAACGCAAATGTTCAAAATTGGTAGGAAAAAGAACGCGCCACTTGGTGTCAGCGTCGCAAAGTTTCCGTACTTCCTCGCAAGCGACAGTGTTTTCCATCTTTGAGAGGAGCTCTTCCAAAGTTTCTGAATTAGTTATAGTAGGGAGCGGTTGTAATGAGAGTTGCGTTGTTCTGGGAGACGTGAAAGTAGCGCAGTTTGCTCTTGTCTTCTCTGTGTTGTAAGAGTAAGCCTACCGAAAAACCCACTTTGTATCTGAATCTTTGTGTGAAGTGAATGCGACGCATAGTATCTACAGCGTCACTCAACTCGCCGGTTGGTAGTCTGACGTTTGTTACACTCATGCGAGTCCCGTGCATCCTGACACTCGTTCGTATTGCAGGCCAATTCGCCGTGAACGTTTCCTCACCGTTCGGTACAGCACATATTCGCGGAGGGATAGTCACCTCGTCCAGAGATTCGCATCGACAGGTGATCTTTCAGCAATCGACTTCGCTGCATAGAGGGCAAAACTTAAATATTATTCTACATTTTTCTACGTGTCTGTCGTGATTGTACGGTCTTTTAAAAATTTTGAAACACTTTTCGCAGACGTACTGCGTCATGTTTTTTTTCTTTTTTGTTTTTTCACTTAGTTACCAATTATCAAAAAAAATAAACGTTATTTATCACTTCGAATACTAGACGACTCTTACCACACGATGCTATTAGCATAGTGAAAGGTGACTGTAGTCTAGGATCGAATTCAACAGATGTCCATCTTACTGCAGGGATCAGACGAGAGTGGTCAACACTGGAGTGACACAGCTCACTTTTATGTCTTTGGGTACAGCTGCATACAACCCTTGAACATACATTGCGACGTCGCTGCGACCCATGTCGTCTTGCAACACTTTCATCAGAGCCATAGGCTCAGACGTCTCGTTGTACTTCCAAGCTCTCAGCACTTCATAGACAGGGTTCTTCACAGTCCTGTCAGAAGGCACAGGTTGAGAGATGAAAGCTACTTCATGAGAAGTCAACCCTAAGTAGATCCCTATGGTCTTCCAGTCTCTAGGGCAGAGCTCAGCTAAAAGAGAGAAATATTTCTGCACTTTCCATTCCATGTCTCCACTCTCTAAGCCATCCCACATGTCATGCTTGTCCATGTACTCACGTGAGAATTGGATGAGGTCCATACGGTAAGATTCTTCCAAGGCGGCTGCTGGTTCCTTCCACCTAGTAGTACAACTTTTCTGGTACCAAGTAGTGAACATTTCTCTAGCTTGAGTTATGACACTTCTCTCACAACTGAGATATCCCATATCCTTCAAGTTCACTTTAAGGTATGAACCTAACCGTATGTAATCTGATGTCGGCAACTTACTACTTATTTTCAGTAGCATAGCGTCTGGCAAGTATCCTAACGGCTCTCCTTTGAAGTATGATGATACAGGTACTACTGCAGCAGAACCAATAACAGGAGCAGCGTCTGCGCTGGTATCCGACGACTCGTTGTCGGAACAGGGCAACCACACGACCTCGTAAGGTGGTGGTGAGGGCAGTCGCCACGGACCGGACGCGCTACCAGTGGAAGTGAGGTCGAAAAACGTACTGTGCACCCGTAGCCCTTCGGGTTCGTCGTACGCCTCGTCGTCAGCGTCGTTCTCTGTCTCACCCTGTTGCTTTAGGGCATATATGTCTACTACGCGCTGCTGGGGCTGAGTGTCCGAATAGCTGTAAGTCTCAGCGCGAGCGGCGTTGATGGCGTCGGTTGATGTAGTGGTGGAGAGGCGCTGTGCAATGTGCTGCGTGTCAGTAGTAGTAGCGGCAGTCGCAGCAAGAGGTGTAGCAGCAGCAGCAACAGCAGGCGCAGCAGTAGCAGGCACAGTAGTAGCAGGCGCAGCAGTAGCAGGCGCAGCAGTAGCAGGCACAGCAGCAGCAGGCGCAGCAGCTTCAGCAGGCGCAGCAGTAGCAGGCACAGCAGTAGCAAGCGCAGCAGCAGCAGCAGCAGCAGCAGGCGCAGCAGTAGCAAGCACAGCAGTAGCAGGCACAGCAGCAGCAGGCGCAGCAGCCTCAGCAGGCGCAGCAGTAGCAAGCACAGCAGCAGCAGCAGCAGCAGTAGCAGCAGCACCAGCAGCACGAGGATCACCAGCACCAGCAGCAGCAGCAGCAGCAGCCGCAGCAGGCGTAGCAGCAACATCCGTCGCGAGTGTAACAACGTCGCTACCACGACGACTACTACCAGTAGTACTGCTACTACTACCACTACTACTACTACTACCACTACTACTGCTGCGAGCGCTCGCTACAGCGGGAGGGTGATAAGACCAAGCGGTTGCGGCGGTAGTCTCATTTTCAGTAGCAAGAGGAGACGCTGACGCTAAACGATCACTGTTCTGCGTACTCTTCTTGTTCTTGAACTTGCTTAGATCCTTGGACGGCACTAGTTGTTGTCTTTTGCTCATGGTGGTGACTGTAGAGAGCAGCAAAAGACTGAGTGAGTGAATGGGTGTTTCCAGCCCCCTTATATACACCTTCTCGCTTCTAGAGCTAAGCTACTTACGGCTCTGTTCAGCTGCCGCCGGCTCACCGGCGGCCATTCACAAAGAGAAACAAAAGACATAAAGCATGACGTTTTCAGCTGGAACCCTTTCCCCCCCATTGAGAGATCGACTGACATGAGCTAAGCTACTTACTGCTTTGTTCAGCAATTCAACGCGCGTTAGCTGTATAAAGGATTAAGCGGTTGCTGCCGCCGGCTGACCGGCGGACATTCACAAAGAGAAACAAAGGTCATAATGCATGACGTTTTCAGCTGGATCCCTTTCCCCCCTTTTGAGAGATCGACTGACATGAGCGGGCGGTGTACCGACTGTGCTAATTCAACGCGCATTAGCTGTATAAAGGATTAAGCAGGCATGAGCTTAGAGTGTGTATACAAAAAAACTACAGGAGGCGTGTGGCGTGAAGCAGGACCCCCTAAGACGGGTGTGTCTGTCTGTGAGTAGAGTCGTGTGCATGTGGTGAGCGACTTAAGTGTAAAACAAAAAAAAATCACCGCCTCCTGCCGTGGTGAGTAGACTGGCCGGCAGCGGCCGGCTAGTTCAATAGGGGTGACAGCTGACTAAGGCTGTGCATGAAAATCCGATTTTCACCTGACCTCTGACGTTTGTTACAATGAATGCCAAAGGGGGAGAGAGTCGTCCTCAGGTAGGGGGTAGGAGGTAAAGCTATGGATAAAGAAAAAACGCCATTTTCAGCTGGCCTCCACAGATGGCGATGACATACTCCTCGTCATCTAAGCTCTTAAGAAGCTCTTAAGGAGCGGAGCAGCTGCTAGACAGCTGGGTGTTGTTGGAAATAGGATTAAACTCCTTCTGTATAAAAGCTCTGATTTCTGTTAGAAAAAAAACATATCACCTCTGACCACAGTAACGTCTACTACCACCACCACCAGCACCACCGCCGCCGCCACCGCCGCCGCCGCCGGTCGCGGCTGATCGCTTCATTAGAGCATGTGACGTCGTCACTTCTAGTCACGTGCTTCATCAAGTCACTTCCGGTCACGTGATCCTAAAGACCATCACTTCCTAAACAAAAAAATTAGGAGACACACTTCTTCCTCTCGAGAGGAAGAAGTGTGTCTCTCGATTAAATTCTTTTCTTTCTTTTTTTCTTAAAAGAGACAAACGCCCCTTAGAGTGCCCCCCCCACCCCCCTAGAGTGCCCCCCTCCCCCCCTCCCCTCCCCTCCCCCCCACCCGCCCCATGCATCCTAAAAGCGCCCCCCTCCCCATGCATCTTAAAGGGGCCCCCTCCCCCCTCCCCCCCTCCCCTCCCCTCCCCTCCCCCCTTTTACACTCTAAAGAACACTTCTACCTAGTTCAATAAGTCACTTCCAGTCGCTCATAAAAAAATAAAAATGAAAAAACAAACTTATATTGTTGTGTTTTTTATTGGTTTACCAAAAAAAATAAGAGACTCGCCTCCTCCTCCTCCTCCTCCTCCAAAAAAATATATATCACATTTTAAAGCGTGTGACCCCTTAAAGACGCTCATCTCTTCATTAAGTCGCATGACGTCACTTCTTCTTCCGGTCACGTGATCAATCAGGTCACTTCCGGTCACGTGATCCTCAATGAGGTCACTCACTTCCGGTTGTCCATTAGGTCATGTGACGTCACTTCCGGTCACGTGACTCATCAGGTCACTTCCGGTCACGTGATCCTAAATTAGGTCATATGACGTCACTTCTGGTCCCCTAAGTAGGTCATATGACGTCACTTCCGGTCCATAAGTAGGTCATATGACGTCACTTCCGGTCAAGTGACCAAATGGCGGCCTCTGATTGGCTAACTAGGTCACGTGACGTCACCACTAATCCCCTAAGTAGGTCACTTCCGGTCACGTGACCAAATGGAGGCCTCTGATTGGCTGCATGTCGATTGAGTAATAAACAGTACTTAAGCATAGTCCCGTTCCGATACATATTATACTACTGGGGGTGTTAAGCGACGGGTGAGTGACTCCTGTCACCTCTATTCATAACAGAGAAGCCCTGGTATGAGGGGTGTGGGTGTGGGGGGAGGGGGGGCAGGTACCGGTAAAGGTAACACAGTGCCCGCATAGACCCCCACCCCCTCAATCAAATGACCATAGCTGCCCCTCCGAGCTAGCCATATCAAAGAGCTGACCAACCCATCGCACCTCCGTCCCTGTCAGCTTTATCACACCCTGTTGTTTTATGGAGCTAGGCATAGTCATAGCAGAGGGGGGGGGTGTGGAGTCACGTTTTGTCCACATGCTACAAAGTGTCCACACCAATTATCAAACTCTTTTTACAAACTTAATTTATTTCTTCAGACAAGAAATTTGCAAGGTTTATTATTAGTTCTAGTAAGTTCATTAACAGAGATATCATTAGATGATTGCATCTCCCAGCCTGGTGATACATAGTACATAATAGAATAAGATGTAGCCTACAATCATACCATGATAAACTGTAACCGATATTTCTTGTCTAGGTGGGTCCTAAAGTTGCCTGCATGGTGAACACATTCATGGAGCAAAGAAATTATACTCCAAGTGAAAACACAATTCATTTTAACAGCACCAACTTGTGTCTTTCCTTGAGGTGTGGACACTTTGTGGCCTGTGGACAAAACGTGACTCTACAGGGGGGTATCCAGAGTAGTAAGTACTGTACATCACCATCTGCATTGTTATTTTTGTAAGGGTGGAAATTAAATACATTTTGTTTATGTGTGAACACGATTCCAAGGGAAAGAGTCACTTCTGGACTCAACCTACATTAACTCTCCCTACTGCGGCCACCCCACTAATGCGGCCACTTTTGAGAAGTCCCAAGGGTGGCCGGAATAGAGGGAGAATATTGTATAACCTGCACTAGAGGTTTGGTTCTAGTATAACCCACAGGTTACACACAGGAATATACGGTAGTCATTAATTAGTGATAAGTACATCTATTACCAGTCAGTGGCATGGCCCTGGTTAATAAGCAACAACCACAGCATGAGTTACTTGTGCAATGGTAACTCCATCCATTGAAGCCAGTTTGTCTACATAACAATTATTGTCCTGTAGAAGTGGCCATATTGAGACTTGAGGCTGTCTTTGATATATGCATTTTTCAAAAACACAAAAAAGGTGTCCCATTCAGAAAACCTCATTTGAATAGGTTGATCAGTTTGAAAAAAAAATCTGGCTAAGTAGTGTCCTCACATCCCATATGGTGGGAGTGTGGGGGGTCACTGGTGCCCCCTGGTGAAATTATAAACAACCTCCCCTATACAACTAATTTAAATAATATTCAGGTCATTACTCTCATACATCACTTCCTGTTATAAATTCTACTTCCGTCTTCTTCAACAAATCCACCATTCCAGCGAATCTTGTCAAACCCTCAACACGTATTTTATTTGTACGGGACAAGGTCCCCAGGTTTGGCCGCCAAGCTTCGCTAGGAATACATGGCAGTTTACTACTACACTGCCTCGACGCGCTCCCACCAAAGGTAGCAGGTATACTCACCTGTACCTGTCACACAGAGGCCACTCTGCACAATTATTGCACGGCCGCGTAATGGCAGACAGAGTGACCAGGGCTGAGGCGCGCCGGCGGGCCCGGCTCCTCAGGCACGAGGAGTCCCAGGGCACGGCCTCCCTCTCACTATACTCAGAGCAGTCGACAGCAAGCGGTGTGGACGAGCCAGGATCCACACTGACCCACACCATCAACCTGGAGGATTACAACACTATCGACGAAGTCACAGCCGACTCGGTGATTGACTTCCCACGCCACTCCGCTCGCTCCAGGTCGGAGTCCAGACCGCGGACATCCACAATGGCGTCGACGCCACACCGGTCGGCCACTCGCCACTCCACCTCCAGGTCAAGAGCCAGCTCCAGGTCGGCCTCCGGCATGTCCAGGGCCTCCTCCCTCTCACAGTCAAGGATAGACCAGGTGGAGGAGGAGGTTCAGGCTATGAGAGGTGACCTGAAGCGCATGACCCAGCAATTCGACCTCCTCATGGGAACTAAGCTGGGTCCCTTAGGGCACAGCACCCCTAAGGCCGAGAGCAGCAGCACAAGGCCGCCCCCCGCCCTGGAGGGCGACAGCGACGACAGCAAATATGAGGCCATTGCGGCACACTTCAGCAGGGCCAAGGCCCCCAGAGGCCGGCCCCCACACAGGAGGACCACGGCCCCCCAGGGAGGGGCGCCGAGAGAGAGGACACCGCTACTCCCCCCTGGGCCCCGGAGGGACAGGGACGCCCGCCGCACACAGAGCGCCAGCAAGGAGCGACGGGACAGAGCCGTCATGCCCCCACCCCGGCGCCTCCGGGCCGAGAGAGGGGTACCAAGGTTCATCGACGACGAGATTGCGCAGGAGGAATACAGGCACACACACAACGGTAGGCATAATGCCCTCTTTGACCCGTTATGTATGGACCCCATACACAAGCCATACATGTTTCTCAGAAGGACGGGCTGCCATACCATCAAACAGAGGCTGGAGGTCAGATCAAAAATGTCCTCCATGGAGTATATAGAAGCAATGATGGCCCTTGTCAACCACCCTGGGGCATACGAGCCCGAGGACCGCGAGCACATCACCAAACACATACAGGAAGTCACCCATGACGCTAAAGCCCGACACTGGGATGACGTCATGGAGTGGTCACAGAATGTGTGGGACGCCATAGAGAGAAATGATTTTGCTTGGGAGCACTATCAGCTCATCCAGAATGAAAGATTTATTACCAGCATAGCGCCCCCCGCCAACAGGAGGAATGCAAGGGCGGGGAAAGGTGGGGACGTCCCTACTGAGAATGCCAGGGGTGCTTTGTGTCGAGCTTATAACTCCAGGGCCAGATGCAGCCACCCCTCACATCACGACGACCTCCTCCACTACTGTGCGTACTGTGACTCCACCAACAAGCAGTGCCACCACCCGATTACGTCGTGCGACAGAAAGGTGAGAGACGTCAAAGGGGAGTGGCCGGCATCAAAGAAACCCCACAGCGACAAGCAGAACCACAGCAAGCATTCAAAAAACGCCTAGTCGGCCCCGTGCCCGTGTCCTTAGACACGGTGTCGACTAGATCAGCATTAATGAAGGACAATATAGCCAGCAGCGCACGTGCGGAGGCCGATAGTAAACACGGCCACGTGGCCGCGCCCCCACGTGGTGGTGTTGATAAACAACACCACGCGGTCGATGACGTCAGAGGTGCCCCGAAACCGGGGATTCCCCCACCACGTGGCGAGGCGAGGTGTAAACAAAACAAAGCCTCGCGTGACGTCACAACGGATCTCGGGCGGCACGAGAGCTCCCCCGAGAACCAAGATGGCGGCTACATCCACGAGCCTACCCCAACGCAGGCTAACAGGTTTGCAATTCTCGAAGTATTTAGGAACATTACTGATGAAGATGAAGGAGTCGAGCAACAGGCCGGCTGCCCGGTCCCACTGCGTCCCGGCCGGGGCGGGGGGAGTCCCCCGGCCCCGCTGGCGGCTGGTCGGAACATCACGGCTGTCCCCGCCGCCCCTGCCCGGGACGTGCCCACAGGCGGCCCGGCAAAAGCTCTCCCCCCGGCCCGGCCTCCCCGGCCGCCCGGCCCGGACTTCGCTGCATACCGACGTGTCTGTGAGTCAAACCAGACAGATTATGTGATGGACACTCACCCGAAAGTGTTCCAGGAACACAGGAGGAGGTTCTGGCCGGACATTGACGGGAACAAAGTCCCGCCCAGCATGGCCAATCTCTACACCGCGGTGAGAAATACCGGATTACCAAACAGCATGAAGGCGCGTATACCGGTCCCCAGCGACCTCAATATAGGTAACTGGGCCCGGTACCTGGAGGGAAAAGAGGGAGGCGAGGAGTTACTTGACTTCCTGACATACGGCTTCCCCCTAGGGTACCTGGGCCCGGTCTCACACGTCGACAATGACAAGAACCACCCAAGTGCAGAAAAATTCCCCAAACACGTGGAGGAATTTATCAACAAAGAAATGTCGCATGGATGTATGCTGGGCCCCTCTCCCTCGCCGATCTTTAAACAATGGTCGCACTGTTCCCCACTCATGACCAGGCCCAAGAGGGAGGGATCCAGCAGAAGGGTCATCACAGACATGACATTCCCCATACCCAATTCAGTAAATGCGTACATTGTAAAAAACTCAGTGTGTGGCATACAGAGGGCACACAGCCTCCCCACCGTGGAGGCATTCGTCAAAGACATGGTGGGACATGGACGCGGCGCATTTTTGTGCTCATTGGACGTCGCCAGAGCATATAAAAACCTCCGGGCAGACATTCTGTCATGGCCCCTCCTGTGTCTAAAGTGGGGTGGCAAGTACATGTGCGACATCTCCCTCCCTTTTGGCTGTCGCACCTCAAGTCTACACATGCAGAGGGTGGCGACAGCTATAGTGGACATACTGGCCCAGGAGGACATATGCGGGAAGATGTACCTGGACGATCTCATCATTGTCGCCAGGGACGAACCAACCGCCTGGCGACATTACAATAGGGCCAAAGAGCTATTCAAGGAGCTAGGCTTGCCTGAAGCACTAGACAAAGCCCAGGAGCCAGCCCCCATAGTGAGATGGCTGGGTATTGACATTTCAGCAAAGGACATGACACTCTCCATACCTGACGACAAACTGACAGAGGTCATGCGCAAGGTCACACAATTCAAACGCAAAAAGTCAGTAAACAAGAAGCAGCTGCAATCTCTGGTAGGCTGCCTTGTATTTGTAGGCAAATGTGTTCCCCCAGCGAGACTCTTCATCTGCAGGCTCCTGGAAGCAATGAGGGGCATGCAGAGTAACAGGACCACACAGTCCATGAAAAAGGACCTGTCATGGTTTGAAGACTTCTGCTCAACGTGGAATGGCGTATCTGTAATACCAGCGGCCACTCCCACAAGAGTCTTCACCGTCGACGCCTGCCTCACTAGGATAGGGGGGTCCGATGGAGAAGTGGCGTACGCGGCCCAGGTAGCCCCCATACATGACCCAGTGGTCAACATATCAGAGCTGGAGGCAATAAATGTCCTCATTGCCCTCCACACCATGGTATCTGAGAGTGACAGAGGTGGGCACATACACATATGGTGTGACAATCTGGCCGCGGTGCAGGTGCTACAATCAGGAAAGGGACAAAATGGCGTCATGCTGGAGGCAGCCAGAGGCGCCTGGATGATACAGGCGTTATTCGACCTGCACCTCTCTTACAGTCACATACCGGGAGAACAGAACATCCTGGCTGACAGACTGAGCCGGGCACACCTAACACTACACGACCACCACAAGGCGCTCCAGCTCATTAGGGAGAGGGAGCTCATTGTGGTGGACGCATGCACATATGCATTCGACATGTCTGAATCCCCTGTTCTTTCCAGATCCGGCCATAGACTGGCTGCTGGGAAGAGCAGAGCACCGCCAGAAGGCCTCCAGGGCCCCTGCTACATGGAAAGCACACAGGAGCGCCACAGCCAATTACCTGGCGTTCGCAAGCAGGGCAGGCTTCAACCCCAGGAGACCACACCACACGATGATCTGTGCCTACATCGAATACATGGCACAGCATGTAAACTCACCAAGGACCATTGCCAACAACATCTCACATGTGAGGCAGTACATAAACCTGGTGGGAGGATCCAGGAAGGGCGCCTACCACCCGAGAGTGGTCAGAGCGCTACAGGCCGTGAAAAGAGACAAGAAGTACAAGCCAAATGTCAAACAGCCAATAGACATAAAATCGCTCAAGAAGGTCATCAAGCACATTACCACTGTGCTAAAGGAAAAGGTGGTGGCAGCGGCCCTGACCTTGATCTACTTCGGGGCCCTCAGACAATCAGAAATCGCTCCCAGGAGGTCAAAGCTATACTCGGCTCCCAAGAACCTCTCCAGAGCGGATGTCAAAGTCAGGAAAGAGACTGTAGTCATCACATTAAAGACAGCCAAAAACCTGCAGCTCTCAGGCCAGCAGAGGGTGATCGCGTTGCCAAGTGTCGACCACCCTTACATGTGCCCGGTAAAAGCAGCAAAGTTGGTGCTGAAACAAGTAAAAACAACAGCGAAAACTCAACCATTCTTGATGTTCCCATCCACAGAAGCTCTGCCAGTCTCGCATATAAATCGTATATGGAGAAAAGCCCTCACAGCGCTGGGCCTGGCACACAAGAAATGGTCCCTGCACAGTGTCCGCAAGGCAGCGGCCACCCAAGCACACCTCCACGGTTGTGATCAGCTGTCTATCAAACAATTCGGGGGCTGGCGTTCCAATGCCCACGAGATATACATAGACACGAGGAAATACAAGGTGTCTGCAGCACTCGCTAAATCTGTCAGATAGACATCCACCAACCCAATTCAAAAACAATGCAAGTGCCCACCCTCCACGCCCTACAAACATTATATGGCAGTTTGGCACATAAATCTACCATTTACATTCAAATATCGTGTATCAATTGTCTAAATTCACGTATATTAATTCATACAAGGTAGTTAACGTAAATTGAGTTTATAAATTAAATAAATTCAATTATCTCCAGCTACGGCTTGTTGTTTATTTCGCGGGGTGCGTTTAGTGGTGTCCTCACATCCCATATGGTGGGAGTGTGGGGGGTCACTGGCGCCCCCTGGTGAAATTATAAACAACCTCCCCTATACAACTAATTTAAATAATATTCAGGTCATTACTCTCATACATCACTTCCTGTTATAAATTCTACTTCCGTCTTCTTCAACAAATCCACCATTCCAGCGAATCTTGTCAAACCCTCAACACGTATTTTATTTCCCGCCCACCACCCTATATCAATATCACATAGATATTCTCAGTAAAATGTATAAACACTTATACCGGTAGTACCACATAAATCTACCATTTACATTCAAATATCGTGTATCAATTGTCTAAATACACGTATATTAATTCATACAAGGTAGTTAACGTAAATTGAGTTTATAAATTAAATAAATTCAATTATCTCCAGCTACGGCTTGTTGTTTATTTCGCGGGGTGCGTTTAGTGGATACATACATACATTATGTTACACTCCATGTCATATTCAAAATTAGAAAGGGTTACCTCTAAGAATGATAAAACATACAATTACAATCTTATCATATAGATAAATATCTCATGATTTGCTTGTGCTGTCACCTGGTGTGGAGTTCCTGTTGGTAGCTGGTTAGTAAAAAGTTAGTCATAGTTTAACAAAATCTTATTTCTATTTAATAATGCTGATAAGTTAGTGGTTTTGACTAAGATATATTAGCATTGACTAACCCCCGCAATTTTCAGTGTGCAGACTGGCAGCTGTCACCAGTCATGAGAAATAATAATTCTGTAAGTGTAGCTATGGGTCCACTTGATGAAAGTTGGTCTGCAGTAGAAGAGGCACATGTATATATCCGACAGTATAAGCACACATATGTATAACGACTTGCCCAGTATGAATGTGGTACATTCAAATAGCTGTTGTGCCACCCAACTCTGTCGACTTGCTTATGATAACATATATATATATATGTTATCATCCTTATGTAGACCGTGCCCCCCCCCCTCCGCGCTTCCGGGGACGGCAGCATATGGCTCTGTGACGGGAGGGACAGCGCTTGCTCCCGTGAGATGTCAACTTTCCCTGTCTACTACATGTGCCTCTACATGGGCACCGTAAAACCCCGCCTATAGACCTTCGTTTGATTATGTTGATTATGTGTGGGATAGGGATAATACAGGAGAAAATAATGAACTACAATTTTTACAGAACAAAGCCCTCAGACACGTACATGTACACTGTAAGAAGTAAGTACTGTACATCTACAGCAAAAGTTGCTGGCAACTTTTGTTCCAGTAGATTTTGCTGTAGGTGTACAGCAACTGACTTGCTGTAAATTTACAGCAACTTCTACTGTAAATTTACAGCAACTTTTACTGTAAATTTACAGCAACTTCTACTGTAAATTTACAGCAACTTCTACTGTACATCTACAGCAAAAGTTGCTGGCAACTTTTGTTCCAGTAGATTTTGCTGTACATGTACAGCAACCGGGTGCTGTAAAGTTACAGCAACTTCTACTGTAGGTTTCATATTGTTGTTCTCATAAATTTGAATCAATTAATATGCATGCATGGAGAGTACTTTCCTGCATAATAGTTCAACCTCAGCTAGGATAATACACACTACACAATGTAATGGTTTAATCCTGCTTCAATACAGCTGAACCGTATGTGATACCAGCTTTTCCCCAGTCCGGGCACTTAAGCATTTAACTATTCCCACCAATGTGGTGTCTATTCTATACTTTTGCTGTTTTTTTGTACTATTCAACACAATTATGCAAATATCAATACACTTTATGATAACTGCATTCAGTCTCTCTCGTTCATTCTTATTCTACAATGTCTTGGGAGTTTGTGAGGCTTTATTTGACTCGGGAATGGGTTGGGTGGAATAATTAATACAGCAATGGTCTACTGCTGCCACCTAGCGGGGGAAATCTACAGCACAATGTACTGTAAATGTACAGCAACATTGCCGGAGACCCAATTTACAGTACATAATGCTGTAATTATACAGCAAATAGTGCTGTAATACCAACTACAGCAAAAAGTGCTGTAAATGTACAGCACATTGTGCTGTTTAAATACAGTAACTTCTTACAGTGTAGTGAAATTAGAGGCAAATCCTAAGTATAACACAGCACAGCTGCACACGCTGAGTGGCTGTAGGTTTTTGAGTGCACGAAGGGATATACATCTACTTTTTTACGCTTTTACTCTTAAAAAACAAGATAAACTCATAGACAAAAGGAACCTTCCCACTAGAGGTAATCAGGGTATAAGACTGCTCGTTCCTAGATCACTGAGAAGTGCGTTCTATAGGGCAATTGCTCGATGGAATATGCCTAAGCACCGTATACTGAAATAGAAGACTTAAGTCTTTTAAAATTTCTATAAAGAAAAACTGTGACAACTGTTTCATATAAAATTGTACAAGTCTTTTATTATAAGCATACATAACAACAAACTACTTACAATGCTCTCATCTTATCTCATTATTCGCATTATTCCGACTATAAGTGCAATGAATGTAAATTTATGTATTTATATCTTTTTACTTTTTAATTGTTACTGTACAAACGAAAATGTATATGTCATAGCTGAGTTTGGAGAATTCACTGTCAATTAAGGCATGAAAGGGGCCCTAGCAGAGGTAATGCAATATGCACATGCTAGGTTGATACGTTTACTTTTGTAACTGTTATCTTTTACCCGAATAAAACACTTTTTAAAAAAAAATGAAAAAACTATGAATCTAACATTTATATATATAGACTGGCATGACTGTGAGTTGTTCTCCTTCAAGATCCCTACAAGAGAGAGAGAGAGGGCTTGGAGGTGGAACGGCAATGCAGCAAATCTATTGATATACCCAATAAAACACTTTATAAACATAATGTTGATAATCTTGGCATAATCTTAGGGTTAGGGTTTTGTTAAGAGTCGCTTAAAATAATGTGCCAGGTCGCCTAGAAACAGCCAAGGTCGCCAGGTCACTCTTTGCCCTTCTGGAGCCACCATCATTGACTAAGGATTAAATTATACTTTCAATTTCAATTCAATTTCAATTTGACATGAGTTTATTCTGTAATCACGAAAAATATAAAAGTACAAGCGATTATATTTGTTTCAATCGAATCACAGAAGAGGTTGATACTTATAATGATACATAGTATTATTTTTGCATAGTATTTACAGCACCTCCATTTCAGTTATACATGAATTATGCCGATCTTTGAGATAATCTGACATTGTGATTTTACTTGGGGGGGGGGGGGGGGGGGGCGGGGGAGGGGGGGAGATGATGATGAGGTGATACCAAGTATTTACACAGGATGCATAATACTTCATAAATGTACATTCATATAATCTTAAATACAATCTTATATCAGAGAGACACGGGTTGAACGCAGTATATATATAGGCCTTCATTTGGATAGTTGACTATCATACATGAGATGAGTTTTAAACATGCGTACAGAATACATGTTGATGAATTAAATATGACATTAAAGCCCACACTACTATTAAACACAATACAGAGACTTAGTATATCAATGTATACATGTACTAATTGCCTGTCAAGTTGAATAAATTCAACGGAAAGTTCATCTGGTTGCATGTGTAAGAGGGCTTTCATGGTGAACAAACAAAAGTTTAAACAATTTGCAACAAATCAATACAATTCAATGCAATACAATTCCCATCAGAGATTTGTGTATTGGAGATCATATCTCCATTCTGCTTCAAAATACTTTACAATAGCCTTTTTTAGTTGACTTTTGAACAATGTACTTGTATCAGAGCTTCTTATATCCGATTTAATATTATTCCATGTCCTATATGTATCCACAGGCGGTGATTTTTGAACCCTTACAGTATGTGCTGTGTACATCTTTATAAGAGGGCCATCAGCAGCTCTGGTTACTCTATTAACAACCATATCAAGAGAGTTCAATTTAATTAATCTATAACATAAAATACCTTGTAGATACTGCCTACGAAGGTCTGTTGGCAAAACCTTAACCCTTCTATGTATATCCTTTACAGAAATGGACATAGGGTCTTTAATTTGTAAGCTCACTCTTATGCCTACATTTTGAAATATTTGCAATTTCTTTTGCTCAAAAAGAGTTACTCCAGATAAGAAAATAGTACTGTTATCAATATACGGTAAAAGCATGGTTTTAAACAACAAAATTGCTGTATCTTCATCCATATGTTCCCTGAAATAACGTAATAGCCATGTCTTTTGATTTACTGAACTAATCGTCTTAGAAAACTGTGATTTAAAACTCAAATTGTTTTCCATAAATATTCCTAAATATTTATACTTTTTCACACATTCAAGCTCCTCACAGAACGTTTTCCCGTGCACTTCGGTGGGTGCCCACTGCACAGTCCTGGGAAGAGAACGTTCACAACTTGGGTGAATCGGGTGAATCTGGGGAGGTGACCATTACTTGGGGCTGTGTCTCATGAGTTTTTAACACTTGAAACGTCTTTGACCGGGTGTCGTCTTTGACCTGTGTCGTCTTTGACCTGTGTAGTCTTTGACCAGCAAGTTTTAAAATGGCTGAAATGGGAGCTATGAACACAGAAATGCCGGGAAGTTTGTAGTATATAGTGTTAAAATATCCATTAACCTTTTCCCCCCATTTCTGTATACATAGCTCCCATTTCAGCCATTTCAAAACTTGCTGGTCAAAGACTACACCGTTCAAAGATGACACAGGTCAAAGACGACACCCGGTCAAAGACGTTTCAATTGTTACAAACTCATAAGACACGGCCTAGGGAGAAACTTGGGAATCCCTCAAGAATTCACCCTGGGAATTCCTGTGAAATCAGAAGCAAGTTTTCGACCCAGGAGATACTAGAGACTACCCAGTAAACACAACTACATAGGTCGGACGTATATCTACGTCTATTTGGGGTCCAAACTACGTAATTTGACAAGGTTTACCAACGTCAAAACATTAAGGTTTATTCACCTCCTTCAGACCTGTAGGTTTGATTTACGTTTTTTTACGTAAAATAAGTATTAAGACAATTATAAACTAAATAATATACACACATATATGTGTGTATACAACAGAAAAATAGATAGATTTCAATGCTACATATTTTGAATAGGTGCCTGCTTTGAATAGGAGCCAGGGCATTTGAAATCAACAGGGGCCCGACTGCGAATAGGTCCCAGGTATGTCTGGCTATATACATATTCATATAATAGAATATAAAGAGGAGAGAGAAAATAATTATGTTGGCCAATTACATTGTGTTAATATCAGGTATTAGAAATACGTAGCAATGCAGACATCACTGAGACTCGATCTTAGGACCCTTCAACTGTAAATCCCAAGCTCTGTCCACTGCACCCTCAGAAAAGTGAGAGTCATTGTCGCTAAAACTACCCTCACCTGAGGGTCAGGCACTTTTAATGGCCACACATTGCTTTACTGTGTTATGCCCTTTGAAGTCAAGATACAAGGATGTACGCATACCCCGGGGGGGGCACTTCATATATTTTGTATACACAGGTGTGCGGCTGGGAAGGGCACTTTTTGAGCAAAATCCCCCTCATCAAGGGTCTGCTTTTCACCAAAATCCCCCTCACCAAGGGTCAATTTTCACCAAAATCCCCCTCACCAAGGGTCACTTTTCGGAGATTTCAACAAAATCCCCCCAAATAGGGTCACATTTTGCCAAAATTCTTTGCAACAAGGGTCACTTTTGACCAAAATTTGTACACCAAGGCCGACTCCTCGGGAAAAATTGCTAAAACCTAGGCACGTTTGTCCAAAATCCCCCTCAGCAAGGGTCACTTTTGACCAAAATCCCCCTCAGCAAGGGTCACTTCTGACCAAAATCCCCCTCACCAAGGGTAAGGGTTGTCAAAGGGCCAGCCGCACACCCGTGTCAAAAAAAATTTGAGTACCCCCCCCGGGGTTATCATCCTTATGTAGACACGGGTAAAATAAAGAGGAGAGAGAAAATAATTATGTTAGCCAATTACATTGTGTTGATATCAGGTATTAGAAATACGTAGCAATGCAGACATCACTGAGACTCGATCTTAGGACCCTTCAACTGTAAATCCCAAGCTCTGTCCACTGCACCCTCAGAAAAGTGAGAGTCATTGTCGCTAAAACTACCCTCACCTGAGTGTCAGGCACTTTTAATGGCCACACATTGCTTTAATGTGTTATGCCCTTTGAAGTCAAGATACAAGGATGTACGCATACAGTGCTGCATTTATGCAGTATGATATGGGGTGGACACACACCCTTTACATGAATGCAGCCCTGGCTGAATTCATGTATAGCATAACGACCAAGGACATTAAATCACTTTGCGGTTCTTACGATGTAAAAGACACGTTATAAATACATAAACATTCTATATAAAAAATACATAGATATGACATTAGTTGGATTTTTTTATAAATACGTTGCAATTCTACCCTAAAGCACATTATAACATCTGCATTGCGTTATATTGTATTGTGTGATGTGTATCAGACGATAGGTATGATCATCTGATAATCCATTATATGAATATATATATATATATATATATATATATATATATATATATATATGAATATATATATATATATATATATATATATATATATATATATATATATATATATAGGCCTACACACATGAAGATCTAGATTCGACTCCTGTAACCAGCAGCACGTTCTCAAAATGTGCTGCTGAATGGGAACGTACTGCTATCTAAAATCGTTCTGCTGGTTACAGGATTCGAATCCACATCTCCTGTGTTACGTATTATTGTCTCCCTACGTAGTTTTACCTCAAACTATGTGTATTTACTACGTTAAATTACGTCTGTATTACGTGGATAAACGTAAATCAGCCCTAAACGTCTGGAGAACGAAAATAAACCTTAACGTTTTGACGTTCATAAACCTTGTGAAAAAACGTAGCTCAGACCATTGGTTGGAAAACAACCTAGATAAACCTCTCAGCTACGTCCAGATTACGTAGCGTGTTTACTGGGTATCTTCATATGTATTCTCATACATATATCCCTATGCTGTCATACAATTCACCCAAGTTTGAACTTGGAATGTATTCCCAAGTTATTCCCAAAATTCACCCTTCTTGATGCACTCCCAGTTCTACACCCAATTGACATGTTCTATGGTGAAGGGCATTTCCTGTGCCTTTCTCAGGAAATAGACATGTGTGAAACTAGTGACATGTCCATGACATGTACACAAGTCTGGATTCTAGTCAGTGACTCAGGAAATTCCGAGTTTTTGTTCAGCGAGTGGTGTGGTGAGCTCATAGTCACGAATCAAGAAGTACCAGGATGTTGTTTTGTAATTGTTTATTTATACTGGCCATTGAAGGGGTTGGGATGTGTGCGGTTGGGTAAGCATATAGATGCTTACATCATTATGTGTCATTGTTGAACAGAGATGCAAATATAAAGAGAGAAAACTGATGATTATATTTGATTTCCATCTAATAAAAGGAGGCCTTAATAATTGATTTATCAATAAAAGGAATAAAAGGAAATCACACTGAATCAAATTTACATTAAAATGAAAGTAGGGATGACTAACACTAACACAGGCAAGGTTTTCCAGAAATCCGTTCAGGATATTTTGAACCTGGGATGTGGAAGCGTCATGATTTATGAAAACCACAGAGCAGAACCTGTGCTTAGGACTTATACAGGGCCAAAAAGAAAGAGGTGTGTTTCAGGTTACATGGTATGATCTAGGGTAGGTAGGTCGGATTTTAAATCTAATTTTGTTTTATTTCATTTTTATTTTGACCTGAAAAGTACCCAGAAATTGACTTCAGCACAGACTCACTGCTTACAGCCTCGACTTATGGACTACCAAATTGATTTGAAATATCTCCAAAATGAAATATATAAATATGTTTTTCAGAATAGCATAAAATGTCTAGGGTTGGCCTTGTTTTGTTAGGTATAGGGTCGGGTAACCTGAAACACCTCTTTTAAATTTAGCCTAGGCCTGTATAAAGGAGGCTAGTTTTACAGACCGGGCCTAGAGACCACCAGACTGCCACCAGTCACCACATAGGAGCAACTCACACAGATATTGGACGCAGCTCATAATACCAGTACGTACAACCACAACACAGCATCCAGCTCCAGCAACAAGTGAAGTGGTACTTTGATATTCTTACATACTTTATCCTAGCCCTGACACCACTAGGGTGCCACAGGTACCTGCTAAACATGGCAATCTTTTTAATGTTTTCCACTGACACATTTTAGCTTGGGCTCCACTAGGGCGACACAGACCCCTGCGAAACGAGGCAATCCTTCGAATGTTTTGTTCTTGTATATTTCGCTTCATTTCGCTCCGTTTTGCCCCATTTTGCCCCATTTTGCCTGATTTTGCCTGATTTTGCCCTGATTTTGCCCTGCTCCTGGCGATACTTAGGGCGACACTGCCAGAAATGAAGAGAAATGAGGCGAAATATACAAGAACAAAACATTAGAAGGATTGCCTCATTTCGCAGGGGCCTGTGTCGCCCTAGTGGAGCCCAGGCTTTTGCCCCATTTCGCGGCAGTGTCACTCTGATTGTTGCCCTGTTCCTGGCAACACTCAGGGCAACACTGCAGCAAAATGGGGCGTAATGGGGCGAAATGTGTCAGAGGAAAACATAAAAAAACATCACCACGTTTCGCAGCTACCTGTGTCGCCCTAGTGAAGTCTGGGCTAATGTATTGCTTGTTACAGATATACACCTACGGTAATATGTATCTTAGCCTATAATAGGCCTCTTCATGGGCCCTCAGAATTTTGAGCGTGTCACTGCATCACTTTTACATATATAGAAAATAGAAAAAATCTCAGTATGTCGATTTTTATCCCTGATTTTCTGTGTCTGTCGATTTTTAAAGGGCTGTGTCACCATGTCGCCCATGTTAAATTTTAGCCATGTAGGGGCACTATAATCATTAGCGAGGTTCAGATCACGACGGCAACGGCAACGTGTACATCTACAGCAATGCTAGGGGATGGGCTAGACATTGCCGTACACGTTACAAGTAGGCATATCTAAACCTAGCTATTGTGTCTGTAGGCCCCTCATACACGACTTATCATATAGGCATCAATAGAAAATATGTCTATGATGCGCTCAGTAATGAAATACTTGCTTTTTTTGAATGGCCTGATAGGCTAACTGTTGATAGAAACCTGTTTTAGCCCACTAATAATTGTGGTTCTCACGCATAACCATATCTGACTCACACTTACTCTCAGCCAAGTGTAGTGTAAATGACGATATAATGACAATATCCACGTTTTTAACCCTTTAAGGGCGGCATAATATAGTAATGCATCATGACCTTGGCCGGCATGATGCTTGAATGCAGCCCTGGAGAGTTACTCGCCGGGGCTGCATTGGTGCATCATGACGACAAATGCCATCTTTTAGTGACATTCCATTCTTAAAGGGCTCATAATACCCTACAGATAACTCACACATGTTCCTTGTTCCTTTCCTCCAGGGTGGAAGATGAAGACCCTGTACTTCCTCCTTACCCTGTGTCTGCTAGCAGCCATCCTTGGCACTCAGCAGGTTTTTCTTACATATATTTGGAGAATAGATAACGACCTTAATCACATTGAGACTGTCTGTTCCCTTATGGAGCCTCACGACCATTGTGCATTATAACATAAAGGCAGCCGTGATGTGATGAAGGAGTCATCTATTTGTTTTTCTGTCTGTTTGTTAACGTATTCCGTCAGTTTCTTTGGTAAGCAGAGCGACTTTGATTGCACAGTGAATGTACAATACGTGACATAATTATGCAGGCTAATTGGCTGTCTGATATGGCCACTGTGCACTGTTACTCTATAATAAACGGCAGACAACTTCTCTGACCTTATAACAAACGGCCTACCGTTTTATGAAGACATACATATTGATCGGCGTGGACTCAAAGCTGGTTCAAACCAATCTGATCTTGATTATCAAATAACATGTTATGTAACCACCAAGCCATAAGGCATATGTACCATACACTACTCAATCAGCTTAAATCTAACGTATAACATACCGCACCTATATAGTTTATTAAATAATTATAATCCTATAATAATTTGTATGCCCATCTTATGTAATTTTATTATCACGTAGTCAGAACATAAGGCCAAAAAAAGTACCTTCTTACGCGTTGAGCCTGCATGTACCATGTCAACTTTCTATTTCACATTATTTTTTGAATTTAACAATAGTAGCCAGCTCTGTGTAAACCCTAAAACTGACCCCAAAAATGGTAAAAATATGAAAATTTCCTCAAAATTGCATATAAAACTTATAGGTTTTGATAGGCTCGGTCAGGTGACCTGAAACAAACCTATTTCTTTTATTTGGCTTAAATAAATACTTACACAAAATTAATTGTACATATTACCTTACTAGGCAGAGGCATGTGGACCAATTCGCACTTCGTCGCCTCCAAGGGATGTGCCACAAGACTTTTTTGAGTATGGGCCGGTCTTGGATAACACGCTTACTGCAGGCGTTGAGGATGATAGCATTGACTGGGATGAGGACAGGATCACTGAGCCACACCTTAGAAAGGCCCTTTGAGATAAGACGGAACCCCCACGAAGAAACTCTTGCCTGAACAATATTGATATGCCTTTTTTAAGATTCATAACATATATGTGTTAGTGTTAAAGATATTAAATTCGCACATTGCTGTTCTGCCTGCAAGACCGTTTAGGAAGCTAAAGGCTACCGCAGACGGGCCCGATCCGATCGGCGGACTCGATCGGCCGATTGAGTCGGGGCAATATCAAACATGTTTGATCGTCCCAATTCGATCGGGAGGACGTCCCCGCAGACCTACCCGATCCGCCTGGTTACCGATTGAGTCGGGCCAGTCTGCGGTTGGCTTAAGGAAAAACGACAAAGGATGAGAGCAGTTATGTTAAGCTCCGTTTAGTAGTTTATTTTAAATGAATTTTCCAAGAATTAAAGTTTCACTTATTTAGCACCTTTCATTCTTAGTAACAAATTGGCCTATTTCAGAATGATCATACACCTATATCGATTTCAAAATGCAGTTGAAAATAAACACTTTCCAATAAACAAAATGTGGATTTTGTATTAATATATCTGTTAATTGGCATACTGTACCCCTTAACATAGCATAATCGCTAATCCCTTACCGCTAAAAATAGCCATTCTGTCATGTTTATCCCATTCATCTTTAGGAATATATATATATCCTTGAGGCGTTTGATTTCCCCATATTAGAATAATACATAAAATGGACTACCGTATTCGACCTAATAAGCGCCCTCCCCCTAATAAGCGCCCCCCCCCCCTTTTTTCAGATTTCCCCCCACATTTTTTAACAGGTTCCTCCGATTTTGTTACTGTTTTTCACACTTCTTATGACTTGAAACACTTCACACCTGTGCAGGTGTTAAGGCCAAGCCAGGTGTGCAGGCATACGGCTGAGTAGAAGCCTTGTAGAAGCTGCTGGGGTGGAAAAAACACAGCCATGGGGGGCGCTTATTAAAATGAATATTTGGGGTCGATTTTTCCACTTAAAATAATATTTTAAGCGCCCAGGGCGCTTATTGCGTCGAATACGGTATTTGATTTCTATGTTTTCAAAATGGTTGTGTAGTATATAACAAATTGGACTTTCTCTGCATTTCTCTGATTTATATAACTTGGTGTCATTCTGTAACTACTCTTCTATCTATAATCCATCAATCTATCTAAGACCCGAATGGGATACCCTTGTTGATAATACAGACATGCCATGTATTAAAGTGGCAATCAATGGAACAAATTGAGCAAATAACAATTCCCTTTCACAGACTGGGGAATAATGAAAATAATAATGATACTGTATGAACTAGGTTACTATACTGAGTACAGTATCAGTCACTGTAGAAGCCCTAAGGCCACTCCAAATAATATCTGTGTTTCTCATCGCCGCACACATCACCAAAATTGTGTTTTGAAGATTATTTTTTTGCAAATTTTAATGGGAAAAACATGATATCCATTGCATTTCTGTATTATTATCAGTTGTTTAAGTCTATATTTTGTTTAATATGACACACACATAGCTGGTCTAGCTAACTGAGTGAATCAACAAGACAAAAACCGTATCGAGTTCAATTATTAATACTACCTGGGTAATACTGAAGGCAAAATTGCTACTCTGCTCGACAAAAAGCAGGAAAACTCTCTCGATTTGGATAATTTTTGTATGGGCAATTTACCTAATCAGGGATGTGATTCCTCTTACAGTTGTAGGATTTCCTACACTCTTAAGCAAAAAAGTCCCCCCTCGTGATTTTTCCAGATCCATAGAGATATTTTTTCAGGGGGAAGGGGGAGGCTTTGTTACTCAAACTGTCACAGGGTGAGCAGGACCCAGCGTTTGACTTATAGATTTTCAAAATTTCAGACTCCCCTAGCTTTACTGCTGTGCTATTCAAAAGCAATATGTCACTCTGAGAGCTGCCTTTACTATCTTTAAATACCTTATATTTAAACCACAACAGGGAAATCGAGAGCCTACCCAAGGATGCATTTCGTCTGCTCACTCTCCATCCTACTCTCTGCATTAAACTGTAGGAAAGAACAGACCTAACATGTGCTAGGAGAATGATGTTTCACGCCACTGCGACCCTATTTGCGATATGCTAAGGCATTCCCATAGTGCAGTGCACTAGGTCAGACAAACGCCACCAACTTTCCCGCGCCATGATCGCCAGCAGCGGAGCTGCTGGTGAGACTTAAAAATTCTCCTACAGTTTTACAATTTTCAAATCACATCCTTGCTAATTTAATGAGTAAATTCCAGTCTAAACAGGAATTCTTGCAAAAGCTGGAAATTGGTATCTCTGCGAGGGGGATTCATCCGATCAATTTCATCTCATACACCCCCCTCAGAAAGAATTATGGCCCTGTTTTGGCCTCTCCTTTCAATTCCTGTTTGACAAACAATAACACAGACTTACAGAAGTCTTAAGATGTTTTTATTATTTAGTTCGTATTTTACTGTGAAAATGGGGCATAATCAGTCATAACCAACACGATGATAAAGCATCTTTGTTCATTGAATGTAAAAGTATGGCGTCTATCGGTAGGCAATGCACACAGTATATAAACTCGCTATTTCTGACATCCGCTAGGAATACATGACTGTCGCTGGAGTGTTTAAATATGAAGCAAAAATACAATCGGGGAAAAAGTGAAATATACAAATTAGATGTTGCAGAGTCAATGATGTGAGAGAACACTGCAACCTGACTTTTATATTCTTTATCTAGATTCTAGCGAATCACAAATACGCCATCTTGGTACTACATGTACATGTACAAGACCCCTCAAATCCTGACTTTCTATAACCATCTATTCTATATGGAAGCATATATCCCCCTTTATGCAAACAAAACTGTAAATATCACTGCTTTCATACATAATGTATATGTGTACTGAGACTGGCTTGACTTTAACTCTTTAAGGACGACATGATGCCTCCATACTTCATGTTCACTGGCGAGTAACTCACCAGGGCTGCATTCATGCAGAGTGACGACAGAAGGGTATATTGCATTGAAGCACTCTGCTGCCCTTAAAGGGCTATTAAAGGTTGTCATACGCAAACTCCAGTTTCGTGTTCTTCCATGTTCTCTATTATCAGTGTGACATGAAGGTTTGTATTACAAAAATGTAGCATCTTAAAATGAAACACTCTAAAAGTATTATCTAATTCTAACTAAATTTTGATTCTATTTAAACTTCAACAGGATTTCCGCGTCTAATTATATATAGACTAAATATACAACAAGCAAAATACTCTTAATTTACATCAAATAAAGGTACATTTTGTATCTAATATAACGACATGGAGCATTGCACATTGTAGGCAATTCCACATCAGCTTACACTCCCAGACTCCAAGTCTACATGGTATTAACCAGAGACAGTCCAGTCATGGGGAGGGGCGAGGGGTCCTTGTGACCGGACGCTAAAAAGCACAGATTCCCTCGATAACAGTCGCGGTTAAGCAGCCGGCCAAACACAGTTTACTTCCGGCAGGTCCTACAGAACCCAAACGTTACAGTTACACATTGGTTACATTCATCCTCGTCCATACAGACACAGTTTTTCAAGTCGTTTCAATATGTCACACCGCGCGGCAGGTCTCATTGTACCTCGGCAGCTGTACGTAATACTTGTAGGGAATCCTCCATCTCCTTCTCCAGACTCAGAATCATGCCTGTACCAAAAATAAATATATTGCCGTTAGTAACAATTAATAACCAAAAAAATGCCTGAGCTTCAAAATGGCATTGCCGAGCTCAGTGACAGATTATGTTTTTACATAATTACTGTACTACCTTAATAAGAACACTTTAAAAAAAGGCCTATAATAAGTTGTGCAACGCACAATGTATAGGAAAAGGTAAACGACAGTAGTTCACTAGTGAGGTCTATCTCACGAGGCTGTAGATGACCCTCAGTGGGTGTGGAACTGTTCAAATGCCTCTCAGTATTCATTTTATGTCATTATTCAGTTTATGTCATAATTGACCATGTTTGTCAAAATTCCATTTAATCAACCTGTAAAAGCTTTTTATAATGGTTTAGATGATCCATTTAATTACGTGACAGGTCGTGAAATACTGGTGAGGGTTATTTCACAAGGGTTTAAAATACGGCTTGCCTTGTTTAATTCAATGGAGCTGCCGTATTTACCATGTATCAAACAGTATTATTAGTCCCTACTTTAACTTGATAATACAAAATGTTGTGTGGTTTCAGCGAAGAAAACCTTCCAGTACAAGGCAGCTCACTGACCTGTGTTGGCGTTACTGTTGGCAACCAGGGTGACTAGTAGTGGCGGCTTGGTGAGACAAATAACCTGCAAGGGGAAATGACAAACTCAGTTAAATTTCCCATTGCTACATGTACAGGGATGCCAAGTGTTACGATTTTTTTTCGTAATTTTACGATTTTTGACCCCAATTACGACCATTACGATTTTTACTGGAAAATAACGATTTTTAGGAATTTTTGAAGAGCATACAAAAAAGCCTTCAACTTCAACCTCACCATAACTTCTAAAAAAAAATCCAAAAACAATATATTTTACAAGATAAATGATTGTATCTTTTTGTGCCCCTACATAATTCAACTTTTTTCAAACCTCACTTACAAGTCGAATTAGACTTTTAGGTGTAAAGATTGACTAGAATTAAACATACTAAAGGGCATGTTATTGTTACGATTTTTGTTACGATTTCAAGCAAGAATTATTCCGATTTTAGGGTGAAATAAATCGTAGCAAATACGATTTTGGGGGTGGGGTAACTTGGCATCCTTGCATGTATATCAACATAAATCCCCGTGTTCTACCTGCGGTTGTATGCGAACCAAACTCAGCTTTCATTGGATATGGGCTGGTTATATGAGCGTTTTTATTACCGGTACTGTAGAGCATTTATCTTTTTTTAAACCAAAAAACACATACCTGGTAGTTGCCGTAGACGGTGACGATACTCTTGTTGAGGCCTAGTCCCAGTTTACTGGCCTGTTCTGACGTCATCCCAAACGTGGACAGGAACCGCGACCGCATTGCCAGCTCCGGTGTGTGCTCATCCGCAACTGGTGATAAATACATGAGGTTTGTCAATAAGTGGTAGTATACTCAGAGTTTGTCAACAACTGGTAATAAACACAGGGTATGTCAACAACTGGCAATGTGTAAAACTAGGTTGTTGCTGTCAATTAATTTAATATGAAACCCCTGAGCCGAGTCAAGAAATCCTTCACTTTCAGCTCTGTGTACCGTAGAAGCTGCAGCTAGTCCGCGAATCAGATCGGAAGTATTTCCATGTTTACTACAGTACTAAGGGAGTGGGCATTTTCTTAACAACAGGGGGGGGGGGGTTGGTAGATTTGGGGGGGGGGGGACCAAAAGAAATACACGCCTTTTTAGCGTTACTATAGCTCAAAGGATTCGGCCGCGCTCAATTTCAACCTGCCTGGAGGGGGGGGAACCAAAAACATTTCGACCCGCTCGCGCGAAAATCCACCAACCCCCCCCCCCCCGGGTTGTTAAAAAATGACCACTCCCTAAAGTGGCCATAATGAGATGCCCTATGAGGCTTATAGGCTTCTCCAAAGTTAGAGGGGGGGGCTGTTACACGAGTTTGGCTTTTACGTGAGAATTTAGGGTAATACCTTTGAGTAGCGGGACGCCGTCACGGTCTGTCACGATGATGGAGTGGAGGCCATCCACCCTGCAACAAAACAAGACAGTTTACAATTTTGACAATTTACTAATCTGTGCGACCTTTACCACAGGGCTTATACAAGACAGGCATTTATTCAAGATCCGATGCAAGAACCGACTTCACATATTTTTCCAGTCTGTTCACAACTTTTTTTTTATCCCACAGAACATTTGGTCATGCATATATTCAATGTTGCAGGACCGACTATATTTTTGAAGGACCGGATAGCCACATATCTGATGACAAGTGATGATTTATGTATTTTAAGTACAAAATACTATAGTCCACTAAAAATACATTTTTTTATAATCATTTATAGCCAAATCAGGATAGACACATAGTCTTGCAGTTACACAGTATTGTAGTGTCCGTATATTGACGAACGTATTTCAGCTTTAGAAACCCCACTTAGGGAGTGCTCATTTTTTAACAACAGGGGGGGGCGGTGAGATTTCGCGCGCAGCGCGCGAAATTTTTTCACCCCCCCCGCTAGAGGGGTCGAAATTTTTTACCCCCCCCGGCAGGCCGAAAATCGTGCGCGTTCGCGCCCCTTTGTAGCATAGTACTTAACTCGCTGGCTTTTCCCCTCAAAACAGGTTGAATTTTTTTCACCCCCCCCAAGAGGGGTCTAAATTTTTTACCCCCTTCCGGTCAAGGGGTCCAAATTTTTTACACCCCCCCAAATCCACCACCCCCCCTGTTGTTAAAAAATGAGCACTCCCTTAATTCTTTTATTTCAGTAAAGCTCAAGATATTCGGTCCTACTACACTTGTGAATCTGCTGGACCAGGAGGATTTTAGGTCGGACATTGCCACTGTCCTGCATGTTTTCCCAAAGACTGCTTTTCATAACAATGGGCCCTCCGCTTGTACACAATGATTCAGACTAGAGTCTATACTTACATCCGCATAAGCCGGGTAAAGAACCGTTTTATTTCCTGCAAAATGAAACAGAACACATTCATCATTTCTAAAACCTTCTGGAAAATATACTACTGGTACTTAATACTAGGCGTCAACTTCTGAGACTTGAAGGCTCAGGCCAATATCATGGATATGGCATCTCGGTGGAATTGGACTGGTGAGTTTTCGACTATTGCTACATGTTTTATATTCATGCGGACCTATGGGGTACTCCTGCTACACTTGTGAATCTGCTGGACCAGTGGGATTTTAGGGAGTGCTCATTTTTTAACAAGCAAATATTGTACAAACCAGTATAAAATAAAAACCGTTTCAAAAAAACAGGGGGGGTGGTGGATTGGGGGGGGGGGGTAAAAAATTTGGACCCCTTGACCGGGGGGGGTGAAAAAAATTTAACCTGTTTTGAGGGAAAAAGCCCGCGCGTTACTATGCTACAAAGGGGCGCGAACGCGCACGATTTTCGGCCTGCCGGGGGGGGGGGTAAAAAATTTCGACCCCTCTAGCGGGGGGGGGGGGGGTGAAAAAATTTTGCCCGCTCCGCGCGAAATCTCACCGCCCCCCCCTGTTGTTAAAAAATGAGCACTCCCTTAGGTCGGACATTGCCACTCATCCCACTGTCCTGCATGTTTTCACAAAGACTGCTTTTCATAACAATGCGCCCTCCGCTTGTACACACTGCTCCCTGTATGTTTTATGCTGAAGCCATTCAGACTAGAGTCAAGTCAAGCTGTGTGGCAAGGCGTCTTTAAGTTTAACGGCCTGCCGAGGTTGCAAGCTCAATTGCCATTGGCAATTAGGGAGAGTAGTGAGTAGGTGAACTTCAGGACAGGCCAATCATTATGTAGTAGGATCGTGGATTTAATATATATAATAGTCATGACTGGCTTCTACGGCCAGTAGTGCCTGCTTCAACACTAAGGGGCCATCCATTAATTACATACGCACATTTTTGCCCAAAATGGACCCCCCCACCCCCCCTGTTGCACCATGTACGCATTTGAGCTACCCCCCCCCCCCCATGCGTACATACTCATTTGACTTTGACCCCCCACCCACCTAATGGGAAATTCACGAAATTGACAGTGGAACCTTTAGGGTCAAAACGCTGCACATAAGTGGGGGGAGGTATCCAGGTGGATGGGGGTCTTGGAGGATCATGTTTCAAGTACAGCACCTTTTTTCTGCTCGCCCCCACCCCCAACAAGTTTAAAGTAACCTAGACCCCCCCCCCCCCATGATATTGAAATATCCCCCCCCCCCCCCGCAAAAGAGTATTCACATGTTAAAATTCTGTGTGCATAGAACAACCTGTGTAGAGCGACAAATTCTCACAAAAATATCCCTTTTGATGAATCAGAGAAAAAAAATAGTAGCATTGGGTAGGATAAATTCCAACATAAAAATAGCATGCCTCTTGATTTGTGAAAAAGATAAGATGCCATGATGGGGGAGTCAACACCAAATATGGTTCATCTACAGTCAACTCTCTCTAATGCAGGCCCCGCTGGCACTGATAGAATGGACGCATTAGTTGGGTGGCTGCATTGGAGGGAGTCATTTTCTATAGGTTGTAGTATGTTAGGGACTATGAAAAGTGCCTGCATTAAAGAAGTTGGCTGCATTAGAGGGGTGACTATGAAGAGGGAGTTCACTGTATAACAGTACTCACGATCATGCACCATTCCACCAGCGTACAAAATGATGCAATATTTTTGATTTTTTGATATTTTTTTTTTTTTTTTTTTTGAGGGGGGGGGGGGGGGGGTGGGAGTCTCGTTTACTCTGGGCTAATAGGTGGTGGGAGTGGGGGGGGGTCGGACAGATATATGTCATGTTCGGAAAAAACCCTCCCCCCTAGCTAGTAACAGTTGACTCAAACCTTTCAAAGTTTATATTACAGTTGTGAGAAAAATGTCCAAGTTTGGTTGGATATTGCCCCTAAAAAGCAGCATTTTTAGCCCAAAATAACCAAAAAATCAGCCTTTAGGCGTACACAATGCGTATGCCAAAATTCGTCTAGACCCCCCCACCCCGCCTGTACGCATCTGTACGCATTTGGCCTGACCCCCCCCCCACCCCCTCTTGATGCGTACGTAATTAATGGACGGCCCCTAACAGTCATCTACTTAGCTTCCTCACTTCTTGACTGGGCGAGTCAGTGAGGGAGTGACAGGGCTCCACATATCCACTCTCCATTGCCCAATTTACAGCATTACAGGGAGTAACCGCGCAAATATTGTCCACCCAGCAGATAGAGTATCAACTTTTTATCTTTTCTATATCTTTATATTTGTGACAAGTACAGTGTACATGAGAAATTACAAATAATGCACCAAGCATCACATGATTTTGTTGCCTACCTCCACCATCTTGAATATGATACAGAGCTGGCCGCAAGGATGGCTATTAGTTTGGCAGATATTTATATATTCTTAATTCAAACGATTTCATGTATTGGAATAATAACAGACTATGAGAGATTATATTATAGATGTTAGAAGGGCTATATGAATTGAAAACTCATAAATTAAATTGTATACGAAACTAACGCACAATTTCCGGCACCGCCCATTCGCCTACTTCCTCATTTATCGCCAACCCGGAATTCGTGTCGACTGCCCAGAGTCCACGGATTTCTCCATAATTCATAGACCTCTACAATAACCAGGTGAGGAACTAGGTTTGTCAAGGTTTCTAGATGATATATGTGTACACTTTTGGGGAATGTGTTGAGAGGAGGCCAAATTATCATAGATCCAGCTTGGCGCAAATGTCCCCCGACCGCTTCCCCCCTCTTCAGACTCCTTCAGGCTTCACTTGTCACTTGACTTGTACGGCGTAAATCTAGTTGGATTTGCTTCCAACCTTAGGGAGTGCTCATTTTTTAACAACAGGGGGGGGGTGGTGAGATTTCGCGCGGAGCGCGAGAAAATTTTTCACCCCCCCCCAAGAGGGGTCGAAATTTTTTACCCCCCCCCCCCCGGCAGGCCGAAAATCGCGCGCGTTCGCGGCCCTTTGTAGCATAGTAACGCGCGGGCTTTTTCCCTCAAAACAGGCTGAATTTTTTTGACCCCCCCCCAAGAGGGGTCTAAATTTTTTACCCCCCCCCCGGTCAAGGGGTCCAAATTTTTTACCCCCCCCCCCCCCAAATCCACCACCCCCCCCCCCTGTTGTTAAAAAATGAGCACTCCCTTACATCAACAGTAGGCCTGCGGTAGCGTACCGCGGTACTGTTGATGTAAGATTAGAAGCAAATTCAACTAGATCTACCGGTACGTGAATCTAAATGTAAGTCAAGAGAGGGACAGAGACTTACTGAGACAGTGAGAGAGTGTGTAGCTAAGAGTGTGTAGCCACTCCCGTACCCCTACTAAGCCTCCCGATCCTCTCACGTCTGTCTCTAACTGTAGGGATAACACGGGACCGCGCACCTGGCCGAGTCCGTATCTGTCACAGTGTTAAACTAGGGTCTTTTGATATATCGATTTCGGGGACTAAGGGATTGTAGGACCGATGGCCCCACAGACTGATGGGGGTCTGGATGGGGGGGGGTCCCAATTTCCCATGTCGATTTTAAGAAATGACCATGTCGCCCTGTCGATTTTAAGAAATACCCATGTCCCCATGTCGATTTTAAGAAATGTCCATGTCCCATGTCGCTATCTCTAATATTCCTCATGTCGCATGTCACTAGGCCCAAAAACGGCCATGTCGCCATGTCGAATTTAGTGGTCCACACCCATACTGATGGCCCCAGACTGATGGCCCCAGTTTCTGAGACTGATGGCCCCACCAGTGGGACTGATGGCCCCAACATATTTAATCACTTATTACTGTCTTTTATTCATACATATTCATTCAAACACATATAGAAATGTATTATTATAGATAAATGCCATTTGTAGTTGTCTACTGGAGGTGTTTTAGGCCAAATTACAGGTGTTATAGCAGCCAACCTGGGTAGGGGGATTAGCCTTCACACTTGCCTCCTCCATTGGGCAAACCATGTGTGAGCTGCAGGTGTGAGGAGGAAAGGGGGGGGGGGTCAATTTAAAAGAGAAGAAGAAATTAGTACCAATAAGTATTAATAAATATCAGCATCGTGTTGTTTGTCTAAATAGCAAGAAGCTATTTCTCCATCTATTCTTGATAGTGTTTCATCCTTTCCAACCCAAAATATAGGCCTACTGCTATGCCCTAAGAATAGGCCTGAAAATACCTGCATTTTATCATAAGAATGGATGTCCTGGGCACTTTTTTTTCATATAATTTCATGGAATATGATATTGGGAATGGCTATAACTATGCTCTACATGGTTCAAAATATGTTTTTATATGTTTTTAGACCACATAAGCTATTAAATTAGAAGTGGGGCCATTAGTCCGAAATGGGGCCATCAGTCTCAAAATCTGGGGCCATCAGTCTCAAGTGGGGCCAACTTGACGTGGGGCCAACTGTCCGTGGGGCCACCCGTCTCATGACCGACTAAGGCCACCAGGATGAAAGTGAGAGTTTACCGTCCACCGCCCGCATGCCTTCAGAGGGGCCGCATGAAAAGTTCATTATTAATGTGATTTTTCATTATTCACATTTACTCAAAGTCTGACCAAAATTGTACAACATTTTGAAAAATATACACCCCAAAATACTTTGAAAATTCAGCTTTTTAGGGAAATCCTCAATATGAAAAATGAATAATGAAAAAAGGCCGCATCTGTTTTCAAAAAATCCTGGACGGTAAACTCATACTTTCATTCCCATGGCCTAATAACATGTCAAATACATCACAGAGAAGGGCTGAAGGTATCTGATGCAGAAATTATCACTGATTCCGAATATATCATCGAATTTAATGTGCCAAGCCTAGAAAAAAAGATACAGCCATATTTCTAACACCCGAGATGCCCGCGACCTGACACATTTTGCGGGGGCAGTGAAATATGAAACTTTAATATTTTTACTAAATCTTAGCCGATTTTTACTCTTGATGGCTCTATCTAAATCTAAAAACATCATAGTTTACCATATAGGGAAAAACATTGGAATCCATGAGCAAATTATACCCAATTCTGACGATTTTAAAATTTGACACTTTAATTTTTTAATTCATTATTTTGCTAACTTTTTGTAACTTATATGGGATGACCGGAAAAATGTCTACTTTCAGGATCTGCAATCAGATTTTATTTATCTATTAATCCAAAAAAGTCCAAAGCAAAAGAGTAACAGGTAGTACAGCCAAAAGTCTGAGAAAATCGGCCAAGCTGAGTACACTGGCACTCACAAAACTTTGTCTTTCCACCGCGATAGAAATGGCTTACCCTCACTGTATTTAATGAAAAACATAGCCCTATAATCCCCAATGTGTTGTGCTTACAGCGGTATCATTGGTTAATTCCTATGATAATCCAATCAATTTAAAATGGAATTTATGTGAAGCAAAGTCTGAAACTGCCCAGCTCCACTGCAGGCTGTGGGTAATGTGTATTCACTGATAAGAACCAAAATGGCTATAAATACACTGACAGAAAATCTGGTGAAGTTCTGTATTTCAAACATGAATAATGAGGCTTCTAGTGGGTCTATTGACTTAATCTAAACAGCATTGTCTTACTCACATTACCAGCTTTCAGGAAATGTAAAAATATTTAGGAAATTCACAAGCTAAAAAAATCATGTGTTATCCCTACCCTTAGAGACAAGTAGCCATTCTAGAGAGTGTGGGGCCCTGGCCCCTGGCCCTGGGGATACGGTACTTCATCATTCATGTACATGTATTGTCAGTATTGTACTGTACAAATGTAGGCTTAGATCTATAATTAAATAATACGGTATTCAGGATTTTGGAGGCAATTTAACTCTTACCGTATTCGACGTAATAAGCGCCCTGGGCGCTTATAAAATTGTTTGTATGGTGTTTTAAGTGCTTAAGAGTTTAATTGTCACCAAAGTCGGGAAATTTGAGCCTTTCTTCTAGTCTAAAAATGTCCTAAAAAGGGGAGGGGCGCTTATTAGGGGGAGGGCGCTTATTACGTCGAATACGGTAAGGGAGGGTTCATTATTTATGGCAGGGGGGGGTGAGCGTTTGGCAAGTCGAATACGTCAAAAATAATTGGCCCCCCCCCTCGGAATAGGTTGAAAAAAAAAGGCCCCCCCTCGGAATAGGTTGGAAAAAAAGCGCCCCCCCCCCCCCTCACCCTGGATCGTTTTCAACATTATTACAAAAACAATGTTGGTGTCTACTAATTGTATGCATTTAGTCCTTGGCACTTTTTTACCTACAATTTACTACCTTGCAACAAATACATCCATTCATAAGGTGTTTTAGTGTAAACATCTCATGATACTCGCTGGTGAGTGATAATAGTCAAACCTCAGACACTTGACTTACATACCGTTGAGTTTTAGGGCCCCAGTGCTTATAAATTGGAAGCTCCCTTACCCACAGTGCTTACATGAGGCCGGCACTTTTTTGAAGACTGACAAAACGGTGGGCTATTCTGAGTGTCAAAAGTGATGCAGTGAGAAATTTGCTAGGAGTTTGAGGAAAATTTTAGAAAATTTAGAAAATATTGACATAATTTGGTAAAATATAACACAGGCTGTTACCAAAATTCGCGACATTTCAACGTACTAAATTCGCTACATTTTTAGGAATACCCCTAAAAAAAAAGGCCCCCCCCTAAGAATAGGGTAAAAAAAAAAGGGCCCCCCCCCTTTGAATACCCCTAAAAAAAATTGCCCCCCCCTCAAATGCTCACCCCCCCCCTGCCATAAATAATGAACCCTCCCTAAGTACCAAAACTACCATGAGAATAATTGACTCAGGGTTACCCTGAGTCTTGTGCGACGGGTTACAGTGGCTCTCTCAGCCTAAAATTGGAGCTTTTTCTCTCAATTTTGTGTCATTAGATGCGGTACAATGTTGTCCTTCCTATGTTATCGCGCTTTAATCCATTTTCAAACGCTCCCCCCTGAAAAGCATGATTTTAATTTTGTGTCTAAAATGGTGGTAATTTGCTTCAGCATAGAGCCCTATGGGAGCCTGTAGATAACCCTTGACATTGAACATTTACATATTGAACAGGCTCAGTGCTATCTCTATGGGAGAGGGTTATCTGCAGTGACACTACAGGGGTGAGACGTTTTTTTTCAGACATTCTGACAGCTCTAACCTTAGGGTAATTGACTGGGGGTTACTTTGGGAATGGTTAATGCATGGTAATTTTGTATTGTGTGTGATATTGAACATGTCAGTTGGGGAGGGGGGCACTTGATGGGAGGGGGTCCTCATGCCCCCTGTTGATTAAAAAAAAAGAATTCATGTCACTATATCAATTTTCTTTTTTGCCAAGTTAAGACCTTAATAAGCATATAGGATGCTTAGGCTAATATAAAAATGTGAATAAGGGCTCAAGTACCCACCCAAAAAAAATCAATGCACACATTTTTTCTGAGTATACCCTTTTTTTGCGCTGCTAGCCTCACTCGGTGTGACTTTCTCAGGGCACCTGCGTCATGCGACCTATAGGTTGTGTGGTGCAGGTAGTTGTCAGTTCCTGATATGCTATACTTGTGACGCACAATTTGGGTATGCTATCCGAAACAGTGCAGCCAGGATATTATATAGGGAGCCAGTCAGGAATCCTAGAGAGAACCTGGTATGGTGACCAATGGATTATATGGATAGTGGACTAGGTTAAACCAAAGGTGCTGAATCCATTTCTGTTATGTGTAGAATGCTATCTAGGTCGGAACAAGGTCAAAATCAAGGTCAAAGGTCACATCAATACAAGGATCCTATTAATACAAGAGTGCACCCTTTCTCTTTCTTACAATGATAAATGATACATTTCCCTTCACACCTCTCCCTGACCCTGAGTCATCTGTGAGTTCACTCACACTCTCAATCTTTTTATAAGCGCCCTGGGGGCTTATTACGTCCAATATGGTATATGTTATATCTTTCGACTCCTCTCATCTTGGCTGACATAGCTCCTGCTCCTCTAAAATTAATTACCGGTACTTTAATTTCACATATTATCATTTTTATTGCAACACAAATGAAATGTATGGATGTCTCTGTATATCATGCAAAGGCTAAAGCAAACTTTAATTAGTCTAGGAACTAGCTAAACTTACTCAGCCTCTATCTTTTGTTATGTTTCAGATACCAAGATACTATATTCCTTACACCACGTGTTTTCAACTCGGTAAATAAAGAAGACCTTCCACCATGAGTGCGGTACACAGCTTCGGGATCACTCCGATCACTTGTCATGCCTTCAACGGGGACCGGAGCCGTAAGTAGAGTCATGATATAATCTTATCGCCTGATATCGGTTACTGGTGTATATTCAGCACACTATGGTGAGCCGTTATCTGCTAACTCCACAAATAAGATAAGCACATTGAGGATGTTATTGCATGCCTGGAAATCATTCATACCGTATACTCCATGACAGCTCAGGGACCGTCCTGAGTCAGGACGATGTAACCTGACACCAGAGCATATGTGGTGACCAGGACACTGAGAAAGGGAGAGGTCCAGGAGCCCAGTGTAGGTTACGTAACAGGTTCATGTAGGAGATCGGAAGATAAAGTGGCCGTCATGGGTCGTACTGCATATATGCCTTTCAAAGAAATTGATGTGTTTCCGGCCACGCAACGGCCAACCCTATCTAGCAAAACACAACTGACCAAAAAATAATCATTTTAACTTTTCTGGACATTTTAACAGTTTTAAAATGTTTTAGTGTAATTTTGGTCAAAATGCCAAATGTAAATATTTTTAAAAAGTGTGACCGACCATACCTAGCTTTTTCATCGTTTTACTGGAAACACACCTTCTGGTCTCGGGCAAAATGGGGGTATTCCAATACTGTATCCATACAATGATTGATAACTTTAAGTCTATACAATAATTAACAAATTTATTCATCAACTCTTTGTGTTTTAGAGCTGGCCATCTCGCCCAACAACCACGAGGTCCACATCTACAAGCAGAGTGGGGGGAAGTGGGAGCAGATCGCGACACTCACCGAGCATGTACAGCGTATCACCGGCATCGACTGGGCAGCGCGCAGCAACCGCATCGTCACCTGCGGAGCTGTGAGTAGCGCTAGACACTGCTCACCCTTTAGCCCGTTAGGGACAGCATGTCACTGAAAGGCGACATTTGTTGTCATGATGCCCAAATGTAGCCCCGGTACCACATGGTACCATAGATTTTCGGACCCAAATTCATCTATCATAAAACCCCTGCTATTAGACGACCCGACCCCCCCCCCTTAAAAGGCGAACCGCAACTTGAAAAAAATAAAAAGGTTTAAAAATCGTTTTTTTCTTATCTACTCTAATAAAACCCCACCTATATTTGAGATAAGAGAAAAAAAATCGGCTCTTGACAAAATAAATCGGCTTATTAAAAAGAGATAGTCTCACAAGTGGGGTTTTATGGTATGTTGCATTAGGCATTGGTTCTGATAATTTGCATGTTGCTTCTTTCCAGGATCGTAATGCGTACGTGTGGACGGAGCAGGGCGGGGTCTGGAAGCCCACGTTGGTCATCCTCCGCATCAACCGTGCTGCCACCTGTGTCAAGTGGTCACCACAAGGTACATTCAGCCCTTAATCTGCCACTATGTCTTTTCTATGTGCTCCACCCCTTCTCGCCATAGTTGGACATTATGGTATACCGTATTCCAAATAATAAGCGCCCTGGGCGTGTATAAAGTTATTTTGATGACATTTTAGTAGTTAACGTTTGATGGTCTCCAACATCGGGAAAATGTTAATGTTTCTAGTCTAAACAGTGCCCCAAAAAAAAGGGGTGGCGCCTATAACAGGGATGAAAGTTTTCATGTTTTACCCTGATTTCAAGTTTTTTTTTATATCGCGTAGACCTGTACTCAAACATAGAGGATCTTTATTCAGGGGCCTCAATTTGAGCAATTCAATTTGAGAATTTCAATATAATTTTTTGAGCCTGCTCACTTTCATCACTGCTATTAGGGGAAGGGCACTTATTATGTCGAATACAATATGTACCGTACATTGAATCAATTGTGTATGTATTTGTGTACAGAGACCAAGTTTGCGGTTGGCAGCGGGGCTCGCCTCATTTCCGTTTGTTACTTCGAGCTGGAGAACGACTGGTGGGTGAGCAAGCACATCAAGAAGCCGCTGCGTTCCACCGTCACCAGGTAGGTACCACATACCGTAAAACCTCGCGTATAAGCCTAACTCGCGTATAAGCCGCACCCCGACTTTGTGCCGATCCTATAAGCCGCACCAGCGATCTGATTATGGTGACTTTAGTACTGTACCATAGTAGCAAAACCCCTCGTATAAGCCGCACCCCGACTCTGGGCCGATCCTATAAGCCGTACCAGCGATCTGATTCGCGTACTAGCCGCGGCTTATACGCGAGGTTTTACGGTAGTCATAAATGCAAGTAGGAATCTACTTTTTTTTGGTGAAATTTCCTCACCTTCAACCAGCCTAATGTCTAACTCTGTACTAGTAACATCCAGCCCAATGCGGGAAGAAATGCACCAAGAAATCTACTGGGAAAAGATCCCGGTTACTGGTAGCCCCACCCCTCTTTCCACTCCCCCCCCCCCTCCACAAACATTCATTGGATCAAACCCAAGTTGTATGTAAGTCGGTCTATGTATTCCATGCCCCACATTTGGGGAAATGCTTTTATTTCTCTCGAAAAAAATGTCAATTGCATTTGCTTGCCCCACTTTCTGGAATTTGGCTCTTAATGATTTTATTTCAATCAATTAATATTTATCAAGATTTAAAATAAATTAGATTGTTTATCATTACTGAAACAAGAAATCCTATAGATAACACCAAATTCTTTACAAATTTGAAATTACCCATTGCAGCTTGGACTGGCATCCTAACAACGTGCTCATTGCGGCTGGATCCAGTGACTTCAAGGCGCGAGTGTTCTCTGCGTACATCAAAGAAGTAGACGAGAAGCCGGCGGCGACTGCCTGGGGGAAGAAGATGACGTTCGGCACGCTGATGGCCGAGTTCTCTAACGGGGGAGGTGTGTGGAGTAAGGTGGAGTACGGTGAGCCAACCGCCCGGTGCCAGCCGGGACTTTCTGTCACACTACCGTCAGTAAGGCACCGCGCATGCTCATCATGGAATGGCTTCACATGCTAAAGACAAAATACACAATCTATAAATTCTTTTTTTTTTTGTGAAAAATCAATCTTCTTTATGGTGGAAGAACTAACGTCTATTAAATGTAGCATGATCCTCTATGATTATAACGGGATTTAGTTAAAAAGAAAGAGAAAAAGGAGAAAAAAAGGAATATCTATGCGAGAGAAAACTGATGTAGCTGCATACTTGAATAAGTGCAACTAGTTTTCTGCCTTCGCTATTAGTATTTACAGCTCTTCTTTACAGCTATTCTAATTAAGAGAGGAAAGTAATAAGGCATTATAAGTTCCAGACTTCTTGCTGTTACGAACTACTGTGATGGCAATTCTCTGTGATGGTCTATTCTTACTCTTACTCTTCAAAATTACTTCTGAATCTATAGAAATTAAAAGTGTATTCTGTTAGATATAACCTCTATTCCAAAACGTTTCTATTATGTCTATATGCCCTTCACGTGGACCGATGAGTATAATGTATATAAATAGACCAATAATTGATTAATTCTCAAAACTGGGCATCTGGCGAATTTAGAAGTTACAGAGTAACAGTAGTGTACATGTGAATCCATATCATCTAATTTTTAGCTCTTAAATGATGTCAGAATTTTCTTAAAGGATAAATAAACTGATAACAACAACCCTTCATTACTGGATTAAAAGATTATAGAATCCTGGGGAAAGTGGGCCACATGTGATATACTCAGCACTTTTTTATAGCACCACCATTTTATTGGCTGATCCTTTTTTGGGGACATCACTTTAATCTTTATCTAAAATATCACTATTTTAACACATCTGGGAGTACAGGTGCACTCTGCCGTTATCACTAAAACTAACCAACCACCACCCATGGTACTGCGCAACTCAAAGACGATAGATTGCAATCGTGTTGAACTTTTTTTTTATCGATTTAGGGAAATGATATTTGCATGGTCCTTCCAGCAGTGCCTTCTGTCCTATATGTGACGTCATTGGTGAGTGTGACGTCATGTTCAGTGTGACGTCAGTCCCCGTTTAGTCCGGAGCGTCTTGGCCTCCGCCACCGCTTTTCTCAATTCTTTAGATTTAATCATTCGTCCTTATCCAATTAAGCAAGAACATATTGCAATGCTGTAAGATTAACCTAGGCAGTTCTATTCTATTGTGTGACTTTAAAACGTCTGCTTCCATCAATGATAAGCAAATAATTGTTAGAACTGAAAGCAAATATGCTTTGAAATAAGAAATCTACCTTTAGACCCCCATAGATACTGTATCAAATGCAATTTTACTCCCTATACCTTCCCCTTTGATTGACCAAATTCGATAGTCGTAAGCTCACAGTGCATTGCCTTTCTATCCCATCATGTCTTTATTCTCAGGATTGCAAAAAGGTGGGTCTATGCTTAAGATGGAATTGTGTTGTACTTTTTGGTTGTTTTTACTTTTGCATTGTTTTTTTCCCCGTTATGTTTTGGGTTTGTGTGTGAACCCTTTAAGGGCAGCATGATGCTTTTTATGCAGTATGCCATTTGTCGCCATGATGCATGAATACAGCCCTGGTTAGTAACTTGCCACTTTTGTATTCATGCATCATGCTGACCCTTCAGGGTTGATACGCTCCTGATGGCTTGGTATGATGCACCAATGAAGCGTCGGCAAGTTACTTGGTGGGATGCTTTGGTGTATCATGTCGATAAATGGACATGAAGCCTTGAGGTACCATGCTGTCCTCAAGGGGTAAGAGGGTTTGTAGACTCACCATGTTGAAGTGGACTTAGGAAGGAAGACTGCATGACCTAGATGGGGGCGGGGGGGGGGGGGGTAGAACCTGGATATCAGGGAGTGTGTTCTTGGGCAGTTTCTAGCAGGGTGTATCAGCAACATTTATATGCTGATAAATGTGTGTGTGTGTTTACCTAATGCACTGCCATACATGATGCCACACATTGTTTGACATAAACAAAACAATTACAAAGTGTATATTTTGCAAACATTTTTATCACCCTCCATGATATGCGAGTAAAGATGGATTGCGTGGTGAACCCTGTCTTCCGTATTCAACGTACCGGGTGCTTATCAAAATCACGTTTTAGCACATAATAGCTGAATAGGCTTATTAAACGAGAAATTACGCAGATCAAATTTAATAATCGTTCAACTGTGTCAAATGATGATGATGTGAATCGTGTATGGCAACATGTTCTAGATGTTTTAGTTAGCGATTATAGGTAGTTTGACGTTATCAGATGTCATACCTAATGCGCGGTCTCCACCTTGGTTATCGACCGGCCGATAGTCTATTGCTGAGTTGTTGGTCTGCAACTTTGGAGTGATTGAATTATCACACTTATTAACCCTTTTAGGATGCCTTAAACATTTGTTGTCATGATTACAAACGCATGCTGTCGCTGCATTGGTACATCATGGTTAACTTTTGGAGGCTATCAACCACCATCGCTTCGGCATAATGTATGAATGTAGCCCTAGGGGCCAGTATGGTAAAATGACACATTGGCAATGCATGACAGTTTCAAATTTGCCCTTTTGGTGGAATCGGTGCATTAGGTATGAATTATAGTGCTACTTTATCAATCTGTCACAGCAGAATAGACGAGTGTCAGGGGCTACTAAGCATGGGGGATAGATGTCGGAGGGTGGATAGAACGAGAGAAATGGGTTATTTATTACTTTAGACATTTAGCCAACCCCCTCCCCCCCCCCCCCACCTGCGTCCACATGTTCAGTTCCACGCCCCAAGGGAGTGATTATTTTTTAGCAAGAGGGGGTCGGGTCGAAATATTTTGCTCACTCTTGAAAACATGGTAACACAGAGACTTTTTCACTTAAAAAGGGTGGAATTCTTCTGCCGGTAAAGAGGGTAATTATTTTTTCCCCCTCCTCCCCCCCCCCCAAAGAAAAATTCAACAACAGCAACCCCCCCCCCCCCCGGTCCTGTTGTTAAATAATGATCACTCCCTTAATGTAGAGGCCTCCTTTTAGATAATGGTGATACAAGACTCGACCCTAAATAGCCTATTATTGGTGACCCTGTGGTTAGCCCCCCCCCCAAAAAAAAGGGTTGTTTCAGATCACCGGACCGACCCGATCCAAACAGGGCCGACCCTACGTCTTTTTATGCACTTTTGAAGAAATTTTCGCATTTTTACCCCTTGTTGGCTAATACATTCATGTTTAAAAAATTAAAATTAAAAAAATTAAAATCCGACCTACGGACCCTACATTTTCCTCCTATGTTACCTGAAACAAACCTCTTTTTTTTGGCCTAAGCATCCTGAAGTGCAGAGACAGGTACAGGTTGTGGCAGAGTGATAAGATATAGGAATGTGTCTCGTGAGTTTGGGCCAATGTGAACCTCTTTGACTGGGTGCCATCTTTGACCGGCTTGATAGAAAACAGTTTATTTTTTAGGAGAATGAAGATATAAATAGGCAGAAAAGGTTAATGGATGTTATAACACTTTAAATTAGTAATTAGTAGCCCATTTATATCTTCATACCCCCTAATTAAACCGTTTTCTATCAAGCCGGTCAAAGATGGCAGCGATCAAAGATGGCAGCGATCAAAGATGGCGCTCAGTCAAAGACGTTTAGATTGGCCCAATCTCGTGACACACAGCCATAGTCATTTCTCACAAGAAGACGTGCTCATTGTTATTACATTTTGTTAGTACCGTGAAACTTTGGCTTTTGAGAAAATTCCCACTTTTCGAAAAAAAAGAAGTTATAAATACAATGTTCTTTTTGTATTTGAACACCCCACCTATAAGACAAGTTTATATGTGAAGTGAAAATGTTGGAAATGGAACAAGATAAATTCATTGGGAAAATAAGTTTTTACATATGATGCTGAATTGGTATATACCAGTCTTCTTAAATTGAGAAAAATGTATTACAATATTTGTTCAATTTTACATTTTAACCTGAGTGTTGTAAACAGGTAGCCTTTTTGTTAATACTTGTTGAATTTGTTATGAATCTACTAGCCCCAAGTAGCGTGTGTTCGTGTTTAAACCCTTTAATGGTCGCATAGTGCTTTGTCGTCATAATGCATGAATGCAGCTCTGGTGGGTCTATGTGCCAGGGCTGCATTAAATGCGTCATATCAACTCTTCAGGAGTGTATCAACCCCAAAAAGCCAGTATGATGCATTTCTGCAGCTCTGCCAAGTTACTTACCAGGGCTGCATTCATGCATCATGATGACAAAAGGCAGAATGCATGAAGCACTATACAGCCCTTAAAGGGTTAAGTTCCATACTAAGAATCTGGTATTGCTGTAGGTGGCATTCCCTGATTGGTCTCCTATTGTAGCCTGATCCACACCCCACACCCACTCCAGGACAACCCCACATGATAACCATTCCCCTCCATGTTTTCATACCTTCCTGACTATTTACAATGATAGAAGGTTAACAAACCCGGGGTGTGAGTCTCACAGGGGCAAAGGACTACCATTAGGATATAAGATACGGCACAATTAGCAGTTACTTATCATAATCCACTAAGTTGTATCAAAAGTATTACTTTAACCTTCATGTGGGCTCTGTATTCTCACAATTTTCTTTGATTTTTGACAAAAAATAAACTGTAAGTGAAGAGAATCATACTACAAAATTTGGATGATCATAGGAAAGCTAGCTCTATGTAATGTTGATCACTCCTTGTTTATGCTTTTAAGTCAAGTGGAACCGCTATAGGAAACCATAAACTATTCTTACCTGTATATTTCATGAATAGAACTCCCCTTACTTGTCATACTCCATATCCTCATATTGTTTAGACCTGTGGCATAAACATTATCCGTTCCTCACTTGGCACCCATGTGTAGCCCACTTGGCACCCATGTGTAGCTCACTGGGAAGCCATGTGTAGCTCACTTGGCAGCCATGTGTAGCTCACTTGGCAGCCATGTGTAGCTCACTTGGCACCCCTGTGTAGCCCACTTGGCGACCATGTGTAGCTCACTTGGCACCCATGTGTAGCTCACTTGGCACCCATGTGTAGCACACTTGGCACCCATGTGTAGCTCACTTGGCACTCATGTGTAGCACACTTGGCACCCATGTGTAGCTCACTTGGCACCTATGTGTAGCTCACTTGGTACCCATGTGTAGCTCACTTGACGCCCATGTGTAACTCACTTGGCATCTGTATGTAGCTCACTTGGCACCCATGTGTAGCTCACTTGGCACCCATGTGTAGCTTACTTGGCACCCATGCGTTGCTCACTTGGCACCCATGTGTAGCTCACTTGGCACCCATGTGTAGCTCATTTGGCACCAATGAATAGCTCATTTGACCTCCATGTGTAGCATACTTGGCATCCATGTGTAGCTCACTTGGCAGTCATGTGTAGCTCACTTGGCACCCATGTGTTGCTCACTTGGCACCCATGTGTAGCTCATTTGGCACCCATGTGTAGCTCACCCGGCCATGTTTGTTCTCTTTCTCCCACCAGGTGGCTGGGTGCATGATGTGTCCTTCTCCGCGGGCGGAGACAAACTGGCCTGGGTCGGCCATGACTCCAGCATCTCTGTGGCCAATGCCCCCAACGAAATGCAGTAGGTTCAACTTTACTATTAATATAAAATTAATCGATCACTTACCTTAGGTTAGTGTGAAGATTAATTGTTGTTCCTGGAGCAGGCAAACGAAGTTGCCTGCAGCGTACACAGGAGACATCGCGGCACCCAGTGGTCACTTCCGAAGCAAGCTAGCAGTGGATTGTCTGAAAAATTGAATAGTACACAGGAAAAACCCCCCTTCTATGTCGTCTAGGTTTGTTGTAGATTGGTATTGGCCCAGTTAAAACCCCCAATTCTATCTAGGGTAGGTCGGGTGGGCCTGTGTACGCTGCAGGCAACTTCGTTTGCCTGCTCCAGGAACAACAATTAATCTTCACACTAACCTAAGGTAAGTGATCGATTAATTTTATATTCCTGGTCGCTGGCAAACGAAGGTTGCTTCAGCGACCCAGGAGACTTTAAAGAGCAGTCAATCCACTGCGTTCACCCCTAGCGACTCGGGGCAAATATTAGAAATTTCCAATTTCATTTATCAATTATCCCTGTCCCACAGAACACTGTGATTCGGTACATAGGTGATAATAGACAGTATATTATTAACCTGACAAAAGTCAGATAATAACAAAACAAAGTAGCTCTGGCTGTAACCGACAGCAATAGACTAGTGAGTTCAACCCAGCACCATACTTGTTGGAAGTATGAGCAATACAATTCTTCCAGTAAAGTTCAAGTATCTCAGTTGTTGGCAGTAGTAGTAGTAGAAGTAGGGTCAGTCCAAATCAAAAGTGTCTACTAAGTAATCTCCAGCTACTGCATCGGTGACAAAAGCATCTGCTTCTGTGTCTTAAGATGAGAGCACCAGCGTCTGCGTCTGCTCTGAGAGTACCAGCTGCTGCATCTACGCCAAGATCATCGGCTTCTGTGTCTATGACAAGAGCCCCAGTATCTGTGTCTACTACAAAAGCACCAGCTGCTGCCAGGAGCACCAACTGCTACTGCTACAGTGCCAGTTAGCATCTATGACATCTGCGAAAAAGATAAGATCGCAGACTACTGTCAAAGTTGTAGTCACCAACTGTAGTTACAAGAGTACCAGCTGCGGTACCTTAGTGACTACTAGCCTCTGTATGAACCACCTGAGCCCCAGCTATAGTGTCTACAACTGGGCCACCAGCTGCTGTGTCTACAAAGTAAGCGCCAGTAACTGTATCCTAGTGCTACATTATGACGTGAGTGTCACTAACAGTGTCAGCTTCTGTGATTCTACTCTCTGCGTCTATGATACGAGCGCCTGCATCTACAAAGAGCGCCAGCTGCTGTGTCTACTTCAAGAGCACCAGCTGCTGCGTATAATACTAGAGCGACAGTGTCTAAGGCGAGAGCGGCAGCTGCTGCATCTACAATAGTTCCAGCCTCTACATTGAGAGCACCAGCATTTCCATTTACCATAAGAGCACCAGCGCTTGTGCCTACTACATGATCACCAGCATCAGCGTCTACTACAAGAACGCCACCAGCATCTATGTGGGGAGTACCAGCTTCTGTTTCAGCAAGAAAGTCAGCATCTGCATCTTCAACGTGAACATCAGCTGCTACTATGTAGGGAGCACCGGCATCTATGACGAGAGCATCAGCTGCTACGCCAGCGGCGGGAGTTGCAGTGACAATTTCTGTGAATTGAGCACCAGTCAAACCGCACAAAAAAACGTGCACCAGCATCTGCGTCTATTATGATAGCATGTATGACAAGAGCGCCAGCTGCTTCATTTACAAAGAGAGCGTTAGCTGCTGCGTCTACTCTACTCAATGATGACAAGTGTCCACGACAACTGCGTCCATGACGACTGCATCTATAACGAAAGTCCCACTTGCTCCATCTACGATGACTGCCTGTACGACGACTGCCTGTACGACGACTGCCTGTACGACGACTGCCTGTACAAAGACAGCGTCTACAACAATTGTGCCAATGTCGTGAGCGCCATTGTCTGCGTCTATGACAAAAGTCCCAGCGTCTGCATTTACTATGAAAATAGCACCAGCTGCTCTGCGTCACCAATGAGGGCGCCTGCGCCTACAATGAGAGCGCCAGCATCTGCACCTACAAGAGTGCCAGAAGTCTGTGATAAGAGCGCCAGCAGTCTGCGACAAGACTGCCAGCGTCTGCAACTAGAGCCCCTGCATCTGAGACGAGAGCCCCATCGTCTGCGATGAGTGCGCCAGAATCTGCCCTTCGACTTGAGCATCAGTGTCTGCTACAATAGCGCCAGCAGCTGCGTCTAAGAAGACAGCACTAGCAACAAGAGGGCCAGCATCTACTAAGAGTAGAGCCCTAGCATCTACAACGAGTCCCAGTGTCTATTATGAGAGCACCAGTATCTATTTCAAGAGCCCAAAGTAAACTTCAAAAACCCCAAGAGTGCGGGTTTACTCTAGTCACTCTTACTCAGTTAGTATTGGAGGCAAATAGATGTATTGGTTGATTTTGAAGTATAAGCCATCCAGTTTTGCAATGTCAAAGATGACAGCAGCTTTGACAGTGATGACATCAAAATTATATCATATTTTTGGAGGATTTTAAAAATGGAATCCCCTGACTGACCAATACACCCTGTTGCCTCCAATAAAGACGCGAGCGGCAGCATCTGCCCCTGCGACTAGTGACGGCAAATCTGCCCCAGCGTCTGTGCCTGCAACGAGAGCGGCAGCGTCCGCGCCTACAACGAGAGTGCCAGCGTCTGTGACGAGGGGGCCATGTCTGCGTCTCAGACGAGAGCTCCAATGCCTGTGTTTACGTCTACGACAAGAGCGCCAGCGTCAGCATTTACATGACGAGAGCGCTAGTGTATGAGTCTATGTCGAGAGTGTCTGCTTCTACGACGAGAGCGCCAGCACTTCCAACAGAATCTGTGTCTAAAATGACAGCAACAGCTTCCTCGTCTCGGGCAAGAGCTTCAGCGTCTACATCTAAATGAGAGCGACAGGGTCTGGACGGGAGCGCCAACATCTGCGTCTACTCCAAGAGCCTCTGTATCTACAAGAACTTTAGCCTCTGCGAAGAGAGTGCCAAAGTCTGAGATGAGTACCCCAGCGTCTGCGACGAGAGCGTCTGCGCCTTACTGCGAGAGCGCCAGCATCCTTTACAAGGGTGCTAGTGCCTGCGCCTAACTGCGGGGGGCGCCTGCTCCTTACTGCGAGTGCCATAGTCTATGATGCTTACAAAAGCGTCAGCGTCATTGATGAGCACCAATGCCTATGACAAGTGTGGCAGCGAGAGCGGCAAGGTCTGTGTCCCACGATAAGAGAGGCAGCACCAACACCTATGACAGGATCGTCAGCACCAGCAAAAAGAGCATCTACATCTACCTCTACCAGAACACCAACAGCTGCATCAGCAATGTAAACGCCAGCGTCTATGACAAGCGCAAATCATCTGTTTCTACGATGAGTGTGACAGCTTCAACTCTAAGGCAAGAGTCTAGGGCCAGCGTCTACGTCTATAACAAGAGCGACATTCTCTGCGTGGAGAGCACTTGTTTAGACCTGCATCTATTCCAAAAGTGCCAGCATCTATATCGAGAGTGCCAGCATCTAACACAAGAGTGCCATTGGCTGTGTCTGCATCTCACAACTAGAGCAGCAACGTAAGTGTCTCATAATGATAGTGGCAACGTCTGCGTCTCCCCACGAGCGTGGGAACGTCTCCTTCTCCCCATGAGAGTGTTAATGTGGGCATCTCACCACGAGAGCGGTAACGTGTGTGTCTCATGACAAGAGCGACAACGTCTGCGTCCCACCACAAGAGCGGCAACAAGAATGGTAAAGTCTACGTCTCACCACGAGAACGGCAAAGTCTGTGTCTCATGACAAGAGCGGCAAAGTCTGTGTCTCATGCCAAAAGTGGCAACGCCTATGTCCCACCACGAGAGCGGCAACGTCTACATCTCACCCCGAGAGTGACAACGTCTGTGTCTCATGACCAGAGCGGCAACCTCTAAGTCTCACCACGAGAACGGCAACCTCTACGTCTCATCATGAGAACAGCAACTTCTGCGTCTCACAAGGACGGCAACGTCTGTGTCTCACTACAAGAACAGCAACGTCTGCGTCTCATGACGAAAACGGCAACGTCTGTGTCTCACTACAAGAACAGCAACGTCTGCTTCTCATGACGAAAACGGCAACGTCTGTGTCTAACAACCAGAACGGTAACGTGTGCGTCTCTCAACGAGAAACGGCAACGTCTGCGTCTCACGACGAGAACAGCAACGTCTGCGTCTCACGACGAGAGCGGCAACGTCTGCGTCTCACGACGATAGCGGCAACGTCTGCGTCTCACGACGATAGCGGCAACGTCTGTTATCACGACGAGAGCGGCAACGTCTGCGTCTCACCACGAGAGCGGCAACGTCCGCGCCTCACCACGAGAGCGGCAATGTCTGAGTCTCACTACGAGAGCGGCAACGTCCGCGCCTCATGACGAGAACAGCAACGTCTGCTTCTCATGAGAGCGGCAACATCTGGGTCTCACGAGAGCGGTAACATCTGCGTCTCATAATGAGAGCGGCAACGTCTGCATCTCACGATGAGAGCGGCAACGTCTGTTCTCACGAAGAGAGCGGCAACGTCTGTTCTCACGACGAGAGCGGCAACGTCTGCGTATCACCACGAGAGCGGCAACATCCGCGCCTCATGACGAGAGCCGCAACGTCCGCATCTCACGACGAGAGCGGCAACGTCCGCGTCTCACGACGAGGGCGGCAACGTCCGCGTCTCACGACGAGGGCGGCAACGTCCGCGTCTCACGACGAGGGCGGCAACGTCCGCGTCTCACGACGAGGGCGGCAACGTCCGCGTCTCACAACGAGGGCGGCAACGTCCGCGTCTCACAACGAGGGCGGCAACGTCCGCGTCTCACGACGAGGGCGGCAACGTCCGCATCTCACCATGAAATCGGCAACGTCCGTGTCTCACTACGAGAAGGCCAACGTCTCCTTTTCACGACTAGAGCGGCAACGTCCGCATCTTACCACGAGAGCGGCAATGTCTGCTTTTCACCATGAGAGCGGAAACATCTGTTCTCACCACGAGGGCCCCAACGCCTGGTCTCACCATGAGAACGACAACGCCTCACGTCCCACAATGAGAACGGCAACGCCCGCGTCTCACCACTACGGGCAACGTCTGTGTCTCAGCACAAGAGCGGCAACATTTGTGTCTCACCTCGAGAGCGGCAACGTCTGTTCTCACGACGAGAGCGACAAAGTCTGCGTCTCACCACGAGAGTGGCCAACTAGTATAATTACTCAACCTGCTCGGCCTGAGTAACACTAGGAGTGAAACTGATTAAAAAACAAATAATCAGTGAAGCATCTCACCTGCATACACTACAGTGGTGGTGCTTTCTTAGTGTCACTGTTATCATACACTTCCTCTACAGACCTCTGCGGATCAACAAGTTTAGTCATCTACCAGCTTGGCTAGACAACACTCGGAGGAATAACTGCTCATAGCAGTAGCACCCTTCTTGGTAAGAAGGTGCTTGTGTAAATAACTTCCCTGTACACACTCAACATTTCTTCTGTCACCTAAACAGGTGATCTGTCACCTAAACAGGTGAAGGCATATGGAGTAAAACTGCCTGAATTTCATCAGAAATCATAGCAGAAGCCTTAGTAACCTTGCCCCATGGCACTGGGTTAAGCTTTTTGTGTAAACAGGGCAACCCAACACATACCTAAAAATAGTTTCCTTGAAAATAGCCAAAGAGCCATTTCTCCAAATTTGTGAAAAATTTGGGCATAAGGTATCTGTCTCGGTGAATTTCCAGTCCACATATAGAGTAAAGCTAACTCTGCTTGAAAGTAATGAGTTGTCACCTTGTCTGGTTGCCAGAAATCCATCAGGATGCATAGCAGAGCCATTAAGGTTCACCCCTTACAGACTGAAGCTCCACGGTCAATCTCCAAATTTGTAAAAAATTTGGGCATAAGGTATGTGTCTTGGTAAATTTCCAGTCCACATACAGGTTAAAGCTAATTCTGCTTGAAAGTAATGAGTTGTCGCCTTGTCTGGTTGCCAGAATATCCATCAGGATGCATAGCAGAGCCATTAAGGTTCACCCCTTACAGACGGAAGCAAGAAGAAGCCCAAGTGTAAACTTCTAAATAAATAGAAAGTGCTGATTAACACCAGGCACCCTTACACAGTAAGTATTGGAGGCAAATAGGTGTATTGGTCTTATTTAGAAGTTTCAGTCATCCAAAGTTGCCACTGTCAAAGATGACAGCAGTGTGACAGTGATGACATTGAAAATATTTCCATATTTTTGGACGACAATTTTCAAATAAATTCAAAATTGGATGACATATTTAGCTGAACTACCAATACACCCTGTTGCCTCCAAATAACAAACAATATTGTCGCATAAAAAAGCATTTTGAAGACCATTCGGGATACAGCGAGTTTAGGGCTTTAAAAGACTACGGCACCCACGCCGGTGAGCGATAATAGGTGCTTTTGCCGCATTGGCATCGTATTTAGCCCTAAAACTCGCCTAAAAGTTCCTCCTTAGCGACAAACAGCCTCCAACCGCTTCAATAGCGACAATATTACAAAAATATGCGACAAATAAGGTTGAATTTTGTCAAAAAACATACAAAAACTCACCATTTTGTCGCAGCTTTGCCTCGGAGCATCCACACTCGATGCGTGCGATCCGGAAGTGGCCACTGGGTGCCGCGATGTCTCCTGGGTCGCTGAAGCAACCTTCGTTTGCCAGCGACCAGGAATCCCTTAAACATGATCTACCCGGTTCTGAGTAACAAACCAATATAATTTCAGTAAAATAAGGTTTCAGGCAAAAAAAAGTGTTTTTTCTGGTAGAAAAAAAACAAAATGCCTTCCAAAAAAAATAATTTTAAAATTGGGTAGGGCCAAAAAAATAGGGTCACTAGGAAAACCCGAACACAGCTTTTTTTGGCTTTATAATGTGTAGGTTACCCTCTTAAGTACTTGACTGAAGACATGCGCATAATTTAAATGCCACATCCCTCATCCTAGGCCCCATTGTATATTATTTTGTGCTAACCAAGTTAGTTTTGCTCCTCGTAAAGAACAAGGGGCAGACAGAGAACACTTTACTGCCATTTCCCAAGCAACTAAGCCTATATTTGGTCCAAAAGAATTGGCATTGAAACTGCATTCTTCAAGCAACAATTTACAGTTTTAATTTTTTTTTAAAACAACTGTTTCATTATTCCGTCAGCTTGGCGACGTTGAAGACCAAGTTCCTGCCGTGCGTTAGCTGCAGCTGGGTGAACGAGTCACACCTGCTCGTCGCAGTGAGTACCATATATTTCATGGTGAATGCTGTCTTAGGCCACAGCAAATAAAAAAGTTGGTCTACGGATTTCCCGCACTTTATTTTTGGAAATGTAAATTTTTTTTTTGAAAAAAGAAGTGTCTACGGACAGCGCACGCATCATTTTCTTTTTTGGTGGCCTTTTCTGTCATTGTTAGCCAGAAAATACAGAATTAAAAAGATTTTCCCTCAGGAAGAAAAAAAAAGATTTCGCCCGCCCACCAATTTTTAGGTTGAAATCCATTGGAAAAAAAAAAATTCGCCCTTCCACACCTATCTTTGGAAAACAAAATCCACAGACCAACTATTTTTTTTGGTGTGGCCTTGTGTTAAAGCAACGGGAGGGCTATGAAGGCCAGAGATTTGTTCTACACTAGGTGGAGCTTTAAGTAGTCCAGGTAAACGAGATCCCACTTTTCATACAGGTTTTCTACAGGTGAGAAAACATGTATGGAAACTGGGATCGCGTTTACCTGGACTACTTGAAGCTCTTTCTAGTGTAGAACAAATCTCAGGTCCTCATTCCCGAGGCGAGCGTGTAATAACCCTTGGCCGTTCTACATGTTGTTCCTCTTTGCGATGTTTCGCAAAAAAAAAGTCTCGCTCAAGAAAAAAACTAACTTTTAATTCTTTTTCTTTTAAATTTGGGAAAGAGAAATCCATAGATCTGTGGCCTTTAATGTTGACTTATTGTGATATATGTAATGTGTCATTATTTCTACACATCGAATAGGAATTCTGCACATGAAATTGCGAGCCTTCTGTCCATAATAGACTATACTAGAGAAGCATAGAGGTATTGTATCCTTGTGTATAGCCTTGTGTATAGGGCATACGTGATACCTTGGCCATATAACCTCTACCCTGCAGATTTGATATAAATTACCACCCCTTCTTCCCCCTTACAGGGTCATGACTGCATCCCACTGCTGTACGCCTACGACGGGGCCGAGATCAAGTTCCACAGCAAGGTGGACGCCGGGAAGTCCCAGGGCACCACCAAGTTCACGTAAGTAAAAATCCTGTCAAATTACAAGTACAATCAGCCCTCACTTCCTCGAATTTGAAAAATGCAGGGATGAATGTCTGAGGAAGCAAATTATCCGAGGAAATAAGTCCAAATATAATGGAAAATACATGCACAGAAATGCCAATTTTCCTACTTTTGCAGGAATTCCACCTTTTTGGCTGGAATTTCTGTATTGAAATACATGAATTTCCTAAAGAAAATTGACCAAAATCTCAAGATTTCCTACATTTTGTTGATGAGAGAGTGGCATCTCTGCATGTATAGGTCCAGTTGCTGGGCTTTTGTCTGAGGAAGTAAGGGATTCGAGGTATCAAATTAAATGTTTGAGGAAGTGAGGGTCGACTGTTCTGTAAAATGTCGCGTAGAAGCCGAACCCTCGCATAAGCGACCCCCTATATTTGGAGAAATCTATCTATAAGCCGAATCTGGTGTTTGAATTTGGCCACTTTAGTGCTGTAATACTTTAGTATTCTAACCACTGCTAATAAAAAATAAAATGAAAAAAGAAATAAATATCAATTTTTCGTTGTGTTTGTGCAGGGCCATGAAGCACTTCCAGAACCTGGATACTCGCGGTCAGACAGCCGACGACAACAAGACGGAGCTACCCTCCGTGCACCAAAACACCATCAGGTGAGGTACCCCCACCTGTCAGTCCTTGAAGCCATGTCTCTAAAAGATGACATTTGTCATCATGATGCATCAGAGTAACTCTTCGGTGCTGCACTGCTGCATCATGCCCACACTGTAGGGTCGGCATGATGCATCATGACAATCATTATGCATAAAAGCCCATCATTATGCATAAAAGCATTATGCGGTCCTTAAAGGGGCTAAAAGTTATGTTTTATTTGCTTTAGATATCACATTCACAAGAATCAATTTCTAGATTTTTCAGAAAAAAAAATTTAAAAGTCGGTTGACTAAATATTTTGTGTTAACTTTTCCAAGATTCACAAGAATGCACCATGGACTTCTAGATTAAAAAAATTAAAATCCAGTGCCCAACTCTTTTTTTTGGTGTGGCCTCACTATGTATCATGTGTTTGACCCTTGACCTGCTGTGTTTGACCTTTGACCTGCCCTGTTTGACCTTGACCTGCTCTGCTTACAGCCAGGTATCCATCTACGGGGGAGATAAATCCAAGGCCGTCAAGGTCGCGACCTCCGGCCTGGACGCCAAACTGGTCATCTGGGACCTCAAGGTAAACTAGTCACACTTAGAGAAACTTAATGCGAATTTTGTACGAGATTGTTGAAGATAGTTGGGCTTCTATAAAGTATGTACAAAAATATTATCCAGAAATTGACACCCCGCCATCCCCCCTGAAGATTTTACATGCATTAAAATATGTTTTCTATTGGACGTAACTCATACCCTGGGTGCTTATGAAATTATCTTTATGCCATTCAGCAAAGTACGATTTCACTTGCGTTAAAAGTGGTTCCAGTTTAAAAATGCCCGAAAAGGTGACCGGACACTTATTAGGGTTCAATGGGGCACTCACAACATCAAATGTACAGGGGTGTGAAATGTCCGCGGAAACGCGGAAATCCGCGGTTTTTATCTCCCTCAGGACAGTTCCTGGGATTTGTCCAGATCCAATGAGATATTTACTTTCCTTTATGTAGGGGGGGGTGGGACTTAGAAATATCATCAGATTAGAACATCAAAATACATGAAGTGACACCATTTGGCTTCTAGATTTTCAAAATTTTCTTGGGAACTAGTATTGGTAAAGTATGCATTTTGCAAGGGTTTCAAGTAGATGAGTCTGTCCTGCACCCAGCCTTGTCACTTCATGCAGCATCTTCAGCGGAAATAATTTTTTCTATTTCACACCCTTATGTAGTATTAACTTTTTAAAAGACAGCAATGTTAATGCCGTATACATATAGGATTGGGGGTAGGTCCAAAATGAATTCACCACCTTAGAGTACAGGCTAATGCATGCCCTTTTCCCCTTTTCAGCTTTGAGGACCCTCCCCATTGGACCAAGACGACTCACCTTCCAGGACTTAAGGACTCAGAAAACCTGCATGTGCTGATTCAAGATCCAACGGAAGACGATAAATCCCCAATACTGGGAATATATTTGATGGAAGCAGTATAATTGTAACGAATAGTGCTAAGGATGTATGAACACCAATTTATATATAGACTTAAGACTTCCTCTCTGCAGACATTCCTGGATAGGTTGAATCTGTTAATAACAGGAACAGATGAGGTGGTATTGGCTTGTAAGGAATTGTACTAGAATATAGAAAGACCTGGTATCCTCATTCTCATCTTAACCTTCATCTATTAAACTTCACCAAGAAACAAGTTGAAAATCACAATAAATCTCATAAAACAGAACTGTATTTTGTCTGTGTTATAAATATGCTACATTGGTTGTGGAACCCATTATGTGCCCTTTGTTGTCATGCATGGATGCAGCCTTGCTGAATAACTCACCAGTGCTTCATTCATGCATCATGCTGACCGTGCATGGTTGATACAGGGTTGATTATGCGGTAATACAGTGCCAGTGTGTTACTGGTTAGGACCCAACAGTGACTGGGTGTGGGAAGCAGCAGAGGGATTCGGGGATGAAAGTCTTCAAGCTTTTCCCTGAAATCAAGTTTTTTTTCAAATCACAAGAAATATAATCAGGATATTTAGCTGTAGGCTCTCTTAGGATATATATGATCTCAGTGTCAAGTTTTTCTCAGCCAATTTCAAGTTAACTTGAGAAACCTTGAAGCCCTCTCTCTCCTCTATAGTCCTATGCATTTACACTCTTCACATGAGGCTTAGCCACTGAAACTAAGGTGCTATACATGGAGAGTGTATGGACAGATTTCTCATCCTCCTCAGCAGGAGATAACTTCCATGACCACATAGACATGACAAATGCTTCTCCTTAGCAGGAGATGACGTCCAGGAGAATATAGACATGACAGATCCTGCTGCAAAGCACTAAATGTGTCCATATATACTTAAACATTCATAGTGTTCTATAATGCAGCTATGAGGTATATTATATCTTCAAGTTTTTTTGACATAGCCAACTTTCATCCCGGATTGGGTGTGGGAAGCAGCAGAGGGATTGGGTGTGGGAAGCAGCAGAGGGATTGGGTGTGGGAACCATAGGGATTGGGTGTGGGAACCAGAGGGATTGGGTGTGGGGACCAGAGGGAATGGGTGTGGGGACCAGAGGGAATGGGTGTGGGGACCAGAGGGAATGGGTGTAGGGACCAGAGGGAATGGGTTACAGCAGAGGGATTGGGTGTTGAAAGCAGTAGAGGGATTGGGTGTGGGAACCAGAGTGACTGGGTTATGAAACCAGCAGAGGGATTGGGCATGGGAACCAGAGGGATTGGGTGTGGGGACCAGAGGGAATGGGTGTGGGAACCAGAGGGAATGGGTGTGGGGACCAGAGGGAATGGGTGTGGGGACCAGAGGGAATGGGTTACAGCAGAGGGATTGGGTGTTGGAACCAGCATAGGGATTAGGTGTGGGAACCAGAGGGACTGGGTGAGGGAACCAGCTGCTTAAAGGTATTGATATAAGGGAAATGCACATCAGATTTGGATATTTTGATTAAAAAATGGCGATATAGTGATTATTGATGACGTCACTAACACAATGCCACTCTGGCACAGGGTTTCCTTGTTTCCAAATTTTGCAAATAGTAATCAATGTATCCAGAGTCAAAACTGGCAACCCTTTTTCAAGGTACATCAGATCCTCTGTTGCCAGTCAAACAGCACAAGTTTAAAAAAAACAATATCCTGGCCTTCCTCCATTGCTCTTGTCCCTGTCGTTTACGGCTCCTGGAGAATCCCTAGTTAGTTAATTGTCAGTTGTCTTATTAGTATGGCTCAGTTTATATCCAGACTACACTGTATTCATCATGGTAGATGGAATAGGATGGTCTGACTCCACCAACAGTATCTAGGTCACATGCACTCCCCTTATATTAGAAATATTATTACAAAGCTGTGTATAGATTCTAACTGTACTCAGGACAGCTTATCAAGAAGTTATAGAGGTAAAAAAACATTGAATAATACGTGCACACACTGTAATGTTACCCAAAATGTTAAGCATGTAATACTTTATTGTAATCGGCCGGAGATTCAAAGTGCCCGCAAAAGCTTTGAAGAAAAATATATTAAGTCTGCCACAGCTTATGACAAGCATCGACAACAGAAAGGTCTCACAAATATTAACTATAGAACCATAGTGTATATCATCAAACAGGCCGGGAGCCATCGACTGCATATATACATGTATTCCTATATAAAAACTGTGTATAATGCCATCAATGCTAACTCGGTGCTGACATAAATGTATCCTTAAATTAGTCAATAGAGCCGTCTTGAATCATGGAAACAGAGATGTTGCAGTTGAAGAGCTTCGTTGCAAAACGCCAGTAAGCACCATTCTTAAAACAGAGACCAAATTCAGATAGAATTATGGGTTATGGGTGGTTAAAAACTAAATGTTATAATTTATTTTAATTGATCATTTTTCATATCATTAAGGCCTGTCAAATATACATTCTGTTTAGCAAAACACGATAATGCCTACATGGTATCTTTACTAAAACATTATATGCATCAATTGTGGGATGAATTTATCAGGTTTTACTACAAAACCCTTCAGTAACTAGACATACATTTAGAATTTTACCTGAAACCCAAATCTCACAGACGATGTTCATCATACGGTGCTCACAATATTCCCAGTTTTGGCGTCCATTTTGGATAATTTCTGGTGAGAAAAGCATTACACATTGAAGTGTTTATATATCAAGGTAAATTAGCATTCATTTGTTTCACATTTGATAGATGTTATTCAACGCAAATGCTTATAATAATGATTTATTTGGGGGTTTCCCTCCCTATCATTAGCCATCTTTAAAAAAAGTTGTCCTAGAAGGCTTTTTCTGGCAAAAAAAAATCCAAAACCAAGGAAAGTACAGGGGGGTTGGGGGAAGAGCCCCGATATATACAATAACATTACCAACTGCGCAGCACAATTAATAAGGTCCATAAAGAGAAGAACGGGGATTCGGGAGTGTGCTTTGATAATACGTACGTTATTGATTGAAATGCTGTGAAGAACAACAGTCACAATCTATATCAGGATATGTGGTCAATTCTTACGAAATGGGGTCACACAGGGAGGAACCATATGCACCACATATTCTCCTTCCCTATATACATTTATTTTTGGGAATACATTAAAGATATTCCCAACATGACAAGCTATTCGTGCGAGGAATTGACTATATAAGTTAGGATTGACTTATAAGGATTACTAAATAAAAAAGAAACCAGCATATATGAAATGTGGCACACGAATATGGTTCCATGTGGCACGCATGGTTCTCTGCAAGTTTTACATGGGAAGAGGGGATAAAAATGGTGGGAGCCTGTCCTGATTACATCAATAGTGTAACAAAAAAGTAATTTACTCATGTAATGTATGTAATAGGGATGAGCATGTGTGGCAAGTAGGACTCTCTGTGTGACTCCATTTCGTGAGAGTTGAATATATGTGGACAGTCGAGGGAAAAGGGTCCTCCAAGGTAAAAACTTAATAATAAAATTGATGTCATTAGCTTTCCAGTGATATCTTTTATAAGCAGGTACCACTTCTAGTTTTTGAGTACTGGCTCTCCGAATATGTGTGGTCACTGTCCAATCTTAAATGCCAATAAGCTCTATCTTCCTTTGTTTTAGAGATATTTCTATCTAATTAGCATAATTATGCTAATTACCAAATATCCAAATTTTTTAAACAATTGGCCACAGCTTTTGATTTTAAAATGGTATTTACACTCTGTTTTCAGCATAGAAATCGTTTTGGGGCCTTCTTTCATTCAACTTTTAAAAAATTTCGATTTAGAATGAAAATCATGTTTCCATGGCAACCAACATGTGCAAAAACACCAATTTAGGCCCAAAAACGTTCTTTTCCATACCAAATATGGAACGTTTTCACCAAAAATGGAATCTTCTAACGTGGCCTATCATATTCTACCTAAAAAAGTAGTATAGATAAGTTTTTGCTATATCTAGGTCCTTTTTGGCTATATGGAGACCCCTGGTGGCCAAAGTTGGTACTAAAAATCCCCCGCGGAGGTCCCTTTTCCCTTGTTGATCCACATATCGTCAGTGTTAAATAAACGAATAACAATAATTACAACAACAATATCAGAGTGGATGTGGAAAGCTCGACCGGACAGACTCACGAGGGAGCGTCAACAAGAAAATCTGTCCAATCTTAAATACCTTACAATGACCACTATTAAAAACTTTACACTCTTAAAGTCAATGGAATATCTTAAACAAATATATATTTCAGATAATTGGTTTCTCCCCCTTTTCTCCAGATGGCGCTGGTAAGATGGCACTACTTGTGGCTACTAACACAAGTATTTTTATTGTAGACATCAGGGGCGCCCGAACCCCCATTTTTTTCTTTTTTCTTTTTTTTGGGGGAAAAAAGCATTCTTAAATCAATGTTATCATCTTAAATTCAATATTCCAATGTTTTTAAGATTGAACACTTTAAGATAGTTAAAGACTGGACAGATTTTCTTGTTGACGTTCCCGCGTGATTCTGTCCACTAGTGCATGTGGAAACCGCCTACCTGTGTGACAAGGACTGCATTCATCCTGGTTACAGCTTGTTTGTATTCACTATATCTGACAGCAGCCACGATAAGCAGTCCGACACCCACATTAAGACAAAGTGCACCCAAGACAAAGACTAAACCTGTGTAATCAAAGTAAACACCATTTATTATGGTAGCATAAAAAAACATGCCAATATAAAATCCATACCCAACCCAAAATATATATATATTTCTCTTGGACGTTCTATGCAAAAATAAAAATATAAATCGAGAATTAGCTTTTTCTGTGGATTGCTAAGGAAATGATATTTGAAATATTCAAATTTTACTTATTTTCTGCAATAAATTAGGCCTGGCGGGGATTACTTTTTAAAAATAAAATGTCCAACCCAGGTAACAAGAAACGTTAACTGAACCTTAACCAACGTTTACTAATGGTTAACTAGGCCAATTTATGTGAGAATGCTCTAAAAAGATCGATTCCGAAATATTGTCAATTTTGAAAACGTCAATCCTGCAACACCCGCAACACATTGCTTATGCAGCTTCCCATAGTTGCAGGTAGAAAATATTAACAGATTATTGGTCGTCATGAATTTCTTTGTTTGTGAATGCATTATCTAGTTTGTGGAAATTATATTACCCACCTCCTACAAGCCCCATGAGGAGATACCCAGCTAACAAAAAAAACGTTATTTTAAGTCAAAATAACGTTTTAAACTTTACATAACGTTATGTCATACTAATGAGCCCTAGAAAAACGTTGACATATAACGTTATATAACGTTATAAAATGGTGTATAACGTTATTTGTTTACTGGGTAAGGTTTTCAGTCTTGACAAAAAAAGACAGGGGGGGGGGGTTGGCATCAGTACTCACCTTGCTTCGCTACATGCCTGTAGAAAATCAACACATAGAATTAGATTTCATTGTTTTTCGTCAAATCCAAACGTGATATGGAAAAGGACAGACATGTGGGTTTTGAATTATCCTCTGGACATCTAATATAAGTTCATAGACTAAACATTTGATGTCTACATCTAGAATTGACTTACATATACATGTACATTGAGGAAAACAGTTAAAAGCCTGAAACGAAGCTTTCTGCAGTTTAACTAATTTTAAATTTGAAAATCAACACAAACCTTGGGTTGATCTGAGTTAACAGAATTATTAACACTATCCCGATGATGAGTACAATAACACCCACGACAGCAGCCCATGCCATCCCTAGCTGTAGTCTCCGCTTGTTACTCTGTAACACTTCAGCTGTCAATGCCATGATTTCTGTATGAAAAACAGCTACCTTAAAACCTCACAAATATAGAAACCTAACTCGCGTAGAAGCCGCGCCCTAACTTAGGAGCATCATATAAGCCTATCAAAGCATTTGATTATGGCTGTGTCTCATGAGTTTGTAGCAATTGAAACATCTTTGACCGGGTGTCGTCTTTGACCTGTGTCGTCTTTGACCGGTGTAGTCTTCGACCAGCAAGTTTTAAAATGGCTGAAATGGGAGCTATGTACACAGAAATGCTGGGAAGTTGGTAGTATAGAGTGTTAAAATATCCATTAACATTTTCACCCGGTCAAAGACGTTTCAATTGTTACAAACTCATAAGACACAGCCTTATGATGACTTCAGTACTGTTGTATGCATAAAAAAAACTCGGGTATAAGCCGCATCCCCTCTTGGGGCCGATCCTATAAGCTGCACTGGGGACACCAGTCGTTGATGTGAATAGTTTGGGCAGATTCACCAAGAGTCAACCACATACAGTAAGGTACACACCTGAATTTACAGTGAAGCATGATAAGCTCTCTGGTTGTCCGTTGTTGGTAAAAGTAGCAGGCTTATTATGTTTGAATACAAATTTAAGTGTTTTATTTTACGTATGTGGTGGACTGTAGGTGAAACTAACCTAAACATTAACAAAAATATGTTTGTAAGGTTTCATGAGATCCCCGCATGATTTGTAAATAAAGCTAGTCAGTTTACAGCCTAGCTATTCAGATTGGTTTTATGCTATTATCATTATTTAAGGAGAGCATTGTCTGACTCTGATCAAAATGCATCACTATTATTAATGGAACATAGTTGTTTTGGAGAATACTACATGTGGACAGTCGAGGGAAAAGGGTGCTCCAAGGTAAAAATTTAATGATAAAATTGATGTCATCAGCTTTCCAGTGATATCTTTTATAAGCAGGTACCACTTCTAGTTTTTGAGTACTGGCTCTCTGAATATGGGTGGTCACTGTCCAATCTTAAATGCCAATAAGCTCTAGCTTCCTTTGTTTTAGAGATATTCCTATCTAATTAGCATAATTATGCTAATTCCCTAATATCCAAACCTTTTCAAACAATTGGCCACAACTTTTCATCTAAAAATGGTATTTACATTCTGTTTTCAGCATAGGAATCGTTTTGGGGCCTTCTTTCATTCAATTTATAAATTTTTTTGATTTAGAATGAAAATCATGTTTCCATGGCAACCTATCCGCCCGCAGGTACTGGGTGCAGTGGAGGCAGACCGCTGTGAGCTATGACAAACTGACATTGTCCAGATGAGGAAAATTGTCACTAACCTCAGTGCGGACAAAAGCTCTAGCATCCCTAACATGAAAACCAGGGTGATAAAGGACTGCTTCACAAATATGCCGGAGGTAGCAACACGAATTGTCAACACCTCCATCTCGACACAGACTGTACCAGACAAGTGGAAGGTGGGCACCATAATACCGCTGCCCAAATCAGGCAGGAGCAGCGACGTGGGAAACTGGCGCCTGATTTGTCTATTGGACGTATGCAACAAGATGACAGAAAAGGTGGTACATCAACAGCTTCTCTCCCATCTGCTTAGAAACAATCTACTACAATTGATAATTTCCCGTACTGTGTGGGTTGTCATCTACAGGGCAGATGTGTGACCTTGGAAATTGAAAAATACAATTTATTCGGTCTACCTGGACCCATGAATGTAGAGTTCAGCGTAGGGAAAAAAACTTTTAACTTTTTTTTCCCTACGCTGAACTCTACATTCATGGGTCCAGGTAGACCGAATAAATTGTATTTTTCAATTTCCAAGGTCACACATCTGCCCTGTAGATGACAACCCACACAGTACGGGAAATTATCAATTGAAAGATTGACTAGAGTTAAAACCAGAAGCTAAACTTCACTGAATCAGTAGTCTAAAGTCATAAAAGACTGAATAATTGCCAACCTGATAATCACAAGTCACCAGGAAAAATAAAGTGACAAAGGTATCTCTATATGAATAGAATACCTCACAACAACAAGAATAAAATATAAGTGGGCTATAGGCCCCATTTTTACTCACTCTGTATACACCTGATGAAGCTGGGAACAGCTGAAACTCAACTCAGAACCAAACTCAACCTGCAGTGAGACTCAAACATTGGTACCAAAAATCTACAGATTTTTTCCAATATCTACACAGAATTTCTAAAGAAATTTAGAAATGTGTTTTATTAACAATACACAACTGAAGAAATTTATTATCAAATTAATTCAGTCACAATTTCAAAATTGTATTCTGTAGTAGATCCCAAACATTGGCACTAAATGTATGGACATGACCTGCATTTACTTATCAACCAATGGGAGAGAGTCAAACTATGTCAGGCTGAGGTCAGTTGGCACCAGGACCTATATAACAGGCCATGAGACTTACCTGATTCAGTTCTGATTGAGTAGTGTTAGAGTATTCACCCTCCGTCCATACCACTTCTTCTGTCGTTCGACACAAGCTTGCTCTAATCCATTACCGTGATCTCAGTAACTGACAGCGTCGTAGATCCAATCTATTACGCGTTAACCCATAGTCTCCGGACTTTAAAAGGTACATTCAACTGTACCGAAAGTATTCACCTTGCGTGTTTACTCCATTGTCTAAAGACCGACGGTCACTTGACAAGTTTTGACAGCATGCCTGGACAAAACAACAATGACGGTCTGAAGCCAACCAGCCCCGGCGTACCGGCAGCCGGCATGGCCCGCAGAACCGCCTCCACGTTTGGCAAGACGAGCGACAATTCCCAGGAAGGAGGAGCAAAACCAAACATGGTAAGTGATGTAATCCACAGCTCCATTGTTGTCTCCGAATGTGTGAAAAACAAGAAACTCAAACAAACAGATTTGGCTTCGTCATTCATGCGGGCGGCGGCCATGACAGTCGCTGGTTCTCAGGCTAACCTTGTTCAATCACCTAGCGTGAAGCGCAGGGCACCGGCAACCAGCGTCAGTCAAAGCAAAGCCATCCGCTTAGACGACCAAAATATGCGCATTTTGACAGATTTAACGATTGAAAATAGATTCAACATCTTAAATGACTCTATTATTTCTGTAGAAAACTCAAATCAGACGGAAATGGATTTTAACGAATCTATTTCCGACTCTCAAGCTACGATAGATAATTTCACCGAGCAAAATACCAAAGCACCCTTGGAACCCAACCCTGAAACCGCCTCACAAAGTGTCATGGCGGCGGAAGGCGAGGAAAACCAAAACACGAGGGATAAAAATGACGATTTAGCAAAGAAAAAGCGAAGTAAGTCAACTTTTGCAAAACCTAAACTAAAAGATAAACTTTCTTTACAGGCGCCAAGTGTACCTGATGACCTCAAACTCCCGGAAGACGCCAAGCACGCCTGGGACTCCGCCAACAAGGCTGCCCTGGACGCACAGGCAGCACAGCTCTGGTCAGATTGGTACTACGACTGTCTCTTACCCAAGATGGATCATGTACCCATGTGGCTGTACGGGATAGATCACACCCCAGATATCATACTCAGTTTACCTGACGTATGCAAAACTCTCCACGAGATGAGAGTTGATCTCGCTAAGAGATCGATGGATGTAATTAGAGAAGGTCTGGCCATACGGGCCATGAACCTGCAGAGGGTAAAGGCGAGCCACAATAACTCCACCAAGGAGCTAGCTGAGGGCATAGAGAACGCCGAAGCCAAGTTGTCAGCAGCTGCCAACAGCCAGAAGGACATGCTAGCAACAGCAAAGACCTACATTGACAAGGACCAAAACACAAAGTCCTGTGTGGCCAACGCCACAAAAGACCAGATTCTCAACCCACCTAGAGCGCGCACGGCGCTCAAAAGGAAACATGATGAAGACAGCGACTCCGACGCGCGAGGCCGAGGTCGAGGCCGAAGTCGCGGTCGATACAACAACAACAACAACAAAAGGCAGCGGGGAAACTTCCGCTCGCGCCACCCAGGGCGCGGGAAACCAACATGACCTACATGACCCTGGACATGACCCAAAAATCTGATGAAAATCAGATAGAAAATGATGAACTTGAACTTGAACTGTCCCCCACACATGACCTTGAATTTGAATTGAACTTGCTCAGTAAAGAAACTCATGATGAAACTGCTAGTTTGTGTCTTCCTTGCATTCAGTTGATCAAGATTTACATGTAAACCAAGATTTATCAAATACAGGTATAGAAGAAATAGAAAAACCTAGTGTCATAAATCTCTCAAAAAAATCACTGTCTGATCCACAAATAGAAATTCTCAACAAAGGGTTAAAATTCTGTCCCACACAGCACAGTGTGGATTTAGCAGAAGTACGAAAAGACTTAGATAAATTTCATGACTCCCTCAGAACCAAACAATATTGGACCGAAGGTAAAGGCAAAAAATTCTTAAATGAAAAAAAGAAAGCCAAAAAGGCAACCACTGACAAAAATGGCCTTAGACAACCAACAATAATCGAAGCTTTTTCAGATGCACCCAAAGTAATACCCCCGTACAGCAACAGTGCTCAGATTAAGATAAAAAATTCTGGTTCCGGGTGGAAACCCCCAAGTGGTTCCATACCTTTGGAAAATTGGTGTCATGAAAATATCAAATGTCTTAACAAGTCCAGTTACCCGAAAGATGTGAAAAACCATAATATCGATACTAGACAGAGAAAAGCCATTAGAGAGCTAGGTAGAGATAAGTCACTGACTATCAAACCCGCAGACAAGGGTGGTGCCATAGTAGTCATGGACACCCTAGACTACATAAAAGAGGGTCACAGACAATTAAACGACCCAGTCACCTACTGTAAACTTGACTCAAACCCAACTGAAATGTATAAAGCAAAGGTTGAATCGAGGGTGTTTCAAATGGTTGAAGATAAGGAGATAAGCAAGAAGGTTGGGAAAAAACTGGTCACTGATAAGACCAGAACCCCACAAATCTACTTTCTACCCAAAATTCACAAAAGCCTAACAGCACCCCCAGGCAGACCTATTTTGTCTGCAAACAATTGCCCCACCGAGAGAATATCTGCTTTTGTAGATGTTTTCCTCAAACCAATGGTACAAAACAGTAAATCATATGTAAAAGACACAACTGATTTCATAAATCTAGTGGAGGGTCTAAACAACCTTTCACCAGAGAGTATCATAGGCACACTAGATGTGACCTCCCTGTATACCAACATCCCTAACGATGAAGGTATACAAAGCATTAAAACTACGCTTGAAACTGAGAGAACCAAAGACATAAATCCTAAAAATGAGACTCTGATCGAGCTCCTAGGGATGGTTCTAAAAAGCAACAATTTCCAATTCAATGGTGACAACTACCTACAAATCAGTGGCACCGCAATGGGCACTAGGGTAGCACCCTCATATGCAAACCTTTTCATGACAACCCTGGAAAACAACTTCCTTGAAAACCATGAAAAGAAACCGAGGGTATGGCTGAGGTACATTGACGACATTTTCTTTGTCTGGGATCACGGGGAGAATGATCTGAAAGACTGGTTAGAATACCTGAACACCCAGCATCACAGCATCAAATTCACATCAGAATGGTCTAAAAAAGAAATCAATTTTCTAGACACCAAAGTAAAGGTTGACACTTCTGGAAAACTGTACACTGACCTGTACACCAAGCCAACTGACTCGAACAGTTACTTGAGATACGACTCAGCACACCCACCATGTGTAAAAAAGAGTCTACCCTACAGTCAATTCCTCAGACTAAGGAGGATTTGCAAAATCGAGAGCGATTTTGAAAAACATTCATCAAAAAAGATGGATCAATTCCTGGCAAAGGGTTACCCCCTGGAATTACTGGTGGAGGCAAAAAAACAGGCCACCACCAAAAGAAGAAAAGAACTTCTACAGAAAAAGAAAAAATACCTAAAAAAGGCAGAGCAGGAGAAAGTTTTCCTCATCTCCACATTCAGACCCAACTACAACAAGATACACAAGATTGTCAAAAACAGATGGGATGAATTGGGGGAATCCAGCACGGCTCGAGGGCTTCAAAGAATGAAGCTGGTAATGGGCCACCGACGACCCAAAAACTTGAAAGACTACCTAGTCCGAGCAAAATGTGACGACCATCCAGCTGAAAATGACATGGATGGAGAAGGGGAGGGGGGAACACCCACCCTCCCACCCAGACCCAACAAATGCATACACATACCAACCAAAAAACACCCTGTATGCGAAGTCTGTCCAAAAATGGACAAATCTGGGAAAATCAAAGTGAACAAAAATCTGTCAAAAGACACAAAAACGAACATTTTTTGCGGTAGCAGCAACATTGTATACTGCATAGAATGCACATGTTGCGGCAAGAGATATGTGGGAGAAACACAGAGAAGTCTCCAAACAAGAATCTCAGAACACATCGCAGATGTGGAGCACTCTAGATTTGAGAAAAGTGAAGTAGCATACCACTTTAACACCCCTGGACACAGAAAGGACAAAGACATGAAGGTCTACATCCTAGAGTTCATATATAAACACCCCCTGTCAAAAAGGGCAAACAGGCTTAGGAAAACTATTGAATGGAAATGGGTTCAGAGACTGAAATCACTAATCCCATTAGGGATGAACATAATGGAAAACCGCTTTGGCTAGACTCGCCCCTAAAAAGCCACGTCATTTTTTTCCCTACGCTGAACTCTACATTCATGGGTCCAGGTAGACCGAATAAATTGTATTTTTCAATTTCCAAGGTCACACATCTGCCCTGTAGATGACAACCCACACAGTACGGGAAATTATCAATTGAAAGATTGACTAGAGTTAAAACCAGAAGCTACACTTCACTGAATCAGTAGTCTAAAGTCATAAAAGACTGAATAATTGCCAACCTGATAATCACAAGTCACCAGGAAAAATAAAGTGACAAAGGTATCTCTATATAAATAGAATACCTCACAACAACAAGAATAAAATATAAGTGGGCTATAGGCCCCATTTTTACTCACTCTGTATACACCTGATGAAGCTGGGAACAGCTGAAACTCAACTCAGAACCAAACTCAACCTGATCAAATTAATTCAGTCACAATTTCAAAATTGTATTCTGTAGTAGATCCAACCTCATCTCTTTTGGAGTAGTAGCTTTTATTACTTCCTGGCATCAATTTGAAAATCGTCCTCTGTATACTACGAAATTAATGCCAATAAAAATTAACCAACAACAACATGTGCAAAAACACCAATTTAGGCCCAAAAACGGGCATAATCATACTTTGGGTGTCCCATCTGGAGTAGGTAAAATATGGACTGTGTTCTGAGTATCTGGAACAGCTGCATGAACCAGCACTGAAGTACAGGACTAAGTATAGAATACTTCAATTCATAGGTCAGAATGCACAACATGCTCTACATATGGATCTGATAGCTAAGTTTTAACTGAGATATATAAGAATTGTGGGATTTTCCTGGTGGTAGTAGTATATGGAAAGGTGGGTTTGTAGTAGGCAATGCATTAAACGTGCTATTCATCTGATTAACTGACAGACTCACAATGAGAAAATCAACGGTGAGCAAGTAACGAATGCTCCCATGCTTCTATGGTACTGAATAAAGCACAATTTGCCCATTATTCAGAAGGGAATAGATGCTCTCCTCGTATACCATTACTGTACTGAATAAAGCAGGTTATTTCCTTTATGCAATAGATAATGAATGCTAGCTTCTCATATATTCTACTCTACTGAAGAAGGTACAACAAGCCTTTTAGTCAGTGGGGAATGAATGCTGATTTATCCTATTTATGTACCCTGTAAAAACAGATAGATATATATTACTATGCCAATTATTCAGGAGGGAATAGATGTCATCTTCTCTTATACCATTGCTGTACTGAATAAAGCAGGTTAGGTGATTCAGTTGATTGATTGAAGCTGCAAAATATTTCAGAGACAATGAATTATTTGTCAATTCTGAGAGCAGAAATGTAGGCCATATCACACTTTAGCCCGGATTAAAAGCGCTGATCCTGAAGCAATGAAAGGGAACGAAGAAGACACAGAATAATGCAAGAAAAGGAGCTAGCCCACAATTTTTACTTGAATAGATTTGCCCTCTTTTCCTATAGAAAAGAAGCTAGCCCTGCAAGGTTTAATCCTTCAAATTTTTCCTAAATAATTATCCATTCATTCCCTCATATATAATGCCACTTTGGCTGCGGCTGACTTCATAAAATAGTCATTTTGAGGCCTTTTTTCCCATAGAACGAAGCTAGCCCCACAGGGGCTAATCATTCTAACTTGTCCTGAATAATTTTGCATTCAGTCCCTTATATATCATCACACTTTGCCCCCGGCTGACTTCATTTTGAGGCCCTTTTTCCCCATAGAAAGAAGCTAGCCCTGCAGGGGCTAATCATTTTAATTTGTAGGATTCTCCTTCTTTAAGTCGTTAGTTGATCATTCAAGTCGTGAAAAGGGTTAAAAATTGAAGAAAAGTAGGGGTATATGGATAAAGTGTCCAGAATGTTATGTGGTGGAACCGAAAGGGCAATTATTTTCAAGGTAGTAGTACATGAATTGTTGAGTGGAGAGTATCTTTAACTGAATAAGCGTCATCTTTGTCTTGGCAAATAGTCCCTCTGACAATTTGTGAATAAAAAGATGACGCTTATTCAGTTAAAGATACCCTTCCCTCTGACTATTTGCCAAGACAAAGATGACACTTATTCAGTTAAAGATGAGGCTTATTCTGTTAAAAATACCCAACTAGCGACCTACACCTTTTTACCTACTAGCGACCTATTTATTCTAACCTTGTATAATATAATATTGCCTATATTATTACTTATATTGATATGAATAATCCTGCGTCACTTACCTTCTTTCTCCCAAAAAAGCCATGCCCCATGTTTTCCTAATAGCTCCCCTTAAGGGAAACCCTTTCTTCCGGGGTTATATTCCCCTTGGATGTTTTTAGATTCTATTTAAAAATCCCTATATAGTAACTCCCACTTTAAGTCGCTAACAGGTGGAGTCCCTAATGAAGTCACTGCTAAGGGTCAAGCTAAAAGTACCCCTGTCCCTTATCGTGATTCCCACTTTAAGTCACTAACAAGTGGAGTCACTAGTGGTAGTGATCACTTGTAAGAAAACAAGGTTTTCCCGATAGTAACTCCCACTTCAAGTCGCTAACAAGTGGAGTCGCTAGTAGTAGTGATCACTGGTAAGAAAACAAGGTTTCCCTAATAGTAACTCCCACTTCAAGTCGTTAACAAGTGGAGTCTCTCGTAGTAGTGATCACTGGTAAGAAAATAAGGTTTCCCTTATAGTAACTCCCAGTTCAAGTTGCTAACTAATGGAGTCGCTAGTAGTAGTGATCACTGGTTAGAAAACGAGGTTTCCCTTATAGTAACTCCCACTTTAAGTCGCGAACAAATGGAGTCGCTAGCAGTAGTGATCACTGGCTAGAAAACAAGGTTTCCCTTTTAGTAACTCCCACTTTGGCCCCGGCTGACTTCATAAAATAGGCATTTTGAGCCCTTTTTCTTCCATAGAAAAAGGCTAGGCCCTCAGGGGCTAATCATTCTAATAATCATTATTAGGCCCTTTTTTTACCATTGGAAGAAGCTAGCCCCGCAGGGATTAATCATTCTAATTTGTCCTGAATAAATTTGCATTTATTCCCTCTTATATCATCACACTTTGGTCCCAGCTTACTTCATAAAATAGTTATTTTGAGGCCCTTTTTCCCATAGAAAGAAGCTAGCCCCGCAGGGGTTAATCATTCTAATTTTTCCTGGATAAATTTGCATTTATTCCCTTATATATCAAAGATTTGTCCTGAAAAAATTTGCATTCATACCCTCATATATCATTGCACAATGGCCCCAGCTGACTTCATAAGATTCATTTTTAGGCCCTTTTTCATGTGTCCAGGTTGAGATCCAGACTTCTCACTTATGCATATGTACTAGTAGTATCTCTCTTAGTAACAAGGCAGCCCCATAGGGATGGTGTTGAAGCATGAGATCTTAGGTTTCTCCCAGTTAATCAGGTGAATAGACTTTGCCTGTGGCAATACTCATACTTCATATACTACTCGCATTGGGACCTTGATCTAATTGGAAACATTTTTGATTTTTTTGAGGTGTTTATGCTACAGGAATGGGGAAAACTGAATGTAAAAATGATGCAGCTCAATGCAAAGGAAGTTGTGCATCTACACTGGTTCCTTTATTGCAAATATTAGATAAATGGGAACAGATTTACGTATTTGTGCCATTTCAACTGTAAAGTACACCGATCCAACTTTTCCATCCAACCAGCTATGCAATGCTATAGGACCCATAGGGATACCTAACCATGCCAGTGGGACACCCAATGTATGATTATGCCCAAAAACGTTCTTTTCTATTCCAAATATGGGATGTTTTCACCAAAAATGGATTATTCTTACGTGGCCTATCATATTCTACATAAAAATGTAGTACAGATAAGTTTTTGCTATATCTTGGTCTTTTTTGGCTATATATGGAGCCCCTTGGTGGCCAAAGTTGGTACTAAAAATCCCCCGCGGAGGTCCCTTTTCCCTTGTTGATCCACATATGTCTATAGTCAGGCTGATGCTCATTTGTGGCCAGATGAGGGAAAACATGCCTCCAGGGGGGGAAATGGCTTTTCAAAGTTTAAGTTACAGGCTTTAAAATGAGATATCTTGAGCTAAAATATCCCAGGTAGTTCTGCTGTAAGTGATTGTCAAATCTAGATCAGTGTGTACAACTGAAAATGGCAAATAAGCTCTAAATCCACTATATCCTATTACAAATACTAATAATGCAAAAAATACAGTTTTGTTGAAAAATAACTAAAGAAATCTGATGGTCTTATCGTAAAATTGGTTCTAGAGGGAATTTCTGAGGTCTGTTTTCGATTCTGAGTTCCTTATGAAATTTTGAAAAACATTTGTGGCACAAATTTCCCTTTCGAATAATGGAGAGTTTCCATGGCAACCAGAAATTGTCATATATGTCAATTTTCAATGTTTTCATGACAATAAAATGTTCCTTTTGCATTCTCAATATGGAATGTTTTCATTGGGGATGGAATGATTGTAATCATATTACTGGTTTCCCCATAAAAAAATTGGCCTAATGCTTTTATTAGTATAATTGTCATTGTTTTACCCATGTACTGCCCCCTGGTGAGCAAAATCAGTACAAAAAATCCCCCTGGAGGCATGTTGTCCCACATTTTTCCTCTTTGTACTACTGTAGCCAACATTTGCAGACATGTTAACTATAAACGTAAATATATGTTTAGTACATGGGTCTTATCATGTATCAAGCTACACAAGTAATGTTATTCATCTGTGTAAACAAGGGGGCAGGTATTGGAATGACAACCCGTGCGGATGCCACTATTCCATATTTATAAGTGATACAAGAAAAACTTCCATGATAAGTCTTTACATTATGATAAAATTGTTAAAGATATATTGGTAAACATGTATTATAAACTGCATGTATGCTATGAGTGTGAGATACAAGTGTGAGATACAAGTATTTCCTCGGTACTATCATGTACATAAAGGTGAATGTTGGACACTAACCTGTGTGTTATAGAGCAGTCAGTGAGTAGAACAGCGCCTTTCTGTAAGTGACCAAAACTCTCCTAAAGCAAGTTATATCATTGAATATCTATCTGGGTTTTCTCCATATCAGCCATGACTCAACATGGTGGTGCTGATGATGTGTTGTATTGAGTGTGATAAGGAGTAATATGGGTCAGCTCCCACCCCCTACATTAATCTATAAGGCAGTGAGCTGATTGATTTTACTCAGAATACAGGTTTAGTTGATATGTGACACAATCGCTAAAACGGGACCTTAATGCAAGGTGCCCAAAGGTCCCTTTTCCCACTACATGTAACACATTGTGTTTACCTATATAAAACCTCGCTGATAACCAGTGGGCAAACTACTGTTGATTCCATATTGATTCAATTTGTGCAGTAACATAATATCAATGGTTGGCACAGGGTTGTCCTTTCATTGATATTGATGAAGTAATGAATGTTGTTCATTCATCAGCATTTTAACTTTAATATGGCCATGCTGAATCTACATGTGATGATCAAAAATGAATGAATATAATAAATGATGATTTACATCTGATATGAAATTAACAACTAATTGTTGAGGCATTTTGAGAAATATTTCTTACAGACCAAGGCTGCTGTCTCTTTCACTACAGTTGATTGAATGCACATAAAAAGCAGTCAAATACAATGTACTGGTTGTTGGGTCTACAAAAAAGAGCAACAGTGACACAACCTAATCAATGCTCGCTTTTTGGTCATTCTTTCATAGATCATTCTTTGTTTGCAGTGGTGCTGAAATTTCACAACTCAAATATTAATGTCTTACCCTTTATAACCTTTAAGGACCGTGTAATACTGTCCATGATACATTAATGCACTATGTGGCCCTTAATATAAAGGCTTAGTTTTGTTGTCAACTGTGTTCATTTTATTTATAATGAAATATAGCAAAAGTGAAGGTGTACCTTAGCAGGGCAGAACCCTATAAAAGAGAAGGAGAGAGAGACAACATTTGCTTTTAATTTCTTTTATTTAAAAAGCAAAAAATAAAAACGTGTGATGTAATGATGGTGCAGTTCTTTGACCATAGAAATGTGAACTATTTTAACATCCAATATAGTGGACTCCCCAGCTGAAGAACCACAGTTGTGCACTGTGACCTGGTGTAGTATAATAACAAAAAGGGGTGAAATTGTTCCCCCCCCTCAAGAGGGGTCCAGATCACTCCCTTAAATTTACACCAAGATGTAGTATTGCCATTTCTGAATAGCTATCTGACGATAAAACAATAAAATATCATTCTCCATGTATTATATTTCTTCCTATATTTCTAACAGTCTGAATGACCCATTTCCTGACTGGCAGTCACAGGTTGTCATTGATGGCTGGAATTGGAAAATGACAATTGTGTATGTCAGGAGTGTACCAAGGATCTGAAATAGAAATGGAGAAATATCTCATACATAGAAAGAGCATGAAATAATTAAGTTGGACGATGCTATTTTGTTGTCTGTTTAAATATTTTTTTTATACACTGCCAAAGAAACACATGTGTTTGATACATAACTGCCATCTCTACATCTGTCATTACAAGTGAAGTGTCAGTCATTGAGACATACATACTGAGAGCACAAACGAGTTGTCCATGAGAAGTCCACCAGCCGTAAAGCCCTGACACGGTCCATTAGCACGGCTCAGGATAGAATGAACCTTTGAAAGAAGTGGAAAGGTCAAGGCATCAGTATGCACACCACACTACTAGACCCTAGTATACTTGCCCTTTCACCCTCCTGTTATATACAATGGTGGTAGAACCCATATCTCTTAGGAAGTGCTCATTTTTTAACAACAGGGGGGGCAGTGAGATTTCGCGCGGAGCGTGCAAAATTTTTTCACCCCCCCCAGGAGGGTCGAAATTTTTTACCTCCCCCCCGGCAGGCCGAAAATCGCGCGCGTTCGCGCCCCTTTGTAGCATGGTAACGTGCGGGCTTTTTCCCTCAAAATAGGTTGAATTTTTTTGACCCCCCCCCCCCCAAGAGGGGTCTAAATTTTTTACCCCCCCGGCCAAGGGGTCCAAATTTTTTACCCCCCCCCCCCAAATCCACCACCCCCCCCTGTTGTTAAAAAATGAGCACTCTCTTAGGCCACTTATTGTTTCGATTATCTGCTCTGCGAAGTATGCCCGCATCTTTAAAAAAAGGCTGCATGTGTTACATTTTAGAATCTAAACCATTGCGTGTTCAGACAACAGCATTTAGAGCCTATGCAAAAAAGGACCACATGGGTGCTTCTTTGCAGACCATCTATGTCATGGAAAAAAGGCCCATCTGCATCTCCAGAAAAAAGTGTGACAAAAAATAAAAGCCTCCCTCCCTCATTGTTTTCCCTGAAAAGTGTCTGCAAAGCTGACAATCGATTTTAAGTGGCTTTATGTATAAAGTGCTTGCATGTCAACCATATCCATCCGGGTTTTCAAATAAATGGGGTGGTAATTGAGAGAGTATTTAAATTTAAATACTTAGGTCTCACCCTAGATCCAGAATTAAAATTCATAGGACACAGAAAAGAAGTGTCACGTAATATCAGGGACAAAGTAATTCAACTGGCTAGGGTTAGACCATATGTGGAAACAGATGTTGCTCTCACTGTGTACAAGACAATGGTCCTGCCTTCGTTTGACTATGTAGACTATGTATGGGATAGACTTAACAAAGGGGAGAATAAAGCCTTGCAATTATTACAAAACAAGTGCTTGAGGACTGTCTACCTGGTCAAACTGGAGCAGAACCCTATATACCGTAAATTCTCGCGTATAAGCCTAACTCGCGTATAAGCCGCACCCCTAACTTTGACAAATTATATAAGCCGCAGAGGGGGTCTGAATATTGCGATTTTGGTACTGTAGTATACTAATATAAACTCTCGTATAAGCCGCACCCTATATAGGCATGTTTGGTATCAAAAGAAAGCTGAGTCTGACTCGCGTACTAGCCGCGGCTTACTCGAGAATTTACGGTATACCACAGTTCAGTTGCATGCCATGAGCCACTGTCTTGAACTTGACATTAGAAAAGATATTCATTTAATTTTCTATGCTTTTACTCTCTCAAAGAATGATAGATATGTAGATAATAGACCTATACTAACACGTAGACATGTAGGTAAAAGATTGCATGTACCACGGTCATTAAAACCGATAGTTATTAGAAGCTGTGTGTGTAGAGCAATTAAGGTGTGGAATAGGCTTAACGCTGAATACACGTTGATTGAAGACATTGATACCTTTAAAGTCTCAATAAAGAGAAACTATTATACTTGTTCCATGTAAGTAGCACAATATTAGATACACTCATCCCATTATATGTAACAGTTTTATATGTAACAGTTTTATATGACGACATCCCTCATCTCATCTCATCAATTTTATATCTCCAGTAGTAAATATATGTTGATTTTAGCCCATGAATCTGTAACTTTCTTTATACATAGACCGGCATGACTGTGAGTTGTTCTACTTCTACTTTAGCTTTTCATTGATGAATAAATACACGTTTACAAACTCAAGATCCCTACAAAAAGACAAAGGGGGCTTGGAGGCAGAACGGCAATGCGCCGAAACCAATGATCTACCCAATAAAACACTTTAAAAAAATAGGAAAATCTCAGCACTTTGACTATACCTAACCCACATTAAATAATGGCCAAACAGGCAGTACATAATTCATACCGCTCATTTCTTCATCTACCCTCGCCCCTCCTTAAGTAATATCATCCAAGAATGATTTAATTCTTCTATAAATCCACAAAGCAAAAGGAAGGTGTGATAATGTATGTTGCTGCTGTTACTATTAAGGAATGATTCTCATCTTATATTCTGACTGATGAGACATCTGCGTTAATTTGTAGAATGTTCTGTTTAGTAAAATAAACAATTAAAATGAAATTGAAATATTTATGTGCATACTACAATGGCGTCCCTTAGCGTTGCAGGTATGGACAACTTACCACATTTGAGCAGTTGTATTCCAGGCGACCCATATCTATTTTATAAATACCTCCCAGACAACTGTTGATCTGTAAATGAATATTTTGAGGGAAAAGTTATCATTGGCTTTGTGTGTAGGAAAATGCTCTTCAGTGTGTACACTTTTAACTTATTATTATGATTTGATGAGAAAAGTAATCTATAACCTTGAGGAGAATCCTGATATTTGAGTTTCAAGAAAATATATTCTGTTGAAGGTTAGGTACTTACAGCATTATTGGTTGCCCTGGCAGTGAACATTATGATAATCAATTCACAAGCTGGTATGATGGTGTGACCTGAACCTCGGCTTGCACCACTCCATTTGGTGCCATTTCTAGAGATAGCTGTTATATAAATCAAAACACACAACACATACAGAGCCTGGACTATCTTAACTGCAAACAGAACTGTGAATGTCTTATCAAATTCAGATATGGTCTCAAGTAATGTCTCGTAAGATTTCCTCATCTTCTCCAATGACTTTGCCTCGGGTTTCCTTTCTTTTGATATCAATTTGTTGAACTCTGCACTGAATATGCCAACTGATCTTTTGACAACCAAGCAAACAAGGATAAAAATTCCAGTCATAACATAACCAAGAGAATAAATCAGAAGGTTCTTTAGGAGCACAATGATTGAAGATATGTTTATAAAATAGGATGACTGAGTTACAAGATAAAAACATTTGTAGTCAAGATATAAGGTTTTGTTCATTGATGTGGCTCCAGAATCAATCCAGTTCATACCTGTCATCAACATTCCAAACAATCCTAGGTTCCATATCATGAAGGAAACTAATATTACAGTGACACCAAGAGAGAGTCTGAATGAGAATGGAACATTCAATTGCAAATATAGTTTTTCTAGAAGGACACATCCACTTTTAAGGTGGTGGCTATGGATATTGAGTATAGGTAAGGCTAGGATAAGAAAAATTGAGTTAGTCGTGTCCAGACTAGTGAAGACAAACATAAGGGGGCAGGCATAGTGAAAGTAAAGTTGTACTGATGATGCAACTACTGCTACCATGCCGAACAGAAACACCAGACAGCAGTAGACTTGTATTGTAAGGTTGCACCACAATTTCCATTCTTTTACGCGCATGTAGATTCCAACAAGGTACATTGGTAGATTCAACCGCCTGAAAACTTTCCAAATTGACCCATCATGAATAACATTTTCTTCTGTTCCCACTGCAGTAGACATGATAGGTTATCGTAATCCTGATTAAAAGCAGATCTACAGTCATATGATTGGCTGTATCCAGGGGTATTGTCTAGCGTTCAATGTCGTTCACTGAAATAGATGGAATAGGTACAACCTGAACAAATAATGCAAGCTCTGAAGGGACGAGTCATTTATCACTAGCTGGAAAGGCTTGGCGGCAATTCTTTTTTTCGACCCCAACCCTGACCAAATAGCTGAAAAACTACTTGACCCCCCCCCCCCCACACTACTAATTCCATATATATGCTGGTGGAATAATGTTTGGTCGGTGGTACATTACCCCCCGCAATGGTGGCTTCTGAAGTTTTGCCCCCTCCCCCAATGATAGCCAGTTTTTAGTTAGGACTGCCACCCATATTTCCACCATGACCCCCCCCCCCCCCCAGCTGGCAATAAATGACTCAATCCTAGAGGGGTTAATGTTTGCTGATGGCAATATGCGCATTGATGGTTCCTAGGACTGGAGTTTGTTATGGACAGGTGCTTAGATATTAAAAGACTAACATTCTGTGCAATAGCCTCACATTACATTTTGTATTTTGTTGTGCACAGTTGCTTAGAAACTAGAAGGCTTCTCTTTATTCTCAATGTTTCATGGCCAACAAGACCAATCTATAATTTGATATGAGAAGAATTTCAGGGGACATTAATGGCTGTGTCTCACGACCTTGTGACAATGTTTTTGTCTCTGATCAGGTGCCGTCTCTGACCGGCTGCCGTCTCTGACCAGGTGTCAGAAAAAGGTGTTTTAAAAAGAATTATACTCATATATATAAGGATTTGGAAAAACGTTATGGCGGTTGTTATATAATCATAGTTATAATTATAATTAGCCTCCTGCTGCTAGTATTTTGACCTTATCAAGCCAAGCCGGTCAGAGATGGCACCCGGTCAGAGACGGCACCCGGTCAGAGACAAAAACATTGTCCCAAGGTCGTGAGACACAGCCTAATATTGTTAAGGGCAGATAACAAGGGCACTTTTAATTATGCTTCCAGTGCATTAGGTGGTACATCACTAGCTGGGAGTCTTTTAGACTGGATGAAAGCCAAGGTATGTATTACCAGAATTGTCATGCCGTCTGACAGACATGTAACTATGATCAAATAATGTATTGATAACAGATAAAAGGCCAATGTTATGATGGCCCAAAGAAAAAAAACAAAAAAAACAAAAAAAAATACCAAAAAAACCCAACTGAGTTTGCAATAATGCCCTGTATGCACAATTTAAAGGAACTTGTAACCTTTTCTACAGATGAATTTTATCAGAGCCAAACCTGTCTTAGCAGAACCCGGTCTCTATCTTGAGTGCCCTTATGCCTCATGTATGAGCATTACCTTACACTTTACAGCATTGTTATATTACTATACATTGACTGTCATATACAATTTTTGATGTCTGTTGTATTTGAAAATCATATATTGAAATAAATACACACTTACAAACTCAAAAGTTTACTTGTACATAAATATAGTACACATGTTATGTTGAGCATGTGGATTAGATTGACTGAAGAATAATGCAGATTAAACATGAGGGATAGGCAGAGTGAGTGATAGTCACAATGAGGGATAGGTAGGCTAGGTGATAGGGAAATTGAGGATAGGTACAGAGTATAGTGAACATGGTGGGCATAGATAGGTATGCTGGGTGATAGGCAGATTTGGGATAGGTAGACTCATGGATAGGTAGGCACAGAGAGTAGGCAAGAGTAGAGGGATAGACAAGCTGAGGGATAGGCAGTGCGCAGGATGGGTAGAGTCATACACAGGAAGAGTACCTGTCAGATTGGAGGAGAGATACACTTTTGAATAGTTAGATGTAGGTACTGATTTTGATTGACAGGTTATATATATAGATAATGTTCCAAACATTTTCAATATGATTTTGTACATTTTTTTAATACTTTGCATCATCAAACCTCATTTTTGAGTGCTTTTGATCAGCTTTTAAGAATCAACACCACAATATTTGGATTTAGCCAGATGTTTTGGTCTAGATGCTCCATTTGGTATTGATCTGATAAAGACACAAGAGAAACACATAAAATCCCTTATCCTCCATAGAAGTCAATACTAAACACACATGATTGCCTACTGCCAGGGGTGGGGCGGGGCGGGGGGGGGGGGGGCGGGCAGAGGGAGTGGCCTGTCACACTATGGCCATAGGCCAAGCTCTTCTTTTTTTTACGCTACTGCACTAGATTTCAACCCCCCCTCTAATCAATAAATGAACACTGCCTAAAGGCCTTTAAAACTTCCATCTGGAAATTGTACTCTAATGCGCTGGTTGTTTTGTCTACAAACAAGACCAACAGCAACACGACCTAATCAATACATGCTATTTGTCATTCTTTCATCTAAGATCGTTCTTTATTTGCAGTGGTGCTGAAACTTCACCACTCAAATATAAATGTTCTACCATTTATAACCTTTAAGGGGCACATAATGCTGTCATATGCTATACCCACGATATATTAATGCACTACGCAGCGCTTGATATAAACGGTTAATTTCGTTGTCAACTGTCAATAATGAAATACAGCAAAAGAGAATTTCAACTATCACTCCAGTGTACCTTAGCAGGGCTGAACCCTATGAGAGAGACAACTTTTACTTTTAATTCCTTTTATTTCAAAAGCAGATTCCAAAAAGATGATCTTCTTTTCCCACTACAGTAAACCTTTTGTTTATCCTGATTAGTGTTTTTAATTTTTGTCCCACCCAAAAGAGGGTTCTAGAAAAAAAAATTAAATTAAAAAAAGAATCCTAATTAGTGCCCAGATTTCCAGATCTATGATTGGTTATATCCTAATTTATCTAAAGCAGTCAGTGCTGTTCACTGAAATAGATAGAGTAGGTAGACCAGACAAAAGCTAGCTTCTAAGGGATGAGTCATTTATTACTAGGTGGAGAGGAGCAGGGGGGGGGGCTTCATGGATTTTCCCACAACTGCATTTTTCCTACCCCCTGCCCACTGACTAATGAAATTAGCTGAAAGTAATCTGTTGTATAACTTTTTTTGTTTACTGGGTAGTACTTTTAAAATGGAACATGTTTGACAACCAGCCCTCCCCCCTCCCAACATATTGAGGCTTTTCAATTCCACCCCCCTTCCCGATGGCCTGTTTTTCATCATGACCCCCACCCCAAATCAACCAAGTCGCGCCTCTCCGCCCACCCCCCACTTGGTTTTAAAGTGCTCAGTGTTTGCTGATGGCAATAAGTGCATAGGCCCCTTGTGTGCATGAAACCCACATGGCAATGGTCATACCTACTTTGTTATGCACAGTTCCTTAGCAACTACAAGGGTTCTCTGTGTTTTTATTTTTTCATGGACAACAAAATCAATCTAGGTATTTTTCTATGCTCTTGGATTTGGAGAACCAGACCAATAGAAGCCAAAGGCTTGGAATCAATGCTCAGTGTGTCATATCGGGCCATCGTCAATTAGCATTACACTAAAATCTGAGATTTGGTATGCTCGATAGTAAGTAACACTACAATCGGCGATTAAGTGTGTAGTTTGGGTTTATTGTACATATAGCATGTGATGTTCTGCACCTAGTACCCTACCCAGCTCTCTCTGTGTAGCCGGTAGTGCGCACTCCTTATATACAAATACAGTGGTGGAGTGCCACTAGTGGCGTGTGTAGGTACCAGGTAGCAAGTCTGGAAATGCATTGTTCTCGACTTATAGGCGGCAACAATGCAATGGTATATGATATCCTTGTAAAGTACAGGTTGATTAATAGCGGTTAAGTGTTCATGATATCACAAGTGTAGGGTTCAGCAAGGTGCGAACTGGATCCCTTGTGGTTCCTTACATTTTTACCATAAAACCTTGCATATAAGCCGCGGCTGGTACGCACGTCAGATTGGCAGTGTGGCCTATAGGATTGGCCCAGGGTTTTATGGTTATAGACGTGACATGATATAAGTCAGAGACAAATTCCAATTTGACAAATACAACAGTTTATTCATACAGTGTTTGGACAAGGTTGTGGACGCTTCAAATGCTCAAATAGTTCAGATAGTCTCAATGTCTATAGGTAAACCACCAGGCTCCCGTAGGTTCAGATTCAAATGAAGATGTTGTGTCCTGAAGATTGATTGATTATCCATCTATTTGACATAAAGATTCACATAAATCAAAGGGCGCTTTTCAGCTTCTGCAATTGAGAGTAGTTGAGCAAGTTTTCCCCAAAAGTTTGTAGAGTTCTTACATGACATGCCATTGTCATTTAGAAATTACACTAAGGCCTTCATGAAAGCCATAATTACATTCAAGATGTTGAGCTCCTGGATCTAGTCCATTGCACATTTGAGCCCCCCCTAAAGAGTGTTTTTCCTCTGGAGACGTCCTTCTTGGTTCTCTGCAGCTTCAGTTTCCCCTCATAGCTGGTGTCAGCACTACAACCTGTTGCGGGTCTTTTGGTAGACCGTGCAGTTATGCTAATAGCTGGTGCCTTCTTGTTACTACCAGATATGGCGCTTTGTTCCTGGTGTGTAGGCCATGCCCATGGGCATGCCAGAATTTCTCACATGCACATGAACAGTCATTCTGTGCCATTTGTAGCTCTCTGGATCCCAGCAAGCAACGGTACGTTGGGCAGGTCGCAAGCAACATTTTAACGTTGGCACAACGTTGGTCTGCTAATGTTGGTACAACGTTGGTAAATTGTTGTACAAACGTTGGCAATACTCCCAATGTTTTGCCAACGTTGATATAACAGAGGATAAATAATGTCATTCCAACGTTGGCATAATGCTGTATCTCCAACTTCCACCAGATGGCATTGGAGGTTGTAAGAAGACACTTTCCCCATCAGATACATTATCTTTCTCATAATTGGCTAATAATTGGGGGTCATGGATGTTTTATATAGCATTTGAAACCAAGTATATTCTCTTTATAATCCATTGTATTCCTAAATACCACCTTTATTATGTAATATAAAAGAATCCTGGCAATATTCCGATGAGAACACCTTTTTGTAGGCAATGACAGGTAGATAAGGTGTAGGGAAAGGATTAGATTCTGTATCACTTCTTGGCCATTCAAGCTGAGATTAAGGTGAAATGAAAATAGAGAAATACTCTTAAATGATGATTGTTCACAGCCATTAGGCCTATATGATGGGCAAACTATGTTCACTAATTCTCTCCAATCACACATTAATAATCAAAGTTGGATAAACACCACAAACAAATGTCATATTTAACCATAAAGTGGTAGGGTAGACGTTGGCACAACGTCAATATCTGACGTTGGTACAACGTTAAGCCAACGTCATGCCAACGGCGACGTTGGCGACGTTGGCACATAGTAGAAATCACCGGCCAAAAGGTAGTTGTGACAACGTCAATGTCCAACGTCATGCCAACGCCAGGTAACGTTGAACCAACGTTGGTACAACGTCAGAATGCTAGCTGGGATGCCACCTTCAGGTATTTGGGAATAGGTCGGATCATATGCTTATAACTTGTACCCTTGTTTCTTGATCAGTTTTAAATCTCATCCATTGCAGTGGAGGTAATCTGAATTGCATAAGTTTGATTTGTTTTTTTCAGTTGGCTTGAGAGAGTCAAGATAGTTAAACTCAGGCACAACCTCTAAGGTAGTGCCCTTCAGGGTCACTGAGTTGTCCTGGAGGTCAGGGACTGAGCCTTGGGAGTGAGACATTAGGATTTGATTTTTCACCCGAGTTGACTGTCAATTTGTTTGCGGCACACCATTCACCAATGTGGTCCAGGTCAGCTCACAGAAAGTTGTTTACTCTTGCCTGGTCTCTACCCGACACCACTACAGCAAGGTTGTTTACATAAAGCAAGCTCTTTCCATGGTTGATCATTGACTCTATATTATGGATATATATATATAGACCACAAACAAGAGGGGGGACCCCTGTGGAACCCCCATTGTGATTGGTTCTGTTGATGAAAGTTGTTAGCTCTTGTTTGTTGTAGTCTTCTAGTTAGGGACTCAAGAGCTCAAAGGACTAAGCAGCACAGGTATGGATCGGGGCCAAACCTTTATATTGTAATAAACGAGACTTTGTTCCCCCTTAATATTGGTGTTATGTGGTTAAGTAAAGAACAAAGTCAACACAGTTTGGATCAAGTGTACAGGTTGCTTATATAGGTTTATTTAGTATAACCTAGACAGGCGCAGCTAATCCGGGCGAACTCCCTATTGAGCTCGGAGCAGGTTAGTAGGCACGTAGCCGATATGAACATGGGTCTTTGCCCTATCACAGGTACAAAGGAACCGACGAGTTCCATCGGACGCTGGCTATATATAGGCAGCCAGCCTGCGCGCGCACATGCAGACTGGAAGCCTATAGCGACCTCTATCCATACCCCTAGACCGGTGCAGGTGCTGCCACCTACTGCCGGACTGAAGGGTTCGGACAGAGTTCACAACGCAGTGTCCAACAGAACCCGCCATATGAATAACCCAAACCCTAGCCCCTACAATATCATACCAAAAACATATATACTAAGGTAGGGCCATCAATACGGAATATGCAACTTCAGTCCTCAAAATCTGAAAATACAAAAATAGCCACCAAAATGCAATTTTAATCTGAATACAAAGTCAGATTATAGTACAAATGAAAGGGCCCACCATGATGCATCTTCCTAGAATGTTTTTTATATGACCATGGTAACCAAATTTAGATACCATAGCAACCACATGTCAACAAATGTGTTTTGAAAGTCTTAATTTTCCAATGCCAATAGCCATAAGCTTATTGTAATATGGCATTTGTCATCATGATGCATAAATGGTGCTATAGGGCAGTATCTCTATCCAGTTATCTACATCCATTATAAGGAATTAAGAGCATATCATAAGAGGGGAAGGGATATCAATTACAATGACCTATGATACAAATGAAGAAAACATGGGTCTGTGCTATGTATGCCAACTATAATTATATACAGCTTTAATGAAATGTGGAATGTCAATAGCATATATATTGTAGCGGCGACGGAGGGAGGGCTGTGGGTTCACAGGCCCCCTCAGCCGCCCCGGCGTGAGTTGTATATAAAGTTAATAGTTACTACGCCGGACGAGGGAGGAGAAGGTTGGCTCTGCCGCTGAAAGAACGGCGGAGTCGGCGGAACCCTCGCCGACGCGGAGACGTTCGAAACGGGGGTGTCGGCGAAGTTCGCCGGCGCCTAGGACGGAACGTCTCCGTGTCGGAGAAACGTCATCACGCTATATAAGCAAGGGGAGGCGATGGGTTCAGTCAGTCTGGTTTGACGCTTGAAGCAGAAGGGATCTCCGACAAGACTTAGCTGGTGTGGCCAAGGAGAGCCAGGGCAATAAAGTATCTCCGGTTCAACTGTACTTAACGAGTTCTGTCTCCTTCCTAATTACGGCGGACGCTACAATATTTCGCTATGAGTTCTGTCTAAAACTCAGTAGCGCGTCCACCGGTGTAGATGTCAAAGGCCACAACATAGACGATGCCGGCGAGCATTAGGACTATACCCGACACCTGTACAGGGCCCGCTGTAACGGGTATAAACCGCAGCATCACAGTGTACTGCAACAAGAAGTTCACAACAATCCTGGTGTTATTGATGACAGCCCATGACACAATGTGGATATGGGGAAAGTACAAAATGGCCAGCATTGAAGAAATACCAGCCCCAATGCTATGACTAAGGAGGAACAGACTCTGAGTGGTGGTCAGTGTCAGTTGAGGGCATTCTGTGTAGACTGATATCAGAGCTGAGGCAACAGTCCCTAGTAATGTGATCCAGAATGCAAGAACTACCATAGACATGTCCTTCAATACAGTCCCCTGTACGATGGTCACGGTTGCGGTAGTGGCTGCTCCTGCTATCACAATAAGTAGGACTCCAACACTATACCGTGACAGTCCCTCATCATCATGTTCAAAGGTCACTGTTGTATTTGAAAATTCTTCAACTCCCCTTCCTGATACAATCCCTGGTTCCATTGAAAATAGCAATCCTGGAAATATCGCTATAAAACCAAATAGTTTGAACAAAGATATGCTCCTTTGGAATAATAATTTATTCACGAATAATGCAGCTATTGTCTGGCAGATGTTGAGTAGAGAAGCGTGTATTCCCAGCGGTAGGCGTGACGCCGCGGTATACAGAGTCACATTATAGATAATGCTGGATGCTGTAAAACACAACATGTAAAAGGTTTGTCTTTTATCAATTCTGACATCAATTCTCTTAACAGCAATGACTGATAGAGAAATCACCAGTTGTGCGACATAACGAGAGACATTTAGCTGGAAGGGTGGTATGGCATCCTGCAGGGCCTGAGCCGACAACTGACTGACTGACTCCAAAATGTTGACAATGATGCACAATATGTTTGCTAGTGAAGCAGTGGATAAATCCATCATGATGTGTACCTGAAAGAAGAAGGTGTTGAGCATTAACTGATGAGTGCATCTACATATTGGTGTGTGAGCTCCTTGACAACATGTAGTTAAGCTATTTAATCTGTGTACAGTACCTATTTCATTAATTGTGTAATAGCTATATGGTATAAGTGACTTGCTATATATATGTGTTATAAGCCAATTGTCCAAGGCATCAGCCGCGGATAATTACCACAGTCCAAGACTTATAACACTTATGCAGCTAGTTAAGCGTAGCAATATGCCACTACTAATCTCTTTGATTGCTCCTTGATTGTCTGCAACACCGGTGTTGATATTTTTGTGTGTATTGTATAACCAACTATGTCCTTTTGTCTTTCCATCCAAGTGCGGTATAAATGTTATTGTGCATTATTGACTCATCCATTGACAATATATCTACAGCTGGATTTACATTAAACCCTGCACAGTGCTCTCTTCTGGTCGTTTCCCAGCTAGCACCTTACATGAAAATAACTAGCAATTTCATGATATCATTTTTCGTTCCCAAGATGTCACATACGCAAGAAGTTTTTACGTGTCCTTTTGCATGGGTTCTTGATGTAACAATATTTATGTGTATTTTATATAAACATTTTATATAAAAGGGACATATTTATCAGTGATACCTTTGGACTTAACAATAATGGCATATATATGACTAGCTGTAAAAGATGTCTAAAACATGTAAATGTAGACACGTCAAAAAGATGTGATATGGAGATATCTACAAGCAAGTTCTAGGGATGACATTTATACCAGTATTGAGTATAACCCCTCCCCAGTAGTGATTATGAATCAGATAGGATAATTAGGATACCTCTGAGAGAGATTGTAGACATCATATAGTTATGTCCATTTTATGTCAATGTATGACATGTCCATGGGCACTCTGCATAGGAAACAAACACCTGCTCTGTGAAAGACACTTTGCAGGCATTTTCCATTCCTTACAGACACATTTATCCTAGCCATGAGGCCCAGATGTGATATTAGCCCAAAGCCAGAATTTCTTCTTATACAATTGCAAAGGACACAGAAAAGGGGTCCACCCATGTGCCTTAGTTATCCAACAATAGTTCAACAAGTCACTGTAACACAAGTGACACCTTATATATCACAGAGGAAATTTAGTCCAACCTTATCCCTCATTGTAGTTTATACAATTAATTTGATCCAACTTTTCAATGAAGAATGAATGAATGCTGATCAAAATGTGACAGCCTTGCAAAATGAGACCCCTAGTGTTGGAGTCCAGAACTATAATAGGTCACATCCTGACAAGATTGTGACATCAAAATAATAGGAGTATGGATTTATTCCAATATAACATATTTATGACATCACAATCTTGTCAGAATATGACTTTCTGACCAGAATTTCTGACCAATGTTTCAAATTATAGGCCAATAAGCGTCTTACCTGCTCCAGGCAAAATTCTGGAACAGCTTATACACACATCAATGTCAAACCATTTGGAAGAATATGAAATTTTGACGGATAGGCAGGGAGGGTACCAAAAGGGCAAATCAACTTTAGACTCAATTTCGAATTTTGTAGATGATATCTTAGAAAATAGAAATAAGGGGAATATAAGCCTAGCAGCATTCATAGATATTAAAAAAGCTTTTGACTCAGTAAATTACGACATATTGCTAAAAAAATTAGAAGAATATGGGGTGAGAAATAGAAATTTTCGACTTATTCAAAATTACTTAGTAAATAGGAAACAGTGTACGGTAGCTAATAATATTAAATCTTCCACACTTCCATTGAGGTGTGGCGTTCCACAGGGCTCGATCTTAGGCCCCCTATTTTTTCTCCTTTATATAAATGATTGTATTTCTACTCATGATACCCATAAAACTGTTCTTTACGCAGATGATTCTGTACTTTACGTTACCGGTAAGGACCATGAAGTCCTGTCTGAGAGACTGGAAAATGCCCTAGCATCCTTTGTACAATGGACAAAAATTAATAAGCTCACCATAAATGAGTCTAAGACTAAGGTAATGACTTTTGCGTCAAACAAGAAAATAAGTAAGCTGCGCAAGGCTAAAATTATGATGAACGATGTACAGCTTAAATCTGTAATTTCCTATAAATACCTAGGAGTAATCCTGGACGAGCAGCTCAACTTTAATATACATGTAAGGAACCTCATAAAAAATGTGAGATTTAAGTCGATTCTAATGTACAAAATACGTGACTATATGTCAGAGGATGCCCTGTTACATACTTATAAATCACATGTTATTCCTGTGATCGATTACTGTGATATTTTGTATACTGGTAGCAAAGTAGATTTGTTAGAGCAGCTTCAGCGTGTACAGAACAAGTGTTTAAAAACATGCTTTTCTTTAAATATTTTAACGCCCACAGAGCACGTACATGCCAAAGCTAACCTGCCTACATTAAGCAATAGAAGGATCTATCATGCTAAATTATATGGTTATAAGAGATCTAAGGTAGAAAGGTATTTGAAACCTGTAACGAGAGTAACCAGGCTCACTGATGCCCCCCTGTTGAGGTACAAAACACCTAAATGTAGGTCTTACGAATTTAGTCCCTTAGTGGTATGTGCACGAGAATGGAACTCCTTGAATACTGAGGTCAGAAATAAGGAAGATTTTGAGGAATTTAAAAGCCTGTCGAAAGCTAAAATGATGGAAACAATACCAAAATTGTAAATAGAGAAAGAGAAAATGCCTGAGTTTAAGTATTTTTTATGTTAGATTTTGGATGGGGGGGACATGATTGAACTGTACTTAAAGGTATACTTTACATGCCGCAGCACTCTTTTCAAGCAGACTGTTATTTCATATGAAAATTATATGTGTGTACTCCGTATATAATGGTTGCAGCAAGCAACAGTTCTACTGACAGCTGCAATCATTAACTATTATTCACCGAATTGTATTATGTTCCATATCGCTTTCAATATAAAAAGTGACAAGTGTATTACAGAGCTGACATGGACATACGTTATGGCTACCCGGTAGCAAAATTTAAAACTGAAATACGGTATGGAATAACGTCAAAGGAAACTTCGCTGTAAAAAGGACAAGGATTTCTGGTGAATAAAGTTGATTTATTACTTTAAAAATATGACATCTATAAGTCGACACTATATCCTATCATAGTTCTGAGCTCCAACACTAGGCGTCTCATTTTGCAATGTGATCACATTTTGATCAGCATTCCCCCATTCTTGATTAAAAGTTGGATGAAATTAATTTTATATACTGCAATAAGAGACAAAATTGGACTCAATTTCTTCAGTAACATTTAATATGTTACTTGTGTTACAGTGACTTGGTGAATTATAGTTGGACAGCCAAGGCACATAATGGGACACCTTTTCTGTATCCTTTCAAATTGTTTAAGAAGAAATTCTGGCTTTGGGCTGATATCACATCTGGGCCTCCTGGCTAGGATAACTGTGTCTGTAAGGAATGGAAAATGCCTGCAAAGTGTCTTTCACAGAGCAGGTGTTTGCTTCCTATGCAGAGTGCCTGTGTACATGTCATACATTGACATAAAATGGACATAACTATATGATGTCTACAATCTCTCAGAGTTATCCTAAATATCCTATCTGATTTATAATCACTACTCGGAGGGGGGTATACTCAAAACTGGTATAAATGTCATCCCTGCAATATGTCATGTACATATCTCCATATCACATCTTTTTGACATGTCTAAATTTATTTGTTTCACACATGTTTTAGGCCTACAGCTGGTCAATTGTATACATCATTATTATTAAGTTCAAACATATCGTTGATATGTATTTTTTTAAATGCAAATATACTTATGTAAAATACCCATGCAAAGGGACACGTAAAAACTTCTTGCATATGTGACATCTTGGGAACGACAATTGACATCATCCAATGATGTCACCACCGATCAGAAAATGATGTAAAAATGATGTAATTTACATGAGTTTTGCTAGCTGGGTTTTGACCATCTCCCAACGTCCCCCATTGTCCCCCTTTGCCAGTCCAGTCTCGATCGGTATCAGTAGATCTAAACTCCCGACGACTGACGATGCCAGGTCGCCTGCACCTAATTAGCACCAGATTATTATCAACTCTGTGGTTGTTCTAGACACCTGATACCATGGAGAGGGGCTCACAGGGGCTGGGGCTCACTACTCCTCCAGGCTGCAGGGTAAAGGTCAGACACTTTACCAAATTATAAACTAACCACAATGCATTTTATTAATCCTGGAACAGCCCAGAGATTGTAGTTTTATAGGATTAGGCCAAATCAAAAAAAAAAAGAAGAGTAGTCCAGGTGCCAAAGTCCCTTTTCTAGCCTAAATATATCTTGGATTCTGACCAGATAGTCCAGGTGCCAAAGTCCCTTTTCTAGCCTAAATATGTATTGGATTCTGTCCAGATAGTCCAGGTGCTAAAGTCCTTCTTTTAGCTCAGGACAAAATAAATGATTAAACAACAACAATAGCTAAGAATTGGGTGAGAGAGGCCAAATGAGAGGTCAGATAGCTAAAATAAAGGCCAAATGAGGGGTCAGATAGTTAAGAATTAGGTAAGAGAGGCCAAACGAGGGGTCAGGTAGCAAAAAATGGCGTGGGCAAGGCCAAACGAGGGTTCAGATAGCTAGGAATTGTGTAAGAGAGGCCAAATGAGGAATTAGATAGCTGGAAATGGGGTGGGAGAGGCCAAACAAGGGGTTAGGTAGCTGGAAATGGGGTGGGCGAGGCCAAACAAGGGGTCATATAGCTAGAAATTAGGTAAGAGAGGCCAAACAAGGGGTCAGGTAGCAAGGGCCTGATGACACCAGAGAGAGCTGTACAAGCCCAAACAAGGTGTTGGACGCCAATGAAGTGTTGCAAGCCCATACTGGCCTCATGACCCTGGCAAGGGAGTGCAAGCCCATACAAGGGCCTGGAGACTCCAGTGAGGGCTGTGCGAGCCCATACAAGGGCCTGATGACCCTGTCAAGGGGTGTGAGAGCCCATGCAAGGGGTAGCTATAAGGGTCTAAGGACCTTGGTGAGGGGTGTGCGAGCCCATACAAGGGTCTGAGGACCCCGGTGAGGGGTGTGCAAGCCCATACAAGGGCCTCATAACGCTGGCAAGGGGTGTGCAATCCCATACAAGGGCCTGATGACTCCAGCGAGGGGTGTGCAAGCCCATACAAGGGCCTGATGACCCCAGCGAGGGGTGTGCAAGCCCAAACAAGGGCCTGATGACCCCAGCGAGGGTGGTGTGAGCCCAAACAAGGGCTTGGTGACCCCAGCGAAGGGTGTGACAGCCCAAACAAGGGCCTGGTGACCCCAGCCAGGGCTGCACGAGCCCATACAAGGGTCTGCAGACCCCATCGAGGGTTGTACGAGCCCATACGAGGGCCTGGTGACTAAATAAAGGGATCAATGACCTCTCGTCTGGCCTTGCCCATCTTAGTTTTAGCTATTTGGCCTCCCAATCCCATATTTTGTTATCTGACCCCCCTCGCCCACCCCATTTTGGCCTCTCTTACCCAATTCATAGCTATATGACCCTTCGTTTGACCTCTCCCACCACTTTTTTAGCTATCTGACCTGCCGTTTGGACTCTCTTACCCTATTCTTAGCTATATGACCCGTCATTAATCCTCTCTCATCTATTTCTAGCTATCTGAACACTTGTTTGGGCTCCCCCATCCCATTTTTAGCTATATAACCCCTTGTTTTGGCTAAACAAGGCCAAACGACGGGTCAGATAGCTAAATATGGGGTGGAAGAGGCCAAACAAGGGATCAGACCCCGGAAAATAGGGTGGGCGAATCCAAACGAGGGTTCAGATAGCTAAGAATGGAGTAAGCAAGGCCTGATGAGGGGTCAGATAGCTACGAATTGGTTATTGAGAGGCCAAAAGAGGGGTGAGATTGCTAATAATATGAGGAGAGCGGCCAAACAAAGGATCAGATAGCTAAATATGGGGTGGCAGAGGCCAAACAAGAGGTCAGATAGCTAAAAATGGGGTGGGAGAGGTCAGACGATGGGTCTTTTAGCTAAGAATTGGGTAAAAGAGGCCAAAATGGGGTGGCCGAGGCCAAATGAGGGGTCAGATAGCTAAAAATAGGGTGGGAGAGGCCAGAGGAGAGGTCATTGATCCCTCAATTCAGTCACCAGGCCCTTGTATGGGCTCTCACAGCTGTCGCTTGGTTCATCAGGCCATTGTATGGGCTTGCACAGCCATCACTAGGGTCATTGGGCCCTGATATGGGCTCGTACAGCCCTCGCTGGGGTCATCAGGCCCTTGTATGGGCTCGTTCAGCCCTCTCTAGGTTCACCAGGCCCTTGTATGAGCTCGCAGATCCCTCAATTTAGTCACCAGGCCGTTGTTTGGGGTTTCACAGCCATCACTGGGATCATCAGGCCCTTGTATGCATTCGTACAGCCCTCGCTGGGGTCACCAGGCCCTTGTATGAGCTCACAGATCTGTCAATGCTCGTACAGCCATCGCTGGAGTCACTAGGCCCTCGTTTGGGCTCGCACACCCCTCACTGGGGTCATCACGCCCTTGTTTGGGACAGCACAACCATCACTGCGGTCCCCACACCCTTGTATAGGCTCGCACAGCCATCGCTGGGGTCACCAGGCCCTTGTTGGGGCTCGCACAGCCATCGCTGGGGTCACCAGGCCCTTGTTCGGGCTCATATAGCCATCACTGGGGTCACCAGGCCCTTGTTGGGGCTCGCACAGCCAACACTGGGTTCATCAGGCCCTTGTTTTGGCTTGCACACCCCTCACTGGGGTCATCAGGCCTTTGTTTGGGCTTGCACAGCCATCACTGGGGTCAAAAGGCCCTTGTTTGGGCTCGCACACCCCTTGCTGAATTCATTAGGCCCTAGTATGGGCTTGTACAGCCAATGCTGGGGTCATCACGCCCTTGTTTGTGACAGCACAGCCATCACAAAGGTCCCCACACCCTTGTATAGGCTCGCACAGCCATCGCTGGGGTCACCAGGCCCTTGTTCGGGCTCGCACAGCCATCGCTGGGGTCATCAGGCCCTTGTTTGTACTTGCACAGCCATCGCTAGGGTCATCAGGCCCTCGTATGGGCTCGCAGAATCCTGGCTAGGTTCACCAGGCCCTCCTATAGGCTCAAACAGCCATCGTTTGGGTCATCAGCCTGATCAGGCCCTTGTTTGGGCTTGCACAGCCATCGATGGGGTCATCAGGCCCTTGTATGCGCTCATACAGCCCTCGTTGAGGTCACCAGCCCCCCCCCCCCCACAGTATGGGCTTGCAACACCTCATTTGCGTCCTTAGGCCCTCGTATGAGCTCGCACACCTCAGATGGACTTTGACACCTGTATTACCTTTTTTAATTTTTTTGGCCTAACCCTATATAGAGAACACATTGTGCATAGGGACTTTGGCACCTGGCCTATCTGGACAGAACCCTAGATATGTATACTTTATTTTTTGGAAATACAAGATCTTCTATGCTTAAGCACTGGAAGGACGTATTCAATGCCCCCCATTGAATACAATGTGGCCATATTCAATGGGCAAAGAAAAAGTTGTTTTCCTTCATTAAATGGCTTCAAATAAAAAATAAACACAAATGCCAACTAAATTGATACCGCTCTGATGTATTTCACTCGTGGGGGCTGGGGCGCATCCCAGGAAGCCGCGTGAAATATAACAGAGACGGTATCAATGGGTGTTGGGATTTGTCTATACGTCATACTTTTAATAAAAATATGTTGAGGTGAGGCTAGAAAAGGGACTTTGGCAACTAGACTACTCTTTCTTTTTTTAATTAGCCTAATCCTATAAAACTACAATCTCTGGGCTGTTCCAGGATTAATATAATACATTGTAGTTAGGCTACATAAGTACTTTGGCACCTGGACTATCTGGACAGAACCCCAGATATATATCCTATATCATACTTTGAATAACTATGGTGTCATGTGCATCTATGGAATCAATAAAATACAGGATAATGGGTGGTTAGGAGAAAAGGGGACTTTGGCACCTGGACTACTTAAAAAAAAAATCATACATCATAATTTGAATAATTTGGTTTAATATGCATAAATATACCTAAAGTTGAAATATAAATTTTGCAAAATGCCTTAAGTTTTTAACTTAAGTCCTCCCTTTTCACTCGGGGCTTTAGAGCCCCACCACCCACATATGGTGTTATGGTTCTTCCAGCCTCCTCCAGCACCCACCAGCCCCCCTCCAGCCCCCACCAGCTGATAGGGAGCTGTGGTCAGGTTATGTAACCGTCCACTGTGTAGAGGGTCCAGGACCGATCGGGACTAGGGTGTTGCTGTTTTCTTTCATGTCTATCATAGATTGCACACTGTCATTGACTACATCCGGTCATGTGCACCCACACCCCTGTCCGCCTCTCTAATGAAGGTATGGATATTGGTCAGAAGTGTCATTATATAAACTCTTTTTACCTTTCTGGTCATAGCTCACCTGATTTGGGGCACGTCCCAACATTTTTAAGTGGGGGCCATATTATTTAAGTAGTATAAGTACAGTAAGTGACTGGTGGACGATCAGGGGAGAATATGGCGAAGTCATGCGATCAACTTGTTATGGTTGGCGCTGTGAGTTGTAATACATGTACAATTATATGCACGTAGCACAAGGTTAACCAGATGGCATCAGACATTGGGGATTCCAGAAAGACCTTTTATGCAGTCAGAGGACTTGGGACATGCAAGGGTGGGGGGGCAGCCATTTGGGGATCGAGTCAAATGCTGGTCACACTGAGAATAAGGGACTTTAGTCAATGCTAACTTAACTGGCTAACTTATCACAGTTAGTAAATTGAAATAAGAACTCCTGACTAACTTTGAACTAACCAGCTATGCACTGGAATTCCACACCAGGTGGCAGCACAAGCAAATTACAGTATGAGACATTCATTTATATGACATAGGGTGTTCAGACCATTTCTATTGACTGCAGAACAGTTGCAATTTTCATGCAGAATAGATAGGCGGAGTCTTAACTAAGAGAATGCTGAAAGAATTGTAGCTCTAGCATCAGCAGAACCATTTAAAATTGAATTTTCCTTGAAGAAAGTAAGTGGTTTTGACAGGACAGGAGGACCCTCTCTTAGCATGCAGTAGATTGGGTCAGAAATAGCCCTCCCCAGCCAGAGTGTAGCTGGTGGTGATCTAGGTGCAGTGGAGGGTGACTTACATAGAGCTCCACATATCTGTGTATTGTGCTGACTTATTTTCCTCGGTTCATTTTGTTCTTTCGGACAGTAGATACTAGACACATATGGTATTTAAATGTGTTGTCACACACTTTTAGCCTCTTAGAATTTAAAGGTGATTCAATGCATTTTAGAAATGATTTCACTGTAGCTCTGATTCTAAGAGTCTGAAAAATGTGTGTGACATAATTAAATGTAGGCCTCTATCTTGGCTTTCCGGTGAATTCATTTCCAAATGTATCAGGGAAGATTACCTCAGCATAATAGCCATTCTCCTACAGAGTGTTTCTGGAGAGCTATCAATTTTCAGTGCCAAAAGTGGGTACTCCACAGGCAGCACACACTTCTCAGTTCCCATTCACTCATTCAAATAAAACCACTATTCAACATGCACAAATCATTACAGAAACTTCATGTTGTGTAGACAGGAACCATAGCCTTCCAATGGTGTGAAGATACCTATGGTTATTAGGGTCAAAGTAGCCATAGAGAGGACATGAGTGTACAGAGATGGGAGGTGAGGGGAAAGGGGCAGTTGTCCGCGCTGTGGCAGGCCACACTGAACAGCCTATATGACAAGATTGTAATTGCCCTTGTTATCATGTTTAAAGATAACCTTTTGTAATATTGAATGTAATATGGGGTATAGTTAATGTCTTTAATGTAACTTCTACAGGGCAGTCATTGTTATGTAGACAGACTGGCTTCAATAGATGGAGTTACCATTGCCCAGGTAGCTCATGCTGTGGTTCTTCCATATTAGTCAGGGCCATGTGCTGCTGCCACTGATTGGTAATAGATGCATACTGTGTGACCATTACTAACTAATGTACTAATAAATTACTGATAATTTCAGGCAAGCCAAGGCAATGCTAACTTTTAGCGTAGCATTAGTAGCAAAATGCTAAGATAGCATAGGAACTTTGGGCACATGCTTAATGTTTGTACAAAAGTTAGTAAAACCTGCTAACTTTTGAACAATATTTGTTATTCATTATTTCCAGTGCATGTATACACTATAGGTCAATAGCGGAATGCATATTAGACCACAAAAATTCCTCCCTCCATTTAGTGCGGATGTCTTAGGGTCTTGGTCATTCTGATGCATGAATGTAGCCCTGTTAAGTAACTCCCAGGGCTGCATTCCCAGTGTGCATGACCAAGGTGACCTTTTTGTTATATCCAGAGGTTTTAGACATTCTGAAAGAGATCTATATAGAGAAGCCTTCCATGTTGGTATGTTTGGGTGAGGAAGGGGCACTTGGTTTTAGGCCATAATAAGACAGTAAACCAACTTAATCACGCAGCCATGGTGTCTACATGCACATGTCTACCATCATGACCCAGTATACATGTAACCTTGTTACTTGCTAGCCCCCACAACTAAGGGAGCCTACATATACCCAATTGTATTTTTCAAATTGATTGCATTTAAAGGCATTATATAGAAATGTTTGGATATTCAAAACCATTTAAACAAAAGCCTTTTGGAGTACATATGATTTATAAACATGCAAGAAATTATCATTATTATAACCCAAATATACATGGATGTATTGAAATGAGGACTTGATACTGCATGGTTTCAGGTAATATAATGCAATGCTTTTGTGCGTGAATGATAATGCAAATAAACCCCAAACTATGCATGACTGTATAGCTTTTAAATTCCCCATATTCTGAACGTCATTATACATGCATGTGTTTACTGAATTGTAATCTAAAAATCTGTTTCTAAATGAGCAAGATGTAAGGAAATGTATGTCTTTAATTCCTTAAGGGCTGCATATTCGTATGATACATTATACCCTTTATCATGATTGCAGGAATTCAGCCCCGGTAACTCGCTAGGCCTGCATTCATGCATCATACTGACCAAAGCAAAAGGGTCGACTTAAGTATGAATGCAGCCCATGGGAGTAGACTCGTCAGAGCTAAATTTATATAACAAGATGACAAAGGGCGTAGTGCGGTATTAAAAGTACTTTATGCACTTAAAGGGTTTAATAAATTGCTTAGTTATGATACAAATACAAAATACTACTTACCCCTGATAAAGTGTATGTGTGAATGCCTCCATCTTCACCACCAGTGTGTGGCGCAGGGGGATGGTACATGCAGGACGGTGTTAAACCTTAGTCTATAAGACCAATGCAGCAAGAAAGGGTGACTTCTTCCACTTGTCATGTCAAGAAAATTTACAGAATGATTATCTTGTATAATTTATAAAAAGATATATTGACAGAATGATTATCTTTCAAATAATGTGTACCGTATTCGACGTAATAAGCGCCCTCCCCCTAAAAAGTCCCTCCCCCCTTTGGAACATTTTTAGACTAGAACAAAACACAAATTTCACGATTTTAGAGACAATTAAACTCTTAAGTACTAAAAGTACCATAACAATAATTTTATAAGCGCCCAGGGCGCTTATTACGTCGAATACAGTATTAGAAATCAGAATTTTGAGGTTATAAATATCATTTCTGAATATTGTTATATAAATATTATTTATGTATTTGTCAGTCATGCTTTAGAAATGTTCAGAACTTTATTGATAACTTTTCTGAAAAGTCACCCTTTCTTGCTGCATTAATCTATAGATGACCTACTTGAGGTCTGTACAGGGAGAGTATGGCCATGGAGCAGTTGGCTAGACACAATTATTGTAAATTAGGTGTGAAAGTAATCTATAACAACAACAACAAAGAAACTTGAAAGATATGAACATACCCTACATATTTATTGCTGGCCGCAGGCATAGGGGCCTATATGCAGATGGCACCTAGCTCAACAGGGTGCATGGACAACGTCTTAGTCTTAAAGTCTTAATAGTACTCACCATTGGGCCCCCCAAAAAGAAGGTTTGTTTCAGGTCACCCGGCCGACCCTATCAAAACAGGGCCGACCCTACCTTTTCTTATGCAATTTTGAGGAAATGAATTTTTGTATCTTTACCCTTTTTGGTCAATTTTAGGGTCTTCAGAGAGGCAGGCTAGAACTTTCATGTTTAAAAAAAAGAGAGTAAAAATCCGCCCTACTGAACCCTACATTTTCTTGCCATGTTACCTGAAACAAACCTTTTTTTTTTGGCCTCACTAAAGAAGGAAAAATCTGAAAAGAAAAACGGGGGTTAGGGGGCAGAGCATCCCATGATATCAACATATGATGCCATCTATATTTGGTGGGTATTATTAAGACTTTAAGATCAAAACTTATCAAGACTTGATTAAGACTCACTCTAAACGTGTGTCCATGCACTCTGGTGAGCTAGGCCTGTCGAGCGGCCTATACTTAGTCAGGTGAACGTCAGATTTATATAGCAAAAGTTTGAAAGACAACACATGCACAGTGTCCGTTATCTGGGTTAGTTTTTAATTTAATTTTTTTGCCTCAGTCCGCTGAGATTCCTTTAAAATAAACATAAACACGAGAAAAGAGAAATTTGAAAAACAAATGCTGACCAGCAAAACACCAAGATTACTACATTAGGCCTTTCAAATTGGGAATATTTCTCAATATACCTTCATTTGATAGCCCAAACCAGGGATTCTTCATGGTTCTTTTTCATTTGTTCTCCCACTGGCCCCTAGAGCAGCGTAGGGAGCTGTAGGGCAATTATTTAGGTTTCCTTTGTCTCAAAATTTTCCTGTAAAGGTCTGTAATCCAAGTTAACAAAATGAGGGGGCCTCATCTGAGTATAGATAGGGACAGGGCCCATACGTAATTTCAAAACGATCTAAACGGGACAATTCTACTCAATGATACATCATATTCTAAACCAAACAGATTCCATTGAGATTAAGGTTGAGTTAAGTTTGATCATGGCTATACTTTCCGAATGAAAACCCAAGTTTTTCGACCAGTTCCTAAGCTTTTCAAACCAAAAAGAAAACCCACGTTTTTTGACCAGCAACTAGGCAGAAACTGGGATCCAATCACAGTGTATGGGAGAGTAAAATCGTGCATGATTTTACTCTCCCCGCCATTGACCATAAATTGACAATTAATATCAGGTTTCCTAAAAATAATAGGTAATGAGTCTGAATAGAATAGGTGGGAAGGGATGTATGGTGTTGGTCAATATCCTGAATTGAATTTTGGGTCCCAATCATCGGATATGGCTGTGTCTCACAAGATCAGGCCAATGTGAACGTGTTTGACTGGGTGCCATCTTTGACCGGCTTGATAGAAAACTATTTATTTAGGGGAGATGAAGATATAAATGGGCTACTAATTACCAATCTAAAGTGTTATAGCATCCATTAACCTTTTCAGGCCATATCTTCATCTACCCTAAGTAAACCGTTTTTTATCCAGCCGGTCAGAGATGGCACCCGGTCAAAGACGGCACCCGGTCAAAGACGTTCACATTGGTCCGATCTCGTGAGACACAGCCTATAACGTACCTGCAGCAAACGTGTGGATCTAGGTGAGTAGGGCAAATAATGTCATTAGAGTAACTCAATTGAATTTCATCAACGGCTCCCCACCTGACCTCTTCAAATTTGAATGTGCTTCCTTCCTGATGTAGACACATATAAAGATTGAGCGTGTGAGTGGCCTCACAGATGACTCAGGGTAAGCTGGAGCTGGAGCTTATCATGTACTTAGATACAGTACTCCCTTATAATCATTCATTGGTCAATTTTGGCATCAGAAATGAATTCCTTGTTAAAAAGTACCCTCAAGTCATGTGTCATACATGTATGTTATTCCAATTTAGGTCAGCAGGTGGGTGTGGGTGAGCAGGTGGGTGTGGGAGAGCAGGTGGGTGTGGGTGTGCAGGTAGGTGTGGGCGACAGTTGCAGGCTGCCGGCATGTACCGCCTTTTGTCCCTATCAAAAAGGAGATACAGGTAGCACAATTTTCGCTCTGCACTCCTTTTATCCTGACGTTGTCGCTGGCAACTCTTGTGTTGTCTTGCTGAGTTCTTGAGGTACGCGAGAAACGACTATGGCGCCACCATGTAGAAGACGGGTGGTACAGGAACTAAAAGTGATCCTTGTGTTTGGTATGCACAGGCTATTATATGAAGTTCATTTAAGTAATTTAAAAAATAGGGGGAGGGGTGTGGGGGGTTGATATTTTCCCTTATACTGTGTTTGGACTGTGTTATTGTAAAATTTGGAAGTGATCTGTGATGCCCTTGTTTGTGCTATCTCTGCATCTCACATTTTGCATGTCCCACTTTTTCTGTTGTGTGTTTTAGACTGGTGGTAGAATGTGCCCAGTTTTTGCCCAGTTTGGGGGTAGAAAGAGAGAAATACAGGCAAATTCGCTGAAAATGTCATTTCTATCTTCTGTTGAAAACGCTTAAGCCTTGAAGTCTATGGGTGTCCGAAGCGGGTGATAGATTTGGTTTAGTACATTTCCATAATAGCGAAAGAGAGAAATAAATTCGCGAAGATCGCAGTTCAATATCTTGAAGACAAATTGAGTTTTTTAGACATTTTTTTGAGGAAAATGCTGTCCCCCGATCTTGCCTATGTCATAAAATTTTCCACATGTCTCTATGTCGAATGATGACCGAAATATAACAATTCTCCTATGTAACAAAATTGTCTTAAAATGCAAAATTGGTAGGTGTATAATACTCAGGGTTAATTAAACCCTGAGTCAATGAATAGAGCTGTGCAAAATATTTAGGCAGAATTCCTATTATGTCAGATCTTACAGGCTTACAAACAGAATGAAGCAAGTACACTTTTTCTATACCTTATTTCTGGGCCATTTCCAAGGGCCTATAATTCAGAAATCGCTTGGGTTGAGGATGTGTGATTTTCTGAACTGGTTCAATGGGTTACTGGCATGAGGCAAAATGTAATATCAAAGTGTTTAGCATAGAATTTCCCATATTGCTATGTGGTCAAACTTGGGAAATACACCTTTCCCTTTGAGCATAAATGCAGGTTCAGAGAGCTCTTCCATCAGTAGTAGTCATTGCAATTGGGCCACAAATAGATTTTTTGTGTCTACTGTAAACGTATTAATTTTCGCGCACATCATATTTTCGCGCATTTCGCGCACATAGGTATATGCGCGAAAATATGATGTGCGCGAAAATATTGCACAAAAAATTAGCTTTCCAATGATGTATGGCACTCTATATTGGGGCCCTTGATGGGGGTGTCCCCATGTCCCGTGTCGATCTTAAGAAATGCTCATGTCGCCATATCGATCTTAAGAAATTCCCCATGTCCCATGTCATTAGGTATCTATTTTTTCCTCCTGTCCCATGTCACTATCTGTTTTCTCCTCATGTCCCATGTCACTAGGGCCAAAAAAGGTCCATGTTGCCGTGTCGAATTTAAGGGTCCAGGGCCATTATATTGCACTGCAGTAGAGACTCAATTACCAAATCTTACATGCTGGAAATATCACATCCTTGTTTTGGTCCAAAGTTTTTGTGTTGCTTACATAGTTTTGTATGAGATGCTATTACATGTATATATATCCTAACAACTTATATACTAAAAAAAACTATCGATATGACAATACAGGTCATATACTTCTGCAATAGAAGAATTTTAGCCCCCCCCCCATCACCACACAGAGTTGGAAGGGGCTTGGGGGGCAAAATATTTGAACAATAATTTGTTGCTGTAAAACCCTTAATAATTGTCCGATTGAAAAACCGTAAAAAATGACATGTAGCTAAAGACCACCTGATTGCAGCTGCGCGAAAATATGATTGCGCGAAAATGCCTTTATGTGCTAGGTGCGCGAAAATTTAGCTGCGCGAAAATATCTACGTTTACAGTATGTAACTATGTCAATAGGCATATATGTATTACCTTAAGTAAACAAAGATTATTCAGAGAAATATGACTGTCTGAAAATGACACAGAAATAGAATTGACACGTTTGACCCCCAAATATGGCCATGTGGGATAGGTGAACCCAAACCCGAATATGATATATTTAAAAGAGCTATATCTCCCCCTCATATTAATGTAAGAACAACCTGGTTTCTGTGCTCATACTTATATCCATGGGTCAAAAGTGCCAATTTCACATCTCGGCCATTTTCAGTCAGTAATATTTCCTGAATGAAGCATATTTTATCAATGGTATTGCGCATGCCTTTTGACAATTTTAGGTAGATATAGAAACCAAAATAGGAACACTTCATGAAAACTATTTTTGATAGGAGAGCTACCTAAACATGTCCTCATAGTAAATTTTAAGGAAAATCAGTGTTTTCCATTGGATTACAACACTATGAAGGAAATGATATTTAGGATGCTCATGTTTACTCTATGAATCTACCAGCCAGCCAGCCTGCGCGCACACACGCAGACTGGAAGCCTATAGCGACCTCTATCCATACCCCAAGACTGGAGCAGGTGCTGCCACCTACTGCCGGACTGAAGGGTTCGGACAGAGTTCACAACGCAGCGTCCAACAGAACCCGCCATATGAATAACCCAAACCCTAGCCCCTACAATATCATACCAAAAACATATATACTAAGGTAGGGCCATCAATACGGAAAATGCAACTTCAGTCTCAAAATCTGGAAATACAAAAATAGCAACCAAAATGCAATTTTTACCGAATACAAAGTCAGATTATAGTACAAATGAAAGGGCCCACCATGATGCATCTTCCTAGAATGTTTTTTATATGACCATGGTAAACAAATTTAGATACCATAGCAACCACAGTCTTAATTTTCCAATGCCAATGTTGTAATATGGCATTTGTCATCATGATGCATAAATAGTGCTATAGGGCAGTATCTCTATCCAGTTATCTACATCCATTATAAGGAATAAAGAGCATATCATAAGAGGGGAAGGGATATCAATTACAATGACCTATGATACAAATGAAGAAAACATGGGTCTGTGCTATGTATGCCAACTATAATCATATACAGCTTTGATGAAATGTGGAATGTCAATAGCATATATCATATTTCGCTATGAGGTCTGTCTAAAACTCAGTAGCGCGTCCACCGGTGTAGATGTCAAAGGCCACTACGTAGACAATGCCGGCGAGCATGAGGACTATACCCGACACCTGTACAGGGCCCCCTGTAACGGGTATAAACCGCAGCATCACAGTGTACTGCAACAAGAAGTTCACAACAATCCTGGTGTTATTGATGACAGCCCATGACACAATGTGGATATGGGGAAAGTACAAAATGGCCAGCATTGAAGAAATACCAGCCCCAATGCTATGGCTAAGGAGGAACAGACTCTGAGTGGTGGTCAGTGTCAGTTGAGGGCATTCTGTGTAGGCTGATATCAGAGCTGAGGCAACAGTCCCTAGTAATGTGGTCCAGAATGCAAGAACTACCATAGACATGTCCTTTAATACAGTCCCCTGTACGATGGTCACGGTTGCGGTGGTGGCTCCACCTGCTATCACAATAAGTAGGACTCCAACACTATACCGTGACAGTCCCTCATCATCATGTTCAAAGGTCACTGTTGTATTTGAAAATTCTTCAACTCCCCTTCCTGATACAATCCCTGGTTCCATTGAAAATAGCAATCCTGGAAATATCGCCGTAAAACCAAACAGTTTGAACAAAGATATGCTCCTCTGGAATAATAATTTATTCACGAATAATGCAGCTATTGTCTGGCAGATGTTGAGTAGAGACGCGTGTATTCCCAGCGGTAGGCGTGAGGCCGCGGTATACAGAGTCACATTATAGATAATGCTAGACGCTGTAAAACACAACATGTAAAAGGTTTGTCTTTTATCAATTCTGACATCAATTCTCTTTACAGCAATGACTGATAGGCAAATCACCAGATGTGCGGCGTAACGAGAGACATTTAGCTGGAAGGGTGGGATGGCATCCTGGAGGGCCTGAGCTGACAACTGACTGACTGACTCCAAAATGTTGACGATGATACACAATATGTTTGCTAGTGATGCAGTGGATAAATCCATCATGATGTGTACCTGAAAGAAGAAGGTGTTGAGCATTAACTGATGAGTTTAAAGATAACCTTTTGTAATATTGAATGTAATATGGGGTATAGTTAATGTCTTTAATGTAACTTCTACAGGGCAGTCATTGTTATGTAGACAGACTGGCTTCAATAGATGGAGTTACCATTGCCCAGGTAGCTCATGCTGTGGTTCTTCCATATTAGTCAGGGCCATGTGCTGCTGCCACTGATTGGTAATAGATGCATACTTACTAACTAATGTACTAATAAAAGATTGAACGTGTGATTGAGATCACACTAGACTCAGGGTCAGGTAGAGGTGTGAAGGGAAATGTATCATTTACCATGTAAGAAAGAGAAAGGGTGCACTCTTGTAATAATGGGATTCTTAAAGATGTGACCTTTGACCTTGATTTTGACCTTTTTCCGACCTAGATATCATTCTACACATAACAGAAATGGATTCAGCACCTTTGGTTTACCCTAGTCCACTATATCCATATCATCCATTGGTCACCATACCAGGTTCTCTCCAGGATTCCTGACTGGCTCCCTCTATTATATCCTGGCTGGACCGTTTCGGATAGCATACCCAAATTGTGTGTCACAAGTATAGCATATAGCATACCTATAGGCCTGCACCACACAACCTATAGGTCGCATGATGCAGGTGCCCTAAGAAAGTCACACCGAGTGAGGCAAGTCGCGCAAAAAAAGGGTATACTCGGAAAAGATTGGTACATTGACTTTTTTTTGGGGGGGTACTTGAGCCCAAATTCAATTTTCCATGTCCCCCGATCTTGGCTATCTATGTCTTTTGTCCTCTCACGTCTATGTCCGACACACACTGAATGAAAAGCTTTCTCCCATGTCCATATTGTAAACAATTACCCCGGTAGAGAGAGGTACTCACATTTCCATATAGTCTTTGTTGCGATATGTTCATTGTCAGTGCAAAGTGAATCAGGGTTATCACTCAGAGAGCAAAATGGCCGCTGTCGAGTAGCCCAGCACGAAGGGGAGCTCCGGAGTTTTTGGGAATTTATACTAAACCTAAGGAGTCGGGAACGTCAAGAAGTGCATAGCTAATATATGAAGGCTTTCTGCAAAGACTACTATAACCCTCGTTGATATTAAAGCGCCATTACAGCGACAACGTCAACATGCCGGGTGGGAAATCAAAGCGAAGGCAAAAACTGAAGACTGTGACAGCCACCTCGTCACCCAAGGATATTGTTGACGCCTTGACAGCGCTGACACGGCATGTCCAAGACCTTGAAACGTTCGAAGACGAAATCAGAATTGAAGTTGAACGGATAGGCGACAAAACACAGGAAAATGAGGGTAGGATTGCCACCATTGCTGAAAACAACAGGGTTACCACCGAATTGCTGGCTTCAATCCAAAATAAAATGAAGGAAGACAAAGCGCAGTTCCAGTCTGACATTGGTCTTGTACAAGACGCACAAAAACAACATGGCGGCGCTATCCTGTCAACACGGCTCACGACGACTACGCTCGAAAGCAAAATGGAGAAATTCGAAGCCGAAGATCGGAAAAAGACCCTTATAATGGATGGAGTACCAGAAAGCAAGACAGAGAACCTGAGGAAACTTGTGGATGCTCTGTTTAGTGATTTGGGACTTACCTACGGTAACGAAAAGGTTGACACGGTGTATAGGTTGGGTAAGTTTAACCCTGACAACGATAGGCCCAGGTCGGTAGTCCTAAAATTGAATCATCGTGGCATAAAAGGTGAGATATACCGTAATGTAAAAAACCTCAGAGACATTGATGACTGGTTGGGGGTATCCTTGCTTGACGAATTCACGCCAACTGAAAGAAAGCAGTTCCTAGAACTAAGGTCTCTCTACTACCTTGCCAAGCGTTTCAAACTTAAGGATGTTCAATTAAGGCAACGAGCGCTCATTGTTGACAAGCAATCATATGCCCACAAAGACATACCTAACCTTCCACATGGCTTAAATCTCCAAGCTGCTACCACAATAAAAACACTGGATGGTTTGGCGTTCAAATCCGAGCATAATGTGTACAGCAATCTCTACCCGGTAGCACTAGAATACGAGGGTCAAAAGTTCTGTTCTGTCGAACAGGGCTTGCAGTACATGAAGGCCAAGGAGGCTGGAGATTATGGACATTGGAAAGGCTATTAAATCCCCGAAAACATGGAACAAGCTAGCCACTCGTGTGTTGTACAACCTGTTGAAGATAAAATTTACAGGTCCGAGGGAAAAATGGCTCCTAAATTCAGGTGAAAAGCGATTCTACGAATGCACATATCACCCTGTTTACGGGGCAGGTAGACATTTAGGAAATGCCCATACGCTCAGCCACACCACCTGCAAAGGCGGAAATTTGATGGGTCTTCTACTGGAGAAGCTTCGAGCAGAACTCAGAGGTACACCGCCAGCACCTGACAGCCCTGAGAAGGCAGCAAACAAGGACATTCCAGAAAACAAAACCCCTGTGGCAGTCCCTGTAGCAGCCCCCGTGGCAGCCCCTGGAACAGTCCCTGCAGCAACACCCGCAGCAACGACCGTGGCAACACCTGGGGCAACACCTGAAGCCCCCCCCCGAAAACAAAAACACCCCCCAAAGAAGACGAGGGCAAGGACAAAAACCCCATTGAGTCAGAAGAACTGAGAAAAGCTTTACAAGAACTCATGGATGAGGCCAACAACCCTAAACCAGGCGTAGTTGGAGGAGGTGACACAGCCCCAATAAATCTGCTTGACGAAGGGAAAGATGAACAATAGAGTATTATATACCGGTACATAATTAAATTAATGTTAGTACAATCCTTTCAATATATAATTCATTTTAAGTCTAGTAACCAATATGTGCAGAAACATGAAATTTAAAATATTATACTTACCGGTACTAGTGTACATGTTTTTTGATTGTTTATAATCATGTAATTTCAAGGTATCATATTTACCGGTACTCAGGTATATGCCTGCTCTCAGGTAAAAGGTTTAGAATCATGTATTTCCAAATATCATACTTACCGGTACCTGGGTCATGTACATGTTTTTTTGCTTTGATTGTATGTATATTGCCAATGTTTTAAAGTTCAAAATTTAAAATGTAAAGCTATAATTCAATGGGACACACCACATTTTGACATATAATTAATCGACAGGCTTGAGTAAATTTTCTTCTATTTAATAACTTAGGAATAGAATTACATAATATCTGCCGGTATATTTCCTCTGAATTCGCTCATACTTTATGCAAAATGGAATTGTACTTTCCTCTATATGAAGTGCTATTTTCAGACGTGACGAAAATGGTGAATTTTTCTAAAAAAAGGGTCTGAAAAATTGTAATGTATTGCAAAGCACAAAGGAGCACTTGAAATCCCCACTGCCATTTTTAACCATGTTGAAAGTCAACACAGGCCGCCACAAGGGCAGAGTCCTGCTGTTTTTATATGTATATATGTTTGTATGTTATTATATGTATGCAAGTGGGTATGAAGCTGATGAGTTGATACACTCTTTAGATCATGGCTGATGTACCCCTGATACCAGGGAAAGGTCTGAAAATTTTTCATTTGAACGCTCATAGCATTAGAAATAAGTTTTCAGTCCTGAAAAAGGAACTGGAAAGACAAGGTATTGACATTATTTTGTTTTCTGAATCTTGGCTAACCTCGTTGAACCTAGATGAAGATTTTGTTTTGGAGAATTATAACTCGTATAGGGTAGATCGTGCTAGACCCATCAATGCTGGTGGTGTATGTGCATATGTCCATGAGACTATTTCATGTTCGCCTGTTTTTTATTCACATTTAAATAAGAGTAACATTAATATTGAAATTCAATGGTTAAAAATAAACAAGGGTTTATCGAAATCTCTAGTCATAGGAAATATCTATAGACCTCCCGAGGGTGACAAGGTTACTTTTGTAAGTGAACTTCAGAATATGTTAAATCAAATTGAAAACGCTGAAAATTTAGACATAGTTCTCACAGGTGATTTCAATATAAATGTACTACCGGACAGTCCTATAAAAAAAACTTGATGTATTCAACAATGGGTGACTTTAGTCTAAGACAACTGATTCATGAAACAACTCGTACAAAGGGCATTAAAACCTGTATTGATTTAATTTTTACGAATGTTATACATGTAACGGAAAACGGTGTAGCCCTGTTAAATGTAAGTGATCATCTACCGGTGTACATGTGTATAAAACATAAAAAAGAAAAATCAAAAAAAAAAGTTTTGTTGGTAGATCCTATAAGTATTATGATGAATCCGATTTTTGTGAGGACTTTAAGGTCGCAAATTGGGATCATTTTGACATTTGTGAAGACGTTGAGGAGTGTTGGGACATTTATAAAACCATTATTGGCGACATCCTTGACATTTCATGTCCAGTTAGAAACTTTAAGGTTGGGTACCAGGAACAACCGTGGTTAACCCACGATTTGATTGTAAAAATAATTGAGAAAAATAATGCTTTAAGATTAGCTAAAAGAACAGATTCAATATTACATTGGTTCCAGGCTAACGAGTTGAAAAACAAATGTCAAACGGATGTTAAGCATGCCAAAGATATATATATTGTTCCTTGGAATTTCGAAGGCACACTTTGTGATACTCCTATGAATGATATTGTGATTGACTGTGAAGAAGTCGCTAGGATAGCAGCGAATCTGAAGAATAATAAGTCCTCCTCTATTGAAAATATATCCACCAAAGTGTTCAAAGCATCTGTAAAATGCCTACCTTCCAAATTGACCAAAATTTTATCTCTGTCTTTAAAATATTCTAAAATACCGGGTAGTTGGAAAATTGCGAAAGTAACACCCCTCCCTAAATCTGGAGATCTAACAAATGTTTCAAATTATAGACCAATAAGTCAATTACCTGTCCCTGGAAAAATTTTGGAAAGAATTATTCATACACAAATAACTAGCCACTTGGATTTAAATAACATTTTGACCAAAATTCAGGGGGGATATAGAAAAAAATGCTCAACTATTGATACGATAAGTACTTTAACAAATGATATTTTAAGAAATAGAAATTCAGGCCTGTCCACAATAGCAGCTTTCATCGATACAAAAAAAGCTTTCGATTGCGTAAATCACCTAATATTAATAGAAAAATTAAAAAATTACGGTATTTCGGGCAGGAACATACTTTGGATAGAGGAGTACTTAAGAGGCAGAAAGCAACAAGTAATAGCTAATAATACGGTATCTGGCATGCAAAGCCTATCATGTGGCGTACCCCAGGGTAGTATTTTGGGCCCTTTATTTTTCTTAATTTACGTCAATGACATTAAAAATGATGATTTACATGTAAAAACTTTACTTTACGCAGATGATACAGTGTTATATGTTCATGGCAATAATTCCAAAGAGATGTGCAGACATATTCAAAGAGGTATGGACACATACAGTGCCTGGTCGTCAAATAATAAATTAACCATGAATGAGAAAAAAACTAAGCTAATGTTTTTTGCGTCAGCACCAATGTATAAAAAAGTAAAGTTCCAAGAATTAATTGTGAATGTGAAAAATGAAAAACTACACTTTGTACCTACTTTTAAGTATTTGGGAGTTACTTTGGATTACGAGCTGTCGTTTAATGCACATGTAAATCAACTCAGCAAAGCTTTAGCTTTTAAAACATATCTATTAGGTCAACTTAAATCATATGTACCGACGGATTTAATGTTATTAATCTACAGGACGTATGCTTTACCGGTAATAGATTACTCCGATATTTTGTACACAAAGGCATCAGAGGAGTCCCTTTTAAATTTACAATACATTCAAAATAGATGTTTGAAATACTGTTTAAAGGTCCCCCATTTAACTTCCACTGATTATGTACATGAAAAAGCAGCGCTTCCAATGTTAGCGGATAGGAGGATTTTCCATGCCAGATTAAGAGGCCACAAAATATCTCAAAATAAGGGTAATGTAACTAAAGTAGTCAGGACCACACGAGCAAACAGTGCTCCCCTGCTACATTATGGCATAATTCATGCTGCGTCCTATGAGAGGAGTTTAGAGGTCATAGTTGCTAGAGCTTGGAACGCACTTGATGTGAAATATAGAGAAATAGAGCCAATATCATTGTTTAAAGCAGAAATGAAAAAAATGTTGAATGAGACGATTCCAAAAAACACAAGAAACATGTATTAAAATACCTTTATATTCAGTAGAGTACCCAAGCATGTACTTAACAGATTGTACACAAATAAGATGACCCTGTTCTTGTCCTGTAATCAGTAACCGAATATAGTAATCCACAATACACTGTAAAAGTTTCTGTAATAATGAAAAGTTCAGTGTCTCATTAGAGTCAAATGTATGCGTGAAATCCGTATAGGTGCATACAAGCATAATCTACTCTGTAGATGTATCACCTAAACTTTATGACCCGTAAATGTCTAACCAATGTTATCGTACTGCTGAAGCTAATCTGTGATAGAAATATTGTTTTAATTTATTTTATATGCCTGTTTACAAAATGACACATGTCAAAGCGTTTCTTGATTGGAAAGATTCATACACAATGAAAAGCGACTCTCAGTACACATGTAAAAGGATGAAGTTTATATTTGGTCAATAAAGTTAAATTGTTCTTAAAAAAACTGTTACACAAATAATAGCAAGTAACCTCCCCTGTAAATTACCTCTAGTACTTAAGTGTTTGTCAGATGTCTGAAAAAAAGCGTCTCACCTCCCCCACCCATAGAGATAGCATTGTTTGTCACAAAATATCCAAATTTGGGGTTGTCGGTTATCTTCGCGCTCCCATAGAGCTCTATGCTGAAGCAATTTACCACCAATTACAGCCTAATATTATTTTTCGTTTTTTAAGGGGGTTATAGTAGGAATTTGTGAAAAACAAACACACCATTAGATAGATATTGTGGAAAGTGATTTATTGAGACCATGCAAGACGCAAAAAGTGAAATATTGATCAAATGGGAGCAACATTCATTTTTCAGGGAAAAGAAGTGTCCAGAATTGTCACACTTGACTCAGGGGAGACCCTGAGTCAATTACTGATAATTTCAGGCAAGGCAAGGCAATGCTAACTTTTAGCCTAGCATTAGTAGCAAAATGCTAAGATAGGATAGGAACTTTGGGCACATGCTTAATGTTTGTACAAAAGTTAGTAAAACCTGCTAACTTTTGAACAATATTTGTTATTCATTATTTCCAGTGCATGTATACACTATAGGGCACTAGCAGGATGCAGTAATTCTACCTTGTGAGACCTTTAGCTGAAGCTGGTTCCTGACATGTCCAAAATCGGAGATTTAGGGGCCATAAACCTTTCAGTTATAGCCCTCTGTTGTGGGTCCTTAGGTCATCTGTTCAGATTGGGGGAGTGGTTAGTACTCTGGCCTACCAAACAATGGGTCATGAGTTCAAATCCATGTGTGGGCCTTTTTGTTCACACATAATTTTAACATGTATTTTTGGTAGGTCAAAACTTGTGCGAGTATACAATTCGGGTTTAAAGATCCTTTACATAAGATAAATATTTATAGTGCAATCTAAAATGGTTTTGAATCAGTTGTATTTGAATATTTCTCATGTCACCTGTTTGGATTGGGGGAGTGGTTAGGACACTGGACAATCAATATCAGGGGTAATAAGTTCAAATCCATGCCAAGGCAACATATCTTTTTTTATAGTTGGTGAGAAATAGTAATATTATTTACAACGAAAACCCAATGCAACAATACAAAACCAATTTAGATTACACTATAAATATCTATCTGGTGTTAAGGATCTTTACAACCAAGTTGTATACTATCACAATTTTGACCTATCAAAATACATTTAAAAATGTGTGTGAACAAAATAGCATTGACATGGATTTGAACCCATGATGCATGGATTGGTAGTTCAGAGTTCTAACCACTCCCCCAATCTGAACAGATGACCTAAGGAGCCACAATAGAAGCCTATACTTGAAAGGTTTATGATCCCTAAAACACCAAATTTCGGTCATGACAGAAACCAGCTTCAGCTAATCGCTCAGGCTTATATAGTTAGCAGAGGAAACAGCACTGGTACCAGACAAGATGGCGCTGTGCAGTGATCATCTAGCTAATGCGGAATAGGTCAATAGCGGAATGCATATTAGACCAAACAAATTACTCCCTCCATTTAGTGCAGAAATCTTAGGGTCTTGGTCATCCTGATGCATGAATGTAGCCCTGTTAAGTAACTCCCAGGGCTGCATTCCCAGTGTGCATGACCAAGGTGACCTTTCTGTTATATCCAGAGGTTTTAAACATTCTGAAAGAGATCTATATAGAGAAGCCTTCCATGTTGGTATGTTGGGGTGTGGAAGGGGCCCTTGGTTTTAGGCCATAATAAGACAGTAAACCCACTTAATCACTCAGCTATGGTGTCTACATGCACATGTCCACCATCATGACCCAGTATACATGTAACCTTGTTACTTGCTAGGCCCCACAACTAAGGGAGCCTACATATACCCATTTGCATTTTTCAAATTGATTGCATTTAAAGGCATTATATAGAAATGTTTGGATATTCAAAACGATTTATACAAAAGCCTTTTGGAGTTAATATGATTTATATTCCTGACCTGACTTTTTTGCTCTACATATAATTTATAAACATGCAAGAAATTATCATTATTATAACCCAAATATACATGGATGTATTGAAATGAAGACTTGATACTGCGTGATTTCAGGTAATACAATGCAATACTTTTGTGCGTGAATGATAATGCAAATAAACCCCAAACTATCCATGACTGTATAGCTTTTAAATTCCCCATATTCTGAACGTCATTATACATGCATGTGTATACTGAATTGTAATCTAAAAATCTGTTTCTATATGAGGAAGATGTAATGAAATGTATGTCTTTAATATTCTTATAATATTCTGCATATTCTCATAATACAGTACGCCCTTTATCATGATTGCAGGAATTCAGCCCTGGTAACTCCCCAGGCCTGCATTCATGCATCATACCGACCAAAGCAAAAGGGTCGACTTAAGCATGAATGCAGCCCATGGGAGTAGACTCGTCAGAGCTAAATTTATCTAACAAGACGACAAAGGGCGTAGTGCAGTATTAAAAGTACTTTATGCACAGGGTTTAATAAATTGCTTAGTTATGATACACATACAAAATACTTCTTACCCCTGATAAAGTGTATGTGTGAATGCCTCCGTCTTCACCACCAGCGTGTGGCACAGGGGGATGGTACATGCAGGACGGTGTTAAACATTAGTCTATAAGACCAATGCAGCAAGAAAGGGTGACTTATTCCACTTTTCATGTAAGATAATATACTGAATGATTATCTTGTATAATTTATATAAAGATATAAAACAATTAATCATCTTTCAAATAATGTGTACCGTATTCGACGTAATAAGCGCCCTCCCCCTAAAAAGCCCCCCCCCCCCTTTGGGACATTTTTAGACTAGAACAGAACTCAAATTTCACGATTTTCGAGACAATTAAACTCTTAAGTACTAAAAGTACCATAACAATAATTTTATAAGCGCCCAGGGCGCTTATTACGTCGAATACGGTATTAGAAATCAGGATTTTGAGGTTATAAATATTATTTATTTATTTGTCAGTCACGCTTTAGAAATGTTCAGAACTTTATCGATAACTTTTCTGAAAAGTCGCCCTTTCTTGCTGCATTAGTCTATAGATGACCTACTTGAGGTCTGTACAGGGAAGGTATGGTCATGGAACAGTTGGCTAGACACAATTATTGTAAAATAGGTGCTAAAGTAATCTATAACAGCAACAACAAAGAGACTTGAAAGATATGAACATACCCTACATATTTATTGCTGGCCGCAGGCATAGGGGCCTATATGCAGATGGCACCTAGCTCACCAGGGTGCATGGACAAAGGTCGATACCATTGACTCAAAAAGTTTAGAATTCCTCCAAATTTCTTCCAGAGGTACCTTAGATCATTTAGACCAAATATCTGAAGAGAAAATAGGGGGGTCCCACGCTACTTTTTTAAATACAGAATTTTGAAAAATTTACATATTTCAATTTTTCTCTAAAAAATATCAAAAAATATCACAAGTTCCGTAATTTTATTTTGCCATAACCTGCAACCACAAAAATATGAAACATCACACAATGAGCGCCCAGATATTTCTCTTTTGGTTGATGACAAAATGTCAGAAATGCAAAAAAAGAAACACTTTAATTATTACACAAAATATAACGTCTGATAAAATGCTCAATTTTGATCAAAATTGCCCAAAAAATTACATTGGTGATGAGGGTATATATGACCAAACACTGACCAAATATTATGTCATTCTGACATATTTAAGGTAGATGCGTGGACACATGCGCAGTGGTCCCGTTTTCAATGGTATCGACCTACCTTAAAGTCTTAATAGTACTCACCATTGGGCTCCCCAAAAAGAAGGATTGTTTCAGGTCACCCGGCCGACCCTATCAAAACAGGGCCGACCCTACGTTTTTTTATGCAATTGTGAAGAAATAAATTTTTGTATCTTTACCCTTTTTGGTCAATTTTAGGGTCTTCAGAGAGGCAGGCTAGAACTTTCATGTTTAAAAAAGAGAGTGAAAATCTGACCTACCGAACCCTACATTTTCTTGCCATGTTACCTGAAACAAACTTTTTTTTTTGCCTTACTAAAGAAGGAAAAATTTGAAAAGAAAAACGGCGGTTAGGGGGCAGCACGTCCCATGATATCAACATATGATGCCATCTATATTTGGTGGGTATTATTAAGACTTTAAGATCAAAACTTATCAAGACTTGATAAAGACTCACTCTAAACGTGTGTCCATGCACTCTGGTGAGCTAGGCCTGTCGAGCGGCCTATACTTAGTCAGGTGAACGTCAGATTTATATAGCAAAAGTTTGAAAGACAACACATGCACAGTGTCCGTTATCTGGGTTAGTTTTAAATTATAATTTTTTTGCCTCAGTCCGCTGAGATTCCTTAAAAAAAAACATAAACACAAGAAAAGAGAAATTTGAAAAACAAATGCTGACCAGCAAAACACCAAGATTACTACATTAGGCCTTTCAAATTGGGAATATTTCTCAATATACCTTCATCTGATAGCCCAAACGAGGGATTCTTCATGGTTCTTTTTCATTTGTTCTCCCACTGGCCCCTAGAGCAGCGTAGGGAGCTGTAGGGCAATTATTTTAGGTTTCCTTTGTCTCAAAATTTTCCTGTAAAAGTCTGTAATCTATTAAAGTTAACAAAATGAGGGGGCCTCATCGGAGTATAGGGCTCAGTCTCATGAGTTTGTAACAGTTGAAACATCTTTGACCGGTGTCGTCTTTGACCGGTGTCGTCTTTGACCGGGTGTCGTCTTTGACCGGGTATATAGAAAAGGTTTGTTTTCCATTAAAAGAATTGATTTTTATATGTATATGATGTAATGTACTTGGTGGCACTTCTTATTGCATGATACTTTGGACAGTGCAGCTGTTTAAAGTACAGTAAAACTTCGTTATAAGGAGGACCTTGGGACCAGTGCCATTTGCTCCTTATAAGCAAGGTCTCCTTATGAGCAAGGTCAGCCTTATTAAGGTCAAGATAACAGTATACCCCCTACAGGTGTCTCATATACCCTAATAGAGTTGATTCTAATACAATTCAGACGGGAGCATGTATTACTTCAAGTCAACAATCCTCTAGGTCCTCTTTCTGGATATTTCCATCTCCCTTTCTCCTTAAGGCAACCACAGAAGTATTCTTCCAATCTCTCTAGACTGGAGTGGTGGGAAGTTTTAAACAGTATGTGACTGTAGCCCTGAGAGATGACTTCCCTGGGTAAGATTTGATTGTGCGAAATAAGAACATGAGCCTAAATTACCTCCTTATATCAGAAGTTAAGGTAAATATACCTCCTTCTAAGAGAGTTTTCTCACTATAGAAATGTATTGGGGAAAATCGGGACCACACAAATCTGCTCCTTATAAGCAAGGTCTCCTTATATCAGAGTTCCTTATAACGAAGTTTCACTGTATTATGCAATGATAATAATGAGCTGTTTAAAGTTTAAGTAAAATTCCAAGTGACGTCTTTGACCGGCTGAAGAAAAAAGCCCAAAAGGGACCCTTAATATGTGCATAAAATTTTTTAAAGAAAATTGGGTAAAACAACCATAGACTGTTCATTACATGAAGAAGTTGAAGCTTAAATTTCTTTACTATATACTACTTTTTCCTTCATTTTAATCCCTACCCGGTCAAAGACGACACCGGTCAAAGACAACACCGGTCAAAGACGTTTCAACTGTTACAAACTCATGAGACTGAGCCATAGATAGGGACAGGGCCCATACGTAATTTCAAAACGATCTAAACGGGACAATTCTACTCAATGATACATCATATTCTAAACCAAACAGATTCCATTGAGATTAAGGTTGAGTTAATCTTGATCATGACTATACTTTCCGAATGAAAACCCAAGTTTTTCGACCAGTTCCTAAGCTTTTCAAACCAAAAAGAAAACCCACGTTTTTTCGAACAGCAACTAGGCAGAAACTGGGATCCAACCACAGTGTATGGGAGAGTAAAATCGTGCATGATTTTACTCTCCCCGCCATTAACTATAAATTGGCAATTAATATCAGGTTTCCCAAAAATAATAGGTAATGAGTCTAAATAGAATAGGTAGAAAGGGATGTATGGTGTTGTTCAATATCCTGAATTGAATTTTGGGTCCCAATCATCGGATATGGCTGTGTCTCACGAGATCAGGCCAATGTGAACGTATTTGACTGGGTGCCATCTTTGACCGGCTTGATAGAAAACTATTTATTTAGGGGAGATGACGATATAAATGGGCTACTAATTACCAATCTAAAGTGTTATAGCATCCATTAACCTTTTCAGGTCATATCTTCATCTGCCCTAAGTAAACCGTTTTTTATCCAGCTGGTCAGAGATGGCACCCGGTCAAAGACGGCACCCAGTCAAAGACGTTCACATTGGCCCGATCTCGTGAGACACAACCTATAACGTACCTGCACCAAACGTGTGGATCTAGGTGAGTAGGGCAAATAATGTCATTGGTGGAGTTCACGGAGGGTAGTTGATATAAGTATCACTGGCGCGCCAGAGGGATATTTCTATATCTAGATCGAGAAAAAACTGCTTGTCAAATATGTAGTCCAAGGTTGTCATAGAAATAGGGATGGGTGCCAAGTGGGTGGTACTTTTAAACATGCACATCTTTGTGGGAAGAAAAGTTCATCCACTTTTATATCATATATATTTTTATTCACATACTTTTAAGACAAGAAGACTGTATTGTTATTTTGATACATTTTATTCCTAGGCGACATGTACTTTGCTAATTAATGATGCCCACCCTTTGACACTACAATATGAATAAATCATTGAATATTGATTATTGGCAATAACAACACTTTATACCATTCAAGTCTTAGACTCACAAACAGTTTGTTTGTTTTAATCACTCAGCTGATCCTCACATAAAACCCTTTACGGGCAGCATAGTGCTTTAATGTGCTAAGTCCTTTGTGGTTAACGGTTATGCTGCATGATTACAGCCCTGTTGGGTAGCCAGGGTTGCATTGATACCCTTGGCAAGTGTATCAACCCTGTAGGGTTGGCATGATGCATCAATGCAACCTTTATAGCGAGTTACTACCCAGGGCTACATTCATGAATCCTGCTGACATACATTAAAGCACTATGCGGGCCTTAAAGGGTTAACACTTAACACTGTTATCACTCTGATTATAAATATATACACAACAATCACTCTGATAGTAGCATGATAATGTGATCACTTCACTCATAGATCAACAATATGAGATACCATGAATAATTTGACCGGTAGGGGGTCAGTATGAGAACATTATAGTCAGGTCGTAAGAGTGGGTACAAAATCAGGAATCGATTTTTCTTCAAAATTTGGAAAAATTTCATACTTTCTAAAGTGTTACCTTGCCATTGCCGTAGATACAAAGCGAGAATCATATAAATATTAAGGTAATCTGGTGGATTCTGCTTATGAATCTCTGATTCGCAAATTCAAATCAAATCAGAAACCACTTTTTTTTCTTGAATGGCCTAAATTCTATCAGCTGTAACAATGGATGAGCCTCTATGATATCTCAATCTGAATGGCATGGAAATACTGGGTAATTATTTCACATCACTGACCACAACATCCCAATTGTCCTCTTACAGTGGTTGTGGTACTTCTTTTTCAAGTAAATTTCAAAAGAAAAATTATTTTATTGCTTTTCAAAAGATGATATTACATACAACAATACAGTATAGCGTAAAGTGATAGTTGTCAACAACTAAACACAAAGAAGTATCCGACAATGCAGGACATATATTCTAGGAAACACAATGAATAGTTCAGTCAATGTCTCTACCATACGATTGCGAATTTATCAAATGAGATAGTTATGAACAACGACATTTTTAATATCTGTAATAGCATGGGGCTTTGTAAACAGATTTTGTGCTAATTTTATTGTACATTTTTGCAAGCATACTATACCGTCAACCCTCACTTCCTCGAACATTTATTACCTCTAATCCCTCACTTCCTCAGACAGAAGCCCTGCAACTGGCCTTATAGGTTCCATTATATTTGGACTTAATTCCCCGGATAATTTGCTTTCTCAGACATCTTTCCTTGCATTTTCCAAATTCGAGGAAGTGAGGGCTGACTGTATATGTCTCAACTACAATGGATAGACTTTTACAGCAGACAAAAAAATACTTCAATGAAGCTTTATATCAAACACATGCATAACCAATGGCAATAAGCAGTTATAGACAAACAAGACACATTTATATCGAGAACAAATCAGTTAGGGACATCCATATTTTGTAATCAATTTTTTGGGCTACAAAAGCATCTCATGGGCGTTGAGCTTAGGACACATTAGAGTAGACAAATGCAGAGAAGAGCAGACAACTACACAGACTATTGTTAACTTAAGGCCGATTAGGCTCGTTTAAATGCAGAAAATGAGATAGGAACAGCGACCATCTAAGTTCATGTACATGTTTTAGATTTGGCCCCAGTTGTTTGGCAGATATGGTAGCAGGGAATGCAGCATTTGCCATAAAGAATTATACCAAAACAGACACAAATATTTAGCAAGGGGATATACAATCCAATGACACACTCCTTAGCAATTGCACAGATATAACAATATATATATATGTCGTCACATCACACAATTAGATTATTGTACAGCAAATTTGTAACAATGGTAACTTATTTCCTGAAGGCTTATCTTGCCATTGAAATCAGGAATGTCTTGAAGACTACCGGTACTTCTCAATACAGTATTATTGGTCATACTGTAAAACTTCGTGCACAGAGCCTGCATTGTGGAAATTCAATACTAAACATGCCTATATAGGGTACGGCTTATCTATAAGTATATAAAAGTACTAAAGGCGCCATAATCGGACCCCATGTGTGGCATATAGGATTTTTCTAAATCGGGATGCGGCTTATGTGCGTAGTTTTACAATACTTTAAAAGTATATGGCTAGACCAATAAATATAAAGTGGTGCTTTTATAGGTGCTCACTTCTTGGTTATTCTTGGCTATTTGCTCTGTTTATGGGAGAACGTAATCTTCCAGCATTATGATTAAATATACAATCACAACACAATGGCATTTTTCTCAATAAGGAGAAGTATTGTTATCCAGCCAAGACTACCACAATGAGCTTTGATTTAGATACATAGGCAAATCTAGTTCTCTTGACCTTATCAATCTACCAGTATATATTAAATGATGTCACTTGGCTTTAACATTTCGGGTCGTCCAGACCTATTCACCAGCATCCTTTGTAACTTCGGTAAAGTACCATACGTATTGCATTGTTCAGTTAAAATATAATCTTGGATAATGTGGATGGCATTTAGATTCATTCACTTAAATTGATCGTCTTGTTCTAGTAAAAGGTGATGACATCACAACTCATCCTTCTTCAGACCATCCAAGTCTCCGATCTCTCCCTTCAGGTTCTTCTTAACTGTAAAGGTAAAACATACAGATAAAGAAGGCAATATAAAACTAGAGAATCTCTTCGAAATGGACCTTCGGGGGAGAGATTTGAAACTTATACAATAATGATAAAATGTTTCCTTTAAGATGACCTCACCTTTAAGGCGATCTAACCTAAAGACGACCTAAGCTAAAAACAACCTAACCTAAGGGAGTGCTCATTTTTTAACAACAGGGGGGGGGGGGTGGATTTGGGGGGGGGGGTAAAAAATTTGGACCCCTTGACCGGGGGGGGGGGTAAAATATTTAGACCCCTCTTGGGGGGGGGAGGGAATTTCGCGCGCTCCGCACAAAATCTTACCGCCCCCCCCCTGTTGTTAAAAAATGAGCACTACCTAAAGACGACCCCCTTTTATGACAAATAATAAACCGTTTAAATAGTTATCTCTTTAATCCCTTAACATGATGCACCAAAGCAACTCACTGATACATCATGACACAGAAAGGCACAAAAGGGTTAAATTTACATGATTTTATTCACCATTCTAGACTCACCTTTCTTTTTCTTTGTTTTCTTCTTTGGGGCCTTCTTTTCTTCTTCTAGTTCTGGGTTCTCCGAGAGACAAGCTATACAAATAGAAGAAAACAAACACTTTGTAGGACATGAACAATTACATAATTTAATCCATTACATATGAAAAAGAGAAACAAGACATTATGTATCTTTATTTTGATGGAATATGTCGAATCAAACATTTAAGGGCAGGAGTGATGCTGCTTTAATGCACTGTGCCATTGTTATCATGCATGAATGCAGCACTGGTGGCTATGTCGATCCTGTGACATTGATACATGATGCATGATGCACCAATGCAGCGCTGGGCCGTAACTCACCAGCACTGCATTGGTGTATCAAATGAACTTGAAGCTGCATGATGCATTACCGTATTCTACGTATTTACCACACTTGTAATGCTCTTAGTAATAAGCAAATTATTATGATTACATTTGTAGAAGTTAAGACTTTGATTAGGTCACAATGTTATTATTCATAGTCGTAAACCGACCCAAAATCGTGTGTGTGCGCCTATTAGCGAATATGCGCTAAAACACTATGCTGCCCTTAACCCTTTAAGGATAGCATGTTGCTAAAAGAAGACGAGTAACTTGCAGGTGCTGCATTGGTGCATCATGCCGACTCTTTGAGAGTGTCTGAACCCTGTAGGGTCGGCATGATGCTTGCATGAAGCCCTGGCGAGTTACTCCATTTTTAAAAGGACTGTGTCGCCCGTGTCGATTTTACCCACATTGAAGTACTACCGTAAAACCTCGCGTACTAGCTGTGGCCTACAAGCCAGTCAGATCGCTTGTGCGGCTTATAGGATCGCCACAGGGTCAGGGTGCGGCTTATACACGAGTTTTTGCTACTATAGTACAGTACTAAAGTCGCTGTAATCAGACCCTCTGTGCGGCTTATATCATTTCTTAAAGTTGGGGGTTGGATTGATTGATTTGTTTAACGTCCCGACGTACATCAAGTACCTCAAGGGACATCTCAGGTTGGCAAGGAGTCATCCACAAATAGTGGTAGTCTGCCTTGCAGTAGTAGGACAGATATTTATATGCTGCTTGCCCAATACAGCAGTGACTGCATCTATGGATGATCGGACCTATGAAATCAATGACCGCATCTATGAGGTGAGTGAGAAAACCGCTACCGGGGCACGTCCCCTACTCTTTTCGAAGGATAGCAAGTGTTCTTTTATTTGCCTATTCCTACCCACCTGGGCTAGTACCATAGTAGGCAGGGCCAGACAAACCACGGCCTTTGATATCTCAGACGTGGTTCACTGAGGAAAGTTGGGGGTGCGGCTAGTACGCGAGTTAGGCTTATACGCGAGGTTTTACGGTATGTCGTCCTTAACAGGTTAAAGGGTGAAGGTGTTGCTGCTTACTGGGGTCTCCGTTCCTGTCCTTGAGGTATCGCTGCCGGCAGATGTAGTCGGCCAGGTCCTCCTCCTGGTGGTCGTAATACCACTCCTCTATGTCATCCTCATACTTCTCCACAAGGTTAAAACACTGAAACAAATTGTTATCATTTTATCATTAATTTCAAAACATAAATTTATATACATGTACCGTCAAACCTCGAGTATAGGCCGCGAATCAGTGTCAGCTTTAAAGTGGGTACATCCGATTTTCCTTCAAATTCTAAGTTTTACTTAAATGTTTTTCACACTGTAAAATTATAATATTTAGAGAATAGAGGTCAATTAAACATCATCAATTGGTGCTAATAGATCCAATGTCCCTCAACCATGGGCTTTTCTAGTGTATTCCAAAATGCCCATACACTTGGCAATATAATCTAATTAGAGCAAAATCGGAGGGAATTAGAGGGAATGAAATAGATAGGAATTCAAATATATAATTTGTGAACATTCTGACTCATTTTTAGGGAAATCTAATTAAGCGAACTGCTGCCTTCGACAATATAAATTTGTTATTTTCTCTTTCATCGTCAAAAGATAATTGAATTTTGCAATCGTCATTGAACATGGGTTTATCAAATATAACTCACGGCTCTGTGCATCTTGGTGACCTCAGCTGAGGGTTCGTCCCACAGCTCGTACGGGATGTCCATCTTCACCTCAACTCCTTTATTTCTGTAACGTTAAACATAGGGTATTTTTTTTATAACCATTTGATTACAACCTGACATTCAATTCAATTCAAAGTTTTTAAAATTTCAACTGCAACTGACAGGAGCATGCCCCTGTATGTTGTTGGTTACAGCAAATCGGAGCTTATTATATAAGAATTTACATGTTCCTGTCATCTTGTGTGTGATTAGCCATGTCTATTTGTATTAGTACAAAGGAAGATATATGCAAAGTGCAAAGGAAGATATATGGTAGGATCAAGGACTATAAGCGCTCATTTTGCCAGCGACAGACAAAAAACAGGCTATTCAATGTTAGATGATATCACACACCTTATTTCTGGAGCTAGTATTTGTTTGTTTGGAAAATAAAATATTGTCAAGGTCTCATTTCATCTGATCCAAGATTGATAATTTTTGTATTTTTTACTTCTTTATCTTGATCCCTGCAAATCCAATCAAACCTACTGGTAATGTGTTACAATGGATTTACTGAAAACTTTTGTCAAAGGCTGGGTAAAAAAAGAAAGAAGAGGAGAAATCAACTTGCTCCACTTTTCCATCTACAAAACCATAGTAGAAATCGAAAAAAACCCACCAAAAAACATGTTGCATGATGATATTAAAGCGAAATTCGTTGTCATGATACCATGTTGTCATGATGCACCTTTGCAGCGCTGGTGAGTGACTTGCATTAGTGAATCCTAACGACTGTTTGGCACGTAGGGTCTGCATGACACAAGCATGCAACCCTGGTGAGTTACTCAAGGCTGCATTCATGCATCAACACCCAGCGTTTAAAAGCAATGTAGTTAGGCCAAAAAAAAAGAGGTTTGTTTCAGGTCACCCGACCGACCCTATCTAAAAAGGGCCGACCCTACGTTTTTTTTATGCAATTTTGAAGGAATTTTTATATTTTATACCTTTTTTTGGGGTCAATTTTAGGTTTACAAAATTTTGAAAAAAAACTCTCACCATTTTTACACTTTTTTTGGGTCAATTTTAGAGGGGGAGTAAAAGAAAAGTAAAAAAAAAAAATCCAACCTACCGACCCTAGAGTTCCTTCCCATGTTACCTGGAACAAACCTCTTTTTTAAAAATTTGGCCTTATGTTTAACTTACACGAGACCATGTAGGGTGGAGAATGTCTCGCTCTGCCCCTTGGCGTACCGCAGACTGCCCTTCCTCTCCGCGTGGACATTGTACTTTAGGATGTTCTCACAGATATGGGGCTCGTGTACAGCCTCCGTCAGCCGTAGCTCCCTGAGAAGCAGAAATGTGAATTGTTAGATATTTCAGATATTTACACATTAAAATGCAAAAATATTTTTTCTAAACGATTTGTATCTTACATATTAGAGTAAAATCTTTTTTTAATATTTGTCCCACCCTAAAGAGGGTTATAGACATTTCTTTTGTTTGATAAAATCTTGTTATAAGGAGAGACAATCGTTATGATTTCATAAACTTTAATACAAATAGATAACAACTATTTTAAAGATAAGTGTCGAGACATACTTCCACTTTTTAAGTATATTTCTTACTTCTATACAGATTCTATAATCATGGGTAACTACCGGTATATTCACATTTGAATTCCCTCAAACTCTTACATGAGTGATTTAATGACATACAAAAACAGGCAGAAAACCATAACACATCTTCACAAAACTGTACAATACTACTTGCAACAAAAGCATGAACTTGTGAACCAATACATACGAATACTTGTAAGCCACTTTTTTCTTTTCGCTGTCGAACTGCTGCCCTATTCTGAGGATTTCTTTCGAGCGGCCGCTCTTGTCGAGTCTCGTCTTCAGCTCGGTGGCAAAGTATTTACAAACTGCAACAACAGGAAAACGACAACAGGTACAGGACAGTACGCAGTATGTATATATATATATAGAACAGTACTCAGTACTCAGTAGCATAACAGACAATACAGCATCCAGTATATACACGCTGAAACGTGTCTGAAGCTACATCAAATCTGATGCCGGTCTTTTTGTAACTGCTGGTGTTGACCCTTTAAGGACGGCATGTCGCAATAAGATGACCGGGCTGCATTGGTGCATCATGCCGACCCTTCGGGAGTGTCTCAACCCTGTAGGGTCAGCATGACGCTTGAATGCAGCCCTTGAGAGTTATTCCCTCTGGCTGCATTCATGCATCATGACGACCAAGGGCATGATGCATTAAGGCATCATACCGTTTTCATAGAGTTAACAGGGCTCTATCAATGCCTGTGTCCAGGGCCTGTGACATAAGAAAAATATACACAGCTAGAAAGCCTCGATCAAGTGGGTTCTGATTAAAGAAGTATTATCTGAAAATATCATCTCAAAATATTGATACTGGGCGAATTTTTTATCTTTTTTTTTTTGGGGGGGGGGGGCTAAAACAATTTGTCAATCCCTGATGTTCAATTCGTACAGAATCGCTGACGAGGTCCTGCTAGTTTTCCATAGCCTTCTGAATTTATGAATCCAGACATTTAAGTAACGTTTGTGATAAAAACCTGATATAAAGCAAATGCAACCCTGGCGAGTAAAGGCTTATGACAACAAATGTTGCTCAAGACCTCGGGGCTTCAGGGTTAAAGCTCATGGCATATACACAGGTTATTGATCAACGTTCAGCATCCATTAGTAAAGGGTAAACAGTGGAAGGAATAGGAGCTGTGTGTCTTGGTGTGTCGACCCTGTAATCAATAGGCATTACTATGGGGCTTTATACCTGAGACTAATACATTATATACACACCAGGCTAACGCATATCAATATAGCTCTAACACTTTAATGGTTGCATAGTGCTTAAATACGCTCTGTCATGGTGCGAATGCAGCCCTGGGAGTAAAGTGCCAGTTGTTGCATTGATGCATCATGCAGACATTACGGGCTTGATACATTCCTGAGGGCTGACATGATGCACCAATGCATTGGTGCATCATGCAGACACATGAGCATGAAGCCTTGAGGCATTTTGCTGTCCTTAAAGGGTTAACTGAGCAACACGACATTGACCACAGCCCAGGTGCAACAGGTGAGACCCTTTCAATGTACATGTATAGCTAATGCTGTTAACCATTTATGGACAGCCTCACGCCTCAATGATTCACATTTATTTGCTGTAATGATGCATTTCAAACTGACGAGTGCGTAGCCGGCATCATGGCAACCCTTCATCTGTGTATCAATCAGTCAGCATGATGCATTCATACAGCCCTGGTGAGTTACTTGTCAGGACTGTATGGATGCATGATAACAAGAAAGGGGCATATTGCAGTGAAGCACTAGCCTGCCCTCGGGGCAGACTCCTGGGTAGGTACTCGTTACACGTGCGGTGGCATTTGTCACTTATAGGCCACACCAAAAAAAAGAGTTGGTCAATGGATTTCACTTTTCAAAAAATGGTGCGAGCGAGCGAAATTTTTTTTTTTTTTTTTAAAGATTTTTTTTTTGTCAATAGATTTTGTTGGTGGAAAAGTGGAGCGAGCGATTTTTTTTTTTTTTTTTTACATAGCATCTGACAAAATTCCTCTAACATAATAATTTATTGGTTGATCTGGGGGAATTACTGGACGAAAAATTTGAAAAAAAAAAAAAAAATTCTCAATTTTGAAAAAAATGAGGCGAGCGAAATCCATTGACAATTTTTTTTTCAAAAAATAAATAAATTTCCATTTCCGAAAATAAGGTGCGCGAAATCCATTGACCAACTTTTTTTTTTGGTCTGGCCATATAGGCCGCATAGTGCTTTAATGCAGCATACCCCTTTGTCGTTATAATGCATAAAAGTAGCCGGTGCTAGCGAGTGTACTCGGCAGCGCTGCTATCATGAATCATGTCGATCCTTTGGGTTGATGCCCTCCCTAAGGGTCGTCATGAGGCATACAGTCCTGTGAGTAGACTTCCCAGGGCATCCATGCATCATGACGACCAAGGTCACAATGTACTAAAGTATTATGTAGGCATATCATGATGCGTGAATGCAGCCCTGGCGAGTAACTCACCAGTGCTGTGTTCAAACATCATGCTGTTTCAGACACTCCCAAAAGGTCGGCATGACGCACCAATGCATCCCCGGCGGGTTACTCGCATTGTTGCATCATAATGACAAATGCCACCTTTTAGTGACATGCCGTCCTTAAAGGGTTAAATCGCTACCTGCTCGAGGCGGCCACGTGGCACGGTTTGTATGTACAGGTGTTACAGTAAGGAGAGGGAGTAGGTGAGATATAAATAGCCTTACAGACAGGCGTGGCACGACAACAGCAAACCTGGGGGGGGGGGGGGCTCGCATGTTGAGGCATACCATTATGGCCCGTATTAGCACAGGCGGCTTCAATGAGGGCAGGTCTCGTTTCAGCGCTCCCTGAAACTTCATATCTCTCACATCCGTGCATGTCCCAGTAACAGGGACTTGAAATTTATAAGCGCAGAGGCGCAAATCATATATTTCGGCAAATGGGCTATTACGGTGGCTACAGATGGGTCAGAGGCGACCTGGCGACCTGGGTTGATTTGGAGGCGATTTCGACCTAAGGCAATAACATAAGCGACTTTTGGACAAAATTAACAAAAGATTAAAGGGTAAGAAAAAGTGACTTTTCGACCTGGACACCTTAATTTCGGCAACTTTCCGACCTTAGGGGGGATCCTGGAAGGAACACCTCGTAGGGTCTGCATGATGCACATACTGCAGCATTGGTGAGCTGCATACCAGGGCTGCATGGGTGTATCATGACGACAAAGGGCATAGCACATAAAAGCACTACCCGGTAGGGTTAGAATTTTGAGACAGTGAGAACAAGAACATCAAGCACTATCATCTCCGGTATTCGATATGTAACAGACAGTGTAAAGAACAATACGTGTATACTATCATTTGTATTTACATTATTTATATGATATTATGTACCCTTTTTTTTTTTTTAAAGAAACTAACGATGTGCAATAAAGATACGTTATAAACACGAATACCGTATATATATCAAACACTGAAATAAACACCAAGCCCAAAAATGTGATTCCCGACATGAACCCACCACATCCCCACCACAAGAGAGCCAAAGTCACAATGACATACGGCGATAGCTATGATGACATAAGCCGATAGTTACGATACGCCGATAGTCACAATGACATACACCGACAGGACCAGTAATGTACACGGTGCCGATACAGCACCTGCACTCACGAGGTTCTATACTTGAACGTCTTTAAGCGTTCCCCCTCTATGCCGTGCCCCGTGTGAAGCACCTCTTTAGACTTGCCGCTGTCCTCTAGGCGCGAAGTCAGCTCCGTTATCACATATTTGCACACTGAAAGTCAAAGTGTGGTGTCTAAAACTGGGAGGAATATGTTAAACCCTTTAAGGCCTACCGTAAAACCTTGCGTATAAGCTTAACTCCCGTATTAGCTGCACCCCAAATTTTGGCCGATCCTGTAAAGCCCCTGCCACATCTACTTGATTTCTCCCGACCCGACTTGATCCGACACAACCCGACCCAACAGTCGGAAGAGTTTGGCAGGCACAACTCTATCAGACCGGCCATGTAAATTACATCCGATTGTCGGGTCTGGTCTAGTCTGATCTGCTCAAAAAGGCCTAATATGGCCGGGACTTAAGCTGCACTGGCGATCTGATTCTGATTATGGTGAATTTTGTACTGTTCTATAGGAGCAAAAACTTACAGTACCTGAACTCTGTGCCGATCATATAAGCTGCACTGGCAATCTGACTCGCATAAAAGCTGCGGCTTATACGCATGGTTTTAGGGTACATAGCCTCATAGGACTTTGACCCTTTATGGGACACATGTCGCTAAAAGATGACATTTTTCGTCATGATAGTTGATACACCAATGCAGCCCAGGCGAGTTACTCGCTGGTGCTACATTGGTGCATCGTACTGACCCTTCGGGAGTGTCTCAACAATGCAGGCTCAGCATGATGCTTGATTGCAGCACTGGTGAATTTATAGTCACCAGGGCTGCATTCAGCCCCAAAATCTCTCTTTAAAGGGACTCATATAAGCGCAGGTCCCTATATAACCGCAGGGGGTAACAGGGACTTGAAATTAATAAGCGCAGGGGCGCTTAAACGAGCCACTACGGTATTTCTTTATCAGGATAGGGCCTAGGCTATGGCCAGTATGGGTGGGTACTGGTGTGCAGATGTATGGTTGAACACTTGTCATGCCTAGATCTCACTTAAAAAAAGACGTATTGGGATTAGATTTAGGGAGCGGTCATTTAAAGGCGCACTGAACCCACGACGTCATTTGCGTACAAAACTCGGCAGGGCTAGGGGAGTGCTCATTTATTATCAACAGGGGGGGGGTGGTGGGTTTGGGGGGGGGGGGGAAATTTGGACCCCTTGACCGGGGGGGGGGGGGTGTAAAAAAATGTGCACGCTCCGCGCGGAAACCCACCACCCCCCCCCCCTGTTGTTAAAAAATGATCACTCCCTAGGTCCTCAACTCAGTGCGCCTTTAATAGTTAAGAACGAGACGCGGGCAGCTGAAATCTCACGAGGAGGCGCAAACATTTTTAGCACCCCCCTACCCTAGACTAGTGTGCGGTACCGGTATGTGGAATACTTTGCTATTCTAAAAGGGGCAGACCCCCCCCCCCCCTCAAGAGGTGTCTGTTTTTTTACGCCCCCCCTCCAAAATTGATTTGGCCCTATTGAAGGGGTCGCACTTTTTACCCCCCCCCCCAATTTTTCATAATGAATAACCACTCCCAGAGGAATCGGGTATTGCAGGCCCTAGCCTTTATAGTATTAAGCTAATAATAAAGTGGGTGTGAATGCAGCACTGATGAGTTTTTCACCAGGGCTGCATTCATGTATCTGTGCAAACCATTGCAGCAATACCGGTATATTATATTACCGGTACTGCATGTAGCCTACCGTATCACATGTAGATCTATCATGATCATCTATCATAGAATCTATCATTCTATGCAGCCCAAACAAATTTAAAAATTTGCACCTACCTTCACATGGCCGGGGCTCCCTGACGGATGGATCCGTGGACGTGTACACGGGATCATCATCCACATACTTGCAGCTTCCCACAGTAAACGCCGCACACAGAACGACAAGTAGACACGTCAGTCTAGCAACCTGCGCCATGTTGAGCAGTAGGCAGCGTCTCAGTGAGTCGGTCAGTGTCCACTCACACAACTCACCAGCATGCTGTACGAATGTAAACACCAAGTCGCGTTGACCTCTTGACACAAGTCACTCAACCAATCACAAAGTGCTTACTCTTTAGGACATGATTGGTCGAAACTATTGCACACCCAATTCACAAACCCTGTTGCTCTGATGTTCTATAAACTTCTATTGAGCCTTGGCGGATGCATTAGCGGCCTAAAATCACTGAAAACTGTTGGAAAACAGTGAATTTCTGAGCAAAATATAACGTTTTGCACATCTGAAACTCTAGATGGCGCAACGATCGATGCAGAGCTAGCCATCCTGTGTGTTAGTTTTGTATATATTTCTGTTTTATCGATACAATTATTAGGATTTCATAAATAGAAGAACTCAATGAAATTAGAAAATATCCCGTGATACATATTAGTTGGGGTAGATATCTAACGACATTATAATTATACGAAACTAGGGAAGCATGTGTCATATGCCGCGGTCATGTGACTTGTCACACGAGCGTACAAAAGTCACAATGGCCGCCTCAACCAGAATGTTGTTTACCTTTCTTGTCGCATTTCTGGGGCTTATCTCCGAGTCCTACGTAAGTTGACATTTCTACACTTTGTCAATTATCAACAAGCTTTTATCAAAATCTAAGACCATCGGAATGTCATGTTAATTTTTGACTTGTGAACTTGATAAATATGAGAATGCAGGTGACACTGTCAGACGGAGTGAGGTTGTCAGTAGGCTGAGTAGCTGCATGGGGGTTGGGTAGGGTCCTCGGGACTTGTAGGTTGCATAACGCAACGTTTCAGGAGACTGTTTATACCGTTACACTAGTTACAGACAGTGCTCCTTGAGGTTTTAGAAAAGTTCTCGTCTCATTGTTGAATACCCCCCTTCATGAGACATGGTAAAGATAATATGACGGCAGGCTGGCATTATTAATGTTTAATACTTTGGTAAAACACATTGTATACATTATACATTAAAATTGATGACATTTGATGATAAGATTGTATAACATAATTATGAGTGTATGTAAAATTACAGTGGTATACGAATGAGTCCTATTGGAATAATAACATTGTTCATAGGAGTGGGTGGGTGGGAAAAACCCGTCCTGTAGGTATAATGAATTGTCCGACTGTGATGAAGGAGAGGCGCGCATGCGCGGATATGACGTCAGTCTCTTGACCCAATTACTCACCAGGCGGAGACACCAATGACCTACAATATTTTCAACATTATAACACCATTGTTGAATACCCCCCTTTATGAGACATGGTAAAGATAATATGACGGCAGGCTGGCATTATTAATATTTAATACTTTGGTAAAACACATTGTATACATTATACATTAAAATTGATGACATTTGATGATAAGATTGTACAGTCAACTCCCTCTAATGCGGACACCCTTTGGACTTTCCAAAAGTGGCCGCATTAGCGGGGTGGCTGCATTAGAGGGAGGCAATGTTAAACCTATGGGGATCTCCATATACGGCTATAATCACCAAGTTAAATTGTCATTCTGATAGTAACTTAGTACAACTTATATACTAACTAATATGTAGGGATGAAAGTTATCTAGTTAAAGTATTCCACTGAAACACTATTTTGCTTGTTTCATTTTATGATAAACTATGTATTCGCATATATATTTATAATTCAGTATGTGTATTCACGTGACTTATGTAAGGAGAGTGCACCACTATGTCTCACGGTAGTTGTCATAAGCCAGTGGGGATAGGGTAAGCGGGTGCTGGGGGGGGGGGGAGTGGCGGGTGGCGGAGGACAGCAAGGTGTTAAAGCTAAGCATGCGCTGCCCCCCTGCCCCAGACTGGCTTCTGACACCCTCCTCCACACATTTCGTACACTATCCAAACATATGTCACAGGAATACACATACAAATAGAAATATAATCCACAGGGTTAAACGTGTTTCTCATCACCACCTGCAACACAAAAATGGCCTTTTGTGGGCTAAGATATACATCTTTGGCAGATCAATAATATTTTACTCACTGAAAAATAAACTAGTATACGAATTAGGCCTTAGCAAGCAAAAAAAGGGAGAATAATGAAAAAAGCGCCTTTGACATATCTCTCAGGGCTTAGTATTATGAGAATTCTTTTTTTGGAGTGGCCTTACTGACTTGACAGAAATGGCCGCATTACAGGGAGAATTTCTTCATTTGGGACTGAAATATGAGCGGCCGTAGGGCGAGGTGGCCGTATTAGAGAGGTGGCCGCATTAGAGGGAGATTTTTATATTAAAATAAAGAGAAAAACGATTGGTACTTTCCAAAAATGGCCTTAATGGCGGGGTGGCCGTACTGGAGGGGTGGCCGTAAGGAGGGAGTTGACTGTATAACATAATTATGAGTGTATGTAAAATTACAGTGCCAAACCTGCCAAGAGTGTTGTATTAAATGAGAGATTGGACTAATGCTGCGTTAACTTTCTGTGAATCTCTTGTTATGATGTATGTCTTATATGCTGACGATGACCAGCCTCCATGGCGCTGCACTTCAAGCTCACTGCACCCAGCATTAAATGCTATGGTGGAGGTTGATTTTCTTATGGAGTGTAGACTGTACGTCTTTGGTGTGACCCCTATGGCCACCAGGGCCTCGTCCCACGCTTTCCTGACCACTGTCAGTGGGACGGGGTCCCTTGTCCTCGGGTAGGTGAACAGTGCTTGTGTGGGTGCTGCGGTTGGGGACAACACTAGAGCCCTTTTGATGTGGTACACTGGGCAAAATGTCTTGTTGGGGCACGGGTTCAAACTGACGATCTTCCGTTGGTCGTACCTTTGGAGGTTCTTCGCGTGTTTCACTGTTAACACCACCTTGTCTGTCACTACGGTGTCGGCCCTGGTCATGTGTAGGAGGGGGTTGTATGATTTTACTGAATGGGGGGCTACCTCCGACTGGCGGAGCCCTGAGTGGAAGATTGTTATTATGATGCCCCTGACCAGTATTCCCTCTCTGTCTGTTGGGAGCTTCATGAACGCCCTCTTGAATATTTCCAGTGGGACGTCCGGTTTCGCTGCTGATATGTACGAGGGGTCCTTTATCACAGCTTCCAGGGCTCTCTTTACCCTCATGTTGTTTATGCCTTGTAAGTTCCCCCCGGCCATAGTGATGTACACTCTCACGTGTGACACCTTGTTCTTTATGGTCCCCGGGGAGTTCTTTCGGAGCATCAAGTCCTCGATATATATGCAGATGTCTGCTGGTGAGGGGTCCAGGTGGTTGACCCCGAGGTCCCAACAGAATTTCAGGTACTTGGAGACTACACCCAGGTGGTTCCTTTTCGTCCCCTCTGCCCTGGCCTTGTGCTGTCTCTGCTCTGCTAGTTCCGCCAGCATGTTTCTCCTGGCGTCTGAAAGCAGAGGACATGAGGGTGGATGTGAGAAAGTACATGTATGGTTTGACATCAGTAAAGTCATTTGTTGCAATTATGTCGTCAGCCTCCTTCTTGTGTGCAGCTGACAGGTGTGAACGGCTCAATGCGTCTGCAACAAAATTGTCTTTAGTGTTTATATAGTCGTATGTAATGTGTAGCTGCAGGGCAGCCTGCACTGCCCATGCTGCCCTGGCACATTCGTTCAAGACATAGTTATTTGCCCTGCCCCACTTGAGGGCGTTGACAGTGGGTTGGTTGTCACAGAAGACCTTTATGTGAGAACCTAGGTCCTCCCTGCCCAGGAGGGAGTGCAGCGCCACCACTACATTCACAGCCTCTAACTCCGCAATAATGGGGTCAGAGTATACACTGGGTGATATGGCCTTTCTATATGAGGTGACACCGTCCGTGGCCCCTATACCTGAAAGACATGCATCGACCCAGATGGACTTTGAGGGGTCAGGGGGGGGAATGAGGCCCACCCCGTTCCAGTTTTTACACAGGTCAACGAATATTTGTAGGTCAGCTTTCATCTGGGCGGTCATGTGGCCCCAGGTGCCCTCCATCCTCCTCAGCGCCGCTAGCATGTTGGACAGAAAGGGGCGGGCGGGTGGGACACATTTGCACACATATAGCATCTTGCCTAAAGCTGATTCTAGTTTCTTCTTGGAGATAGTGTCTTTGCCCTGTGCTGCAATGATGTCGCTGGTGACTGAGAGCATCTTGTCGTCTGGAATGGATATGGACATATCATCAGCGTCAATTATTATGCCTAGCCATCTAACAGTTCTAGCGGGTGGTTGTGCCTTATCACATGCCTCGGGGAGACCCAACTCCACGAACAGCTGTCTGACACGAGAGTATTGGGTCATGGCAGTCTCAAGGTCAGGGGCGACGACCACTAGATCGTCCAGGTACATGATGCCGTCTATGGATTCTGACCTGAGGATGCCGACTATCGCGTCTGCCACTCTCTGCATGTGTGCACTGCTTGTGCGGGCGCCAAAGGGCATGCTTATCTCTAAGTAATGATTTTGGCCCCACTGCATGCCTAACAACGGCCAGTCCAGGGGATCCGACCGGAAGTTCTTATATGCGCGGGCCAGGTCGACCGTGAACATATGTGCCTTTGGCCCAGCTGAAATAAGATGATTAATGAGGTGGTCAACTGATGGCAGCTGGTGCTCCCTAACCTCGCCCATCGCGGTGTTTTTAAGAACATATGCGTTTATGGATACGTCTCTGGGGTAGGTTAGGTCAGTGATGATCCTTCTCTCTTTGGGGTCGCTCTTAGGTCGTGTCATTATTGGGGCGACATGTGACCAAGTATCAAATGGGTAACCTTCGAATGGACCTACTATGGCGCCCAATTTTACCTCCTTCAAGAAGAACTGTCTAACCTGCTCCGGGTAATCTAGCCCACTGGGGTGGTTAGGAGTGTTTCTGCTGTCCGAGGCTGGGCCGAGGTATCCTAGAGGGAAACCATAATACAAGTATTGGATCAATCTCTCGTGACGTGGGTCGCCGCCGAGGTAATCCACCCATCTGTCCAAGTTTAGATGGCTTGGGACCTGTATTTGGGCAGATAAGCAGTTGGGGAGACCTGTAGCCTTGACAGACGAGTATATCGCTGCAAGATGGCGGCTATCATCGTCCAAGTTTTCCCATACATCTGTAGTATCTGGCCAGTACCGCAATCTGTGTGAGGCAAATGCGGCAGGGGAAATGTCAACACCATCTATCACAAAGTCATTTTCACACATGTGGCGTATGGTTTCAAAATCAGGGGGAACATATGTGTCATTGTGGGGTGGTGCCAGCTTGGGGCCAAGAGATTGTTGAGGATCGTGCAGGTTTGTGGTCATGCTACCATGGCAATCGTCGTGCTTCTTGTCTGACACTACTGGCGCGTCTGCGGCATCCTGTAATTTGAAAACATTGACATTGTGAGTTGGGGCCAGCTTGGGGTCTGGAGGTTGATGTGTTTTGTTTCCACTATCATGCCCGCCAGATGCCCCTAAACCTGTAACCAGAGATGTGGGAGTTTGCTTATCATCAATCTCAACTGAGCGTGCGGCCACGTGGCTTTGTTTATCAACAACCTGCGCGACCACGTGGCTTTGTTTATCAACAACCCGTGGGGCCACGTGCTCTTGTGTGACATCGACACGTGGTGAGTGGGCGTGGCCTGCCGCCACGTGGTCCTGTTTACAAACAGAGGGAATGTTATTGTTTACATTTTCAACGTTACCCGAGAGGTTTGTCTCAGCCGGACCTCGGTGTGAATTGACATGTACAATATTGACGCCAACATTATTACAATGAACAGGTGGTGTAACAATTCCATCAATGTCGCAACTGACCTGTTTTGTAATACTGAGCACTCCTCCAGCGTCGAGTGGACGAGGAGCACTCTCAACTAGTTTTTTGGGTAGAAAGTGTTTGCCTGTGGCCGCAGGTTTGAGTAACCCGGGGGAGGGTTACTGAAGTTGCTAGGGGCATGCTGCTGCTGTTGTTGTTGCTGTTGCTGTCCACCTGGCTTCGACCTGCAGGCAAGCAGGCAGTGGCCGAACTTCTTGCCATATGCACTGAAGCAGTGTGAACACACATGGATGAGACGGGCACTACCTGTAGCATGGTTGTTGGCGTGTCGGCAACCTGCCATAGAGTTATACTCCATACATACCATCTCAGTGTTAGTGTCCTTGTGACTAGGTTCACGTGTGACCTTGTGTGCCATGACCTTGTCCAACCTGTCTGGTCTTATAATGGTCTTATAGTCTTCCCAATGCCAGTTCTCCTGCTCGAGTTCATCAAACATGCCCTGTGACCATGACCTGGTCGGCTGCCAACATGAGTCGGGCCATGCATGTTCAATGACGTCGATCAGGTGTTCCAGATGGTTGTAAGTAAACTCCCTTTGCTTGGAGTTTTTGTCAAGGATCATTCTGTGATATGCGCTCAGGTATTCTACTTGTGTCATGGACTCCCTTGCCTTAAGCTTCTCCTGCATTGTGTGGACTCCCGACCGTTTAAGATACATGTATGGCTTAACAGTGGGTTTGAAGTTTGAGAAGGCAGGGAACAAGTTCTTACCACTAGAGCGAGGGATCACAAGATTTTCTTGGAGAAGTTGTTGCCTGAGCATATCCTCCAGGGTGTTGTCAGGTGGGGGGATGTCTCGGTGTCGCTGTGAGGACTCCCTGCGTGACTCCTCCCGGTGTGCAGAGTGCTGGTAGCGATGAGGCTCGCTCCTTGCCTGGCGTGTTGTGTGCCCGGGGTCGGGGGAGCGGGGCCGGGGCCGGTGTTGTCGGCCCTCCCTCTCCCGAGCATGGGCAGCTGAGCGGTGACGCCGGTCTGGGGACGGGCAGCGTAACTGCCTGTCCGGGTGAGGCGTGTTGAAGTACTCCAGGGCCGGCTGACGGGGCAGGCGCCTCTCCGGCCGGCCGGCTGGTGTGTGTTGTGGCGTAGGCCTCGGTCCCCGGTGAGGCCTGGGCTGGCTGTCGTCGTGGTGGCCGCCATTTTGAATGGCGGGAGTCTCGGTGTCACGTGACCTGCCTGGGCGGCCATTTTTGACATATTTAACGAGTTCTGTGAATTTCGTCGACATTTGACCCAAAGCCGTCTCCAGTGCCACTATGCGCTCAGCTTGTTGGTACTCCCTCTGCGAGGTCGTACTGGCTGCATATGACCGAGTTGAGGCTAGTGAGGCTTGTGAAATGCCGGTGGCTGTGGAGTGGTGTCGTCGGCGCCGGTACATTGAAACCTGGCCGTCGTCGTAGAAAGAGCCCATCATTGAGCGACCATCGTGAGTCGCCCTTCCTTGTGTGCTGTATCCGGCAGAGCTGCCGCTGCTGTCACTAGTATCTAGTTGAGACATGTTAATCCAGGTTATCACAAAGGTATCACAGAAATTATCACAAATTGTATTATCACAGAGTCATGCCGGAGCGTTTCAAAAACCCGTCCTGTAGGTATAATGAATTGTCCGACTGTGATGAAGGAGAGGCGCGCATGCGCGGATATGACGTCAGTCTCTTGACCCAATTACTCACCAGGCGGAGACACCAATGACCTACAATATTTTCAACATTATAACACCACACTCACAGATTCTTGAGAAGTTGGACCTCCGGTGTATTGCATAACACGCACGATGCACAGACAATTCCCAGACGCTTAGTACGCCTGTAACTCGCTAGATGGCGCAGCAGTAGCTGGCTGCGTCCGTGAGTCTTTTCCCGCGCTCTGCAGTAGCAGGAGCTGCGTCATACGACACAAATACATGTACTCTGGGCGGGGGGGTGATGGACTGATTGACTTGGGTGACGATCCACCACAAGAGTATACTTTTATCTACGCGTATAATAGCCGTATATCATATCACTTTGACATATGATTGCATGTAGAAAGTGAATGGCGTTGAAATAACACCTCGTCTTGACCTTGTGGGGCAGTGGGTATGAGGCATACCAAGGTACAGGTGTAGTCTATCTAATACATAAATAACCCAGACAATATTGGCAAGTGTGATATTCTTAAAACTTGTCAAAACGATTTGAAGTATCCAAACGGGGAGCGTGAGTATCTATTAAAGTCACACACACTCCCCCTATATTTATAGAAGTATTATTACAAAGCTGCACATAGATTCTAACTGTACTCAGGAAAGCTTATCAAGAAGTTAAAGAGGGGGAAAAAATTGAATAATATGTGCACACACTGTAACGTTACACAAAATCTTAAGCATGTAATACTGTATTGTAATCGGCCGGAGATTCAAAGTGCCCGCAAAAGCTTTGAAGAAAAATATATAAAGTTTGCCACAGCTTATGACAAGCATCGGGACAACAGAAAGGTCTCTCAAATATAAACTGTAGAACCATATTGTATATTATCAAACAGGCCGGGAGCCATCAACTGTATATATTCCTATATAAAAACTGCATATAATGCCATCAATGCTAACTCAGTGCTGACATAAATGTATCCTTACATTAGTCAATAAAGCCATCTTGAATCTTGAATCTATTCTTGAATATAGAACTTATATTCCATTTGAAGCAGAAAATATTAATTGATATAATGACATTTTATAGACACGTATATAATCCTAAATGTATAATTTCTTGTTATTTCCTTAGGCGATACGATGTGGTATCTACTCCTGCCCAGGTAGGTTGACCCCCCGGGTTGACCCCCGCCTCCCAATCCACTCCCTTACCCTGTGTTATTAAATATTTAACTTTATCAACTTAGACATTTAGTTCACATTTAACAGAGTACTAATACTGATATTTGCTTTCATGTGGACAGCTAATTAAAGTGTAAGCTTTGGTGACAGTCATATCTGCATTGCTGTAATTGTTTCAGGTCACCCGACCGACCCGTGCAAAACAGGGCCGACCCTGCGTTTTTTTGGGCAATTTTAAAGAAAATCTCACATTTTTACCCTTTTGGATCGTTTTTAGGGTTTACACGGAGGGTGGCTAGTACTTTCATGTTAAAAATGTAAAATAAAATAAAATAAATATCCGACCTACCGACCCTAGTCTTTCTTCCCATGTTACCTGAAACATACCTTTTATTTTTTGGCCTTATAAGATGTTGAGTATAAACTCATGCATATTTTTGGTTATTTCAGACAGTAACACGTGTTGTGGAGATCAGTGCTGTGACCGTCTCTGGGACGTCTGGTGTAAGTATACGACTGTCGGGACCACTGGACGAGGCTACTCTAACTCTGGTCCATATCCCCTCTGAAATTATTGTAGCCACATGTGTTTTGATATATAAGTGTTATATAATGTAGGGGATCAGTGTGCCTCTACATGGGTCCTTCGAATTTTGAGCGTGTCACTACGTCACTTTTTAGGGGGGGAAGTGTGTCAGTTTTTATGTATATAGGAACTCATAGAAAAATCTCTGTGGGTCGATTTGTATCCCAAAATTTCCTGTGTCTGTCGATTTTTAAAAGGGCCTAAAAGGGCCGTGTCGCCATGTCGTCCGTGTCGATATTTACCCATGCAGAGGCACATCAGTGATGGGTCAGTGATCTACATACCCAAGTGGTAATCACTGCTCCTATCCCATACCAATGCAATAACGTGGGAAGCATGTACGTGGACAGACAGATCCACAGTGTAGTATATCATGCTGGCAAGCAGTTACTGCGGCCCTGGTTCAATTCCACATGAATCTAGGTGAAAACCACTTTTCACCTATATGCGACCCCCACATATATAAGTGTTATATATAAGTTATGCATATAAGTGTGAAATGTAAGTGTCCATATAAGTGTCCTGTCCCTCTGCATGGTTCTGGTCTATCTGGGTGTTTATCTTCCTCATGATGTAGGCGTCTGTTATATCTAAGTGTTTATATCTAAGTGTTTTATCTAAGTGTTATATCTAAGTGTTATATCTAAGTGTTGATATAAATGTCCTCTCCCGGCAGGGTTCTGGTCCATCTGGGTGTTTATCTTCCTCATGATGTTGGCGTGTGCGTTCTGCTGTCGGCAGCAGCGGGCGGCCCGGGCACGGAGGCAGCACCTGCTGGTCGTCCAGTCCCCCATCTCCCACACCCACCCCTACAGCCAGGCCTACAACCAGGTAGGGAGGGCATGATCACTATACCTTGATATAGACAATATTATGATATTGAAAATGTCAATGATATTTGAAATCACCCTGAAATTGTCAATGAGTAATAGCTAAGCTGGCAATAAATTGTAAAAATGTATTCATTATTTAATTTAATTTAATTTTTTGCATCGTGACAGTAGGTCGTATCTAACCCGAGCTCTGTCATATATATAGACAAAGGTTCACGAGTATAGTTCCCCACTGAGGGTTATTTCACGAGGCGGAGCCGAGTGAAATAACCCTCAGTGGGGAACTATACGAGTGCTCCTTTGTGTTTATTTCATGTTATTATAACTGTATTTATCAAAATTCCACTTACTTGATCTGAAAAAGCTATTTCATAGTGTTTTAATCATCAAATTAATGATTTAGAAGGCCGTGAAATACGGGAGAGGGTTATTTAACAGGGGGTGTTAAATACGGCCTTCCTTGGTTAAGTCAATGGGACGGCCGTATTTACCATGAAATAAATGGCAATAAATTGTAGCAAAACTTGAAATACCTATGTGTTGAAAGTCTGTTAATTGGCCTACAAGAAATATGTCTTTTAACACAGCTAGCAACATAGTAGCTTAGCTGTCAAATGAGACTTATTCATCTATCTGATTCATCACAATATCCTCATACACATGTTGAAATATTCCGCTTTCGTGATAATCAACATCCAAATAATACATGTCAATATTCCTTTACCTAGGGCTACGTGGTACAGCAGGGTTACGGTACCATCGGTAACTCTGAGTGCGCACCCATCGTCTACGGACCCTCCCCCGCTGTGGGCGGTACGTCTCAGCAAGGGTACGTCTTCCCAGGAGCTCAGCAGGTAAGGAGTTTAATAGTATAAATCCGGGGTTATAACCTTAAACTATACCCCCATGCCATGTATCTTAATTAGGATAAACATGTAAAGTTCATTTGAAAATGAAAAGTTAGATAAATATATTCAAAGTTTTCCATATATCCTGATCAAGTTCTCTAATTATCTTAATAAAACCCCAGTTAAATTGATTCTGAAAAAGAATACATTGACAAAAAAATAATCGTTCAAAAAAAAAGAAATTTTTCTTGCTCCTCTTTTGAAAGTGAAATTCATTGACCAATTTTTGTTTTGATGTTGGCTAATCATTGATTATTGAATATCCACAAATCCATAACTGCAAACTGTATTTGTCCTGCAGCCTCCAGCGTACACACCGGCCACCAAACCTCCCGGCTACACACCCGCCCCGCAGACATCGTGAGACGCTGGACGCAACCGGGCCCCGACCCCGTGACAGAGGATCTACCATGGTCCAAACACCCCCCCCCCCCTACATCCCTCCAGAGGCACAAGTCATCCCCATCTCAGCACGACACTCCCTCGTTGGGTGTTAGCATATTTATGCTGAATCACTCTGGAGTTTTACAACTTTTTGTTTTTGTTTGTGCCCAGAATTTGGCCACGTTGATTGTTAATATCGCTTGAGCTCTCGCTACGGTCGACCGGCTTGTACATTATCCTCTGTTTTCTCATGGGGTCGGGTTATGTGTGGGAAGGCTAGAGGGGAGGGGGTGACTTCTGGGGTTGAGCATTTTGCTTTCATCATTGTCTTTGCCGCAGAATAGTAAAATCTCCGCATGAATCTGTGATTAAATCAGGAGTTCAACTTCATATAAACCCAGGGTATTACAGTTCTTAGTGTGAGTGTATTATTGTTCGTTATGAGTAGGTCCTTTCCCGAGGGAAAGACTACATGTATGTGATTATACTTTGAGAAGAGTTAGTTATTTTCTTTCTACATATAGATATACTATTGTCTTTGCTTTACAAATGTCTCTCATGCTAAAAATGGAAATTTTGTACATGCAGTTGTGTCAAATGTCTCTGATATAAAGTATTGATAGATCAAAACATCTTGGTGATTCATATTTAACCCTTTAAAGACGGCCTAATGCTCTGGAGTGCTTTGCCCTTTATCGTCATGATGCATGAATGCAGGCATGTCTAGAAACTCACCTGTTCTGCATGAATGCATCATGTCAACCCTCGGGGGTGATACACTCCTAACGGTTGGTATGAAGCAGCTATGCAGCACTGATGCATTGTTGCATCGTGACGACCAATGAACATGAAGCTCTATGACATTATGTCGTCTTTAAAGGGTTAATAACCAGGGTTCCCACCCGTCAGTTATAGGTCAGTTTTGTTTTATTTGCTCCAACAGTCAGTAAAATGTGAGTTAAAAAAGTATTTTCAGCAACATTTACAGAATGCACAATTCAAATTTTAGATTTCGGAGTTATCCGCGGATTTTTTGTTACTAAACGTGTCAGTTAAAAGAATTTTCTGTCATTTAAAAGTCAGTAAAATGTCAGTTAAAACTGTGACTGAAAAATAGTGGGAACCCTGCTTAAGCATTGGCTGCCGACATTCCACGTTAAAGTAGATATGTATGATGAGTGCCTTCATGTTTCTACCTTTAAGGACGGCATGTCGCTAAAAGATGACATTTTTACCTCATTGTGCTGCATTGGTGCATCATGCCGACCCTTTGGGAGTGTTTCAACCCCATGAGCTTGGCATTGTGCTTGAATGCAGCACTGGAGAGTTAATCCCCAGATCTGCATTCATGCATCATGACGACCAAGGGCATGATGCATTAATGCATAATGCTATCATTAAAGGGTTATAGCTATATTTACTGACCGTCAGCTTCTTATAACGTCAGCTTTAATGTTAACTTTTTAGGGGCCGCATAATGCTTTATTACAAAGTGGCCTTGGTTGTCATGATGCAAAAATGCATTCCTAGGGAATCTTATCTACTTGCCAGGGATGCATTCATGCATCATACCAACCTCATCTTGTATACATCAACCCCATAGGGTCGGCATAATGTTTCAATACATTCATGATGTATCATGGCAACTATGGGTATGATACATTAAAGCACTACTGTAAAACCTCGCGTATAGGCCGTGGGTAGTACGCGAATCACATTGCCAGTACGGCTTATAGGATCAGCCCACGGTCAAGGTGTGGCTTATACAAGAGGTTTTATATGCTACAGTACTAAATTAACAACTTTTAGAGCTGTTAGGCTTATACGACGTCCCGTGTCAAAGTGCGGGATGCGGCTAATATGTGAGTTAGGCTTATAAGCGAGGTTGTACGGTATGCGGCCCTTAAAGATTTAATACGATAACCTTTCACGTGGACAGGCGGATAGTATTGTAGATAGAACCTGTGGATAGGGGTATTTTTGTATTGGGGAACCAGATACCGGGTAGTTACCATGGTAACACAGGCTTATTAAATGACATTGGTTTTATACAGAGAAGCATAATATAATATTGAGATAAGCCAGATACTGCATATCTCTGTCAAGGCTACATCATTACATGTATACCTAGATTAATAATACTGTTTTGTATTTGACGTTTTGAATCAGCGCCGACTCTATAATTATTTCAAATGTCAAAGAGAGCAGGCAAGATTTGTTGTTTCTGAAAGCTTGAAAAGGGGCTTATTAGAGGGAGGGCGCTGTTTAATTTGAATAAGTTGAATATATAATTTAACCTGCACTCTCCAGCCAGATGTTCTGTTGTCCATAGTAGCAGCTACACTAGGTGAGAGTGACAGAAGCTGTGCGTGGAGAGCCGCTTTGATGCTGACTAACTTGATGTGTGAGCCTGCTGTTGTAAACGGGTTAATCCTTTAAGGACGGCTAAAAGATGACATTTGTCATCATAATGCGCTAATGCAGCCGCGGCCAGTAACTTGCATGGTACTGCATTGGTGCATCATGCCAGCCCTTCTACAATGTCTCAACCCTGTAGGGTCGGCATGATGCTTGAATGCAGCCCTGGCAAATTACTCGCCAATAGAGTGACTATGAGTTACTTGCCGGTGTTGCCTTGGTGCATCATAACGACAACATCAAGCATTGAAGCATTATTTTGCCATCCTTAAAAGGTTAATTGTAATTCATTATTTTCAATTATGAATAAAGCCAATTTCCAGGTATTGCTAGATGTAAAGCTATAAATGATGAGGTTGGTAATTGTTAAGTTATCCTGCAGATATACTTACAAACAGAAAATGTGTCAAATCAAAAAATCAAAACTGTGCAGATATTTAATCAGAGAAATGAAAATATAATACAGATGTGAAACAACTACGAGTTTTGTTTTATCTATGATCGACATCATCATCGTAAAATCCTTGAATTTGTCCCCTTGTATCTATGATCACCTGTTTTGCACCGGAGTTCATGTCCTACACACACCACCCCTCATATATTTCATTGCATGGTGAATACGGCAGCCCCATTGATGTAACTAAGGAAAGGCCACACCAAAATATATCTGTATCCGAGTAGTTATGTGGCCTTTGTAGTTAATTATTTCAGTTTTTTTCTCATAATGTCCCATGTTAATGGAATGACTTGACAGGTAGCTACCACTAGTATTCATATCAAGGCAATTTCAGCTGGATATAATCATCTTAAATTCATATTCAGCACAATTTAGCTATACCCAGTACATTCAAATGTACATGCAGGCATTGCTAGGCATCCACTGGTCAGGGATACCAATTACATGTATTGGTACCACTGGCTTCCTTATACTCAAGTCAGAGGGGGGGGGGGTGGCATTAGAATTTTGATACCTCAATATATTCTCAAGCTGGAATCCCATTTATTGGTTGCTATGGTAACTTTTCTAATTTGCCTAGAAACTGCTCAAAATGAAAATGAAAATTGGAGCGGAGGCTTTCAAAGTATGGATTCCAGTAGAAAAACTAAAATGGTCATGACATTCCTACAGGATTACAATCTGCCCTACACTGCATCCCTTAAGATGGGAACAAGTCTCAGTTCTGCACCAATTTGTTCCTGCAGCTTTTCAATGGCAAGATCCATCCGGAATGATATGGACGTGATACAGGGAGGTTCATCGTAAAAGGGCATTGGACCACTAAAACAGTGGCAACTGATGGCCTCATGGGTCATGACCTCTGTTAAACTGTGCGTCTCTTCTCTATCTACATCACTGCCACCTGTTGCAGCCACAGGACCAGAAGCTTCAGGTGGGCTCCGGGTTGAAGATACTTGATTTGCGCCTTCTGAATGTTCTTCTTCAGTTTCTGTATGACCACTTGTAGTCGAATCTCCTGCATCCCAAGGGCAAGCATTTCTCTGGATGCTAGTATGACGCGGCTGTAGACACCAGTCCTGTACCATGTGTGACTGTGTACTAGCCATACATATGGTTGCCCCACTGTCACCTCGGGTAGGAAAGCTTTCAGTTTGACTAGGGACAGTGAAAATGGCTCCATAAATTTTGGTTGCGTTATCCGGATCATCAAATATAATATTGTAGTATTTCATTTTACCGCGGCTTAGATGTGTTTTTCCACCACAAATCATCACCTCCTTAGGAGTGGAGAGCAGCTCAGAGATGGGTCCTCGGTATGGGCCACAGAATGCAACTGGGGACTGTAAGCGTTCAGGCATTAATAAAGATGAACATTTACTAAGTACTGTCCGATCTAACTTAATCAGACATGCTTCCAGGAGAGGGTTTGTTTGTTGGATATAAGCCACACATTCACCCAGTTTGATGTTGACATCATTACTGGAGAAGAAGAAAGATTTTCCCTTTGCATTTTCCAGATGGCTTGTTGTCATGCAGTACAGTCCATTCTCCAGCAGGTCTTTGAAGAAAGCACCTATCGTAACCTTCAGGGGTTTACCCCTCCTGTCAAAGTGGTAAATGTTAGAACCTCCACCAATTCTTGAGCCTTGACGGGAGAATGAGAATATTCTGTAAGGCCTGACCTTGTAGTAGCCAGCAAATTCCAAGTGTCTGTCTCCTAATTTGTTTTTTACCTCCATCGTGAGTGATGCTAGCAGATCTTCCTCCTCACTCTTTGGACAAAACATTGTCAGTGTTTGGTCATCCACATCGATACCTGATGCATGATGAATTCTGTAACATAATGATGTTAACATGCTTAGTATTTTCACAGACACCCATTCATTGATATTCACTACCATATTTTTGTCACTTTCATGTAGGAGGCTTTTTTGAAAAGAGTTGGTTAACCAATTATAGAGCAAGAGGCATTGCCCAATTTAGCCACGTAGTGTCAAATACAGGTCAAAGCTGAACACGATATCCCACTTTATGTCGAGTATAAATACTGTAATCCATCAATTATCCATAACACATTTTCAAGATTTTGGGGTCACATCCCAGCTAGCACCTTACATAAAAATAACTAGTAATTTCATGATATCATTTTTCGTTCCCAAGATGTCACATACGCAAGAAGTTTTTACGTGTCCTTTTGCATGGGTTCTTGATGTAACAATATTTATGTGTATTTTATATAAACATATTTATATAAAAGAGACATATTTATCAGTGATACCTTTGGACTTAACAATAATGGCATATATATGACTAGCTGTAAAAGATGTCTAAAACATGTAAATGTAGACACATCAAAAAGATGTGATATGGAGATATCTACAAGCATGTTCTAGGGATAACATTTATACCAGTTTTGAGTATAACCCCTCCCCAGAAGTGATTATAAATCAGATAGGATAAGTAGGATACCTCTGAGAGATTGTAGACATCATATAGTTATGTCCATTTTATGTCAATGTATGACATGTCCATGGGCACTCTGCATAGGAAACAAACACCTGCTCTGTGAAAGACACTTTGCAGGCATTTTCCATTCCTTACAGACACATTTATCCGAGCCATGAGCCCCAGATCTGATATCAGCCCAAAGCCAGAATTTCTTCTTATACAATTGCAAAGGACACAGAAAAGGTGTCCACCCATGTGCCTTAGTTATCCAACAATAGTTCAACAAGTTACTGTAACACAAGTGACACCTTATATATCACAGAGGAAATTTAGTCCAACCTTGTCCCTCATTGTAGTTTATACAATTAATTTGATCCAACTTCTCAATGAAGAATGAATGAATGCTGATCAAAATGTGACAGCCTTGCAAAATGAGACCCCTAGTGTTGGAGTCCAGAACTATAATAGGTCATATTCTGACAAGATTGTGACGTCAAAATATTAGGAGTATGGATTTATTCCAATATAACATATTTAAGACATCACAATCTTGTCAGAATATGACATCTATAAGTCGACATTACTATATCCTATCATAGTTCTGAGCTCCAACACTAGGCGTCTCATTTTGCAATGTTATCACATTTTGATCAGCATTCCCCCATTCTTGATTAAAAGTTGGATGAAATTAATTCTATATACTGCAATAAGAGACAAAATTGGACTAAATTTCTTCATTAACATTTAATATGTTACTTGTGTTACAGTGACTTGGTGAATTATAGTGGGACAGCCAAGGCACATAATGGGACACCTTTTCTGTGTCCTTTCAAATTGTATAAGAAGAAATTCTGGCTTTGGACTGATATCACATCCGGGCCTCCTGGCTAGGATAATTGTGACTGTAAGGAATGGAAAATGCCTGCAAAGTGTCTTTCACAGAGCAGGTGTTTGCTTCCTATGCAGAGTGCCTGTGTAATGTCATACATTGACATAAAATGGACATAACTATATGATGTCTACAATCTCTCAGAGTTATCCTAAATATCCTATCTGATTTATAATCACTACTCGGAGGGGGGTATACTCAAAACTGGTATAAATGTCATCCCTGCAATATGTCATGTACATATCTCCATATCACATCTTTTTGACATGTCTAAATTCATACATTTCAGACATGTTTTAGGCCTACAGCTGGTCAATTGTATACATCATTATTATTAAGTTCAAACATATCGTTGATATGTATTTTTATAAATGTAAATATACTTATGTAAAATACCCATGCAAAGGGACACGTAAAAACTTCTTGCATATGTGACATCTTGGGAACGACAATTGACATCATCCAATGATGTCACCACCAATCAGAAAATGATGTCAAAATGCTGTAATTTACATGAGTTTTGCTAGCTGGGATAAGTACCTGGATAGCCAATCATGTAGGTGCTCCTGCAGTTCCTCCACTCTTTGTAGGCGCTGTAACCTTTTCTGCCTGACAATATGATGAATAGATAATTGTAGAAAATAGAAGTTACTGTTAGTTCCATAAACATGCTCTTTGTCCTTGCTATCTCTTTGATAAAATGTCCACAAAAAAAACAAGAACTATTGCATCTTAGACGGAGAATATATTACTACCAATAGTCTGTGGATAAATAATTTAGAGTTTTAGATGGATGTCATTTAGTCAGCATTAGTAGTTAATGTGAGAGCATATATAGTCATTGGTTATCACAGGGGTAAATTTGAGGAATTATATCATTTGATTAAATATTATTATTCTTACTTCTCTGCAATGTTTTGTGTGTGAACATCAAATTCCATTTCACGAGGAACGTCAACAGGAGGAACGTCGGCAAGGGCACCGTCAACAGGAGGAACGTCAACAGGAGGAACGTCGGCAAGGGCAACGTCAACAGGAGGAATGTCTACAGGAGGAATGTCAGCAGGAGGAACACCAGCAGAAGGGACGCCAGCAGAAGGGACGCCAGCAGAAGGGACGCCAGCAGAAGCGACGCCAGCAGAAGGGACGCCAGCAGAAGGGACGCCAGCAGAAGGGACGCCAGCAGAAGGGACGCCAGCAGAAGGGACGCCAGCAGAAGGGACGCCAGCAGAAGGGACGCCAGCAGAAGGGACGCCAGCAGCAGGGACGCCAGCAGCAGGGACGCCAGCAGAAGGGACGCCAGCAGAAGGGACGCCAGCAGAAGGGACGCCAGCAGAAGGGACGCCAGCAGAAGGGACGCCAGCAGAAGGGACGCCAGCAGAAGGGACGCCAGCAGAAGGGACGCCAGCAGAAGGGACGCCAGCAGAAGGGACGCCAGCAGAAGGGACGCCAGCAGAAGGGACGCCAGCAGAAGGGACGCCAGCAGAAGGGACGCCAGCAGAAGGGACGCCAGCAGAAGGGACGCCAGCAGCAGGGACGCCAGCAGAAGGGACGCCAGCAGAAGGGACGCCAGCAGAAGGGACGCCAGCAGCAGGGACATCAGCAGAAGGGACGCCAGCAGAAGGGACGCCAGCAGAAGGGACGCCAGCAGAAGGGACGCCAGCAGCAGGGACATCAGCGGGAGGAATGTCAGCAGGAGGAATGTTGGCAAGAGGAACGTCAACAGGAGGAACATTAGAAGGATGAACATCAACAGGGGGAACGTCAACAGGGTGAACGTCAACAGGAGGAATGTCAGCAGGAGGAACGTTGACATGAGAAACGTCAACAACAGGAACGTCGACAGCAGGAACGTTGACAGTCGGAACGTTGATAGCAGGAATGTTGACAGCAGGAACGTTGACAGCAGGAACGTTGACAGCAGGAACGTTGACAGCAGGAACGTTGACAGCAGGAATGTCGGCAGGAGGATTGTCGGCAGGAGGAACGTTGACAGGAGGAACGTCGGCAAGGGGAACGTCAACAGGAGGAACATCAGCAGGAGGAACGTCGACATGAGGAACATCAATTGGAGGGACGTTGACAAGAGGAACGTTGACAAGAGGAACATTGACAACATGAACATCAACAACATGAACATCGACAGCAGGAACGTCGGCAGGAGGAACGTCGGCAGGAGGAACGTCGGCAGGAGGAACGTCGGCAGGAGCAACGTCAGCAGGATCAACGTCAACCGGAGCTATGTCAACTGGAGGTCCTTCTTCTCTGAGATCTTGTGCTATGAGAACAGCCTCATTTAGCCCCCTGAAAGTCAACATAAACACATGTACTATTGAAAAGGCAACGTTGGATAGATGCTATTCAGTCTATCATTACTTAAAAACAAGTTAGAGATGCATAATGCCCTGTGTGATGGAGATTGATAGATAAGGTACACATTACTTTTGATGTCAAATTAGAAGTAGAACAAGCAATTGTTGAGAATGAGTCCAATATCCAACCCATTGAGAAATATTTTCAGACAGTTTACAAAATTGTAGAGTGGTTCATCAGTCCTCCAGGGAATTATTGACTTTGTGGATAAGGAAAATATCTACATGGTTACAATAATGTGTATTAGATATGTACCTGATAAGTCCCCTTTGTCTTTCCATACAATACTTGATGCATGCAGCAATGACTATGGCGATCAGGAGGACAATCTTCATCGTGAATGCAAACTTCCTTTCCAGTACTGTCAAATATCATAGTTTAGGTAATTAGAAGAAAGCCATTATGTACATGTTAAATACAAATGATGAAATGATTTTTATAAGCTCAACATTTTATTACTCATAGTTATATTATCAGTTGTTGTTAGTTATGTCATTCATATGTGTCTGATTGGAGGTGTAGATTTGACTGGCATGATGCCTAACATTCATTTATCATCATCATGTATCGATGCAGTGTTGAGAATATCTGGCCAGAACTCCTTCAGCTGTGTACCATGTTCACCCTTTGCAATTGTATCAAAAAATCTACAATTCTCCCATTGAAAATGCAATGTAGAATGTTATACCTGGGCCACATCAAAGCCTCTAATTTTGTTCTTATTTCCCATAGATGATATGTTTCTATGTACTGTGCCTTATACTCCAAATATCATGTTGTACTGGCATGGGGAACACATGTAAAAAGAATTAAAAAAATTGGACCATGCCGCTTCACCAGGCCTAAATTTATGTATGCTGACACAAGAGGGTATGATACATTAATTTCGTGCTGCCATACTTTTTTTTTTTTTTTTTTGATGGTTTCATCGTTTTATTTTGTCTCACCTTACATGAGAAGTAAATACCTTACATAAATATAGTCTCTTTCTTATCTTGCACGACAAGAAATTTTACCTTGCTATAACAATTTCTGGCATCTTATTATTCACAACAAGATCCCTGTATCATATATATTATCGACAAAATAAACAATAGGCCGCGTTTTAGCGGTGAGGCTAATTCAAGGGCGGCGGCCGGACTTGGTTTAATAGTAAATGCCTCGTAGCACCACAGTGTGCACATGACAGACTTCTACTGTTGTTACTAAATATCGTCTCATTTTATGAATATGGATTAAGTACTCAATTGGTTTTAAATACGTCATGGTGCACGTTAATGCTTATACTAGCAGTTTTCATACCTAAGAACTTTGAAACCCATTACTTCACTGACAGAGCTGCATACTATACAATTGTAGGAACTACTATCGTTCTCATTGGTTTAAAGTACTGAGTTTGATTTATTGGGGTAAGGCATAGATCACCATCAGGAAGTGTCCAGTTTCGGTTTATTCAATTCCAAAAATTTCGAAATTTCCAGTTTGAATTTGTCGAGAGTGAATTTGTCGAGAGTTTCTAAAGATCGGTCCTCTGGTTCAAGTTCATTCCAAACAAAAGCTAGGGTATGCTCCAAACTCCTAGTGTATGCTCCACTATGTGCAGTATGACACCTGAGTATAGGACCCTCCCAGGCTCTCGTGTTGAGATTCCTATGGTCCTTATGCTTATCTTTTCTACTTCTAATGTACGCTTCCTTGATTTGGTGGGCATACAACCTATCTTCTAACATGTTTAGTTTGGCCACTGCATGTATGTGGTATGTGGGAGTTAAGTAGTCAACTCGCTGTGCTACCTTTAGCCCACGGTTTTGTGCTTTTTGTCTTTTCTTTAATATGTCTTTTTTCACTCCAGCATATAGAATATCCCCGTATTCAAGTATAGGCAGTATGTAGGTCTTATACAAAAGTATTGCTGTATATACATCTACAAAAGCATTTAACCTGGCCATTTGGTACGTCCTATACGCTACAGTTTTCAGTTGGTGACTGGCAAATTTCTCATAAGATAACATTTTGTCAAGTATGACTCCTAAATACTTATACTGCTCCACTTCATGGATAGCTTCATTGTTAATTTTCAGACTACAGTTATTCCAATGCATCTGGCCTGAAAAACACATAAATTTAGTCTTTTTACTATTAATAGTTAACCTATTTAATCTACACCAGTTATAATAGAGACTCAAATCCTCTTGCATTTTGTTGTTTAGTTCCTTTTGATTTTTGCCAGTCACATACAACACCGTATCATCCGCATACAGCAGTACCTTGCTATGTTTACATATCAATTCAATGTCATTGATGTACAATAAAAACAATAGGGGCCCCAGAATCGATCCTTGGGGAACGCCACACAAGATGTCTAGCTTTGATGATTTACTGTTATTGGCTAGTGTACATTGTTTTCGTCCGCTAAGATAATCACCCAACCAAATACCCGCTTTTCCCACAATCCCATATCTATCACATTTCCTTAACAATATACTATGGTCCACGGTATCAAACGCCTTTTTAAGGTCAATAAATACCGCTAAGGTGTGATTACCTATATTTCTTTCACGTAAGATATCGTCAGTCAGTTCCCCTATAGTCTGGATAGTAGAGTGATTTTTCCTATACCCCCCTTGTATTGAGGACAATAAATTGTTTTCATCTAAATAATCCATTAAATTCCTATGCACAATTTTTTCCAGTAACTTGGAAGGTAATGGCAACAATGATATAGGTCTATAATTCTCAACCAGTGACAGGTTACCATCCTTTGGTATAGGTATGATTGTTGCCTCTTTCCAACACTCCGGCACTGTTTGTGTTTCCAATGAACATTTGAACATATGTGTACATTGTTTTACCAGGTGTGTAAAAGCATCTTTCAAAACCACTGAGTTTACTTGACTAAATCCTGAGGATTTGTGTACATTTATATCCTTTATAAGCTTTGTAACTTCACTCTCATTGGTAGTGAACTCAGTTAGCTCACTTTGTGCTCTTGGGAAATTCGGTACCCAGGTTGTATGGTTACCCTCAGACAGCTTTGCCCCTATGTTAGTAAAATAAGTATTTATTTCTTGGGCCACCTTATCAGACTTAATTATTTCACCCGTGTCACCCGACATTAATGAAATGATTGACTTATTACTATTTCCTGGCAAAAGTTCAGCAATCTCTTTCCAGAACATTCTGGGATTGTTCCTGTGTTCATCCAGTTTCTGCTTAACATGAGTACCCTTGGTCTTAATGACTAACTTTGAGGCTTTATTTCTGTCCTTGTTGGCCTCCTTCAACGCTACATAATTTTTTGACCGCTTAGCTTTACTAACAATTCTGTCTTTCTCCTTCAAATTTGACAGTAGGTCATTTGACAACCAAGGTTTTTTGGTCCCTTTGACTTTATATTTCGTCCACGGACACAGGACATCCATCACATGTACTACTCTATCAAAAATAATTTTCCAAAGCAAATCCACATCATATGTATTATAAAATGCATTCCAGTTAAATGCTTTTAACGCTCTAATAAAATTATCCTTGGTATATCCTTTCATCCTTCTACAGTCTACAAAGTCTTTGACTATTGATTTGACTCTTTCAACTTTAGAAGTGACATAGACCATGTCATGGTCACTGGGCCCAAATTGTACAGTACCCGCTTCTACAATGGTGTCAGTATTCGTGTAAATCAGGTCAAGACACGTCTGGCTTTTGGCGTATCTCGTGGGAATATTAATGAAATTCATCAATCCAAAACCCATCATACCTTGTCTCAAAGACTCTGCTTCATCTCCCATAGCTATCATATCAACATTCATATCTCCCAATACATATATCTCATATTTGTGTAATCTGTGGACTCTAGAAAGTATTTCCTTGATTTTTTTCCAGAACAAGTCATAATCGCCCTTAGGGGGCCTGTATACATTTAATACCAGGATATTTTTCTTTTTTTCTCTAACAATCATTACCGGTAGTAGCTCTAGTTCCTGTGTACTAATAACTTGTATGTCCTGACAGCAGGTTACTGTATACTCATCCTTGATGTAAGTAATCAATCCCCCAGACTTTTTTAACTTGCCATTTTCTTTCCATGTTCTGTCAGATCTTATGGTTTGGTATCCCTCCAGTTTAAAATTCCCCGTTAAATTCTTTTCTTCTAACCACGATTCAGAACATGTAATAACATCTAAAGCACTCTTATTAAACATTATTTGAAAATCCTCTATGCAATTTCTAATACTACGTAAATTAATATGCGACATATGAAACCCCCAATCTGTAGCGAAACTCCCGACATCTTTATGTACCCTAGTCATTTATATAGGTATTCCTGACTGAGATCCATATCCCCCCCCTTTCTTCCTGATAAGATGGGTTCCTACATGAAATGAGAATGTTATAAAAAAATAATAAAAAGGCAGTCAAAACTGCTATTTTGGTAGTCATGGGTCAATGTGGAGGCTTTAGCACCCGACAGGCTTATTCTTTGACAGCCTAGATCTGGAGAAAGTTAATCCAGCAAAAGGGTATTCTCTCTTATCTTGCATGACAAGTAGAGTACTCAATAACATATATATGAAGGAAATAACATTACAAAAATTCTCAATTCCTGACCACAGTTTTACCACCCTTATCGTGCATGACAAGTGAAGGTTTCAATTGAGGAACAAAAAATAACATGCCCTTTGGGCAACATATGTGAGTAAGCTTTACCTTTTGTGGCGACTTGGTATTTCTCCGGGTACTCATAACCTTTGATCAGTATGTTAGTTGTAATTCAGACTCATTTGCTCGACTTATAACAAAACTGAACAAACATGGCGAGTGAATGACCTCTGAATTCAATATACTTCAGATCTCCACCTTCCTTATCATACATGACAAGAAAAAGGTAAGCTCCTCGGTTTACATACTGACCCAGTTTTACAATCAAATTCAACTTTTTTATCAGAAAGTACCCCAGAGTAAATAAGCAGTATATAATCTACGTTGGCTTATAGCCATGCATGTTGATCTTGTCCCTGATGTGGGCAAGGTGGGTTGTGAGTACCAGGGCGATTTTAGTGATGACTGCATCATTGAAATGTAGTCCGTCTTCTAGATACTTGGCATATTCATGTCGACGTCCCACTGTGTTCTTGTTGGTGTGCACGATTCTTGACATCCACGGGGTTGATGTTTTGGCAAGTCTATTCAAATTGAAAATGCATGAGTTGATCCTCCAAATACCGTTGTTCATCATGGTTTGTCGTTCTGGGGTGGCATTAGTACAAGTCCTGTTAAGTTGCATCCCTATAAGGGGACACAAGATGATGCGCTGGTCTTGGTGCAAGTCTAACAGGTACTTATACATGGCTGTAATCCTGTCACACATTGCATAAACAAATTCGTTCTCATCTTTCCAGTCGAAAGTGTACGTTGTTCTGCCCCCTTTGTACGTCGCCTTATGTGGAGTGTTGGTATCGTTGATCCCCGCTGCAATGTATACTACGTCTCCCCGGTTGTGTTTGATGTAGTTGTGTGCTGCTGTACATACCGAGTCAAATCTTGCTCCTGGGAGGGAATATACGTTGATGTGGTATCCAGTTATATCCAAGCGTCTCAACTCAGCTTCCATTCTAAGGTTGAATCTACTGTCCGCAAAATAAGCAACCATACGCGCCATTTTAAAATACGCGTGTTTGTTTAGTCACGGCCATAGGCTACCATACATTCTAGTCGTAGTTTCGTATTGGATACCAAAATTCGTCTCAAGATTACACGCTGCTGCCTTTATCATAATAAACCTTTGTAACAATGTTATACAATATAATTATCAACCAACTCCAATATAATTCCCTTGTATCTCCAAATTAATTTCATCCAACATTTAAAGTTCAAAAGTGCGGAAATACGAAACCAAATAACACGCGGTATGCGTACCTTCATCGTCATACGGAGTTAGCCTTCAACTTTAATTTCGCATTCATCTTCCATGTGCCAACGTTCTATATACGTTTGTCATTTGGTATTATCACAGTAGTAATCAGTAATTCAAACAAGCTCATGTCTATAAATATGGGTATGGAACAGGGTTTGACTTTTTACATATTCGTTGTATATGTAAATATTATTGGACATTTAAAATATTTGAATACGAAACCATCTTCTCTCGAAGGCACTTAACTTCTCTACCATACTGAGTTGTCCATTGACTGTAGTTTCGCATTAATTCTTGCTCTATAGACATTTGTTATCACAGTAGTATTTAGTTTAAGTAATCAAAAGCCTTTCTATGTATATATATTAATAAATACAGTGTTGAATTGCTGTTTACCCAATTTTACAATTGTACGATCTCCAGGTGCTAAACTACACAGTGCTGCTGTCTAACTACGTTTGCCTTTCTTGCGCTTTTGCTTGGGCGTCTGTTTGGTAGTAGACTTGCCACTCGGGCTTCCGTCCCCTTGATTATTTGCTTTTTTCTCGCTCGGATCTTGGACTTTCTCAGGTGTCTGTACTTGTGTATCTTGGACCTTTACCGGAATTACTGGGGGTTTATCAGGCACCTCCTTCTCATCGTCATCAGTGTCTGAGTCATCATTGGAGTCTGAGTCACTACCTGAGTCACTTTCGGAGTCATCAGAGAGGATTTCGTCTCGTAGATGTTCCAGTATCTGCCCCAGCTGATTCTCCCCTTTCAGTTTGCTGTCTTCTATCTCGCTGGCATCCTTCAACGCCCATCCCGAGCTCCAGTAGGTGTCACCTGTAGTGGCTTCATACAGGTGGCCGTCTGTTTTCTTCAGCTTCCTCCATAGTGCTTCATCTCCATATTTGATCCTCTGGATCATTTTCATGGTGGGTCTTTTCCTAGACTCCCACTCTTTGTTGTCGATGATCTTAGATGCCTTTCTCTTTGCTTCGTATGGACAAATTGTGGTTGCTATGTCCGCCGCTAGCAAATTTTGTCCACAACAGACAGCCCTCTGGGACTGATATAGGGACTCTGCCGTCGAGTAGAGGTTCCCTCTGTACATGATATCCACCTTGTGAAAGTTGGATAGGAAGGAGGCTGGTCCCTGGAAGGCAGTACCATCTTTAACCTTTCTTGTTTTACAGTCGCTTAGCCTTTGACCTTTGGGCAGTGACTCGAGTTGGTTGTAGTTATACCTGGTATTTCCTACTAACAGGTGCATTCCTCTCTGCTGAGCCTCCCCACCATTGGCTCGTATGTACCCCGCCAACTGACGCATATCTCTCTGCTTGCGCTGGTCTGCTTGGGTCAAGTCGTCATTGATGTAAGTCCTTCTCCATTTTCCAATCTCCTTCAAGTTCTTCAGCCCCTTGAAAATCTCAATCTTTTGTGACAAGCTATTCAGCTTGAACATGATTGGTCTTGGCCTTGGATCCCCCTGGTTCATTCTGCCGATCCTGTAAATCTGGTGGGTCGCTGTATGGTTGTAGCTTACTTGGAGATCTCCAAGCAATTCATCGATTTGCCTTACTGTATCATTATCATCTGGCTCCGGCATCCCCGTGATGATCAAGTTACAGGCCCTCTTTTCTCGCTCAAAGTCGGCCACTTTTTCTTCAAGTACCTCCAAAGATTTATCCTGTTGAGCATGCATGGCATAAGCTTTGCTTACATCCAGATCCAATAATTTGAATCTTTTCCTGTGCTTGGTCACCTTTTCCTCCAGTAATTGGGTCTTGGTTTCCATCTCCACCCCTTTAAGATCAAGACGTTCCACCTGGTCCTGTAGTCCTACCACCTCGGTTTCCATCTCCACTCTTTTAAGATCAAGACGTTCCACCTGGTCCTGTAGGCCTACCACCACCTCGGCAAGCTTAAGCAAGTCTAGGTCGGCTACCTTTTTTGGGACCTTGAACCTCCCCCTTGTTGGCGGCTCCGGCATGGTTATCAAATATCGCTCACTCAGCCTGTTTGCTGGAATCTATAAATCTCTGTATCTCCTTCAAGAAATGTTCCAACCGGATTTACCTCACCTTATTATCTTCCCTGGAGTTTCCAATAATGGAAGTGTTAGGTAGGTGTGTTGTAATCTATATGAGTCTCGTAATATTCGTCAATGTTGTGCCTGTCAGGTGCAGCACGTCGTACTACGTTGACTCCATTCTTGTACCTGACATAAAGGGTTGGAGTTAGTCATTCACCTGCATCTCAAACTTATCATATTATATAATGAATAAATTTGTCTAAGAGAAAACAACAAAAACTTACCCGAACGTCTGGAGTTTGGTTTAGGAAAGATGTATGAGGCTTTGATAGTGACGCACACACATTCCCTTTTATTATATCTGCATCCACGACCAATTTTCATAACTGGCCATGACATCGCGGATGACACATTTTTCTGAAGATGAATCTGTGATGGTAGATGATAACCAACTCCCTCCTGATGATATAAACATCCCTCACAAGCCTCTAAAAATAAATATATGTGTAGAAATTACAAACTGCTAATATATGTGGATCAACAGGGGAAAAGGGCCCTCCGTGCAGGATTTTTAGCACCAACTTTGGCCTCCAGGGGGCTCCATATAGCCAAAATGGACCAAAATAAAGCAAAAACTTATCTATATTACTTTTTTGGGTAGAATATGATAGACCACATTAAAAGATTCCATCTTTGGTGAAAACATTCCATATTTGTAATTGAAAAGAACGTTTTTGGGCCTAAATTGGTGTTTTTGCACATGTTGGTTGCCATGGAAACATGATTTTCATTCCAAATCGAAAAAATATAAAAAATTGATTGATAGAAGGCCGCACAAAGATTTCTATGCTGAAAACAAAATGTAAATACTATTTTTAGATCAAAAGCTGTGGCCAGATGTTTGAAAAAGTTTGAATATTTATTTTAATAGCATAATTATGCTAATTGGGTAAGAATATCTCTAAAACAAAGTAAGATAGAGCTTATTGGTATTTAAGATTGAACAGTGACCACACATTTTCAGAAAGCCAGTACGAAAACTAGAGGTGGTACATGCTAATAAAAAAATATCACTGGAAGGCTGATGACATCAATTTAAAGGGAATTGCTAGTTCCTACACAGAAGCCACCTGGCGGCAAAAATCGAAGCTCATGAAAAGTATTCATTAAGCTGTATTCATATTCCTACATAGACCACTTTCCCTAAATCAGCTATTTTAATTGCTATTTTGACAGTATACCTCCATTGTAGACATATATTCACTGCTAGGACACCCATAGGATCCTATGGTTAAGGCAAAAGAAATATTTTTCCAATATTCATGCCTTTCTCATTTCATCCGTGACCCCCTGTTTTATTGGTCCAAAAATGTTTGTATAGATGTCCATTATCCATTCCCAAGTTTTGGTTGCAATATCAATAGAAGAAGGGGATTATACATGACAGATAATGTGAAAATGCTGTTTTCCCACTCATTTCTATAGTTAAGGTACTTCGTTGCTCAAATGGCCATATCATGAAAGTTAGTACCCTGACATGGCAATTTCTTTTGATTTTCCATTAGATCATAAATCAAACCAACATAATCCTGAGTAAAATGCATAAGTAAATAGAACATCAGTAATCCTGTGACAAGTAGCAAGTCCCTTTAATTATTGAGTTATTACCTTGGAAGACCCTTTTCCCTTGACTGTCCACATATACCCGGAGTCATATATCAAGAGATATACTAAAGTCTGTCTACACATGTGTTTTGATGCATAGTAAGTAGTTTATTTGTATCATAGTAAATTCAAATTGAGCGATGTGGAAAAGTGTCTTTGAAAAAGCAGGATTCGAACCCATAACCCTCAGATTTATAAACTGCTGCTCAAGTAAACAGCTTTAACCTATGAAGGTCTGGTTTGCCTAGAAGAGATCCACAAGATATTAAACTAGTCAATCAATTAAGCATAATTACCAATGTGCTGTCCATATGCATCACAATAGTGAGTGCCATTATTTGGCCTGAGATGTGAAAGACCTGCAATGAAAAAAATCAAACAATTCTAGATGTTAATATAAAATTGTAACACATGCTGATTATGGCCTTAAGATAAACTCCTTCCCAGTTGCATGGTGGTCAATCTACCATTAATTTTCTTGCTGTGAATCATCCCTTGGCCAAACATAGGTAGTCTTTCAAAAAGGGTAATGTACAAAAGTATATTATGGTTCATTGTAATTTGTAGTAGGGGAGGATATTATATTTACTCGCTGGTTGTTATTAAATTAATTTAGCACATGTCATTGTACCAGTACATTGAAACTCCTAGTCGATAAGCATATTGGAGAAGTAAGGTAAAATATATGAATTCAATTGAAGTGATTTTCCCACTTACGTTTCAACTGTGTGTATGCATATACAAATCTGTACGCTGTGTTTCTGACACCCCCAGTGTAATATACATGTGGGTCCTGGGGTATCTCCAGCCTCCCTTCTTCCTGGATTGATGTGAGGAGGAGGATGATGTTACTGTTCACTACCTCTGAGAACAGATGAGACATTTCCACAGCTGTATCCTTCTCAGAAATTACCCAGAGGTACCTGTCCGTGGCAGATGATTTTCTTTCGAATATTTTCCCCGTTTGCTCCATTGCAAAGGAAGAATTTGTCCCATTCTGATGCCTATCAGCGTTGTTAAATACAATTTGATCCCAATAATTGTCCCAGATGTCACATTTCGATACTTGATGGTTGATTCCATCAAAATGAACTTTAAAATCCTTTGCAAAAGAAGCCACTGCAACGCGGACATTGTCTGGGTCTATTCTGGTATAGTTGGTCAAGACTATGTTCACTAGCCTCCGAGATCCGTAATGGAATTGAAACGACCAACAGATCTCTCCATCAGAATAACCAGATCCACGCGGCCATGATGGAGGTCCCTTGCAAAAATCTGGAGGGCATTGCTTCTTACTATCTCTGCAGTAGCACCAGCATGTCCTCCATTTATATCGGTTTTCCAAACCAAACAAATTATAACGAAATGCAATATAACCACCCCTAACCCAGAGTCCCTGGAGGGGGCCATGGTGAATTCAGTCAAAGAGGTAGGTGACTGCAGATGGGTCAAAAGCGACCTGGCGACCTGGGCCGTTTTGGAGACGACTTTCGACCTAATGCAATGATAAAAGCGACCTAGCGACTTTTGGGCAAAAATGACAATAGGATGAAGGGTCCAAAAAAAGACACTTTTTGACCTGGACCCCTTAATTTTGGCGACTTTTCGACCTCAAGGGGGACCCATCTGCACCCCCAGGTAGCAATATATACCAAAGAGGAAGAACATCACCATTAGATAATCATGATATTATAACAGGGAAAACTTTACAATTCCCATCTACAGGTGAGGTACGTGATACAGAGCAGGTGGTGGTGCACAGACTAGACTCCTACTGTATTGTACATTTTGAATGTAGCCCCGCACAGTCTCAGGTCAGGGGGATCCCACAGTGTTTATGAATTCATACATGACTATAATTACAGGTGCTATCCATGCAACTGTATACACGGGTACACCTCTAATCTAGTGTGTACATGACAATATGTCCTCCACACTCAAGTCCTCTATAAAAGTGGTGTTACTGTTGGCTGGTGGAAGCCTATGGAAACAACAAAGGCAGTCCACAAATCAATTTGTCTGTGGGTCATACACTTGAAGCTTTAGTGTTTATATAGTGTAACCATAGGTGGCCATCTGTCGATACTTATCTCTAGAGCTGCCTCCTGCTTGTGGTTCAGAGTCCCACCTGTAGAATAGGATCATCCATAAGGACAAGGATAACAGGCATCTGGAATACAGATGGACATATGACGTATACCAAAATGCACTGTGAATCCAGATATCAGTGTTAAAACCAGGATATTCTAGTATGAAACTAAAATACCCTCCAATACAAGAAGTGCAGAGTTTATGACGTTATGTATGTATATGGTAACTGGGTATTTCCCACCGACCCGGTTGGTGTGGTCTCTGTTTGCTGAGTGCAGTCTGGGAGCTGCCAACCGTGACCACTGAGTCATGGTGGGTGTAGGGAGAAGCTGTATAACCACCTGCCTTAACGTTGAGATTAGCCCGAGCTCCACTAGGGGGAAACACCTACCTGCGAAACGTTGCGATCTTTCTATTGTTGTCTATTGACATATTTCGCTTCATTTCGCTACATTTCGCTTCATTTCGCGTGAGTGTCGCCCTGTGTGACGCCAGTAGCAGGGCGAAACTGCCGCGAAACTGTCGCGAAACTGTCGCGAAATGAAGCGAAATGAGGCGAAATGAAGCAGAATGTGAAAATCAAAACATAAAAAAGGATCGCCTCGTTTCGCAGGTACTAGTGTCGCCCTAGTGGAGTCCGGCCTTATGTGGATATCCTGAATTAACCATGTAACATATGGAGTTTTTTTGTGTTTTTTTTTCCCTTTTTACTAACTCACAATTTCTGTCTCTTGTAGACTGTACCGTCGGTTTATGAACACCATATTGATTTATTAGACGCTATCTATAAAGAATTTAATACAGATACATGTAACACAACTCATTAAACACACAATTGTGGTGTTATAAGGTATTGAATTCAGGCATAATCAGAATTTTAAAGTTGATATTAAAGTTTAGTTTATAGCCCCTAAGTTTTTTTTCTTTTTTCTTCTTTTTACTAATTCACACAATTTCCGTCTCTTGTAGACTGTACCGTTGGTTTATGAACATCATATTGATTTATTAGAAGCTTTCTATAAGGAATTACAGATACCCTAAATTACCCATGTAACATATGGATTTTATTATTATTGTCATTATTATTATTATTTTATTAATTTTTTACTAAGGCCAAAAAAAAAAGTGTGTTTCAGGCAACATGGTCCAAAAGTTTAGGGTAGGTAGGTCGGATTTATTTTATTTTATTTTATTTTTAAATGTTGGAGGTACTTGGAATGAGTCGCGGACTGCCATATCGACTCGCGGGTCATCAAGACGACTCACCGATTCTTACTATAACTAGGAATATCATGAAATTTTTGGACATTCTTGTTAATAAGCAATTTCCTGAGGCTGGACAGTTAATTATGCATGTGATCTGTTCTTCCTGACCAAAAAATTGCTAAAAGTTCCGAAAAAAATATGAATATTTTGCCCCAAAAAAAAAAAAAAAAAATTCTCCAAAATCGGGAAAAAAGCTAGGGTCGGCCCTTTTTTGAAACTAGGGTCGGGTTGCCTGAAGCACACCTTTTATTTTTTTGGCCTAATTTACAGAATTTCTGTCAGTTGTTTTATATGAACACGATATTGATTTATTAGAAGCTTTCTATAACGAATTACAGATACATGTAACACAACTCATTATATACACAATTGTGGTGCTATAAGGTATTGAATTAGGCATAATCACAATTTTAAAGTTGATATTAAAGTTTAGTTTTTAGCCCCTGACAACTGAGTCCTGGTGGGTGTAGGGAGTAAAGCCTCAGTGTTAGACGTGGTTCTAGCTGTATAACCACCTTCCTTAATGTTGTGTATGTTCTGAATAATCCATGTAACATATGGAGATACACTGGCAGCAGTCCCCAGTCTTTGCGAAAACTTTTTCATCCCACAGGACATTCGGTCCTGCAAATTTTCAATGTTGAAGGATCGGCTACATTTTTGGAGGACCGGATAGCCACATATCTGATGATTTCTGCATTTTAAGTATAGAGTTTTGTCCATTGAAAAGGCGTTTTGATTGTAATCATTTATGGCCAAATCAGGATAGATACATACTTTTACACATTAGATATTGACATACATGTTTCCGCTTCAGAAGCCCAGCTGAATTCTTTTAGTTCAGAAAAGCCCAAAATGTGGCTGGACATTCGGTCCTGCTATGCCTGTGAATCTGCTGGACCGGTGGCATTTTAGAAGGACATTGCCACTGTCCTGCATGTTTTCGCAAAGACTGAGTCCCCGAGCAAAGGGGTTGTTCAGGTCCAATCTTCCAATGGATACCATCGATTTCCAGTAGTATCAAAGGCAATTTATAGTTAAAGAATGTAAAAATGTATAGATTTGGCCATGATCTCATCCCATTAATCAGGTAGGTACAGCGACCCAGGAGGGCCAAATGGATAAAAAAGCGGAAAGTGGAAATCGAAAAGGCTAATGACCATTGATATTTTATGTATCATTCTTTACAAGTGGGGGCTAGGGCCGTATCCCAGGCAGGAAAAAGGGTAGTTTCTCAGACCTAATGCATGGAAAATTGCTCGGATCTCTTTCATTAATCTTTTCTCAACAGCTATCTGTCAATATGTCATTTGAACACCCTTGCTAAGGATATGCTTTTCTTGGCCTCTGTTGAATAGTACATCATTTTTATGCTCAATTACACGTGAAAAGGGGGCTATTTTTTTTAATTGCCTCCCATGATAATGGGGCCATATTCGAGGTGATCTTCATGCTTAGAATAGATGGGGAGTAACCCCCCCCCTCCCCCGGATATAACTTCACTAGGCAGTGGTACAGAACATTGAAACGTTGACAACTGATTAACAATGTTGATTAAATGTTGATTAAACATTGAATAGAATTTTGTTCCCACTGGGTAGTGCTATACATCCACCTTGTTTAACGTTCATGTGGATTTTCTGAATAACACGTTCATATACAGCAAACGTCTTTCACAAGTTACTAAATTACAATTTGCTCAATATATAAAGCCCCTTTATATCCGTATCAATGGACCCAGTTAATCCTCAGGACTCTCCCCAGGGGGCTCCACTGCCATAGGCCACCTGGGTAGGAGTAGAATGATAATATTTTATGCCAGAGGAATACACTCTAAAAAATGTGTGTTAACTTAACACACTTTTGTAACACACTTTTTTGTATACTTATTTTACACACCCTTTTTTTAACACACTACACACTTTTGTCAAAAGTGTGTTTATCTTAAAAGTGTGTTGCGATAAAAAATGTGTAAAATGTAAAGTGTGTAGGAGAAGGTGTGTAAGTGATGTATGTGTGTTGCTTTATAAAGCGTTGAAATATATTAAGCGTGTTGTTCAACATTGCCTGGCACCGGCTCCTAGTGGAGCACTGCTAGTGTACCAATAGGCAAAAATTCACCAACCACATGTAAAGTCACCAGTGCAATAGTGGCCAATTGTGGCAGCCATCCTATATAGCAAAGCCCTGTACGGAATGACCTTAAGCAGGTTTCAATTACATATTGCCTTATATAGTATAGCTGAATACACAGGAAAGGTGTCCTATTCCTTCCACATTCTTTAGACCTCCCTAGGATAGGACATTCAGTCTTCAAGGAGATTCTAACTTCTTAGCCTCATGCAGTCATTGAAGTTACACTTCATTATATGTTTAAAACTTGATATCAAATCATTAAACATGTTTAAAGGTGAAATAAGAATCTTGAGGTGTGACTGAAATTTTTTAAATCAATGCTTGTGGTGCCATCTGGTGTCAATAAAAATGTGTGTATATAGTACACACTGTTATCACCTACACACATTTGACAAAAAAGTGTGTAAGTGTGTTCAAAAAAGTGTGTTCACGCTCAAGTGTGTTAGAAACATATATGTGTGTTACTCTTTATCCATGTTCCCGCAACACACATTTTTTACAGTGTAGACATTGTTTTGTCCCCCCCCCTCTCTGACAGGTCGGAAATTGTTCACACGCACCCTTTTATAAATGTTATAGTGGCCCACTCTTTGCCTCTCATCCCTAACCGATGGGTTGAAATTCCCCCGGCCCTTCATGTTGTTAAAGAAATGAGCACTCCACGAGGACAATGTCAGTGGGTTTATTTTCAAAACAGCCAAAGCTATTTTCCATAACATCTCTTTATGTTTATATGCAAACAAAATAACATCTATAAACACATAAATGACAATCAATGTAAAGCATCCTATAGTAGTGAGTATGGTTATGCATGTCTCTCTTTTCTTCCTACGTTACCATATATATGCCTCAAATGATTTCAGGTGCTAGGTCTTCTAATAAGCGTCAGACCAAATAAGCACCAGTGTTGCATTTCAGAAGTCTCACCAAAGTCGCCATTGAAAGTTCAAATTATATTTTTATCAGATAGGCTATATGGATATAGGCCTATGGGCAATGACTAAGTGACTTCTGACATAGAGTGGCTTCTGAGATGCGACACTGGTTGAAATACATATTAAGGATCTATACTATGTATCACACTCTGACTGTGTGATTATAATATTATCAGTCTTTGCGGAAACTTTTTCATCTCACAGGACATTCAGTCCTGCAAATTTTCAATGTTGAATGACCGGCTACATTTTTGGAGGACCGGATAGCCATACATCTGATGATTTCTGCATTTTAAGTATAGAGGAGTTTTGTCCATTAAAAATACATTTTATTTGTAATCATGTATGGCCAAATCAGGATGGATATATAGTTTTACACAGTATATTGACATAAATATTTCAGCTTTAGAAGCCTAACTGATTTCTTCTAGTTCTGAAAAGCCCAAGATGTGACTGGACTTTCGGTCCTGCTACACTTGTCAATCTGCTGGACCGGTGGCATTTTAGAAGGACATTGCCACTGTCCTGCATGTTTTTGCAAAGACTGCATTATACATATTCAAATGATATCACCTTATCTATATCGGACACACTGAACTAACAACTAGCCAAACAGATGGGTGTACACATGCAAATGTAACTGAATGAATGCAAACTTAAAATCAAACATAAAAGGTGGTTGTAGCACAAAGTGTGCAGTTAAAAGCGCATCTTCAGTAAACAGAGCAATACAATCAATAATGTATATATGTATGTATATATATACCGTATTCGACGTAGTAAGCGCACAGTGCGCATAAAAAATTATGATGGACACCTTTTAGTAATTAAGAGTTTAATTGGGGTCAAAAATTGAGAAATTTTTGGTTATTTGTAGTATAAGAATCGGCCCAAAACGGGGTGTGTGCGCTTATTAGGGGGTGTGCGCTCATTACGTCGAATAAGGTACTTGCGATATGTTCAGTTTATCTTTTTAATACTATAACTTTGTTCTTCATATAAAGTGCTATATACTATATGTGGTCACCTGTTTCAATGCTGTGTTAATACAATAACCGACCTCACTAATCAATAACAGGATATACATACCTGAGCAGGTGGGGGACATGACCACTATTCTAGCACGCCCTAAAAGAGCTGTACTTGTACTCACAAACTAGGGTGTACCAGTATAATGGCTTTTCTACCAGTGTATCTGGGCATTTTCATTATATTTATCTTATAGACACAATTTACTATATATCATGTTTGGTACCATTGCAAAGAGAACATCTCAGTCTATACACTGGCGGTTTTACAAACTACAATCTTTTTAATTTATTCAAATATAATGCACTGAATAGGACACAGACATGAAATAATCTTATATAGACCCAGTAAAATCAATTTCCGAATTTAGTGTTACATTTGCTGATACAAGTTAACATACAGGGTAGTAGAATAGATACTGATCTATCACTCTGCATTTTGATTTTATCCCCTAGTGGAATGGTAAGGTCATGAATATCATGAGAAAAATGGGATTCTCTTCCCCACCCATGACTCCCAGTGTTGGTATGGGTAAGACCCATTGTTCTCTGAGCACTGCAGGCCCATAATAAGGGGTCAGTTACCTAGCATAGCTAGGCTGTCATGGTCTAATGATCACACCATATGTATTGAAAGGACTGTACCACTGTAGTAGTGCGTACTAATAAGGCCTTCCTGTCCCCTACCTGCTGACTGCCAAACACTGTACACCAGTAGGGGGCGTGGTTATTTTGTCAAAATGAAGTTCGGAATGCGGTCTGCAGCGGGAATTTATGGTATATGTACCAAAGTACCAAAAATCATATATAGGAGGTGCAAGTCCCTGGATCTTCCTGAGCTTGCAGGCTTAGGGATGCAGGCTATTTTCGAGATGCCAGTTATATGCAAGTATTTACTGCGGTATCTACAGTTGGAATAATTCTTTAAAAATCTTGGTAGAGCCTACACATTTGAATGTTTATAGCATGAACATGATACAAAATTCACAGAGTTAAAACAAAACCTCATCTATCCCAACGGGGGCACATCAGGGATCCCAGATAACAGTAGTGCCTGCTGGAATCTCTGTATCATTTGTTCAGAACATATTAGATGACTGGGGACAATGCATCATGAGAAGGAGAGACCTGTTGCTTGTGTTACCTAAATATAGACTTGCATAGAACGGCACACAAGTATACATTCTGATAATGGTACTCTTTGCAGGGACACTTCAGGACAAATTATTTAGGCCCATCTCACTCCAAACGCTTTAAAAAATTAGAAATTACATAACATATGGTTGCATAAGTTTTGTTCAAACTCACTTCTTCCCCGAAAAATTGGGAACCTTTTCATTACAATAAGGATCTCATCCTTAATAAGAGTCAATGCCAGAAATCCAGTGGTCAAAGGGTTAACATACTCTGTGTAAACGCTGCGATACACATACAAACTATGTTACAGAGACCCATCCGGTATCAATAAAATTACCAAAACCCTTTTAATTGGTTTGAACCCATACCCTTTTCTTCCCTTTTCCCATATTACACAGTTTAACCCAAGATAGGACAGTACCTTGGTATCTAAACAATGAGGCAGATATAAAATAAGTTCCGGGGTTGGTTACTGGGTCCATTATAGGATGATTCCAAAATAGTCTCAGAAATAGCAGGTAATCCACCAGAAAAGTGGAATTTACATGTACAATAGATAACAATAGGAGTGAAGTCTAATCATTAGAGCAAATTCTACAGGAGATAACCAATGTATGACTGTCATATGAGGAGCTGATTCATACATTTGATGTTAGGAGCCAAAACTACACTTTGCCTATAATGCAGTACAAAGGCTGTACGTATAACTTTGGCTAAAAAAGCTCTTGTAATCAACAGCAATTTATTTCTTAAGCTAATGAGTGAATTTAGTTTTGATTATAACATGCAACATTCTCCATTTCTGTCTATAAAAGATTTAACATTGCTTTTGTCTAATTACAACTATTTTCGATATTTTAGAAACAGTATCAGTACGCGTATAGGTTTCCTGTGTAGTCGACTATATAAGAATATAATAATACGGACTAAGTATGGACCTAATTAACACTGAAAAATCCCAATGATGGCCATCCTGATTTTTCAAAAGCTTCAGAATAGCTGACTTTAGTGCAGTTTGTCATTATAAACCATAGCCAAGTGATTCTATAGAGATTTCAGGTGTGGCAGGCCAAATATGGATAGAATTACATTGAAAAACAGTGCTTTTTGCCAATGGTGGCCATCTTGAATCTTCAAAATAGCTCATTTTAGTCCACTATATTTTCACATTTCACCTCAAAGTGATTTGATGTAAATATTAAGGGATGCACACTATGTGGGAATTTTTAAATTGAATTAATTAACAATTTTCCGACTTTTTATCTTCTTAGGGGGCGTACGTTTTTTTCTAGGGTGTCTGGGTAGGAAGTCCAGCATTATTATAGAGATGATTTCAACGATGAATACAACTACAGCCGAGTAGCCAAGAAGAGGAGCATTGGGGGCTTCTGTGGGGTCTAATTGTTGGAAAAGTAGTTTGTCTGAAGAAGAAAAAGACACATGAGCGATAAATATTCACACACTTAGTACTTTTTTAAAGTTCTATAACACTAAGGATCATACTTCATGCCAGAGATTTGTATTGAATTACCCTAGAAAATATCACTCTCCATGAGATACTTTTGATTATCCTCAAATCATAAAAATCTAATTAACTTTTCTTTGAATGGCTGATTTGCTGAACTTTTGAACTTGGTAACACATATGAGTGACCAATTGATAAACTAAGGGAATGCTCATTTTTTTCAACAGGAAGGGAGCATCCATCCCCCTGGGTGGGTCGAAAATCAGGGCACAAACACACCCTTTGAAGCATAGTAACAACAGGGTTTTTCACTGAAAACCGTTGAAATTCTTTTGCATCCCACCCTCGAGGGGTTAATATTTATTACCTTCCCCCCAATCCATCACCGCCCTCCCGTTGTTAAAAGGTGAGCATTTCCTAAGTCACTAGAGATGCTTATAACCATACTCTTCTGGCCATACCTGCACATGTCTGTGGGGGCGGATACCAGTTTCCATTCTCTGTACATCTCACTGTCTGGTTAGCAGTGTCCTGGTGCAGACAGCGGTAAGTCACCTCTGTCCCTGGTGTCCTGTTCTCTGTGTCTACTTCTACATCTCCAACCACCAGGTGGAGTGGCAGACAGTCTACATCTGTAACATGGGAGCATTTATAGTGTAAGTGCCAAGGTTAAGAAATCTACTACAATCTGTTTACTATAGTAGTGGTTATTAATATAATAACTGCAGAATATAAATTATCTTTTTGTCAATATATTTAAACTTCTTGGATGCCAATCTTAGCTAAAAACAAGCATGATACAATTTGATAATTATGTATGGTAATTCTATACCAATGTACATAATAACTTATGTACACATTATGTTGATCTTATTAGTGCAGATATGAATTGCACAACTGCTAATATTCTAATTGCTATAGTGCTAATCTTCTAATTACTATATGGACAACTGGAACACCTTGGAGACTATTCTCAAGTATGCAGAAAGGACCTTAAATCTACACATCATTTCTCACAGCTCTACAATCTTAAGTCCTTCGCAGTCTATAATTACCTTTACATTCCTTGATATCTGATGGTGACCATTTCCCATCTGCTCCACAGTTAATGGTCTTGTTATACACATCACGTCTGAACCAGTATCCAGCCATACACATGACAGTTACCTGGTCACCATACTGTTGAATACGTTTAGATAAAACCATGTAAGATCTTTTTGGAAAGGGAGGGTCCTCACTGCACATCCTCGCTATCAATTGAAATAAGAAAATACAAGTCAATCTGATAACTCAATTTGGGAATGAAAGGTTGTGTTAAACTATAATTCATCTCCAGTATAGATATATTTGCTACTCATGTACAAAATACAATCGAAACCGATTGTGCTTCTACTGCAGAATTAATTTATTTGGTGTCTATTTAGCATTATCAAAAATATGAAAATAATTATATTACATACGTCTGCATATGGTCACGGGCCAGGAGCCATCATTGTGACATGTGATGTTAAACCTGGCCTCTTCATTGTGTTGGAAACCATCATCACACACAAAGACTGCTTGTGACTTCATGTTGTTATTAAACCCCTCCAGTTCCGCATTCTGAAGTGTTGGCAGTTCATTACATTCTATAGCTAGAGGGGATGAAGAGAGTGATATACATAACATTGGTAGAGATCTGATCTCTAGGGTAATGACACTAGGCAAACATGTGAAACAAACTATGTGAAAATCTAAACAGTTTTAGTGGAATCAAGAGTGTCCAGTTTCCTCTAAAGAAGTGTCTTCTCTGATGCTAATTGAAGTCAGGCTGGCCTCCCGGGGATTGGCACAAGATACATAGCTGGGTGAAACATCTTTTAGCTAGACATATTGAAAGATGTGAGTTAATATATTGATCCAATGAGAAATCTTGATATTTAGTTTATGATTCATCTTTTCTTTCATAACAGGATAGATAAACGATCAGAGGGATTTATATTGGCATTACTTACCTTCACATGTAGCAAGTTGTTTCTGGTTTCTCCATTCCTCACCAGAGCATGTGGTGAAGGTCATCCCTGAGGTCATCCTGAAGCCCTTCAAACAGGTGAAGGACACCACCGTCCCAGCCTCAACAGCTGTAGAGTTAATGTCAGCCCCAGCAGGAACAACAACTGGGGGACAGCGGTTTGCTGTCATGGGGCAATATCGAACAACATAATACAACTGTATTTATGGTAAAGGAAATTGTTACTGGACATCGATTCTCTCTCTTTGTAGCTCTATAGTGATCGATGCCCAGTTTTATACTTCAGACCAGTGGCTCATTTTGGCTGTTTTTTGCCTCACAGATTGCTTCTAGGGCAAAATCCTGACTAGGTGCCAATATATTCTCTATGCCAATGTGTAATATGAGGGTAGAAAACACTGGAACCTCAGTTAGAAAAAATCCTACTGAACAGTTTTTGAGAAAATTAGGGTTTTGTTGCATATTTTTGGTGTTTTTAGTACATTTCCTACATAAACCGTGAACGCCAGCATTTCTCACTTTTCAGGTGTTTAGAATCAGAATTTGATTTTTTTTTATTCGCAGTAGGATTTCTGAGTATCGAGCCATTCTAGAAAAGCTATTCTTTGGAAAAAATACTTAGTATTTCTTGATGATTTTCGTTGCACAAATTTAGGGTTGTAATATAAAAACTGCATTGTCATCCAATCAAAGTGTTTATGCACTGTTGATGGTCACCCCCTCCCACCCACTTCACTCTGCATTGAAGGAGAACAGGCAGGGGAGGTTCATGTGTCCGTATATAGCTGTTGACCTGGGTGCTGGGTGCATTTTTAATTTATGGGGTGCCAACTGTTCATGAAAGAAAAATCAAATAGAATATTTCATTTTTTTTAGTATCAGATTAATGCAACTACAATTCGTAATAGCACTTAAAGCATTGTATTTGCATTAATATGAATAGTAGCCACCTTATGGGGTGCCAACTATTCATGAAAGAAAAATCTATAAGAATTTGCTTTTTATTAGCATTAAATTGATGCAACTACAATTCGAGATTGCATTTTAAGCATCTTAAATGAATGGTAGTCATCTTAAATATATGGGGTGCCAACTGTTCATGAATTTAAAAAAAAGAATAGAATTAGTTTTTTATTAGTATCAGATTAATGCAACTACAATTTGTGATTGCACTTAAAGCATTGTGGCATGCAATGACTGGTAGCCACCTTGAATGAATGGGGTGCCAACTGTTCATGAAAGAAAGAAAAGAAAGTATTTTCTTAAAGAATCAAATTAATGCAACTGCAATTCAAGATTGCATTTAAGCATTATGGCATTAAATGACTGGTGGCCATCTTGAACCTATGGGGTGCCAACTCTTCATGAAAAAAACAACTAAATTGGATTTTTTAACAGTATAAAATTTATGCAACTACATTTCAAGATTGCATTTAAAGCATTGTGGCATTCAATGAATGGTGGCCATCCTAAACCTATGGGGTGCCAACTGTGTTTGAAAAAGGTATCAAATAGAAATTTTCTTATATGAATTATACAAATTAATGCAACTATAATTCTTCATTGCACTGAAAGCATTGTGGCATTTAGTAAATGGTAGCCATCTTGAATGGGTTGAATGAAGGAAAAATCAAATAGGATTTGTTTTTTTGATAGTATCAAATTAATGCAACTACAAGTCAAGATTGCATTTCAAGCATCGGGACATTCAATGAGTGATAGCCATCTTGAATCTATGGGATGCCAACTGTTCATGAAAAAAAATGGAATAGATTTTTTTTTATTAGTATCAAATTACTGCAACTGCAATTCGAGATTACATTGAAAGCATGGTGGCATTCAATGAATGGTTGCAATCTTGAATTTTTAAATGAACATACACACAGACATATTCATAGGCATGAACATGGTGTTCTCCTTCATATAGATATTCATGGATTTTTACTTCTACTAAATATAGATTTCTGTTGGAAGGATTCTGTTACATGGATGTCGATGTCCAGTTTTAGATATATATCCATATAGTGCATTGGAGTGCTATAATGTTGGACTGCTGTATATTAAATTCAGGTGCAAGTTATACACAGTTGCAGATTGGGAAAGTGGGTTATACAAGTGTGTTTATTAGTATGCTACTGTACTAAAGTACCCATACTCAGGTTTCAGGTGTTGGGTATACAATATTCTCAACGGTAAATATGGCTTATATGGGAGATGTGGCCCTTAGACTAGAATTTATAATAGCTAATACCATATGTATGTTTTCTTAGATGACATGGCGAAATGAGCCAACAAACCATTGTCTTCAGTAAAGTAAAGGTTCAGGCTCCATGCTCCCATAATGTTCCATGCTCCCATAATGTTCAGCATCCATCAAATCAAATCAAGCATGAATATAGTACTTACATCTGCAGGGTTCAGGGGGGCCCTGTGTGTCTGCAGCAGTAGAAGTACAACTCAATGTCTTCTGTACCTCCCCGTCCACAAACCTCATCCCCTTGTGACAACTGTACGTCAAGGTATCACCATGCTTTATAACATAAGTGTTGCTGACATTGGGTGGGAGGCTGCAATTCCAGACTGCAAGAAGCATGTAAGTCATGAATGAAGCAAGGCATGGTAACTAGAAGGATAATAAATATAATACCAGCAGATCGATCAAAAGCTAATCACAAGTTCATTAGCACTATTCAATGAATCGGTCTTTGATAAATCGGTTGTCTCACATATGAGTCATGATTGATGGCAGTAATTCTGATTAGATATATTGTGTATTTGTATAATATTGCTTGAGATATCTGGCTGTCTTAGTAACCAGCTTTTTTAAAATTCAAAACAGAGGGGTCCGATATATTGAGGTGTCACTGATGATAAAACGGGTCAACTTTCACCAAAATACTTCTCAACTTTTCAACAAAATTTGTTTAATCATGGGTATTTCTGACAGAAATTATGAGGCTTCTTTCAGATCCAGCCATACACCCATGTCAAGATAAAATTGAGTACTCTACCAGGGGTAGAACACACTGCAATAAGATTCAATTTTTACCTTACCTTTACAACCAGAGATGAGGTTCTCTATACCATCCCACTGTGCAGTAGTAGAACATGTCATAGCTTTTAACCTTGATCCATCTGGGAAGTAGTGCCCTGGGTGACAATGAAGGTTCACTGTGGCTCCTACTTCACAACTTACAGGTCCATCACTGTACGTGTTTCTCACCAAGAGTGGAGGCAGGCAGGTAGTCACTAAAGATATGGTAAAACTTCAGAAGGTGTGCTGAGAATACAACACTTTATTGTTTTGTATATGATATGCAGTGCACTTTATTTACTGAGTATAGATATAGTGTATTTTAAGTGTTTCAATGCCTGAGACAGGAATTTGAATCTGCTAAATTAAAGCATTTTGATTTTAAGGAATTTCTATTATACCTACCATGGCAACCTCCTTCTGGTATACTCCATACACCATGAGGCGTACATATATTGTTTATTCTCTTTGTACCGTCCTTGAACCTGTAGCCTTGTAGACATGTGTACTCCACTACAGCACCCACGCCGTGGTGAGTCGTCCCACCAGTATGTGATGCATCTAGTAGAGTTGGTGCAGGAGGGCACTGTATTACTGCAGAGAGAATGTGGTGAACATATATAAGAGTGAGACTAGCAATGTTGAATCAATGTTGATATTAGTATTCCCCAGTTGTTACGATAAATATTACCAGGAAAATGTTGTTATCAACACACCAAGATATGAAATCGCTGCAAAAATAGTTGTAGACAATATCTTTATATAAAGGGTAGCTGAACTTGATATTTACAGCATGCACTGTAGTTCCTGTGTGTTGTATATATAGAGTGAATTCTGAAATAAAGTGAAATGTCCTTTTCCCTCAGGCAGACTTTACAGAAGAGGAAATCCCACCTGGTTGAATAGTTTTGTGTTTTTTCCTGCTAAAACTGTATTTTGTGACAGCAGTTACCTACCTGTTACAAACTCTGATGGGATGTCATGACAACATGTGAGCGAAGTAGACTTTGACTTGTACTGTTGAAACATGAACCCCTGATCAGCTACCAGGACCACTCCATCTGTCAGTATCTCTGATGTATGAGTTCCTGCCACAGTCAAGGGAATATCACATTGTTCTGCTTCACCTGAAAATTACAACGGGTGTCAAAATGAACATGTTGTATATTACCTTGATAAGTTTGAGCTTTGACAATTATCCAATATAAATGGCAGAGCTTTCAACAAGACATTATAGTTATTGATATTTCTTTTACACTTAGTGATTTGAAATGCATATCCAGCCTGTAACATAAATATGATCTTTGAATAAACATTTCTATATATATTCAAAAACTAACCCTCGTTAAATGAGAACATATTGTATCGGCATCTTGTAGATATTGTATAATCTGAATATCTGGATGAAGTCGTTTCTACATCAGAAGTGGTCTGGGTAGGAGTATCAGGCAGTGACTTTTCTGTTATCACAGGTAATACAGATGTCACAGATTCCTCTGTTGATGTTGGCAATCCTGTTGTTTGTTCAATCAGGTCACGTGCATCTCTTTCTAGGGACATTGTTGATTCAATAGTAGGAGTGAGGCTCATTGTGGATGTTGATGGAGCAGTAGTTGTGGTGGTGGAGTGTGTTGTGGTCACACAGTTTTCTTGACGCAAAGTAAATGATGAGAGTGAGGAGAGTGTGAAGGTGTATATATGTAGTAGACATAGAAAGTGAAGTGTTAGTTTCCTTTCATAATTCATTGCGATATATACATGATTCACACATGAAGGTCTTACAGTAATATACTATCATAGTGTGTGAATTTGATCTGTCATAGGATTTGCAGAATCCTGGGATGGAGCCATCCTATTAATGTTTGATACAATAATGCATTGCTGAAAAAGATTAGCTTTTGTTTATTATAATACTTGAGAGAACACAACAAGAAGTCAACCCCTCCCCCACTATATGAGTGGAGAAAACACTACACTACTATGTAGCAGTCTAATGCATGTCAAGCTTAGTTCAGCAGGACTCTACATCGTCCCTCTAACCTCTGGTGCTAGCTGGCTCTTTCAAGGTCCGGGGGTGGACCTAAACAGCAGCATACCATCTTAACAAAACTCATAGGCACTACAATATAACCCCACCTTTGAGACAATCCTCTTCAGGCATTGGACAATCTGCATAATAGAAGAGAATCCATCCTATAAACATTCTCTCTCTGTTCTTCCTCACCTATTTGTGTGTGCCATCAAAGCTGATGAGGCAATACGTTTGCCACCCTGTTGCTAGACCGAAAATCACAAAAAAGGTTTTGCGGAAAGGAACTCTTCTTCTATGAGTGAGCTAGGTGCATGCCCCTCAATAGAATAGGAAGGGGGTAGACATAAGTTTGAGAGAGTAAGAAATCTTCACCAAAAATTATACCCAGTGTACTCACCTATTCGGCCGCACCTTATTAAGACTCCATTGCCAATTTTAACATGAAGCTGCCTATGAGAACAGGCTTCAATGTGAGCTTCATTCCCTACACAGAAGGTATTCATATCCCAGGTTTCCACACTATCCAACTTAACAATCTCAAAGCCAGTGTCGGAATGACGGAATCCTAACTGTCTGCAAAGAGCAAATCAAACTAGATGTGTAAATATTTCACGTCATTCAACATCATAAACAGTCTCCTTATTGAAGTCTACTGATTGTAGCATCTCAACCTATTTTTGAATTTTAATTAGCTAAACTCTAGGAAACTAATGAAGAAAAATAAATACTTCCAGCACAGAATCCACCTCTCGATGACAACAACCCAGTAGTGCCATCTGTAGTCACACACCAGACATTTGAATTCTATACATGTATAAACATAGACACTGTTCAGTTGGCCCGACAGGACAGACTCACATGGGAGCGTCAACAAAATAATCTGTGCAATCTTTTAAGATTTGACAGTTTGAGAAAGTTCAAGACTGGACAGATCATATTGTTGACGCTCCTGGGTGAGTCTGTCCACTTATGCGTTCAGTTGTATGCACCACTTCCAGGCAAAAGACAACCCAGTGCTGCCATCCTCGGTTTGTAAGGCCTAAGGGAGTGGTCATTTTTTAAGAACAGGGGGGGGTTGGTGGATTTTCGTGCGAGCGGGTCGAAATTTTTTCGGTCCCCCCACAGAAGAGGTCGGAATATTTTTGGTCCCCCCCTCAGGCAAATTGAAATTGAGCGTGGCCGACCCCTTTGAGCTATAGTAACGTGCTGGCTTTTTCGCTAAAAAGGGGTGCATTTTTTTTGGTCCCCCCATCAGGAAGGGTCCAAATTTTTTTGGTCCCCCCTTCAAGGTGTCCAAAGTTTTTTTGGCCCCCCCCAAATCCACCGACCCTACCGACCCCCTGTTGTTAAAAAATGACCACTCCCTAACAAAAAAATAACCTGTGTTCCAGTAACATGGGCAAAAAAAAACTAGGGTAGGTTGGTCGATTTTTAATTTTTAATTTTTAAGGAATTATTTTTAGGATCATGAGATGAGATGTAAGGGATGGAGTGTTTATTTGATAGTGTAGAACCAATATCTGTCCAATTAAGCCATTACCCAGTGGGCACAGAACATTGAATCAACATTGAAAACTGGTTGACAATGTTGATTCAATGTTGATGCAACATTGATTCAACATTCAACTGAGTTTTGTGCCCACTGGGTATCAGTTCAGTTTTTTAGTATACAAAGAATGTCCTCCCTTCTAATCTTTAAAATGATGACAATTCGGATAGCTGAAGGCTATTAAGTACATTCTATCCTCTTTGGTGATAACCTACATTAGGGCAAACCTAAAAAAAAATATCTAAAAAGATTAGGGTCCGGCCAAAATGATAGGGCCAATCGGGTTACCGGAACACAAGCTTTTTTTTTGTTTGGCCTAGCTAACACTAAATAAGCAAATACTTACCTTCCCACCAGTATGTTGTGAATGGTTGAGAAAGATTGTGATATTTATATTAAAAGACACATTGCATGTTATAAGAAAGAAGCGTATTTAACATATATGAGATACCAAAATTCAGGTTTGCAAATCTGTGAAGACAGGTAGTTCAGGCAAGGTGATAGACTGATGTGTCATAGAACAAGAGGACAAGATTTTCTCAAAAATGTTAAAGGGTTAGTTTATACCTGAGTTTGCCTGCCATTGCAGGCCATTTTAGGTTACCTTTGACTATATTTTACATAGCCGATCCTTCTTACAGCATCGTAGATCCTGCTCACAAATCTGTGCAAAATAGGCAAGATCAAGTGGTCTGAAGTGACCTCCATGTCCCAATTCCACCACACCTTAGGTAACATTCAAGTAGGGAATGGTCATGGTTTACCAACAAGGGGGGGGGGGGAGGGGGTATATTGCTTTTTTAGGAGCAGAGGAAGCTCAAATCTCCCCTCTGGTCTACAGCCTAAACCATTTGGCGGTTGGGAGTGTGTGTGTGTTGGTGGGGTTGTGGTGCGTAGGGGTGGAGTGTGTGCTATTCGTTCTGGGGTATGATTAGTATATATTACGGTCCCCTGGGCATCTCCCTTTAGGATACAGTAGGCGCGACCAGTGCCGACAACCCACGTATAAACTGACCCTTTATGACCCAAAGATATAAAAAGAAGGTAATGTAGGATTGAGTGTGGTAACTTATATATCAATTTTCATTTACAAACAGACAAATCTGATTACAAGCGATGCAGGTGCTTGAGAATATAACAACAATAATGCAAGTGATTTGATATAAACATTGCCAGTACACACCTGCATATCACTTGTGAATTTTTCCATCCAAAAAAGTGACTACCAAAATACAGTTCTTTCCTTTCATAGGTCATTTTCAAGGTTCCCCGAGTGCTTGATCCATCATGACATGTTTCGTTGTTAACTAATCTGAACTCCAGTGTCCTTGACGGTGTTGTGTAGTCTAGAAATTGGACCTTTGTATTTTAGTGTTTTACAGGTATTAATATGTGGTGGTAATGAAATAATGAGCAGCAGATTTCCAACTGTTACCACAGACTCCTGGTAGTTCCAGTGATCCCTACTTTAGCTTGTTACCATAAACAAAGCAAAAGAGTGATAAAATCTATACTTTCTGTTGAAAGTGTTCACTGTAAATAGTTACTGTTAGTTAACAGCACAATATACTGTAAATTTACAGAACATTTTGCTGTAGTCGGAAATACAGAACTATTTGCTGTATATTTACCAACTTCTGTGCTGTAAATCATATTTACAGAAATGTTGCTGTAAATTTACAGCACATGATCTGTAGATTTCTACCACATGGTGGCAGCACTATATCATTTTGTATAACAATTCTTGTACACACTGTATTTTGGGGGGTAAATAAAGCCCCCTGTCTGTCAAAACATAGTAATAAGAATGTGTGAGAGAAACTTCAGCAAGATATTGTATAAAGTATTTCAACTTGGAGAAATGTGTAAAATAATGCAAATATCAGCAAAAGTATACACTAGATACCACATCTGTGGAAAAATCAAATCCTTAACTGTCTGAACTGTGTAGTGCTGGTATCACATACAGTTTAGCTGGATACGTATTAAAGCCATTACATTGTGTAATGTTTGTTATCCATAATGCAACTGAAGTAATGCAGGGAGGTTCTCTCCATGCATATCAATTGAGATCAATTGATAATAACAATAATTAATTATGAAAAAGTCAACTTATGGCATTTACAGTACTTTCTGCTGTTGAATTACAGCAAACAATATACTGTAAATTTACAGCAAAATGTGCTGGCAGTTTTGGTTCCAGTAGATTTTGCTGTAATTGAACAGAAGAATATACTGTAAAATTACAGCATATTCTTCTGTTTATATTACAGCAACTGACTTGCTGTAAATTTACAGCAAAATGTGCTGGAACCAAAACTGCCAGCACATTTTGCTGTAAATTTACAGTGGTTACTTCTAACAGTGTTCAATAAGATGTTCCTCCAAGAATTTGTCGGTAATCGAGCACAAAAAAGTTAGCTACTATAGATCATAAATACCTACCTGACTGGCAAAGCACAGAAGCATCAGCTTTATGCCGATAATATCCGACCCATGTTTCATAAGGTTTCACCGGGCAGTCTTTTATATGGGCCTCTGAGCCTTCACATTGTATATGAGAGACCCAAACAGGCTGCTCTGGCGGCCATTCTGTCACGTTGCTCAGAACACCTCGTCCTGACACAAAGCTCTCATCTATCATCCTGCACACCACCGTAGCCACATTATTGTCAAAATAAAGGTCATTCACTGAACCCCAGATGTTGTTATATTTTACCTCTATCCGTCCATGGTCCCCATGGGAAAGCCTGATATCTGTTACATCAGCTGTTTGTAAAGTAAAATGAAGAAAATGTCTCAAGAGTAAACCTACATGAAAACTATTTACTTTGTACAAACAATAGGTATTATTGGGGAAACAATAATTGAGCAAAATTAAGTGAAACAATGAAAATAAAAGTTTTTGAGACGAGAGGCTAGACTGCATGATGGCGGAACTGACAGCTGCAAATCACAACAAGCTGGAAAATAAAGTATTTTGTGCATGTTTTGCATGTTTTCTCAACCACATACATGAATAAAGTTTTTAGGGCATTCATTAATGTGCCAATTCACATTTGCCAAGTATTGAATCACTTGCCAGTGATTCAATACTTTCACCACAAATTGGTAAGTTATGCACAAGATAGCTTTCACGACTTTGCAAATTATATGTTTCAAAGTTCATGACTGCCTTTCAAGGTTGGTTAATATTATAACATAGACGAAGATCAAATTACAGCAAAATGCTACAATACAAAGCATCAGCAATTCTCTCAAACTGAAAAAGGTGATTTTATCACCAAGGTGTAGTGCTCATCAATATAGGCTGTAACATGGGTACATCATTATTTATGTGATATGTCAACAAGTCCGACTGAAGTAATGGTACTGGTACCTGGCAGGGACCTGAGGCAGCTGCCTGCTGCAGGGTGACCAGACCCGTATTTAACGTCTATATCTGTGGCCACAGTACAGTCCTGTATGGATGTAGCATCTACTGAACACGACGCATCCCAGAGCACAAAAGGCTGGTTACTTTTTTCCCAGGGAATGAAGTCATTAGCTGAAACTGAAAGTATGGCATTGTTAGGTATTTATGCGGTTCCAGATCAGCCACGAGTTGGTGAGTTGTCCTCCAGAGGGGGCAATGTCCAGCAAAACCAAGTATGGACATCATTTACAGCATGCATGAGCTTAATTAAACCTGAAATTTTAGACAACATTTGTAGTCCTTCGTCATGGTTTCTGACCTCACTGGTCAAGGTCAGCCGAGTGACTATCCGATTTATCTGTGGACAATTTTACCAAGACAACTCTCCTAGCTGTTTCCAGTTGACATAGGGAGTGTTCACCAATAGTTACAGGGGGTCGGGGGGTTTGGGGGGTGTGAACATTTCCGACCCCTCCTGAGGGGGGGGCGTAAAAAATTAAGCCCCTTTTAAGCAAAGACGCCTGCGCTTTACTATAGTTCAAAGGGGGAGTGCAAATTTTTCGCTGCCTTTGGCGAGGCATGAAAGGTTCTATGCGCTCTCGAGGGGGGGGGGTAAAAAATATCCGCGCCTCCGCCCGAAATCTTGCCACCCCCCCTGTTATTGATTAATGAACACTCCCTTATTAATCAAATCTAATTTTTCTGATATGACTCCCTGAATATCCAATTGTACATTGCTTTGTGAGCAGTTTATCATCAAAAAACATTTGTTGATGTATATTTAGACTAAATTCTTTTGACTTATTGTATTGAACAACTTCAATATACTATGCTTCAGCTGCATATCATGAACTGGACCTGGTCCTACTTTCATACAGTATAAATAATTGAAACATGAAGATCAAATCAAATCCCTATTTTATCATTAATAAAAAAGTGGGTAATACATACGTGATAATCCACCTTTGTAGCCCAGTAACTGGCAGAATAGAGACATCTGAAGTTGGGATAAAGCTGGAAGGATCAATGACCATCTATTCTCATGATAAACCTGCAGCAATCCATAGTCTCGGTCAGTCCTTGATAGCCGTACTGTTGTGGCACTGAATGCTGTAATAAAACAGCATGCGCAGGAGATCCTCAGTAAATAACTGATTCTGGATGTAATTGTGACATATATCAGGAGAGCATCATTTCTAGGGTAATTTCTGTAGAGTACCGTAAATTCCCGCGTATAACCCGCACCCCCCAACTTAGGAGAATCCTATAACCCGTTTCTGGATCTGAAAATGTATATTTTAGTACTGTTCTATAATAATAAAAACCCTCATATAACCCGTACTCTATATAGGCATGTTTGGCATCAAATAAAAGCTGTGTTTGGTTCGCGTACAACCTGCGGGTAGTACGCGGGAATTTATGGTAGTATATGTTAGCAGATTGTTTGCCCATCTTTAATGGACACTTGCATTTATCTTACACCAATGAATCCTCAGAATTCCAGTATTAATTTGGACCACCTGTGTCTATAAGAGGGTAATCCCTCAAAAACTTACAGACCCAATCTCCATATCTGTGCCTATCCATCGGTAAAAGCAACATCAGCAACACATGGGGTTTAAAGTAACAGTGACTAATAGAGTTTACATGTACCCCTAGGTCAGTGTTCCTGTCTACCCTCATATTTGAGAAATCACCAATCAATGTGCCACTCTAGCAGGCTTAGGCTACATCCAGAAAAATATCAAAGTATACAAACTATCACCTAGGTTTTAATAATGCAGCAGTGGAGCTCTTATCTAAGTAATCAAATAGATACTGATAAGGGTTCACTGCATAGTGGGAAGGATGGAGGAATACAGAGGAGGTCTGTGGAACCAGCATTGTTACATGTGATGTATATGTGATCTATTGGTAACTTTCGAGAAAAGCTTTCCACATTTTCTCAAAAGCATCCCAATTCACAAGAAGGTCTCAACTTCCTCTTGAGATCTTGTTGGCAGGGTTATAGTCCCTGCGTTTGTTTTCTTTTAAAGAATATAGCTGTCTACCGGACTACGGCACCTTCTTTGTATGCCTGTCTAGTGAATAATTGTGTGCAATGGTGACAACTCTTGAAGGGAGCCATGTCTTACTTGGAGTTGAGGTGTTCCAGCAGCTGATGCCGACAGTGCTGTAAGCCTTCACAGAGCCTTGAGGACATTCCCCAATGTTAGTCTCATTGCCACTACACCTGGGTGCTGTCAGCCACCATGATGGATACAGTGGTTTAGTGTACCCCAATGCCTGTGGGTGAGTTGTAGTGAAACCAACTGAGTAGCCCAACATGCGACATATGACAGTAGCCTCTATGTTACGGATTGGCTCGCTGATGTGACCGCCAATACCACCATAACTGATCACCGGGGTTCCACAATTGTTACCACAAGATTCAAGTGTGACTGATTCAACAGGTTCTGAGAAATATAAACAAGAAAAACGTATGAATAATGTACAAATGATATGCATATGTTACCTAGATTGTGTGGACCCTATAATGACAATCCATCTGAATTACTATAATTACATGAATACAAAATACTGTAAACCTTGAGTAGAGGCCGGGGCTAGTACATGAGTCAGATTGGCGGTGTGGCTAATAGGATAGGCCTAGGGTCAGGGTGGGGCATATAAGCGAGTTATTCCTATTATGGTGAAGTAACCATAATCAGATCTCTGGTGCAGCTTTTATGATTTGCCCAAAGTGGGGTGCAGCTTACATGCGAGTTAGGCTTATACACCAGGTTTTACGGTACATATCTTTTACTGTTTGCCATTAATCTTGATATTGGAAATCAGTACAAATAATTTTAATGCACTCAATTTCAAAAATATTGATTCATATTGACTATATCTACTCACCTCCATCTGCAATTGCAATGAAAGCCTGGAACGCGTATAAATTACCATCATTGATTGAATTGAAAAGCATTGTCTCTCCGATGTTGACATAATCACTTGAAGCTGCTTTAAATTTGATGGAGGAAGTTTTCAAGGCAGCTACCAATTTACACTGTGTGAATTCTAGTCCTATAAAGTCTCCTGTATTAATTGGCATATCATCTACAACCATGGTTCCTGTGGTTATGGATTGGATTGTGCTTTGGTTCACTAACACATATTTATCTTCTGTCATATGGCGCCATATCTGGAATCCTGTTTTACAGGTGGCATCAGGAGACACCTTTAATGACCATTTTTGTATTTTGCCATTCACCGGGCTCCTCCAGACATTGTAGAACCTATATGTTTTGTGTATTGGAATTAGGTACTCCATGTCTCCCTGGGTATTAGGTATTGTCCGTCCCACTGGCAACAAACTCGCCTTCAGTGTAGCTGAAAGATTTGTTTAAAAATTTAACCAAGGTCTTTACAAACATAGGGGCTCAAATATGACAATGTATTACATTCCTGTTACGTGTGTGGGTAGGAAGCGCCACTACCAGGTGGAAGAACCTGGGGTGTGGCCGCAACGTTACTCAGTGGTGTGGTTCGGTCGCAGTAAGGCAGGTGGTGACTCTGCCTATTGCACCCTACCACTGCGGGACTTCTGGTGGCCCCGTAGGCGGCGTGCATAAGGGGAAGTACAGGCCTCCTTCATAATATGTCCCAGGACGACCTCCCATTCAAAACTCTTGATGCCCTAGCACCTCTACCTTGAACTGTTTAATCCAGCTTTGCTACGGCAAGCATATAAGTTAGAACACCAAATAAGGCTGTGTTTATGGGAACAAATCCATTGCATTCATATTCATACTCTGCAACATTATGGACCTATTTGATACAATAAAACCTGTTGCATTCAACCAAATTGGAACATGTGTTTGTCTCTTACTTTCACGTCCCCACACAAGTTATGTTTCTAGATTTCTAAAGCATTGTTAGATGGATTGAGTTGGGGAGACGAGGATAGGTGCGCACTCTGCCACTACTATTTCAGAATTAAATCAGGTATGTCCTTCCCGCCCTACCAGCGACCAAGACAGCTGACCTCAACTTGACATAGATATCTGGCTTCTCATTGGTCAAATGGTGGTTCTAGGTCATGTCCACAAATTTGGTCCCATGTTTGGGTTTTACTACAAATCACAATTTTGAAATTGTTTACTATAAATTCTCAAGAGTGAAATTTTAGTGTTAGATCTCATAAAAGGGGCCTTGTCTTCAAAAATGAAGAGTATTTGTAGTTTGTAAATATTTACAGAAATATTTAGTACCAATGTTTGAGTCAGACTGTCAGTTGAGTGTGAGTTCTGAATAGTTTCAGCTGTTCACAGCTTCATCAGGTGTATTGCAAAGGGGTGAGTGTATCACTTCTAATACATGTTAGTGTATATTTATATATCACTGTATGTTTACCATATCTTGTGGGTCTATCAGGCTTGGATTGGGGGAGGGGCCATCTGTCATAGATGGACCTATAATTAAATAGGATTTGACTACCTGGTTTATTTGAAAGCGTAGCTTCTGGTTTCGACTCAATCTATAATTGATAATCCTCCGGTACCGTTGGTATATACATCAGGCTCCCAATTTAAAGTTAAAATTAATTAATTAAAATAAACTTTTCAATTGGTTCCATGAATGTGGATTCCGGCGTTGTTAGATGGATATTTTTTTTCAGAATTTCACTTGATGGCTTATATGAAATCATATTGACATTCAGGAGAACCCCGCCTATAAGCCGAATGTGACTTTTGGGGTCTTAGGGTCCCCGTGGCCCCCACTTTAGCCCCAACAAATATCGTTTTTAAACAGATTCTAGTAATTTTATTTCATTGAAATATCATGTGTTGTTTGTTTAGTGTGTATACTTCGTGTTAAAATGATTAATAAGGCCTTCAGATACAGTAAAATTAGTGACTAAGTTTTCATACCTTACTATAGAATTTTTTTTACAAATATTCTTTGCCAAAACCCCGCCTATAAGCCGAATGTGAGTTTGAAGGGGAAAGTTCGGCTTAAAGGAAATAAAAACGCCAAAAATGATTTGGCTTATGACGGGGTTTTACAGTACTGTTTATTTGAGTAGACTTGTAAACTTGACTTTAGTGTATCTGAAAAGTTTGTTTAAGGCAGGTCGATACCATTGAAAACGGAACCACTGCGCATGTTTCCGCGCATCTACTTTAAATACGTCAGAATGACGTCATATTTAATATGTATAGGCCTACTGTCACACATACCATCATCACCAATGTAAATTTTTGGACAATTTTGACCAAAATTGAGCTTTTTATCGGACATTATATTTTGTACAATAATTAAAGGTGTTTTTTTTTGCATTTCTGACATTTTGTTATCAACCAATTTATTAGTCCTGTTTCGGCCCAACTACCAGAGGAAGGTAGGTCCTGACAGTATCGGAAATCTGCCCGTTTGATTGGCTGCCCTGTTTGTGGAGCTCTTTAACAGGGGAGGTGCAGATAGGCGACGTCACCTTGGAGACGTGGGAATCCCCGTACATGACGTCACAAACCGGACGTATGACCTCACAAACCGGACGTTTTTGATGTTATAATTTTAGTTACTTTTTATGTCTATGTTCAACAAGTACTAGTATCAACAATCAATATAGATTTAAAAAATATGAAAATAACGTCATAGGAAGACCAGAATCGGATGTAGAACGTCCGAAAATGGGCACAGAATGTACCTGCGCAAGGAGTTGCAACGTAGGAGATTACCTTCATAAAAAACAAGATGGCGGCGCTACCTACTAGACTCACATTACATCGACACCGGGTGCATGTACGAGTGTCTAACCTCTAGATATCAATTTATCAACTAAATTTTTTTACCCAGAATGCCACATCACAGAACCATAAAAGTATTTTTGGAATAAAGAGAATTATATGGGCGCTCATTGTGTGATGTTTCATATTTTTGTGGTTGCAGGTTATGGAAAAAATCACGGAAGTTTTATTATTTTCTGAGAAAAATCTTAATATTTTATTTTTCTAAATTCTGTATTGAAAAAGGTAGCTCGGGATCCTCCTATTTTCTCTTCAGATATTTGTTCTAAATGATCTAAGGTACTTCTGGAAAAGAATTGGTGAGATTCTAAACTCTTTGAGTCAATGCTATCGACCTACCTTAAAAGGTTAACCATACAACAGGTTGAGTTCTTTTTAAAAGAAGCTAAAAAGCTTTTTAATTGAATTTTTTATATTTTCTTCACACAATTGAGTATGATTATTTTGTCTGGCAGTGCCAACTTCTGTATTTTTACAAATCTAATATAGAAGTCTGGGCTATTATATCAACAAAATAGTGTTTTCGGTTCTTTCTCTTTCCAATTCAAAATAGTTACTTTAGTTAAAAATAGTTTGAGTTCCAAACTCTGTTTCTGCTTATTAAAAGAATCCGGTGCTTAAATGAGGTGTCACAGTATGTGCCTGCCAATGTTTCACATGCATAGTTAAGTACAAGAAGAAAAATTGATTCACCCCACCCCCATGGCAGCCGTTATTAGTGTACATAGCTTTGTAGAGCCATTAGTAGCTTTATTACATGTAATAGAACCCAGTGTTGCCATGTATACATAGCACACCTATACCTCTGTATGTAGGTGCTGGTACACAAAGCGGTGTTGAATCAAAAGAGTCAAGTGACATGGACTAATGGCTGCACATTAAAGTACTGAGTCAGGCTTTGATGGCCCCTGACCACCATTACCGTAAAACCCTGCCTATAAGCCGAATTTTATTTGTTGTTTTATTTTCATATAAACCAAATTTTCCTCCTCAAGCTCACATTCAGCTTATAGACGGGGTTTAGACAAAATGTATATCAAAAATAAGCTGGAGAAAGAAGGAAATATTGATGACTATAATCATAAATTCTATATACTTTTTCTTATACAATAGAGGTAACTCTCACGTTGTATAGATTTGTACAGTTCAAGGTGCCGTCTACCCAATGAAATCTTTTAAAAAATAGTTACAAATTGGGTTGGGGAGGGGTCTCAGATGGGGGCCATGGGCTCCCAAGATTCCAAAGGTAGGGGGTCAGCTTATAGGCGGGGTTCTCAATATTGTCAAAATAAACTCACTTTCAGCTCACTTTCGGCTTATAGGCAGGGTTGGCTTATAGGTGGGGTTTTACGGTAGTTAAAGTTCTTATCTTAACTTGTGGAATGAACAATTGCTATTATGATAATGTTGATGAGTGCAATTGTCATATCACTGTCATTTGGAGATATTAAAAGAATGAAAATGGGCAGATAAAGGGCCATTTTGGGTGAATTTGGCTAATCTTTGCCTTTCTGCTGGGGTACTTTCTAATGCACATGTGCCCTCCACATTGAACAAAGTAAACTCAAAATCAGATTTAAATCGGTCTCACTTTGCTGAAAAAACCATCATATAAGACCCTAGTAAACTTACCGTATTCGATGTAATGAGCGCACTGGGTGCTTATAAATTTTTCCATGGCATTTTAAGTACTTAAGCATTTAATTGTCTCCAAAATCAGGAATTTTGAGCCATTATTCTAGTCTAAAAATGCCCCAAAAAGGGGAGGGTGAGCTTATTTAGGGGAGGGCCCATGTTACGTCAAATATGGTAAGTCACCTTGTATAATAAGTATTGAAATTAACTTTGAGGGTGGATTATTCAATGTAGAAGCCTAATCAACTCACCAGAATTGGTTACCTGTAGGAAACATCCAATTAACACGAACAGCATCACATCATTGGAGCCCATTCTGATTGTTAAATGTGTAGCTCTATAGGAGCAGCTCTGAGCAGCTTCTAGCGGAGACTGATCTGCTCCTCCATGCTCTCAGGGTATCGAGTCACTCAGCCCCCTGTACCCCTACACAGACAGGAGGTTGAGTCCCACTGAGTTCCCTTTTGTCCAATTTGTAGAGTTACTTAGTACCAAAATACTCTGCATATAACTTGCATATATAAGTGTGGGTATGAGCAGCACCCTGACTTTGTCCTGATCCTATAAGCCACACTGCCGATCTGTACAGTGGCCCAGGAGGGTCAAATCTTTTTGCAAATTTTGAAATTGCAAATTCACTTCAACTTGCAAAAAATCAACTAGAGTTGAAGATGAAAACTCTAACTTCATCCATTTACTGTCACCTGTCAACTGTCAATTCAAGTAAAGCTACTTGTGACTGCTATCTTTCAACACTACATCAAACCAAAAACAATGCAAATGTCAAAGTTGAAAGTGAAAACTCCAACTTCAGTCACTTACTGTCAACTGTCAACTGTCAATTCAGGAACAACAGCTTGTGACAGGTATCTTTAAGCACTGAAGTTCACTCCATGTATCTTGTGAGTGTTATCAAGTCTCAATAAAGTATCAATCAAGTGTCAATCACATCTCAATCAAGTGTCAATCACATCTCAATCAAGTGCCAATCAAGTGCCAATCAAGTGCCCATAAAGGGCTCAATCAAGTGTCAATCAAGTGCCAATCAAGGGCTCAATCAAGGGCTCAAACAAGTGCCAATCAAGGGCTCAATCATGTGCCAATCAAGTGCCAACCAAGTGCCAACCAAGTGCCAACCAAGTGCCGGCACTTGACCGGCACTTGACCGGCACTTGACCGGCACTTGACCGGCATTTGACCGACACTTGACCGGCACTTGACGGACACTTGACGGACACTTGACGGACACTTGACCAGCACTTGACCGGCACTTGACCAGCACTTGACCGGCACTTGACCGGCACTTGACCGACACTTGACCGACACTTGACCGGCACTTGACCGACACTTGACCGGCACTTGACCGGCACTTGACCGACACTTGACCGGCACTTGACCGACACTTGACCGACACTTGACCGACACTTGACCGGCACTTGACCGACACTTGACCGACACTTGACCGACACTTGACCGGCACTTGACCGGCACTTGACCGACACGTGACCGACACTTGACCGACACTTTACCGACACTTGACCGACACTTGATCGTCACTTGATCGTCACTTGACCGACACTTGACCGACACTTGACCGACACTTGACCGACACTTGACCGGTACTTGACCGGCACTTGACTGGCACTTGATCTAGCCCTTGATCAACACTTTATTGGCCCTTGATCGACACTTTATTGGCCCTTGATCGACACTTTTTGGCACTCGATCAACACTTGATGAACACTTGATCTAGCCCTTGATCGACACTTTATTGGCCCTTGATCGACACTTTATTGGCCCTTGATCGACACTTTATCGGCACTTGATCGACACTTTATCGGCACTTGATCGACATTTGATTGAGATGTGATTGACACTTGATTGATACAAGTGTCGGTGAATTGCAGGTGAATTGCCAGTGAATTGCCGGTCAAGTGCCGGTCCAGTATCGGTCAAGTGTCGGTCAAGTGTCGGTCAAGTGTCGGTCAAGTGTCGGTCAAGTGTCGGTCAAGTGTCGGTCAAGTGTCGGTCAAGTGTCGGTCAAGTGTCGGTCAAGTGCCGGTTAAGTGTCGGTCAAGTGCCGGTCAAGTGTCCGTCAAGTGTCGATCAAGTGTCGGTCAAGTGTCGGTCAAGTGCTGGTCAAGTTCCGGTCAAGTTCCGGTCAAGTTCCGGTCAAGTGCCGGTCAAGTGCCGGTCAAGTGTCGGTCAAGTGCCGGTCAAGTGCCGGTCAAGTGTCTGTCAAGTGTCTGTCAAGTGTCTGTCAAGTGTCTGTCAAGTGCCGGTCAAGTGTCGGTCAAGTGCCGGTCAAATGCCGGTCAAGTGTCCGTCAAGTGTCTGTCAAGTGCCGGTCAAGTTCCGGTCAAGTTCCGGTCAAGTTCCGGTCAAGTGTCGGTCAAGTGTCGGTCAAGTGTCGGTCAAGTTCCGGTCAAGTGCCGGTCAAGTGCCGGTCAAGTGCCGGTCAAGTGTCGGTCAAGTGCCGGTCAAGTGTCTGTCAAGTGTCTGTCAAGTGTCTGTCAAGTGTCTGTCAAGTGCCGGTCAAGTGTCGGTCAAGTGCCGGTCAAATGCCGGTCAAGTGTCCGTCAAGTGTCTGTCAAGTTCCGGTCAAGTTCCGGTCAAGTTCCGGTCAAGTTCCGGTCAAGTTCCTGTCAAGTTCCTGTCAAGTGTCGGTCAAGTGTCGGTCAAGTGTCGGTCAAGTGTCGGTCAAGTGTCGGTCAAGTGTCGGTCAAGTGCCGGTCAAGTGCCGGTCAAGTGCCGGTCAAGTGCCGGTCAAGTGCCGGTCAAGTGCCGGTCAAGTGTCCGTCAAGTGTCCGTCAAGTGTCCGTCAAGTGTCCGTCAAGTGTCCGTCAAGTTCCGGTCAAGTGCCGGTCAAGTGTCGGTCAAGTGTCGGTCAAGTGCCGGTCAAGTGCCGGTCAAGTGTCTGTCAAGTGTCTGTCAAGTGCCGGTCAAGTGTCGGTCAAGTGCCGGTCAAATGCCGGTCAAGTGTCCGTCAAGTGTCTGTCAAGTGCCAGTCAAGTTCCGGTCAATTTCCGGTCAAGTTCCGGTCAAGTTCCGGTCAAGTGTCGGTCAAGTGTCGGTCAAGTGTCGGTCAAGTGTCGGTCAAGTGCCGGTCAAGTGCCGGTCAAGTGCCGGTCAAGTGCCGGTCAAGTGCCGGTCAAGTGCCGGTCAAGTGTCCGTCAAGTGTCCGTCAAGTGTCCGTCAAGTGTCCGTCAAGTGTCCGTCAAGTGCCGGTCAAGTGCCGGTCAAGTGCCGGTCAAGTGCCGGTCAAGTGCCGGTCAAGTGCCGGCACTTGGTTGGCACTTGGTTGGCACTTGGTTGGCACTTGATTGGCACTTGATTGGCACATGATTGAGCTCTTGATTGGCACTTGATTGAGCCCTTGATTGGCACTTGATTGGCACTTGATTGACACTTGATTGAGCCCTTTATGGGCACTTGATTGGCACTTGATTGGCACTTGATTGAGATGTGATTGACACTTGATTGAGATGTGATTGACACTTGATTGATACTTTATTGAGACTTGATGACACTCACAAGATACATGGAGTGAACTTCAGTGCTTAAAGATACCTGTCACAAGCTGTTGTTCCTGAATTGACAGTTGACAGTTGACAGTAAGTGACTGAAGTTGGAGTTTTCACTTTCAACTTTGACATTTGCATTGTTTTTGGTTTGATGTAGTGTTGAAAGATAGCAGTCACAAGTTGCTTTACTTGAATTGACAGTTGACAGGTGACAGTAAATGGTTGAAGTTAGAGTTTTCATCTTCAACTCTAGTTGATTTTTTGCAAGTTGAAGTGAATATGCAATTTCAAAATTTGCAAAAAGATTTGACCCTCCTGGGCCACTGTAGATCTGACTTGTATACTAGCTGCGGCCTATGCGAGGTTTCACAGTAAGAGTACATACACTAGCTGTGGACTGTTTATGACAGTATGAATGAGCATTAGTAGATGCTGAGCTTGTCCTCCAAAGCTACTGCATACAATACAGCAGGGTTTATGGGCATATGCAAGTAGGAGTTTGTGCAAGGCTAAAGAAAATAATAAGTTGTGTTAGGGTAACATGGCTAGGTGCACCAAATAGAGTACCGAAAACCCCACTTTTAAGGCAAACAGGCCTTTATGACACCCTAAACGACCCCCAATTTCAGATTTTTTGAGGCACAAGATCCCCTCATCCTTCTCACCAACATATCTAACTAAAAACAGCAATGGTGGTACTTAATACTTCACCATCATAATCAGTTGTATTATTACCCATATAAACACTTTAGAATATAAGAAAATAACTGTTTCCTTCTCTTCAATCTAGATTTTTCCCCCCAGATTTTTTTTATGCCAAAGTGCCACCAGGGACCACCAGAACGAGGTATGTGATGTTTGCACTATACCAAAAGTCAGAACGGGTGCCGCCATCTTGGATTGTGCCGCCATCTTGGATTAAGGAGTCACAACACAAGTTTATGCTATGTGATAACAATAATATAATTCAACCTTTGATAGTTCCTGAGGTTGATTATAATTTTACCTACCCCCCCTAATATTGACCCACGGAATTCAATGGTTCTATTGGTTTGTTGCTAATACAGCTGGTTGCCTAGCAACGACTATTCTAATTGTTTATCTGCCTAGCAACACACATTTCCATGGTCTTGCGGATGATTATAATCATACCTACCCCCCCTAATATGGACCCAAGGAATTCAATGGTTCTATTGGTTTGTTGCTAATACAGCTGGTTGCCTAGCAACAGCTATTCTTATTGTATATCTGCCTAGCAACACACATTTCCATGGTCCTGAGGATGATTATGATCATACCTACCCCCCTCATATGGACCCAAGGAACTCAATGGGTCTATTGGTTTGTTTATTATACAGCTGGTTGCCTAGCAACGGCTATTCTAATTGTTTATCTGCCTAGCAACACACATTTCCATGGTCCTGAGGTTGATTATAATCATACCTACCCCCCCTAATATGGACCCAAGGAATTCAATGGGTCTATTGGTTTGTTGCTAATACTGCTGGTTGCCTAGCAACAGCTATTCTTATTGTATATCTGCCTAGCAACACACATTTCAATGGTCCCGAGGTTGATTACAATCATATCTACCCCCCCCCCCAAAATGGACCCAAAGAATTCAATAGGTCTTTTGGTTTGTTGTTAATACAGCTGGTTGTCTAGCAACATCTATTCTAATATAATTGTTTATCTGCCTAGCAACACACATTTAACAGAGCAAGTTCATGAAACAACATTTTTTCTGTTTGGCCTAGTTTGGCTTGGCAGGTAGCAATATAGACCTAACATAGTAGGTAGCGTCAGCAAAATCTAGAAGCTGTGTTTACCATATATCTATAGTGGGTGTTTGCTAATAAGCTAGCCAGACTATAAACCCTATAATCCTTTAAGGATACCATGTTGTTCAAAGATTACATTGTAGTCATGATGCATCAATGCAGCCCCGGCAAGGTCCCCCCGTTAGTTCATTGGTGCATCCTACAGACCCTCTAAAACCCCTAGGGTTAACACAATGCTTAAATGCAGCCCTGGTGAGTTACTCACCAGAGCTGCATTCATGCATCATGATGACCAAGGACATGATGCCATCATGCATTACGGCATCCTTAAAGGGTTAAGGGCTTTGTGGTGCTGTAATAAAGAACATTCATTCATGCATCAGGTCCATGTAGATACAACAGCTGCATTGGTGCATCATGAGTAACTTGGAGACATTGAGCAGTCTTTGAAGCGACCCCTCATTGATCAACTAGAAAGTCACTGAAATAATCTAGACCAATTAACAGCAGCCAAGTAAACATGTCACAGTTGTATAGATATTTACCCTGTGCATTTAGCTCCATTAATGTGATCCAGTTAATTGTGTTTATTAGAGTATGGGCATGTATTGGTCAATATGCGCCACTTAGGGAGTTACATCAATACATTGTGTAACACAAAGAAGCCGGCTGAGGCAAAAAAAAAAGGTGTGTTTCAGGTTACATCGTCTGAAAATCTAGGGTAGGTAGGTCGGATTTTTTATTTTTTAACTTTAAGTTTTTACTTTAGCCTGAGTACCCAGAAATCGACTCACGAACTACAATGCTGACTCGCCGACGACCGCCTCGACTCGTGAACTATCAGATCGACCCTTAAATAGCCCCAAAATGACCCAAAATATAAATATTTTTTCAAAATAGTATAAAATTTTTAGGGTCGGCCCTGTTTTGCTAGGTAGGGTCGGGTAACCTGAAACACACCTTTTTTTTTAAACTTGGCCTGATCTCTCAGATACTAAACCCTTTAATAATGGCATGATGCCTTAGGTTTATTTGACTTCATGATGCAATAATACAATAGGCCATAAATAATTTGAACCTGGCTAGGGGACACAGTAACATTCAGAGCCCTGTTGTGGGAATATGGACGACAAATTCAGTGCTTCAGCGAAAAGCAACCACCCCCCCCCCCCCCCATTGCTCCCCTATATATAAAATGGCATTAGTTGGCCGCTGGTACCCGCGCCATTGAATCAGGCTTGAGGTGCTTAACAGGAACCAATGAACCAAAAGAGGCTAGATGATGTATGTATTTCATTCAAAGTTAACTCGATTTTTCTTCCCAATTTAACTTCAATTAATATTTTGATTCTTTTATATATCATCAGCGTTCCCCATATTAGACCAATTTTCAGAAGTCCTTTGTATGTAAAAAAGAAAAACAACATATATGTTGTCCCATAGCCACCAACATCGTAACCATTACGATTTTCTCGGACCTCAAAATCGTAATCATATCTACTAGAAATTGTAGAAAAAATCATAACAATAGTGTATAATATTTGAATAGCATTTATACATGTACATGTCTAACTGTTCGTGTCTATTGAAAATACTGCAGAAAATCACATTCTTGCATCATGCATCGACTCCACATAGTAGATACCCTTGTGAAGGGACTGCAAGATGCATCAATGCAGCCCTTGCCAGTAGACGCACCAGTACTCCACTATTGGTCACACTATACACTGCACGAAATGTTAGATTTACATCAGATTTACTTTTACCTAGAAACTTTATAAATTCCCACTTTTTTAAACATTTTGGCTCAGATCATGAAGTCCAGGGGCGTGGCAAGCAGTTTCAAAGGGGGGGGGGGGCTGAGGGGTACTTTGACCCTTTTTGACATTTTTACTTGACCTTTTTGGTTTGACCTTTTTTGGGGTTGGTCAAAAGTGGGGGGGGGGGGGACATGACCCCCCGTCCCCCCGGTTGCCACGCCCCTGCTGAAGTGGTAATAGGGACTCACACTCAAAAAGATTGCTTTTTGTGAATAGAACAGACTTCTATGTTGAAATTCCTGGGCCCACAGATTTACCTCCGGGCCCACAACTTTCTCAGGCTATGGGCCCGGGTGTAAGTGTCTGCCACTGCTTATCCTACAAAAAGATTAGGCCCTTATCCTACAAAGGTATATAGTCTTGTAGGATAAGGGCTGTCAGTCAGGCCCTTATCCTACAAAATCGCCTTTATCTTACTAAACCTATACTATTTTTGTAGGATAAGGGCAATCAGTCAAGCTCTTTTTTCCCCCACAAAATTGCCCTCATCCTATAAAAACTATATCAGGTAAGTTTTGAAGTATCAGGTCTATCACTCAAGCCCTTATCCTTCAAAATTGCCCTTATCCTACAAAAATGTCCTTCTCAGTCGGTCTAGCTTTGCTGTAGGATGAAGTTTATTTGATTTCCTCATGTAATCCGAAATAGCCGGAAAAATTAGTTTTTTCCCTTCCCCTTGTGTAATATATGAAAATTAAGGTTTTCTGGGGTGTAGAATCCAATTATTGGAAAATTGCAATTCGGACGAAATCCAAGATTGCTGTAAAGATGGCTCACAAAATCTCAGGCTTATTCAATTACCTTGTGAAATAAATGAAAATAAGGGTTCTCTGGGTGTGGTGCATTTTCTAGGCCTAAATGATGGTTAGAAGCAGGGGTATATACGCCTGGTTCAGGTATTGATTACTAGGGGGCACCACCTACCCTCTCCTCACCTGTGCCCAGGTGTAACTGGGGCACAGCTGATCCCCCCTCTCAGGCAGGCAGACAGGGCAGCCAGGCAGCTGGCTTCTTTATATCTTTTTTTTTCTTTTTCTGTAACTGTTATTTTATTAAATGTTAATGAATAGGCCGGTGTGTGTATGTTTCACACGGGCCCAAGACGCTATCATCGTTCCTCGTCTTGTACCCCTCCTCATATCAATATCCCTTATCTGACAAAGCCTCCCTTTATGTGATTGACTTACTGATAATCCTACAAAATAAATAGCTTAGAATATACAGTGATTTCTATTGTCAGAAATAATAGGGAAATTCTTAAAACATATCTTATCATATTTGAGCATAGCAAGTCTAATACTTAGAGCCTTTCATAATTAAGTATATTATGCAGTTTGGCTCTTTGGCATTATATATAAGTAGTATGGTGTAATTACTCCTATGAATTCCCTTCTGAACCAAACCCCATTATATATAATACCTGTAACACCGACTGGAATTTCAGAAAAATTGCCACCGTTCCTACGGTGATACGGTGAAGGACAAATTCTATCAGTGACTTTTTAATGGGGTTGAAATGTCGGATGCTGATACCCCTCCATCCTCTGTTCCTGTCTGGAGGAGTGAAGAGAAAGGGCGTAGGCTGCGGGTGAGATTTCATGCTAAACAAAGGGTGCATTCATTTAACCAAAGCATGGAGGTTGGACACTTGGAGAAGGAGGGAGCTCAAGGTGGTGCCTCTGAACTGGATACTGTCACTACGTATACGTGGCCCACCTACCAAGTGGGCAACACTCAGGTAACATGCTTTACCAGATAAAAGTTGGGTTCTTGTCCAAGGTGAAGATGCATCTTGGGAGTATACAGGTATATTGAACCAGAGCAAGGATCTATAGGAGATGAAGGGGCAGAGAGTGAGGGTGCTTTTTTGTGATTATTTTAAAAATGATAATGATTTCCAGGATTTCCCGAGTAAAATCGCAAAAAACTTCCTTTTACAGAATTCCCCCATTATAACGGTACCAAATTTGGGGTAATGTACCCACATAGTTACTATGGAAAAGACTGGGGTGGACTCCCCAGGCCTTTTTGCTGTCACCGATTAAACCTTTGTATATCCTCCCTTAAGAACAGAATTTAGAGCCATTTAGGCAAGGAAATAAAACAAAAATGTCTAGGGGAACACAGAACATGCATAATTATATTTATCTTAGAATTTCATCAACCAAAGGATGCACAAGGCTAGGTAACCTCACAATGATAGCTGTGTAGGGGACTCGAATCCCACTCGGATCGCAGTTATATAAACCACCATAAGATATTAGTTCGTGACCCGTATACAGAGGGCGCGAGTGTTGATGAGGGGGCGCTGCGATCGGGTAGGGTGGGATATATAAGGCCGGAAGGCTCAGTGGTAGACAGACCTCATCAGGTCTCGTCCCGAACAAGAACCGAACTTAGATTACTGTAGTAGGAAATGTGAATAAAACTCTCTCTCTTTGCATCCAGAACGTATAAAGAACCTTCCGAGTTGTTTATTCTGCGACCGTAAAATACTAAACTCTACATTGGTGCCGTGACCAGTCGAGATAGCAGGTCATCGTGGCGGAGGCCCGACCAAAAGAGGGGGAGGGGGAATCGAGGATTGAGGAATCGTTAGAGGATGGGGAACTGGATTGCAATCTGAGGAATATAGATCGAGTATGGGCCAGTGCATCAAAAATGCAAACCCCAACTGAAAAACGAACCGCGAGACGGGAATTAATGGACTCGTTAGGCTTGATTACGCCTGGCATATTCGAAATAGGTCAGAAGACAGAAGATAGGGATCGGAAGAGACGATTAGAGGAGGACCGGATATACCAGGAAAAAGTACGGGCCGATCAACGCATCATGCAGCAACAGTATAGTGCCATGAATGACGAGTTGATACAATTGATGAAAGATAGGGATGATCAGATTGAATCGAACAGAAGGATCACGATGGGGTTAAGGGAAGGAACGGAACAGTTATCCCGTGACAAAAATTACATCGCTAGTCAACTGGCTGAGCAACAGAGACTTCTAGCAATGCAGAAGGGGGAGGAGAACTCCGTTCGAAAACGAATGGAGCAGGAGCGAATGATTTTAGAGAAGGATAGAGAAGAGGCAAAGAAGTCAAGAAGTCTGAGAGACCAGTATGAAATTGAGGTGAATCGACAGTCCGTGAAAATGAATTCCATTATAAAGGAACGTAAGGAAAAAGAGGCGGACGCGCTGCAATTTTTTAAAGATTATGAAGTAGAAAAGGAGAGAATTGCGGAGGAACGAAGGTTAGCAAAAGAAGAGTTGGAGGAGTTGAGAAAAAGGAAAGAGGAGGTTACCGATTCTTTTCTGGCCTACCAGATGGCATTGGAGGAGGAACGAAAGGAGCAGGAGGTCGATGCCCAATCGACTCCGAAGCCTATTCTGAAAGGTTTCAACCCTTTTACTAGTGAGAAAGGCATGTCAAATGTAAAGGAAGGCCGATATCAGACCGACCAGGACTCAAATAGACGAGTGATCATTGGTCATACCGACACGAGGGACATTACGCCGCGGGAAGTTCTGAAAGACCGGGTGAACCACAGCTACGGATCGTTGAACCCGTTTGCGGATGACACAATAAGTGGTCCGCAACCGCCAAGTGGAGCCCCGATATATAACGTCACGTACCAGTACGCTATGCCAGGTGCAGCACCGATAGACCCGCACAGTTTTAACTCCGGCCAGACCACAAACCCTAGTCAGACTCAGAATCCCGGAAGAAACAATACGGGCACCACCGGTAATGGTACCAATCAGGGTACAACAGGCACGACAGGTGGTGGCGGGAATGCTGGATCGGTTGCGGAGAAACGAAGACTTACGAGACGGGCTTCAATGTCCCCCGCCACAGCAGCGATTTATGACGCGGATCCTTGTATCCAAAACATGGGCGTAGATTGTTGTAGCCGAAAGGGGGATGAGGCAGCGGAAATAATGGACTGGAGTCAGAGGCAGTCGGATCGCCTGGTTTGGAGTGCCAATGCTGCGAGGAAACCGATCCGAGAAACGAAGAGATTTAATGGGCTGGGCTGGAAGGAGAGTTATCAGGACTTTTGTGATGATAACAAATATCACGGATGGGATAAGAATGCTTCATTGGGACCATTGATAAAATGGCTGAACGGGGGCCCGGGTCGGATTGCTGTTGATGAGTGGCGGTTGATATATGGAGACACCGGTACATACGACCAACTGGTCAATTCGGCGACTTATCTATTCGGCACCCTAGTGGCAACTGACCCATGGCAGGAGTTTCAATCTCGTACCCAGAAACCGAAGGAATCTCCGAAAATTTATGGACTCGAGCTGCAACGATTGCTCCAGAAGGCTAGACCGAACTGGAGGCGTGATGATGAATATTTTTTGGACGAATTATTCACGCACTACATTAAAGGATTGAGGGATCCGGCACATGCAAAATTAGTACAAAAGGAATGGGTTCGAGGCACATCCATGGTTGATCTGTTTGTTTCATTGGACCAGTTTGAAAAGAAACGTCGCCTCTTAGCAGGGTTCGTACCTCAGAGTCGGGTACATGCAGTACATGAGGAGGACAGGGATGATTCCTCCGGTGATTCGGAAGACGAACATATTGCTGGGGTCAAAGTGGACGGGAAAAACAAAAATCGATGGAAGAAAAGGTCCACTGCAACGGATACTCACGTCAGATCCGTTGAGAAACCCATAGAAAACAAAGTTGAATCCACCAGCAGTAATGCCCCGGAGGAAACGAGTATGGGTAAGATCATGGAGGCCATGCTGAAACAGATGAAAGATATGATGGAGGTTAAACGAAAACCGAGAACGGACCGATCAACTATTAAATGTTTCAGATGTCAAGAAATGGGGCATTTCGCCTCATCTTGTACTGCAGAGAAACCCATATGGAGAGAACGTAAGGAGGATGAAGCGGGAAATTAGAGGGGGTTATTAGTAACGGCAAACAGATAACCCCTGTAGAAAGTTGCCAAGATACCTTCGACGCGAATGTATTTGAATCAGGTACCGACCAATCGCCCAGCAGCACGGGTCAAGAAGAAGGGCCAGAATCATGTGGGGCTGGGGGGACTAGTGAAGAAATTGCCATGGGGAGCAGAACCGGGGAACCGGACACTAGTACAGAGGACGGGTGGATAGAGGAGTTGACCAGAGTAAGTGGCATCCGCCTTCCCCGAGGTCATCCGTGTCTGAACTATTTAAAGAACCATGGATTCGATCTTGGGTTGGAAACTGATATCAAGAGATTCGCTAGTAATCCATCTGTGTTGGACGGGAAGAGATGGTATGTGTCGGTATCAGTGAATGGCAGGTTGGGAGATTTTTTGATAGATAGTGGGGCTAGCCACTCCGTTATCTCCAAGAAGTTCTTCGATTTGGTGTCCGACATGGATGAGGACCTCACAACGAGGGTAAATGCATGTGGGGCCGACGGAAGCAAAATACCGACATTTGGTAGGACTTGTATGATAGTAGTATTGGGAGGAAGGGAATACGTATTTTCACCGACGGTGGCGGAGATAGAGGATGTTGGAATCTTAGGAATGGACTTCGCGTCATTATATGGCGCTATATTGGACCCGGTTACGGGCAAATTGAAGTTGAACCATCCGTATAGAGACCGAATCCAATGTATAGCCAAGAATGTTAGTGGAATGGCATGTGTAGCACAAACCGTAAAAATACCGCCCGGAACGGCCTGTGATGTCTTGATGTCATCCATCCGATGTTTTAGGGGTCAAGCGGGAGTATTCGAACCGGACATGGAAATGTTGAAGGAGAAGGGATTGGAGTCAGCAGACACTTTGGTGGGAAATGCCTCATGGGCAGTAACTCCTGTGACCAATCCGGGTTTGAAGACTGTATATCTAAATAAAGGCACTATAATAGGCAAGGTTGTACTCGCAGAGGCGGTCACCGGTAGTCGAATGGACATATGCAGTATAAGTGAAAAACCTGAACTGGAAGAGGGAGTGAATCAATTGTTGAAGGATTCCGCGTTGGAGAGTGACGAGCAGAAAGGTTTATTAAGGAACGTACTGGAGGAATGTGCGACGGCATTCGCAAAACCAGGAGAACCGTTGGGGAGGACTGATAAAGTATTGCATTGTATAAAGACTGGGGATGCGGAACCTTTCAAAATACCATACCGCCGACTGCCTCTAGCCAAGAAAGTGGTGGCTGAGGAAGAAATCGGAAAGATGTTGAAAGAAGGGGTGATTGTCCCGAGTACGAGCCCTTGGAGTAGCCCGGTATGTATGGTAACCAAGAAAGATGGAAGCATCAGATTCTGTATCGATTATCGTAAGTTGAATGGATTGACCAAGAAGAACTCCTATCCTCTCCCTCGGATAGATGAGACTATTGATTCCCTGGGCGGAAATAAATGGTTTTGTACGATTGATCTACAATCCGGATACTGGCAGGTGGGAATGAAAGAGGATGATATGGAGAAGACCGCGTTTTCGAGCCATATTGGTTTATACCAATATAATGTGATGCCTTTTGGGTTATGTAATGCCCCGGCCACATTCGAAGCAATGATAGAGACTTTATTGAGCGACATCTTATGGAAGAAATGTTTAGTATATTTGGATGATGTCATAATATTCGGGAAATCATTCGAAGATTGTCTAGAAAACTTGAGGGTTGTATTGAAGCGGATTATATCGAATGGGTTGAAACTAAAACCGAAGAAATGTAGTTTGTTTCATAAGAGTATCAACTATCTGGGACGAATCATATCAACGGATGGAGTGAAGGCAGATCCGGAGAAGATTCGAACGGTAATGGAATGGTCGGCACCTAGAAGTCCAAAGGAGGTGCGCTCGTTCTTGGGTTTTTGTTCATACTATCGGGATTTCTTGCCCGGTTATTCGAAACTGAGTTATCCGATTCAAAGTCTGTCACACTGGACGCCGGGGAGAAGGAAGGAAGTGTTTCCGTGGGGTTTAGAGCAGGAGGAGTCTTTCCGAAAGATAAAGAACCTTTTCAAGGAAACCCCGGTACTCAGATATCCGACTCGGGATGGCCATTTCATTTTAGACACGGATGCCAGTAACGAATGTATAGGGGCAGCCCTTTCTCAGGTACAGGATGGGGAAGAGGTACCCATAGCATTTGCAAGTAACACGATGAATAAGGGGCAACGGAACTATTGTACGACCAAGAGAGAATTACTAGCGGTGGTTGTATACACTATTTTGTGGGGATCGGACTTTAAGTTGAGAACAGATCATTCGTCATTGAGGTGGCTGTTGAACTTCAAGGATGCAGAAGGAATGATCGGACGATGGCTCGCTCATTTGTCAGAATTTGGATTGGATCATAGTCAGATACAACATAGGAAGGGTGCGAAACATGTCAATGCGGATGCTTTGTCACGAATACCTATTAGGAAATGTCAGAACACTGGTTGTACCGATTGTGGGGCACACAATGCTGTTTTAGCTGGGGTGAGGCATCCGTATAGGAATATGGAACCAAGTGTATTAGAATGGGGAGATGAATCGATTAGAGCATTTCAAGAGAAGGATCCGAATTGTAAGCGAATGAAGGAATTGTTAGAGGCAGGAGGAAGACCGGCAAGACCCGCAATTTCATTAGAGAACAGGGAAATCCGTAGACTAATTGCACAATGGGAGGAACTTGAAATTGTACAGAATACACTGTACCGTTGGAAGGTAAATGCCTTAGGAAATCGGATCCGACAGATTGTGATACCAACAGCCATGCGGAGGGACATAATGTTCTTCTGCCATGGACACCAGACCAGTGGACATTTCGGGAAAAAGAGATCTTTAGAACGATTAGGAAGGAAATATTACTGGCCAGGAATGAGTACGGATCTATTGAGATGGATAGAGACCTGCCCCAGGTGTTGCACTAGTAAGACGGGAAGCGGAATGGGTAAGATGCCTCTAACCCAGGAACTATTCGGGGTGAGATTCGCGAGAGTGGCTGTAGACATTATAACCGGATTCGTAACGACCCCCGAAGGTAATACTTGTATGATGGTGGTGACGGATTATTACACTAAGTATACACAAGTGTTTCCGATGAAGGACCATAAGGCTGCAACATGTGCTCGAGCGCTGGTGAAAGGTTGGATCCTGTATCTGGGTGTACCACTAATGTTACACAGCGATCAGGGACGGGAATTCGAATCAAATTTGTGGCAGGAGATGTGCCATCAGTTAGCGATTTGTAAGACTCGTACTAATCCATACCGGCCGCAGAGTGATGGACAGGTAGAAAGGTTTAATCGAACCCTGATACAAGTATTGAAGGGACTAGTAAATCAGAGAATGGATGACTGGGATGAACAATGTGACTTTGTATGTCATGCCTATAACAGCACCGTACATGCTAGCACTAACTGTTCCCCTAACTTACTAGTGTTCGGGGAGGATCTGATCATGCCCGCGGACCTGGTTTTTGGGGTAGTAGGAATGAACCCGGAGGTACCATGTCAGATAATGTTGAGGCTCTGAAAGAACAGTTTAAAAATGCATACGAATTGGTTAGACAAGAGTTACAGAAGAATGCTAAATGGCAGAAGGTCGGGTATGACACGAATCTGAAGACTAGAAGATACGAAGTGGGAGAATTGGTAGGCAGGTACCATGAACCATTAGTAGGGATTAAATTAAGTGATAATTGGGATGGACCTTGGCGGATCACACAGCGGATCAGTGACAATACTGTGCTAATGAGGGATACGCATGGTAGGAATCAGAAATCCAACGTTGATCGGCTGAAACCGTGGAAAGGAAGGGAGTACTCCGCGGAAATGTTCAAAATGGGAACGGATGAATTAAATCAGATGAAGAAATAAATAAAGAATATGGCTGTAAAACGTGGGGTGAGACGCCCGAAGAAACGGAAGGTGCAGGACGAAAACTCACCAACACGATCGGTGAGTAAGAAATCCAAAGTCTCGGCAGGCGAAGGGAAGCGCAGGGGGAAGACGGTGAGTGTGGCCCGCTCACCGTCCGAAAAGGCCCCTGTCGTCACCAGGTACCTAAAACCTCACCCAGAAGGGGTGAGACGCAGTCCTAGATTGAACCCAGGGACTGCAATTACCTAGCCTGAATCACAACGAATGTAATCCAGTTTTATGTTATGTCATATGATTATCCGGTGGGCAGACCGGGTATATCTGTCCTATGTGTTGGAACGATACCCAGGCACTGGAAGAGGGGATTAATTAACCGGATTAGAGTGTTCCTGAGGGTGGTGGACGGATAATCCGGCGGGTTGAGCATATGCCACCTGTAAATACATCTACTTATACTCCTGACGAGCTCACTCCGAACCAATGAAAGACTCCGACAGACAGCAATTAGTACCGTAATGAATGGCGCGAAAACCCTTTTGTTTACATCTGGAACGAGGTCATGAGGTCACGCCCCGAGCGAGATCTCATGGGGTAACACGCATGCGCGGAAGGTCGTTCCGGGTGAAAGAACCGCCATATTGATTTTTGGTGGACCAAAGGTCAACAGCGAGCGCACGAGGAGAAGTTGTTTTCAAAGCGAAATAGAGTTGTAAATCAAGGTTAGTGGGAGACCCGGGTTGCTTGTGACCACAGGCACCCGGTGAGGACCAGGAAACTGAAATTTATTTGAACCGTACCCCGAGAAAGAGACCGAAACATGGCAAGTTCTTGCCACCCCGTAGATGACAGTATCGATATGACCGATGTTATGGATGAACCGCTCTCACCCGTCACTAGAATCGAAGACGCTGCATTAGGCAACGTGAGTATGGAGGAAGAAACGGGACAGTATGACGAGAATGGCCGGTCTGTATTTAAAGTTGTTACCACCGAACATACCGAACCCGACAAGAAGGGATTCGTGAGCCGTTACGATGGCCGGGAGCTATTTCTGGCTGATGAACTGACCGTGGTCCCGGAAGGAGGAGTACCGAGAACTCTTCCGAATGAACTACGGGACTGTTTGATCTCAATATTGGGGGCTGATGTTTATGAATCGTTACCGTCAAACTGGCTGCTATTCTTTCCCGAGATGCAGAAGGGATTGAACGTGCACGAAGGTTTTCGCAAGGCGGTATTTGACTGCGAGGTGATGTACCGAGAGAAACGAATACCGGTAATCCCAGTCAGTGTTCCGGGAACGACTCGAGTAGGAATAACCGGACTCGACATCCAGGCGGATATATATTTTAGAGAACCCGAAAAGAAGATCTTGCCTCGAAACGTAGAAGAATGGGAGAAGCTAGCGAACCGGAGAAGGAAAACTAAATTATACAGTATCGACATCGATGAGTTTTATGATCGATTGGAGGAGAGCGACGATGATCCGTCTCGCAGAGACGAGATCATAAGTGCTCTGATCCGAGAAGGGAAGAAAACCAAGGGATATGATCCGAAAATGAACAGAGACCCGTCCGAAGAGGAAGAGAAGGAGAGGATAGCAGAAAAGTTAAGAAAAGACGCGGTAGAGAAAGGAAAGGTAGTGCTCCGGAAATCGAAAGTAAAGAAGGATAAGAGTGAGGAAAGTCTAACGGACACGGATTCGTCCGACTTTGAGAAAGTTCGGAGTCCGAAAGAGAAACGAGCTGCTAAGAAAGGGGGGAAGTGTAAGAACCCGAAACCGCCAATAGTAGATCTAACAGTCGACCCGAAGACAGTAGAGAAGGTAACTGAAGGATTGAAACAGAAGGAACCGACGCCCGGACAGCTGAAGGCAATACAGGCTGCTGCAAGTGCCGGGGTAGGGGCTATAATAGAGAAAACGAAGCTGAAGGATAACGTCGGATCGGGGGAGGATGAGAATATGAGTGAGGGGGAAGGTGAACAGGAAGAGGAGGGGGATGAACCGACGGAGAAAGTTCCGAAACCGAAAAAGGGGTCCTCAATGACTGAGGAGGAATTTGAGCGGTTGCAGGAGGTGTACAAAAATGCAAACACCGAGTTCCGTCTGTTCGTACCCGCCTCGTTCGAGGAATGCGCCAAAGGACCGTCCAAATATGGCTGCCCCACGGCTTATAACATGGAAAACGAATCGGATGATGAAGATTGGCTCCGACCGACTATCAAAGACCCGCTACCGTCTGACCACTACGAATGGTGGTTCGACCAGATCCGGCATCATTCGGATGCATACTACAGTAGGGATCATCGTTGGAAAATCCGATGGGCCTACAAAGAGTGGTACTTGGTGAAGGGGGAAACCATCTGTCCGTTTGCCTTGTGCTTAAAGAATCCGAGACCGAAACATTACACAACGGCCCGTAGATTCCTCCGGCACCTAACCGAACGACATATGCATCACTCGGTGGTGTACGAATGTCAGAAGACGGAGGCGACCCGAGAAAATCAGAAATGTGATGGCTGTGTAACGACTCGGAGGGCGAACATGGTTCGCCATTATAAAAACTGTCACACTCCGGGTATGAGTGCTACTGTGGCCCGAGTCAATAATTTGCACCGATTATGGAGAGAGAAATACGACCGAATGGGCAGGGAAGATTTTCAGGGGATATCGACCATGACTGAATCCTACTGTGAGGTAGCCGACGCCCCGTAATGGTAAACTGAGTGCTCGAGCCGCCTTGTTACTGGATCGGGGGAAGTTTGATATGCCCCAGGAAATGTGGAACCAGGTAGCGGAGCTCCGAGGGGATCCACCTAGGAATCGAACTGACACTAAACGTCAGGCAAGCCGAAGTCCGGCACGAGGTGATGCAAAACGGGGCCGGGACGAATCACCTTCAACCTTCCGGGTACCCCACAACCGATCCGCAACGACTGCGTATCAGTCACCTTTGAACCGTGGCCCGATCAAACCTACCCCACCCGCTCCGTCTAAACCCGCTCCGTGTAAACCCACTCCGAGTCCAGCTGATCCGTTAGTATGGAGACAGCCGTCGGTTCCGTCCGATGATACAACGGACTACCTGGAATTACAGCCACCTCAGAGTTCGCTGAAACCACCAGCAACTCCGATGACCACTGTGCCCGATAACCGGCTCCGGATGTCTACGAAACCGGTAGTACACTATTTCGCAGCGGCTGAGAAGGTTGAATGTGAGGGTGCTCAGAAATTAGTAGATGAATTTCAGGAGGCACAGAAGGAGTTAGCGATCCGTTTCAACGCCGGGGTCGTTAACCTGTTTGCTGATTCGGTTGTAGCCATTCAGAAGACACATAAAGACCGTTATAAAGAAGAGAATGACAAGGCATTGGAGGAGGCTCGGGCTGAATTAGAGAAGGTCTACATTGACAAGGAAAAGATGTTGAATGAAGAAAAGGCTAAATTAGAGCAGGATCGTAAAACCGTTACTTCCAGCACCGCCTTACTGCGGAGGAAACTATCTGATCTCGATGCCAAAAATGAGGCAATGAACGTTAAGTTCCTTGAATGTTTCGGAGTGTTTCTGGACGAATGGAATGGGACCCGATCCGCCGCGCTAAAACTCCTGGAGGAGAAGGACGCTTTAGACGGATAGGGTGTTATGAACCGTATTGGGGCTGAATCGGAATGTTAGGGGTAGTAGAATCGAATGGGACGTACGGGGAAAAGAAGAGGAGAGCACCTTTACACCCGCTGACAGACGTAAGTCTGAAGGCGTGCCTGATCCATCAATTCCAACAAGGATCAGGGGACGGGGAGCTACGACTGGATATGAGAGATGATACAATCGATATGATGCGGACCCGGAAAAACTCGAGGGAAAGAAGTGGAGAGCACCTTTACACCCACCATAAGATTCGCTCTTCTTGGTGTGCCTGATCGAAGCTAACAATGATCAGGAAAGCTGTTGAAGAGGAGAGCGCCACGGACCCGCTGTCTAAATTTTTTTGACAAGCGTGCCTGATCAATACTAGTACATTGATCAGGGAGCAGTGTATATATTGTATAAACTGTTATTCTGGATAAAGAGTAGAGCTGTGATAGTATATATTTTCGGTATGTGTCATATGTATATATATTCCCACGTGGATGCACGAGTGTTACTAAGTTAATATGAAGCGTGTTAAGCCGTTCGTATTGATAATACTTGTGCCATGTTTAATGTACAACAAATGTGTGTATAGTGTTATTCGAGTCGTATGCTTTGCATACCCCTATGTGTATTATAGACATAACGTCATTTTTTATATATTAGTGTATACCTAGAAGGTATCCGTTTGAAAAAAAAAAAATGTGTATGTTTTGTCTAGGGGGGGTTATGTAGGGGACTCGAATCCCACTTGGATCGCAGTTATATAAACCACCATAAGATATTAGTTCGTGACCCGTATACAGAGGGCGCGAGTGTTGATAAGGGGGCGCTGCGATCGGGTAGGGTGGGATATATAAGGCCGGAAGGCTCAGTGGTAGACAGACCTCATCAGGTCTCGTCCCGAACAAGAACCGAACTTAGATTACTGTAGTAGGAAATGTGAATAAAACTCTCTCTCTTTGCATCCAGAACGTATAAAGAACCTTCCGAGTTGTTTATTCTGCGACCGTAAAATACTAAACTCTACAGCTGTATATTCGAAACTTCACTATTAATTGCCCACGGTATATAATAATCTGCACTTAGGGACATTATGCAAAAGTTGACCCCTGCTTGGGGGAATTCTTAAAAGTGGACCTTTGCTTAGGGAAATTTTGTTGAAAAAGTACCCTTGCCAGCCGAACACATTTGTATGTAAAATATACTAAGTGCCCCCCCCCCCCAGGTTTTCAAATATCAATTACAAATGTATTGGATAAGATGTTTTGATACAAAGTATTTGTATTCAGATGAGGCTGACTCCGCGTCAACTCAACCAAAATTGGAAGATCTTCCAGGAAAACCATCTCCAATTTCCATGTAAATTTTTTCCCATTGCCCTATGTATCCATATTGTCCCCCCCAAATTTCTAATCAAAAATCAAAATAGTTTCCGAGTTCTGGCTCGCTCATTCGGGGCGGGGTGTCTGATCTGGTAAGAAAAACCTCAATTCTAGCCATTTTCAAAGGACTACCATGGAAAAACTCTCAGGGTCACAGATCCATATGTCATTACCTAGGTGCTACTTATACTAGAGATCAGAAAAAAATGATTAAACCATACTTCTTGCATTATGTCTTGATACACTGAGGCTCGGACATAGAACATGAATCGATGGAAATTAACAAAACTTTAAATAATCAAAAAATTGTCAAAATTAATCACGTGTAAGAGAATATTCACTGCATTCACTTCATTGTTACCATGGTTACAACTAAAAATCTGCTCCGAAAATGTACCTTAGTAGCCATAAAATTGTCATCAATCACATCCTGAAGAAGGTCAACTACAGACCGAAACGTCGATTCACTAATGATATGATGTACCAAAACAACTTGCCACATCAGCAATAAAACTACAAAGATACTAATCTGCCCTTGTTTGTCAGTTTTGTCGGCATTCTAGAAAACAGATATTGTCAAAATTAAAATCGTACCCCTAGCAGCTTAATCTTGATGCTAGTAACTAAGATAGATGTGGGGCTTGTCATGGTATGGTGCTTGCTCCTTGGAATAGTTCACAGGTGGCACCATTGGTGGCTGAAGTTGGGCAAGTCTGTAAAATGACCTAGTTTTGGCTGCCATTACGGCCATTTGGCACCTTTTTTTTTTGCTTGTAATAATTTTTCCCTGAAAGCTCTCTTCATTACCTTTCCATAAAATGCAGTTGCAAAGGTGTTCCGTATTTCCTTCTGGGTGAAATAATTTTGTTAAGACCAGTGTTTTCGAAGTTTCCCTCCGGGAGCCTCCGGTTGAATTGATGCGGAATCAGCCATGAATACAAGGAGATATATGCAGGATAACAACAGATAAAAACTAACATAATATACCAGAAAAAATTAAGTTGAAAACAACATTGATTGACATTCTTATTTCTTGATTACAATAGACAGGCTGGAAATGGCCACATGTGAGCACATTGAGGAGAATGTAAGTTCCAGGAAAAAATCCAGAAGTATTAAGGAATGAGTTGTCAGTCATCTCTTACTAGTTCATAAGTCAAGCTATAAGATGACAAACATATCATATATGTTGTGCAGTTGTGTTGTGAATGTAGGAAAGAGGCAGCAGTTCTGAGGCAATTTGCGGCAGTAGTCTCTGTGTATCTCAATTCACCAACCTAGCCTTCACTCTCCAGCAGATGCTTGGTGCTGACCAGATCAGAACGGCGGCCATTATCCAACGGTGAATAAACATGGCTTAAAGTTACTATATCAGTTGGGATGTCCAGAATTGAATTTTAGTGATACTTGCTAAAACTGTTGTAAACATGTCTCTCTGGTGAATGAAGTATACATTTCCTATTACAATGGTACCTCAATGATTCTATGTAAGGTATCTGGTCACAACAATATCTACAGCTAAGAGAACCCAAGCCTGGTCAGCTACATAATATGTGCTTCCATCTGTTGTATAGATCTTAGCATAAGTATCAGGGTCCCTGAAGGTATGGGATTACAATTAACTCTGTAGACACGACATACCATCTGTGCCATCTAGTGTGTTATAACAGAGTGAGAGATGATTGGTAAACAAAATTAATTTCTACTGCTAAGGAAATATTCAGTGAACTACTGAATTTACATTTCTGTATTGAAATATTTAGCATATGGTTTAGAACAACACCTTGCTCATCACAAGAGCAAAAAACCAAATCCGACACCGCAGCAGCTGGGATACCAACTTTAATGCAAACAGAGATAAGATGCAGTCCCATGGGTAGACCTATCGATCCTCTTAATCTTGAGATGGATTGGCAATTTGAGCTTATCCACTAGTTCTGTGAAGATGCAAGGCAAATGTAATACATGTGTAATAAATCAGTTAGATGTCAGACAGATCAAATACAATAGGTGCCGTAATCAGCTGACAAGGGTCTCACATGTTGGCCCTGAGCCCAAGCAAAACAGTTTTCCCATGTTTAGGGAGAAACGGTGTAAGGCCACTCAAAAAATTAACTGGTCTCTCGTCACCACGCGCATCACGAAAATCGTAATTTTGGAAAAAAAACACACATTTTTTTTTACATATCTAATGAAAAATGTGCCAAAAGGTGGACGAATATTGGAATATTTGGTATCTACTAAAATATGAAAACCATTCACGAAAAGTCTAAAGTCCCTATCGATACATTTAGCCTTCAGTAAAAAAAAAAAGAAAAAAAAAGAAAAAATGTAAAACACCCTTGTCATATTTTTCACTGCCGGGTGATGAGAAACAATTTTTTTTGAGTGGCCTAAGTTGCACTATTTAAACATAAGGGTCAGATTGTGCTTGAATATAACCCAGTTGTGTATCACATCTTTGATGCATTCATGGGGATCTTGCAGAGTTGATACACTCCTGAAGGGTCAGCGTTGTACACCAAGAAGTGAGTTACGCACCGATTGAATGCATGATGACAACAAATGTTGCTTTGAGGCAATATTATGTCTATAAGGGGTTAACAATCTAACCAGCAGCAGAGAAGTCCAACACCAGCTTGGTCTATAACTCACAGGTTGGTGTCCATTTCTATTTACGTTAGACTTAATGATTTACTCAAAAGCAAATCTGTAATTATACAATTACATTCTGCATGGCATTATAGAGTATGGTGGTGACAGAAATCTAGTCCCAGGACAATGTGCCCCTGTGCAGCATTTTTTCATTCCCTACATATTTATCTAATTTTGAGAATATATATGAAACTATCACTGTTATGGTTTGGTTCTGTGTGACACATATTGTTCTGTGCCTGTTTTGCGCAGGAAAAGGGGCTACAAATTCTAGGTAACCTGTATTGACAAAGTTTAGTGTTTACAACATTTTCTGACATTAGTAGTGTACTATACAGTAATGAATATTGATATATTTTCAAAAATAAATGTAGGGTTGATTCAGGTTAAGTGGGACATCAGGTAAAGTGGGACAATTAACATTAGGGGCGTTTTTAAGAGGTCATTTTCTCTCCTGGGTGTTAAATTTGATTTTTTTAAAGAAATATATGTTTGACCCCTCTTAACTGTACCTATCTCACCAAAGTTAAGAGGTAATTACACCTTTTAAATTTCAAGATGATATGGGTTCACACCTTTTGCCGCTATAAATTCGAAAGTACATAAGAAATAGTACAATTATTTGTTAGCAGTGGTATTAAGAATAATAACATGATATTTCAAAATGTATGTATATATCAGATACATATATTGTTTCTTTACATCCTGATATTTTTTTATTAGTCAGACATTGAAATAAAGTACACTGAGACCTTAAATGTAAGTGTCCCACTTTAGCTGAAGGTGTTAGGGAAAGTGGGACAGGCAGATTCAGGTTAAGTGGGACACTCTATTAATCCCATCTCTCAGAGTAGCCTTACCCAATATGCCTTTATTTTGGTTTAAAATTAGAAGAATTGTGATAATGAATATTATAAGAACACTGAGTTGTGTAAATAATGCTAAATTATTAAGTACAATAGCCAGAATAGGGCTTTGTTAGTGCTCCCGATTGTGGTTTATCTAGTGACTTCACTCATGGCCATTATTTGGATGAGTGAACCATTGACTTCCATCACAATGTAGATAATTGTCATGAGATTTCTTACCTTTGATGATTTTTGATCGTACAGTATGATGTTAAATGGTAAGAAATCTGTAGTAAATTCATTTAGAATTGGTATTTGATATCATATTGAGACTAAAACCATAGAAATAATTCACCAAAACTTTTCATTTTGGATGCTTGAATTAAGAGTATGAGCTATGATAATGTGCATAAAATCATTTAGCACTTTGTAAAAATTAATCGAGGATAAAGATTCAGTTAAGTAAGAATATGTTGTCATGTGACATAATGGAGTGTAGCCTAGCCCACACTTAGGCCGACATGCACAGTATTTTCGCAGTTTTACATTTATACTCTGTGTACTTGATTCATTCCTGAAAAGAACCCTACATAAATTTCCTTAATGTTTTTGATGCAGTGCATCAAAATATATATCTCACCTTCAGAAATTGACATTTACCATTTTTGTCATATGGATTATATAGCATGGGGGTCAATTCTTATCAATTGTCCCACTTCACATGAAGCCAGTGACCCACTTTACCAAAAATACAAGTTAAGTGGGACACTTCAATTTTGAAATGGCATCTCTTAGAAATGGGCTATTTAGGCTAGATTGGTTAAGATATTTCATATCTTTTCTATATTTCTGTTCACTTAACCCATTTGATGTGTTTGACATTTTCTACTATTCATACCAAATGTGTAAATGGTACATAAAGTCTGAGTAGGGCTTAAGTGTCCCACTTTACCTGAATCAACCCTATATACAAATGTCCACGAGTTTGAATCAACAGACCTAAACCAGTCTCTTTTGCATTATTTTATCATCCTTTTCAATATAAATGAGATAAATCACCGACCCCCCTATCATCGCCATTTCGATGACACCATAGTGCGATGGAATACTGGTGTAGGTTATTCAAAGGGCAAGCAAAATACAACAGTATTTGGTTAAATCAGTGGGGCTGCCGCTTTCGGTAATAGATAATGTGTATGTGTGGCACCCATGGTTTTCTCTTGGTGATCCCGTTTCCGGAAAATTGACCATATTTATTATATTTAGTGACCTGTTATGATGTGTTGATAAATTATACTGTAGTTTATAAGTCAGTTAATCAGGTCAGTCAGGTGGATGGAATCAATCCCTTACTTTCAGAATAACTATATTGATAACTATACCTATTCACTGCTTTAAAACTATATTTTTTATGATATTAATCATTACAGGTAGAGACACTATGCCGATGACAGCTGAAGAAATCAGGTGTGATAAGAAGGATATACAAATACGTATAGCATGGTCTATAGCACTGTCTGCAGTTGCATTGATGACCGGAGCAGTGCTAATCTATTTAGCAACAAAGGATGGGTTTGTATTATGATCTGCTATGTCTAATTATTTTCAAAATCATTAATGTACTCCTGGTTTGCAGTTTATTTTCAGTTGGTGCAACCTTGGCCTTGCACTACAAAAATGTAATATAACCATGTATAGCCATTGTTAATCATATACATGTAATTATTCACTATGTAATTGTATTTACACTATAGTTTGTGTCAATTGCTTCTTCCACCACCCTCCCCTTCCAACTTCTTGGAATTGTCTCCAGAGAGGGGTATGGGAGGGTGGATGTGGTCTGATGTGGGGTGATTGTATGTGATTGGAGAATGCATGTGAAGTGATGTCGGTTTGGACCACTTGGAAGAGAGAATGGCTATTTTGGTGAATGAGGTAACAGCCACCAGCTCAGGCACTCCCTCCAGCCCTGGAGAAATAGGTATTAATATGTGGTGCACAAGGCACCACAGAGGAGTAGTTACTGAGACTTTGATCTGTCATATATAAGCTGCAGTATATGGAATGTGATTTACTGAAGCTAGTAGTAACTCGAGACTGGTCTTAATCTTATTGAACATCCTGACCCAGAGATGATTAATAGATTTCTCTTGGAATACCTAGATTACTCGATTACGCATTAACGTTTAAAGCAACATTTTTGAAACAATTTTCCCATATCTCTCTAGTTGACTAGCACCTGATATTTTAAATCATTCTATCCTATAGGCCCAAAGTCCATGATGACAGGATCCTGCGTTAAAACTGTATAGTGGCTCTGCCGCCCCTATTTCGCATCTGTTTCGCTGTAGACACGGGCAAAACCCAGGGGCAAAATACAGGCGAATTTCGGCTAAATACAGGGGGCAGAGCTGCGATACAGTTTAAGCACAGGATATGGCATTTTCTTGCCGCCGAGAACTTAGGACTATAGTTATATAAACCCCTGTCTGTGTGTTGTGATTCCCACATCTTTCAACCCTAGATGGCCGTGATGGTGGCGTCTGGAGCCTCCTCCCTGTTCTGTGGGGTTTGTCTGCTGGTGATTACTGCATTTAGATGTGTGCAGTACAGGATCCTCATCAAGATGGAGGCACACACTCACAGCCACATCCAGGTAGGCTTCCAGCATTACTTAATGTGACATGGCTAATAGAAGCCCATTTAGAGTGTCCAGCATGGCCCAGGCTCAGTATTTTACAGTGTATTTCCAATGGGAGGAATTATAGCGTGCACTCCAAAAGTCTTAAATTGAGCATAACACTAACAATGGACTGAATTCTAGGCTGAATTATGGGGAATAATGTTAAATAAGATAGGTAGGGCATGTAATATGGTCAAATTGAACATTTTTGACCTTCCAAATTGGCTCTTATTGCTCATCAGGGATATTGTTATTGTGCCCTATCCTCCATATATGTAAGGTTTAAAATATTGGACAAAATCAGACCATGGCACTTAAACCTTTTAAGGGCCACAGAGTGTTTTAATGCATTATACTCTTTGTCGTAACGATGCATGGATACAGCCATAGCTCTCTAGTGCTGTATTCATCCATCATGCCGATTGTTTGGGGGTATTTTAACCTAGGGCTGCGTTCACGTATTATGATGCCCAGGTCATGATGACACAATGCATAGTTCAGTAAAGCAATATGTGTCTCTCAATGGGTTAATGAGTCCCATCTGGGATATTAACATCATCTGAACATATTTAAATCAAATCTTAATCCTTTCTTCACAGGAGGCCAGCGGGTGGCCAGAAGGATTTACAGATGGTCCAGTGTGATTTGGGAAGTAAGGAAGGTGGTAACCATTCAAGGACAGCATGATCCATCAAGGCAACATATTTTGCTGTGATTCACCACAATACTGACTAACAACATACCTTACTTCATTTGTAATGGATCAATACTGCTGTTGGGTTATCTATCAGTTAATTACTTAACAAGAAAACAGCAAAGTAGAGTTACTCAACATATTGTTTATTAAAACAGTTAAGTGTGAAGAAACATACACAGCCAAAAATAATTTTCTAAAGGGCATGATGCACAATGACAGCCGGTTATTGCACCCGCTGCGCGGCTCAGGACACCCTCGGTGACATCGTGCCCCTACAATTGTGTATGACCATTGGTACACAGCCAAAAATAATTTTCTCATTTCAAGAAAATGAGATAAATAAGATGTATAAAATGATAATAAGCTAGATAAAGATGCTCGCCTGGCAGACAAATGACTAGTTTCAGAAGAATTATTTTCTTAAAACTAGTCATTTGTCCGCCAGTTGAGTTTATCCCCAGCATATCAAGGAAAAGGTTTTTCTCGAGGTGTGTAATCTTTACAGTTCTCCAGCACCTTCTGCCTGTGAAGGGCTAAGAAAGGACAGCTAATATAACAGCCTGCAGAAATGAGGACATCCATCCGCACCTACAAGAAGCTGACTTTGCATAATATGTAGTTAAACAAACAAGGTGTAGCCTAGGATCAGCTACTGGTCGGTACACATATCTATAGATGTACCAGTTGTTACAATAAATGATAACTTTAAGAACACATCCTTTAAGATGACCTTTATGACGACCCCTACTAGATCATGTCTGCTAGTTTACCAACCTGATCAATGTCCCCACCCAGGGCACTGTACAGGATTTTCTGAGTGTTTCAGAACTTCTTATCTGAGGAAATGGTCACAAGAAGTGTGGAAAGTAAGTTGTCTGGTAGAGCCTCTAGGGCGCATACAGTAAAGTATTCATGGAAGGTCTCATGATTGAACCTCCAATAGCAGACTAGTTTCAAGAAGCAGTTGTACTTGAATTTCTTCAGGAAGGTGAAGTATGGATGGTGGGGACTAATCTTGAAAAAATACAAAAGTTCATCATCAAAGACCCTGATATATTTAAGAAATGCCCACAAACTCATGTTGTAGAAAAATCCGATCTCCTCCTTTAGTTGACTCTCATTCAAGGCATTTTCTGAGACTCCTTCAGCCATTATTTTCAGTTGTCTTCTTCTCATTGACCTCTCCATGGCGTCAAACAATTCCTTCAGTCGTAACCTCTGCCCTTCTACTAGTTTCAATGTACCGTCAGCAGTGACTACACTGAGGATGTGGATGCAGAGGGGGTTGGTAAGGATGTGACTAAGCTCCTCTGTACTGTTAGCAATATAATCAAAGATGGAATCATCATCGGGCTTCATAATTTCCTGATAGAATCTCTTAACATATTCAACCCCTTCTTGTGCTTTGAACCCATCCAGGTGCATTCTCCTGTCATAGAGCATGTCCATGATTGGGGAGAGGCCAGACCTAGAGGTACACAGAACTGTGAATCCCAGAATCCCTTTGTAACAACTGGACACAAGCTCTTTGAGCATCTCTAAGATGGATGAACTACGACACTCATCCAGCCCATCTGGTATAATCAAAATGCTGAGACTGTCATTATCCAGACTCTTCATAATGGCTTCCTTATCACCTCTCCCCTCTAGACTCTGCTGTATTGCCTCCTTTATCTGCTCCTTAGCTGACAGGCCTGGGGTAAGTTGTAGTGTGGATATGTTGAGGATAACCATGAGGTCCCAGACAGAGAATCCATCTTGCTGTTGGCTCCACTTGTACTGTAAAAATTATCCCGTAAAATTACGGTGATTCACTGGCAACAATTAATGCCAAGCTTTCACCGTTTTTTTACGGTCACCGTATTCTCCTAATCCCTGTAAATTTTACGGAGCTTTTCTGTTGTCATTTAAGGGTGATTCACCATGACTATATGATGATTCTCTGCTATTTATGGATTATTCTCATTTTTCTTGATTCATTGGTATATTTTATAGTATCAGCTTGATTTCAGGCCTGTAATTATTAGGCCATGAGAAACATAATTGAATGCCTCTCAGTAATATTCAAGTACAATCCATGAGCAAAGGAATTACAAAGCAACTCTTACAGCAGTGTGAATATGTATATTTCTAATTACCACAAAATGGGTGTTTTTACAATCCTTGCTTGTTATTACTGATATAGAAAGGGAAATTATACATTTATTATCTATAATGTACCAAAGGCTTCAAGATTGACCCTGTGATTAATGAGGATATTGGACATTGTTATTATTTTAACACATTTAGATATGTTTTAAAGTGAGAGGCTTCACTAAAGTCCACATATCTGCCAGGCTGCCACCTGGTGGGCAAATGTTTCACGTGAAATTCACCGTAAATGAAAAAATGTTGTTCCACTGTAGTGGTTTACGGATGTTCAATGTAAAAGTTATGAATTTCACACTGCCTCACCGTAAATCACATTACGGTGATAAACCGTCAAATTTTACACTGAATCCCCGTAATTTCAACGGGAATTTTTTACAGTGCACATAGAACCAGATGAACGAGGACTTCCCTGCCCCTGGGGGTCCTGACAGAAGGGCCGTTCTCAGTCTAGGCTTGCCTGTTTTTGGTTTCAAGATTTCAGCTGGCAGGAGTGCGCCGTCTGGAGTGCCCCGCTTGACCCTGCAACCAGATAATTGTTCAGGGACATGGCACAGGACGTCAGGTGTTGCCACCTAGTATGAAGTTTATATGCCATTCTCGCCTCAACACCACAAACCCGTGTTACAGGTACATTATTGCTCCTACACTTGCATAGGCCCTTGTGGCCCATAGAAAATAGAAAGGCGGCATGTAACATAGAATTTTATGCAATTTTGAATACATTTTCACATTTCTATACTTTTCTGCAGAAATGCAGAAAGGTTGGAAACTTTTCATGAAAAAGATAGAAAAGAAATAGAAAAAAGAAACGACCTACCGGCCCTAGACTTTCTACCCATGTTACTTGAAACAAACCTCTTTTTTTTTGGCCCTATCATGAATATTCCTTAATTTCTCTTCCAAAACTATTAGTCCAGGCCCACAGATTTTGGCCCGGTCTGCAGTTTTATCAAACTGCCGGGCCATGTGGCCCATGAGCAAAGACGTTAGTGTTTATCCCTGTAATAGTATAACATATTTTTGGTTCTAGGGGTAAATCAATTTTCCCAAACCTTATAAAGTGAAAGTGGCAGACTCCAAACAGAAGACACTTGAAGTTATTATATTTTAGCTGGTTTGCCCATGGCTGCTTTGGAGTGTAACTAGCCAAACAGGTTGCCAAATGTGGCACTTAAGTCTATGTGAAATCTATGGGACTACAAATTACAATGCAATTTTAATCCTAGGGGTAACTCAGTTTTTTCAAACCCATGTTTTATAGTCATCCTGAAAACATGCGGAACACCGGCTATAGCCGGCTAAAATGCTGCTGGACCGACTGAACTGATCCAGATTGCTAGCTTGATCTTGGGTTACATGTCAGTTTTTACGGCTTGTAAATCGGACCATCATTGAGGTTTCTAGATTTTTATTCTAGGTTTTACACAATTTGCATTAACATTTTGAATAACAATCCTCAAAACTGTTTCAGTGTGGCTATGTTTGGGACAAATATGTATAATTGGCTGGCTGTCCCTACTCAGAGCATAAACATAGGGGGGGTTGGTCAATATTGCTCCATGTCATAGTCAATGGTCAAAGAAAAAAAAAGTATAATAGCTCTATTTCTTCTTATCAGCAATTGTTAGCAGAGCCCTTATCATGCATCAGCAGCTAATGGGACAGCCGGCTTTGATTAGTGGGTCCCATAACGGTTATTGGTGGGCTGTAATAAGGGACCCGATAAACCGTATTTCCCCGTGTATAAGCCTGGGCTTATACAAGCACTAAGTAAAAAACTGACCAGGCTTATACACGGGGCAGGCTTATATTCCTTTACCTGAAGAAATACTCAAGTACCTTCTCATAATTTCTAGAATTATCTACTATTCCGACACACTTATATCTATATTTCCAATAATTTGTTTCCAAAATTAAGCCTCACTTCCCTTTAAGATGGTTGTAGACATAGCTGAAGTAAATAGGGGTTAGATAGCTGAAAGAATTATGTGAATACTCCATGTAGAAGTCTAGATATGGCCTGAAATGTAATCTTTATTAAATACATATTGCAACCCCTGGGCTTATACTCGGGGCCTGCCGTATACAACAGTAAGTGATCTTTTCCCCAGGCTTATACATGGGCAGGCTTATACTCGGGCCCCGGCTTATACACGGGGAAATACGGTAGTATATGCCTGGGCTACCAAATTTGAAGTGCGCAGAATTAGTCCACTTTGACAAAGCACCATAACATTTAAACTAAAATGGTAACCTCTTAAAGGAAAACACCACCATATTTTAAAGGTGGCTTCTATGGTCTTGGTATTATGAGGTATTAGAGCTGAGCATAGCAGGTTTATCTGCTGCAGCTTATGACGTCACCATTGGTTCAAATACATCCAAATAGTGCCTTAATAGCACTATCAGTCTACATCTAAAACCCCTTGTAGGTTTCTTTTGACATCGCTTGAAGATTTCCTTCCACAAGTAGCACCAAGTAACCCCATTGAAGTGCCCTACATATTACCAAGACCATGTACATTTCCCATTTATAATTAAAACATCACAAAAGTTAACTTTTGCATACCTGGATACCTGAGGGCAACTTTTACGTCTCATAAAATGTATAACGCAGCAATTTCAATTGGATGAACACAGCTTTCCTGTATTCCTATTAAAACATTGTAATATGTACAATTTTGAGGATTGTTATTCAAAATGCTAGAGTAAAATGTTTTTCTCTCTAGAAACCTTGAAAATAGTGTAATTCACAACCTGTGAAAAAATGACATGTAGTCAAAGATTCAGCCAATGGTTTGAGCTGGCAGGAGGACCAGTCAAGATGGGCCGGCAGCCTTTTTGTCGTCTATAGCTGGTGTCCAGCATGGTTTTACAAAGTCTGGCAGCCCTGGACAACAATGACCAAAACCCATATCTTGGTAATCTTGGGTATCTTGACTTAAATACAGCACATATGGGTCCATTAAGCAATGTTGTATTTGGGGATCCCCTTTCTCTATAAGTGACGCCTAGTTAATTAAATAAAAGTGGCTGTGAGCAAATATTGAATGGTGACACACATCACTTTATTGGAATATGCTTATTGGTCAACATGATGCGAGATGCAGCCCTGTCGAGTATTTTCCATGGATTGGCATGATGCACAGATGCAGCTTAGTGACTCGCCAGTGCTGTATTCAAGCATCATGCTGACCCTATTGGGTTGAGACACTGCTATAGGGTCAGCGTAATACACCAGCCAGTCACTTACAGGGGCTGCATTGGTGCATTATGATGACAAATGTCATCTTTTAGCAACATTCGTCCTTAAAGGGTTAAAACATGCTGATATCACGTTGAGTAGCCACACAGAATGGATGCTCCATGCAGGACGTGCAGATCATCCTTTTTATTTGTCTGTTGGTATCATTATATAGCTGTATGGTATTGTATGGGGAAGTAGGGATCTCTCGAGCAGAATATAGCTATACTTAAAATATCTACCGTAAATCCTCGCATATAAGCTGCAGCTAGTACATAAGTCAGATCGCCGGTGCAGCTTATGGCTGTGTCTCACGACCTTGGGCCATTGTTTTTGTCTCTGACTGGCTGCCGTCTCTGACCGGGTGCCGTCTCTGACCGGGTGCCGTCTCTGACCGGCTTGGCTTGATAAGGTCAAAATACCAACAGCAGGAGGCTAATTGTAATTATAATTATAATTATACAACAACCGCCATAACGTTTTTACAAATCCTTATATATATGAGTATAATTCTTTTTAAAACACCTGTTTTCTGACACCTGGTCAGAGACGGCACCCGGTCAGAGACGGCACCCGATCAGAGACAAAAACATTGGCTCAAGGTCGTGAGACACAGCCTTATAGGACTGGCCCAAGGTCAGCGTGCAACTTATATGAGAGGTTTTGCTACTATGGAACAGTACTAAAGTGAACGTAATCAAACAGCAGAGAGGCACTCCAACACAGACCTGATAATAACTCTAAGTACACTGAACCTAAATTGGGTCAGACAGCTAACTTCTAGGCTGTTGTTTTAGTGCTCAGCAGAAAAACAAGAGGAAGTAATCGGTAAAGCTTAGATTCTCTCACCCTATCCACATTCACACCCACTGCTGCAGGCCGGAGGTGAGTACACGCACAAGGTTTAGGTATTAACCATTTCTAGGGCTTCTAGGTGTTAGGCCATGGGCGCGGCCATGTGTAACCCCCGGTGCCTTCTTAAGTTGTCTCTAGATGGGGCCTAAGTCGGGATAGTAATTGCTTCAGTCTGTGTTGCCCTGAAGACATGCAAATAGCATTGGCCCTCAGTACCTAGGCTCACTCACTGTAGGGCCACACTGGGAACCACTTCAGATAGAAGCAATGGAGGCCTGCCTGTGATATCATAACCCCCATTTAGCTGTGCCACTTAGTGGCCCAGGGCCTGTACTGAAGGTTCTCAACTTAGCACAAGTGGTGCTGCGATCGACGGCCATTAGCCCTGTACTGTGATACCCTTTAGTCCTTTAAAGACGGCATAACGCCTTGTTGCATCACACGCTTTGTTATTTAACCAATAATGAATGGATATGAGTGCGCGAGTGCAGTCTAGCAGTTGGATATCAGCATGCGTCCGTAGGACGTATGCTGATATCTGATGCTAGACGGCACGAGTGCCCTCATATCCATTCAATATTAGGTTTATTATATGATTCCTCCTTACTGCATCATGCCAACCCTATGGTGTTGATACATTCCCAAAGGGTCGGCATGATACCCAATCTTAGAAGCGAACCAACTGACCAGGGCACAGTGGCCAGCCGCGGCGCCCCGACCCGCTCCCAGTAAGACGCAGACTTGAATATATGCAGCATTTCCCTCCCGCTGGACTCACACGCAACAGGCACCCGGTTCGAACCTGAGGTGGGACGTGGTACACAGACCCAATGAGCATGGTCACAATACCTTTTTTACTATGCATTCATATATGTTAAAATAAAAACAATAATTATTTTAACGAGTAAATAAGTTAAGTCCTACTTCTACCTTTATAGTAAAAAAAATAATTAAAAAAATTGAGTTTCAAAAAAATTATACCAAAAAATGAAATCTCGGATTTTCTGGGTGACTAAATTTCGGAATGACTCCCGTCAACTGGAAGAGTGCCGATATCCACCGGAAGAGTGCCGATATCACTAGATATCGGCACAGGGATATCACCTAAAAAGCACGATGAGTGGCCCAAACGTATAATAACATGATGTATGAATCATTGAATGCAGCCCTGGTTAGTAAGTTGCCAGTACTTCATTCAAGCATCATTCTGACCCTATGAGTTTGAGACACTGTCATAGGGTTGGCATGATGCACCAATGCAGCATCGCTGAGTTACTTGCTGGGGCTGCATTGATGCACCAACGCACCACGGCAAATGTCATATTTTAGCAACATGCCTCCTTAAAGGGTTAATGAGGGCATGTTACCTAAAAGCAAGTACCACTGTACATGATAAGTAATCACGTAGATTAATTGCATGCACTGTCTAGATAAAGTATTTGTGAATCAGGCATACAGTGCGAACTAACTACACTATAAAAATATTCTGTTGAAATATTAGAAGGAGGTCCAACTTTAAAAGGTATCTAAATTTTAATAACATCCAGCTACCTCAATAATCACAGGATCAATATTGACACCTTTAAGGCATTATAGATAATACATATAGTTGTCCTTTTTGGGAGACTATTAACTAGTAAAGCTGCTATAAACACCCACAGTGTGGTAATTAGAAATATTTTCCACCTCTTATGAGGCATTGAACTATGTCCCCCATGGCCTAATATCTACAGGCATGAATTTAGTTGAACCAATGAATAAGGAGACAATGACAATCATGATCAAATATCATTGAATAGCAGAGAATCATCATATTATGATAATGAATCACCATTAAAAAGACAAGAGGAAAGGCCTGTACAATTTAAGGGGGAAAACAAGATACTGTGCCCAGTCTGGCATTCATTGATGCCAGGATTCACTGTAATGTTACGGGATACTTTCACGGCGTAACCCTCGCCAATTCCGGAAGTGTGCTGGCTTATTTTAAAATATAGGAGGACTGGGAAATGTTTTATTGTTACGAATGGAAATTCATGATGAATTTGATTATTTTTTCAGATAGAGAAATCATGGTACTGACAGTTGAAGTGATGCGGATGAATAAGAAGAGACTAAAAATGCGGATAGCTTTGCCTTTTGTCCTGTTTGTAATTGCGTTCATCACCGCAATGGTGTTTTTCACTTTACCGTATTTCAAGAGTGGGTTAGTATTCTTGTTCAGAATCACACATTAAAGATACTTTACCAGCTAATTTTGGCTGATTTTTCATTTTCATTATGTTTCCATAAACCAAGTGCCTGTAAGTCTATATGAGAAAATTGGAGTCTGTTAATTCCCTTTCAATTGGTAGATATCACCATAATAGGGTGCAAAATATTTAACTGTGAGCCATCACAAATGAAAACCAGTAAGGGGTGCATTATGAATAATCAAAACACATAGGCTCTCACAGTGAATTCATAGGTCTACCAGAGTTCCCTCCATTCAGCATGTCATCTAGACTTCATAACAAATGCATTTCCTATGATAAAAGGCCTGTCAATTGATAATGAGATGACTAATGGAAGTCTACATTGGGTTTATTCCATAACTTGATTTTGGGTCGATTGAGGTGGTTATGTATCGTTAAAGCTTTCTATATCATACATTTACATTCAAAGAAAGTACTTCAAATCTTAAATACATTGACCTTTTACATGATGAAGATGATATTCCTCCAATTTACAAATTTATTTTAATTGTATATTTTCTACAGGCTGGATGATTACATGCATTTCTATCTGGCCTTTGGTATCAATTCTTCGATAGTCTGTCTTGGTATGCAGATACTAACACTAAAAAGATGGAAGGAGTACTTCGCAACTCTGAGTCGGATGGAAGAAGTCTTACTTAGCCAGGTACTTTAATTCATGTGGTTTATTGCAGTCACTGCATAAACTTTTACCTCCCACATGACATTTGGTCCTGCACAATCTAAATATTACAAGACTAACTTTTCTGAAGGATTGAATAGCGACATATATGACATTTTATGCATTTTAAGTATAAAATGGTATTGTCCTCTAAAAAGATATCATACCGTATTTTCCCGTTTATAAGCTTGGGTTTATATTGATTTCAAGTGGTATATTGACCCGGATTATAAACGGGACCGGCTTATAAATGGGGCAGGCTTATAATATTTTGCAAAGGGAATTTCTCTGACATCCTGTCATACTTTCTGATTATTTCAGTACTTTTCAATAATAATTATCTCTGAATAAATCTCGAAAACTTCATCAAACTATAAGTTGATCCCCTTTATAAATATTTCTATAGTTTATGAATTTAACTGTTATATGTATAACCGCAAGAATTATGTCAATACTTCAATTAGGTGCAAAGTTATAACCAGATCAGTGTTACCTGGTGATTTTTGTTCCCTTACCCCGGCTTATATTTGGGCCCGGCTTATATTGGACCTAGTGTTCTTTTTGACCCGGCTTATAAACGGGGCAGGCTTATATTTGGGGCCGGGCTTATAAACGGGGAAATACAGTATTTGTTATCATTTATGGCTCAATTAGGATAAATACACAGTTTTACTCAGTATATTGACAAAGACTATTTCAGCTTCAGAGACCCTACTAAATTCTGTTTGTTCAGAAAATCAAGTGACTGGACATTCGGTCCTGCTACACTAGCAAATCTGCTGGACCGGTTGGCATTTTATTGAAGGTGGACATTGACACTGTCCTGCACGTTTTTTCAAAGACTGTTATTGTTGAATTACATGTTATGAATTGCTCAGTTTTCTCCTGTACCTCCTGGCATATGTTATGAAGCTGGGGTAGGTGAGCTGAATGCATACATTGACATTTTTATGGACGGCATGATACCATAGCGCATCATGCCCTTGGTCATCATGATGCATATACAGCCCTGGTAAGTAACTCGCCAGTGCTGCATTCAAGCCTCATGCCGACCCCATGGGTTTGAGACACTCCTCGAAAGGGTCTGCACCAATGCAGCACCGGCTGCATGGGTGGATCATGATGACAAACATCATCTTTTAGTGACATCCCTCCTTAAAGGATTTTTTTGAAAAAGTGTTTCATTGGGTTAAAATAATACAATTACAAGAGTGCATTATACCTAGCCACCACGCATTGCGTTTTTTACTCTAGGGCCCTTTCGTTTACTATTTCATATTACATAAATCGTATAAATTACAGTATGGCTACCATTATAGCTGTAGAATTTTACTCTTAGAGTAGGAGAGTACATCTTATCCTTTTACCATATTTCATGTATACATTTTAAAATAATGATGATGTTAACAAACTGCCTACATCCTGATGGCCCGCCTGATGGGCATGAGGCATGAGTCAAGATTACGAGACTTTGTCTAGCTAATTGGTTGGCGGGGGGGGGGGGGCGAATCAGAACAGAATTTGTGAAAATTCACCAAGCCCAGCTGATAATCAAATAAAGCTGTATACATAAATAGAAATACAACACACAAAAAAGTAAATTATACAGTGATATGTAGTTTAACATGTATCAATTTGGCAAACAAACATCACAATTATATCATAATATTTTCTTTGAAGTCAATTTCAATCAATGGTTGATATGGTAAATGTAAGGGCTTAATACAAGCTTGTCTTTACTTCTTGCTATTTATAGTGTTATATCTTTTATCTCATACACAGGACAACTCATGTGGAACTGACGAGGGTGTGAACCTTAGGAATCAGGTTGAGCAGCTATTACTACTAGAGCCTGAATCATAACTCCGTGGTGTTTAAACAGACCCGCTTCCTACAGATTAAGTTGTAATTTCTGGACTTGGAACTCTTGAGAATCTTATCACTCGATTTACTCTCATTTTGGCATTAGCTTGAAAGCGCCGTGTAGTGTGAATTTTTGCCAAATAAAATAATCAACTACAATCAACTACACCACCACAGTGCTGTTTAAAGTTTTTTTTACAGTTGACCACGCACACCATTTTCTGAAAATCTTTGCGTACATGAACCCTTTATTTTAATGCGTACAAGAACTTTAGGGGGTAGGGGAGGTCAATTTCTAAATAAAATGTGCGCACATACTTTATGGAAGCCCCCCTACCACTAGACTCGGCCCCCGTCTGTATCCTGCTCGGCGTGGGGACATGGGTGGGCGGGTCTGACTGCGAGAGACTACCCTACCACAGACAGACAGGCAGTAGCAGAGGCCCAAAGTCAACAATACATCGAGTGGTATCTTGCATATTTGGACCATGTTGTTATATACATGGTTGAATCAGTGCATCATATACATTATCAATCTCAAATAAAGTTAAGCCATTATTTCATAAAGAAGGAGTGAGTATTTAAATCGACCTGTTAAACTTATCCTTTTACTTTTTTTTAGAAATGAATACCGCTGCATGTCATTTTAAGTTTTTCATGTTGTGCAGAAGTGTATTGAGGTTCAATATTTTAAACATGAAGAAAAGATATATAGGATAATTTTTATTCTTAATGTAATGTAAAGGAAATCTAATTTCTGTCTGAAATTAATGGACTTTGAAGTAAAAAATAGTTAAGTTTATCCAAAAATGTGAACATACCTATATGTGTCTTGACAAGTACTAATATATTATTTGATTTGAGTACAAATCAAGGATAGAAACAACTGTATACATCATGAATATGTAAGATATAGTTACCATACCGTTGTGTTTAAGTGCCTCGGCGCTTACAACTTTGGAGAGGTGTTTACCCCCGGCGCTTATACAAGACAGACGCTTATTCAAGATCCAGTTTTAGTGCTTAAGAGTAATTTCAAGACCCTCATACCCCCGGCGCTTATACGAGACAGGTACTGTATTTCAATACTTTGACACTGCTCTGCTCTGGTCATTTCAACTGCAAGGTCATCCCCCCTTATTTTTATACATTAAATACATCTAGAAACCAACTGCTGTAATTGTGTGAAAATCTATGCACTGGAAATAGATTGTATATTGCCCCTTTAACAGGTTATATTGTTCATATAATGTGCTTCAACAGGTTGTCCTGCTATAAGACCATGCCACTGGTATTTAAAGAAGCCAATAACCCTCTCCTATCATTGTTACAGTGTTGAACCTAAGAGCCTACAACAAGTAAATCTCTATAATAATATTATCAATAAACATGCAGCTATGTAGTAAATAGAATGGCCTTTCCTGAATCCTGCCTCTAAAAATGTTATCAATATATTATTCCTTGCCTTTTCTAAGATCTGACCACTTACAAGTAAAACATACTGGTTAAGATTTGCAACATCTTTAATTATTACCTTTTTGGAGGGGGATAATTTCATTGGCAATTAATCCATATTACATATTCTACAATTATAGTTGATATGGGTTTGGACCCAATATGCAATGAATTCAATTATTACTCTGAAGTGTCTTTACGAATAGCATTGCCATGGGCAAGATTATTGGATTTGAAATATGACCCCTATATTTAGTATAGAATGAATTAATAAAATATCCACTTCAATGAGGTACACCTGATGTGTACAGAAACTACAGGTAATTAGTCCTTGCACGTTCACCTGGCCACCATGGTTGTGGGTATTGACAGTTCCTAATGTCAATTATCAAATAAGATTCCTGCAGAAAACAATAAGAATACCTAGGAATTGAAACACTAACCTAGGAATGTAGAAGGTATTCCCTAAAATTTAGAGTCAGTTCAGTGCAGTAAATAAGTAAGAGATGAAACACGTAGAGTTAACCATTCCTACTAGTTTCGGCTTTTTCAAGCTTTCATCAGGGAATACTCTTTATTGTCAAAGAGAGTCAGGAGTATGGAAAGTGAGTCTTTTCAGACCTCTGTTACATGGAGTCAATTCATGAGGAGAATGCATGGTATGTCATTTATAGGCCTACAATTAATTGATGATTATCCAATAAACTCAATTGTTGTTATTATTATAGACAAGATTTGATAGTCACCATATTTAGTTAAGAGTAATTAATTAAATTAATAGTTAAAAACAATAAATAGTTGCACATAGGCCTAGCCACAATATATTTTAAAAAATATATTGAAAGTTTGTGGGTCTTGAGAATGATGATTTATCACAGATGCTAGTGTTATGAATGTTTTTTGAGCACGGGATGGCATCCCTGTATAGAATAATGCTATCAATTGTCAAAGGATAGCTCCAGTCACATGCGCTTGTAACCCTTCACATATATTTTTGGAGGGCTTCATGGTAGGCTAGATATTCAGCTGAAGGTGGGGCATTCCAATGCCTGTCATTTGAGGGTTGGGTGGGTAGAAAGTCATTTGAGTGATGGTCAAATTGTTCAAAATCGACCCTCGGTTTTCTTAAGCCGGCCAAGGAATGGGGACCCATTCCTGGGTGAGATAATTATCCTCTTCTGTCATAGATGATGTAGGATTTACTTGGAGGTCGGGTGGCTGGGTAGCACTGAAAACTTCTCCCATGGTGGGTGGCTCAGCCGTGGTAGGTGTGTTGAGTCAGAATAAGCCGCAGTCAGGGGTGGATCCAATACATCAGTTATTTAAAGTTATTTGAATGTAGGCAGGGAAGGGAAACGCTTTGCCTTTTGTATGTAGAGGGGTTGATCTGTAACTTTTGTGAGAGAGTGGGGCCCTTAGGAGGGCCTTTGAGATGGTTGGTTTTCCTGCTACCGAGGTGGTAGAGGAATTGTTTAACCGCCGAATCCGTAGAGGGTACGGCCTTGACGCTTGAGGGCATAGACTACATCCATGGCGGTGACAGTCTTCCTCTTGGCGTGCTCGGTGTAGGTGACGGCATCACGGATGACGTTCTCAAGGAAGACCTTGAGGACCCCACGGGTCTCCTCGTAGATCAGGCCAGAGATACGCTTGACTCCACCACGACGTGCCAGACGACGGATTGCTGGCTTGGTGATACCCTGGATGTTATCACGCAACACCTTCCGGTGACGCTTAGCGCCTCCCTTTCCGAGTCCCTTTCCTCCCTTGCCGCGACCAGACATGTTGAATCAGTACTGTGTTAAGGTACAATGAAACTGTAATACTGTAGGTATCTATATATACTGGCCAGGGGCTAGAGCGCGGACCTGTTAGGCTGAACACATCGCGTGAAAGCTGCTGCTGCTGTCTCCCTCCCCACAGGGGTCACGTGACCGGCTCAGCCAATCCGCGCCCTTGTTAGGACCGTCCCCTTTGGCCACACCAAGCTACCGGACGTTCCCACGCCCCTAGCTCCCCCAGGTGGCGCTACAGCGGAAGTTGTTGATATGAGTTGGAATGTCTGTGCTGGGGGCTAACGGCCAATCAAAGAATGGTGTCAATCGGCCCAGGGAAAGCTGAGAAAACTGGGTTAGAAGAAAAGGTGGTTTCACTCACCCTCTCTCTCCACTATATATAGACCCTTATACTATAGGGGCAGAACCATACGTTCACAATGGCTCGTACTAAGCAGACCGCACGTAAATCTACAGGAGGAAAGGCTCCTCGCAAACAGCTGGCCACCAAGGCTGCTCGCAAGAGTGCCCCGGCCACTGGAGGAGTCAAGAAGCCCCATAGGTACAGGCCCGGTACCGTGGCTCTCCGTGAGATCCGTCGTTACCAAAAGTCCACCGAGCTGCTGATCCGCAAGCTCCCCTTCCAGCGCCTGGTCCGTGAAATCGCCCAGGACTTCAAGACCGACCTCAGGTTCCAGTCTTCCGCCGTCATGGCCCTCCAGGAGGCCAGCGAGGCTTACCTCGTCGGTCTGTTCGAGGACACCAACCTGTGCGCCATCCACGCCAAGCGTGTGACCATCATGCCCAAGGACATCCAGCTTGCCCGCCGTATCCGTGGCGAGCGTGCTTAAGTCACTCACCCCCTGGCTTGAAAACCAAAACCAAAGGCCCTCTACAGGGCCCCACTCTCTCACAAAAGTTTACCATCCTTCTCACATGATATCATGTTAAACATACCCTGCCATTCCCAGAAAACAATTGATGTATTATTACCCTGTCTCCTACCAACCCCCGTTAACCAGTCATACTTGACAAGTAATATAGCAGTACCCCCCCCCATGATACTCTTACTTCCCAATGTACAACGTGCCCCTATGGTACTGGTGACAAACTCCCTGCTGATGGAAACAGCTCATATTCATGTGTCATTTGGTGTAAGAACGATGTAGTGGCAGCAGCAGGGTGTAGTTGTAATGTAATGTGTGTGAATGTCTGCCTGTGTACCCCCCCCCCCCCCCCCCCCGGTGCCCAAAATCAAATGCAGCAATGCTTTATAGCTGCACAGGCCACACTCACATCCACCCCGTGCAAAAATGAGGAGGACAGTAACGTACAAGAACTGAAAACTATTAGAACCCCTGATTTGCTATCATGTGTTACACGTTAAAACCAGCCCCCTTATAGCTCCTTGGTACGATGTCCTCATATGACGACTGCACATGGCACCCTTGTCTGAAGCTATCAGGCACATTGAGCAAAACCGAGTTTCTCCATTTTTTTTAAATGTAGCATTCCTGAGAGCTGAGAGGATGGAGTACGTCTGTGGTCAATTGGCTCCTGGGCTGGTTGGCTTTGCTAAAGGTCCCCATGAATTAGAATAAGTTATATGTGACTGTAGAACACTGACCAAGCTTGGGGCAGGTGTTGCAGATGGGTGCAGCAGTAGGCATGGTTTGACATGAGCATGCAGATGACATGGCAGATGGTTTGACATGAGTATGCAGATGACATGGGTGTCCGAATGACATGAGGGTCATTACTACTTAGGGGTGCAATTGACAATGTTCTGGCCTTTTTGGTTGTGATACAACAATGCAGTGCCAGGCTTGCTGGCTGCAGAGTACATGTCGCTTTGGGTGTGTACACTTCGGTTGATGTGAGTGCATCTCAGTTCGGGCGAGTGAATATCGGTTCGGGTCAGGCAAGTACACTCCGGTTCGGGCGAGTACATTCCGGGTCGGGCGAGTACATGTACACCCCGGGCGAGTCCGGGTCCGGCGAGTCCGGGTCCGGCGAGTCCGGGTTGGTTCGGTTCAATTCGGTTCGGATCGGGTCGGTTCGGATCGGGTCGGTTCGGATCGGGTCGGTTCGGATCGGGTCGGTTCGGATCGGGTCGGTTCGGATCGGGTCGGTTCGGTTCGGTTCGGGTCGGCTCAGTTCGGGTCGGTTCGGTCCGGTTCAGTTCCGGTCCGCTTGGGTCGGGTCGGCTTGGGCCGGGTCGGCTTGGGTTGGGTCGGCTTGGTTCGGTTCAATTCGGTTCGGATCGGGTCGGGTCGGGTCGGTTCGGATCGGGTCGGTTCGGATCGGGTCGGTTCGGATCGGGTCGGTTCGGTTCGGTTCGGGTCGGCTCAGTTCGGGTCGGTTCGGTCCGGTTCAGTTCCGGTCGGCTCGGGTCGGGTCGGCTTGGGTTGGGTCGGCTTGGTTCGGTTCAATTCGGTTCGGATCGGGTCGGGTCGGCTTGGGTTGGGTCGGCTTGGTTCGGTTCAATTCGGTTCGGATCGGGTCGGGTCGGGTCGGTTCGGATCGGGTCGGTTCGGATCGGGTCGGTTCGGTTCGGATCGGGTCGGTTCGGATCGGGTCGGTTCGGTTCGGTTCGGGTCGGCTCAGTTCGGGTCGGGTCGGTTCGGGTCGGTTCGGGTCGGTTCGGTTCGGGTCGGTTCGGTTCGGGTCGGTTCGGTTCGGGTCGGGCGGGCAGGCAGGCAGGCAGGCAGGCAGGCAGGCAGGCAGGCAGGCAGGCAGGCAGGCAGGCAGGCAGGCAGGCAGGCAGGCAGGCAGGCAGGCAGGCAGGCAGGCAGGCAGGCAGGCAGGCAGGCAGGCAGGCAGGCAGGCAGGCAGGCAGGCAGGCTACATGCTGGGGCTAGACTGTGCATCATGATGAGAAAGGGTTAATGCGATGTGCTACATGGGAGTCCATGTGCTACATGGGAGTGTGGAACATTGTTTGCCGTGAAAGGAGGGAGAGCCACAGTGTGTATTGGAATGTATGTGTATTGGGCCGGTTTGAATGGCAATTCAAACCATGAGAGGGGAACACCTTTCCTATACTACTAACAGCCTGTGTTTTGGGTTTAGGGGTACCAGGGACTCGATTTGGTGGCATTGCAGGGTTCTTTGTTCTCTCTAGCTCTATGCCATTCACTCTCTGCACTGTCTAGTATATAAGCGACACACAGAAGGCCTTCAAATGTCTACGGCCATATCACGTTGAAAACACCGGTTCTCGTCCGATCACCGAAGTTAAGCAACGTTGAGCCCGGTCAGTACTTGGATGGGTGACCGCCTGGGAATACCGGGTGCCGTAGACTTTTCTATTTTCCTCATGTGAACTATGTCTCATAAAATGATTGTATACTGAGGGCACACTGCAGGTTATTTATTTTCATGGAACTTGATGTAACAGGGGGGTTGACAGGGTCCACACCCCCCTCCTTGTTTACTGCTCTAGCTCGGTTTACCCATTCTCCTTGTTTCTACCTGTGCATGTTTTGGTCCATCTGAGTAGACTGCAGATAGTATATCTCTTTCTGTCTTATTTGGGTGGAAGGCTAGAGTACTGTATCATGTACCCCTGTTTATAACGTGTGTGTTGAGGGGGGGGGGGGGGGGGTACATCCAGCTCCCTGCCTCAGTCCTCTCTTTACTATAGTCATATCAATCAATGTTTATAACGTACATTCAGTCAGCACTATGCTATATCTATAGAGAGAGGGTGAACGGTTACATATTTTGGTTGACATGAAGGGGGGGGGGGGTGGTGGTGGGTGGAGGCAGAGATATTTGTACATCATTTTCACTGTCGTTTTAAATGGAGTGTGGGGGGTGTATAGACAAGAGGTTGAATTGCAACTTTTGTGAGAGAGTGGGGCCCTGTAAAGGGCCTTTGTTTGGTGATTGCCAATGGAATTGACAGTTTACTTGGCAGGCTTGCTGCTGCTCTGGGTCTTCTTGGGGAGAAGGACAGCCTGGATGTTGGGCAGGACACCTCCCTGGGCGATGGTCACTCCTGAGAGAAGTTTGTTCAACTCCTCGTCGTTACGGATGGCCAGCTGGAGATGACGGGGGATGATCCTCGTCTTCTTGTTGTCACGGGCAGCGTTACCTGCGAGCTCGAGAACCTCAGCTGCCAGGTACTCCATGACGGCGGCCAGGTACACGGGGGCACCGGCTCCGATCCTCTCACCATAGTTTCCCTTGCGCAGATGACGGTGGATACGTCCAACGGGGAACTGCAGACCGGCCCTGGAGGACCTGGTCTTGCTCTTTCCCTTTGCCTTTCCTCCCTTACCACGTCCAGACATGTTGATAGAGTGTGTGTGTTACCTTTGACAAGCAAAACAACAATGCTGGCCCGATACGATACGATACGATATCTTTTAAAGCCACCGAAGGTGGTGACAGGCATTCATGACCCGGGAATAGCCACGCCAATGGATGAGCGGAGTGCGAGGTGATGAAATGAGTTCAATGAGAGAGATTGATCTGATGAAATAATGATGCCGCATCGTTGTATCGCTTGTCAAAAGTCAACATGTCTGCAAAAGTAAGGGAAAGAAGGGAAGGGAGAAAGCGCAGTTCCTTGTTTGACCTCATAATGAGGGTTAAGTTCTTCTGGCTTAGCCAGGAGAATAATAAAGTTGAAGCCTTGGTTGAACCAAGTAACTATTTTGTGTCTCTATATGGAGTGCATATAGAGTGTAGCCCTTAAAAAAGGGGATTAGGTTTATACCTAGAATGGATTTTGTGTCAATGCGGAAAAATAATTTTTCCGCAAAGATAATAAAAAGTGGTGAACCTCAAGGGAGAGGACCTTTCAAGGGTGAAAGGTGAGAATGTATGGCGAGTGCCATTTATATTTAAAGTACTAGGTGTCCACCGCTACTCACAAATTAACTTTGTGAGGGATAGGCATCTAGTACATGAGGTGGCGGTTATCCCTAAGGAATTTTGCCAAGGGTTTGTACTGGAACTTCTCCGCCGTCCTCAAGATGAGCACAGCCATTTCCTCCTCAGAGGTAATTGGTGTGTCAGATTGAATTGTTCCCATCTCGAGGAAGGCGGAGTAGTCCATATCAGTGCAACCCGTGAGAATGTGGACAGCAGAGAAATTTTCCCAGGTACAGGAACAAAGGGCCCTATGAGGGATGTCCTCCTTTCTCCTATAGTCAAGCCTAAGTCGAGTTAAGGCGTGTTGGATGTACCTGGGAAGGGTAGGTGAGACCCTTGTGATCTGGGGGAGTAGGAAATCCAACCACTTCCTGGATTGAGAAGTTGGATTTTTGATTCTATCCACCCTGTCTCTCTCCTGACTGGTCGCTATCATTCTGAGGGCAAGTGCATGTTTAAGTGCAGTTTTAGCTTGTCCTCCAGATATTAACCCGTATACGGGTCTGTCAGGGTTTATGGTGGAAGCAGCCTTAGCCGCCTCATCAGCCAATTCATTGCCTCTAATGCCAACATGGGATGGGATCCAATGTATGGCAGTAGTGCAGTGGGCCGAGTGTCTCCTGTTGATCTTTAGCTGAATAACCCGGGCCATTCTGTGGGACGTTTGTGTGTCCCTAATGGAATGGATGGAGCTAAGTGAATCGGAATGGATGACTAGATTGTCATCTGGCCACTTTTCCAATGCCGTTTTTATGGCATGTAGCTCGGTGGCCATGCTGGTAGAGTTATCCGATACTCTAGTCATGTGTATGGTGTCTTCCAAACAGACGGCTGCGGAGCCACATAACCCCGTAATGGGATTGACACTGCCGTCTGTGTATATATGTTTTGCCTCCGGGAAAGAGGTTTTTAAGGCCTCTATTTCCGCTAACGATTGGTTCCTAAGCACGATGGGCGAGGTTTCACTCTTCTTAAAGTGGTTTACCACATGGAAAGAAGCGTGGACCTCATAAAATGGGTGTTGTAAAATCATGCAAGGTGATTCAAATAGAGTGCCAGCAGCATCAAGCGTGGTGCTGCATAGCACTCTATATCTCCTAGATAAAGTGGTAGTAGGTTGGTGCTGTTCATCTACTCTTTTCAACATGTGGTCCTTTAATGCCAATCCAAAATCCGACCGCAGACCGGAGCCTGCCGTAAGCAAAAAGGATTGGCCCAAGTAATCCACCCTGTCCATTACTGAAGGTAGATCAACCTCTCTTTGCATACAGGTAATCTTTGTGTACCTAGATGCTCCGAGGGCGATCCTTATCGCAGAAGTTTGAATTCCCTCCAGTTTTGTAAAAGCTTTGGCTCTTCTGGATAGATCTACGTCTCTAGAATGTGCGTGCCTACTCTGTGTGAATAGAGCAGGGGCCGCATAATCAACGATGGACCTGATAGCTTGGGTATAGAATAACATCAGGTTAGATCTAGATATACCCCAAGTGGGGGCGGATATAGATCGCATGACGTTAAGCCTGTCTCTCATTCTTTTATTTAGGTAGTCCATCTCAGGGTTGAAAGTCAACTGGCTATCAAATATTACCCCTAAGTGTTTAAAAGAACGAGTCCAAGCTACTTCCTGACCTGCTATAGATAGTGGAATATTAATTGGTTGGTTGTCGTAAACCATGGCCTTGGTCTTTGCCATTGAAATTTTGAGACCCAAGTGATTACAGCAAGTGTAAACCAGATTCAATGCATTTTGGGTTTTCTGGACGATGTTATCGCTAGCAGTAATAACCAACGCTACATCGTCAGCAAAAGAGAGAATTTTGGTATGCGGAATATCAATTTCGTGAAGTTCCGACATAACAGAATTGAAAATTGTGGGGGATAGGACAGCCCCTTGGGGAACGCCTCCATGAAGTGGCAAATAGTCGGAGAGAGTTCCCTGAAAGCCTACTCTAGCAGAGCGTCCTGTTAAGTAGTTTTGAATAAAGCTTAGAAGTTTACCCCTGGCACCTCTTTTGGCTAACGAGTGTAGGACAACGACGTGGTCAACTAACTCGAAAGCTTTTTCAAGGTCCAGGTACACAACAACGCATTTTCTCCCGGCACTCTTGGCCTGGTGGACCAGGTCAAGTTTAGCCGAGTAGCATTGTTGTGCGGACATAAATCTTCTGAAGCCATATTGATTTGGGGAGGGTGGTATAGCCGTAGGAATGCGCCTGGATTCCATGCTGTATATCAATCTCTCCCTAACCATTCTCTCCATTAGCTTACTCATAGTCTGTAGTAGAGTAATGGGTCTTTTAGCAGTGGGGTGACCGGGTTTGGGAATAGGAACGATGTGTCCCTGCTTCCATTCCTCGGGGAGGGTGGAGGAGTGAAATATATCATTAAGAATCTGAAGCATGACTCTTTTATTTCGTTCGTCCAGGTTTTTTAACACAGCTACCGGGATTCTGTCAGAACCTGGAGACTTGTTGGGGGTCTTTGCGATGTGGCGGTTTAGCTCACAAAGGGTGAAGTCCCCATCAAGATCGAACATGTTAGGTAGAGTGCACGCTTCTTCGATATAATTCTCTCTCGCAATCCTCTTTTCCTCCATGGCCCTGATTTGAGCTAGAGAGAAGTTAGTGTCAGGGTCTGTCCTGTCAGTGAACATCTCTGCTAGCTCTGTGGCCATTGCTAGTGGGTCGGGATGTAATGGTTCAGGTGTACTAGAGTTCCTCAGCTGTTTGGTTTTTCGCCAGAGGTCTCTAGTGGAAGTATCTCTATTAATACTTTCAATCCACTCCTTCCACGCCTGGTTCTTTTGCATGGCAAAGACTCTTTTTGCAATTTTCTGGTTAGTTCTTAGACTAGCCTTGTTAGTTGGAGACTTGTTATATCTCATCCTGCGAGCGGCTGCATTGCGTCTTTTGGCAGCCTCTTTACACGCAGCGTTTTGGAACCACCAGCGCTTCGACCTAATGTGAGCTTTCAGCCTGGGGGTGTTGGCGGTGAGTGCTGTAAAGATAGCTGCCCTGTACTGCTCGTAGGATGGTCTACGGAGTGGCTCTAATATTTCATAAAGATTGTTATTAAATGCTTCCCAATCTGTTCTCTTGATATTTAGTCTGGGAATATTGGAGAAAGGAGGGACCTTTTCGGCTGCTATAGTCAGCAGGCAGGCGAAATGGTCAGATGACAGTTCGTCAATAACCTCCCAATCAGTTCCCATCATCAAGTCGTTGGTTATAAAACTTAAATCGATGGAGGTGCCCGAGATATGGGTGGGTCCCCCGTCGTTAAGCAGTACCAGTGTGTCACAATCGTCGAGTACCCTTAGTAATTTTTTGCCAGCTCGGGAATCCCTATTTGAAAAGCCCCAATTAGAGTGGTGGACATTGAAGTCCCCCACTATAATGTGGTTTTCCGGGTATTTCCTGACCATAGATTTGAGGTTTGGTACTCGGTCGGGATCCGATTGGCACTTGTGGTAAAGATTGGTGACATACATACAGTCCTGCTTAAGAGTGAGTTTAACAGTAATAATATCAGTCTCAGAGTTGGACTTGGGAGAGTCAACTTTCTCTGACTTAATGCTGTTTCTTACTAGTATAGCAGTGCCCAGCAAGGGACCTTGCATGTTCCCTGCTGGCCTGAAATTGTGATGTGCCGTGAAGCCAGGTATACTAGTAATCTTAGCTGTTTTAAGGATTCTAGTTTCTTGCAAACAAAAAACGTCGATCTTTTTCTCCTCGGCATATTTAATTATAGAGTTCCGATGACCTGCGTTGTCTCTCGGTTTAAAGGACTCGCAATTCCAGGTAACTAAACGAAGTTCCTTATGTGCGTTTCTTCCAGGCATTTTTGTGTATCAGGTAGTAAAATCAATCAATATAATGAAAAAGTGTCCCTATTATAACCAGCTTTAATATCTAGGTTTCGAAGGATAGGGTAGAACAGAACCCAAGTATGCTTGGTTGTGAATGTTGGCTGTGAGTTGAGGACTTGTGGACTGGTTTTGGACTAGTCCTGCCTGCATGGCCCAGTTCAACATAGAAGTTACGAATTGGGGTAGTGGTAAACTCTGTGCCGGTGCAGATGGTACGTTGTTTACACTAGCATACGGTATCTGCGATATGTTGTAGAACGGTGTGCTAAGGGGAAAGAGGTTTTCCTGGTTAGAAGGCCCATCTACCACGCCATTTGATACAGTAGGTGCCATAGTCTTCTCTTTGCCTTGAGTGTCGTCGTCACCAAATTGAACCGGGGCGGGTAGGATGGGGTCGTGAGCAAGTATTTCATTCAGCTCCTTCTCCTCAGTCAATGTTGACAGCAAATTTGCGTGTTTTTCAAGTATTGTGCTTGACACAATGCATGGGGTAGCATTGATAGGAACTTTGGATGTTTTGTCCCCGTAGTTGTGCCCACTAGGTAGAACACACGGAGTGGTGTGACACTCTTGAATGCTGATCGCCAAGGCTCGGAGTCTGACTTCGATAGGCTCAGAAGTGTCATGGGAATAGGCAAAAGTTTTCAGTCTTAGGGAGATAGGTATCCTATCGCAATTGAATTCTCTGGCCAACCGTTTGACCGCATCGGGCAACCTATCTTCGGGGTTGATATAATCAGCCAACTCGGTGAGCCGAGTCTGGCATGATCTGACTCTGTCTGGAGAGTTCAATTGCTGGGAGGAAAACCTTTCTGCCATACGGAGTAGTCGTGATTCAATGTCAAGACTACGAGCCTTTACTTGTCGGGCTCTAGCCTCTTTTCCCTTCGGTTTTGTACCCTCAGCCCTTTTTGGCAAGGGAGGAGGATTCTGGTTGTTGTGAGCGTTAGCCCTGTCTCCAGAATGGCCAGCCATGACTGGGGTAGTAACAACTACACTCACATCATGTTCATGCCATCTGGTAGATGGGGCTCCCAAATCGTTAGACTTGTCTTTTGGGGAGGAGGCCTCAACAACTTTGCCGGTAAAGGACTGTTCACTGCACTCCCCTTCCTCTAGGGAACGGGGAGTGGTGTTAAGTGACTTGGCAGTTTCATCAGGAACCGTTTTATCTGGAGTATTTTCCAGGGCATTTTGGCCTTCCGGAGTCGAGATGCTGGCTGGATTTTGCATATCAATGGTCTGTTTACCTCTACTGGATGTAACTGTGGCCTGCTGCGAACTAGTGGTAGGGTTAAGATACTCTATGTGCCTTAACAGTTCCGGGCAGCCTCCAAAATTGGATTTGTGAGGACCCCCACATAAAGCACATTCAGGTCTGTCCCTATTATCACAATCTTTAGTCCAGTGAGGTGCACGACACTGTGCACAAGACACAGCATCGACACAGTCATATGAGGTGTGACCCAATGCTTGACATTTTGTACATTTTTTAGGACGTACTGGTGCTTTCTTGGTCTCAAATTCCCCTTGGGGCGTGAGCAATGTGCCCGGGAGGGGAAGGCGGGAAGAGACCACAACCCCCCATTTGCCGTCAGGAGACCTGACACCAGCATAGATCTTAACTATGTCCGGGTACTCTTCCCGAAGGACAGAAAAGTCATAATGAATGCCTGCACCTTTGCCATTTGTCTTCCAGAAAGGGTTAGTGGAATCTCTCCACAGGACATATGCGAACTTATCAGAATCATATGGCCAGGCAACAGGTTGTGCCTCGGGCAATATGTCCTTGGTCAAGCTTCTCTGACGGGAAATGGACCTGCGTCTTGGAGCGTCGTCCCAACGGGATTTTGCCCTTTGGCCTGATCCCTTTTTGTTCCTTTCCCGGTCTCTGCCTTCCCTCTTGTTAGGGAGGGGGGTAGTTTGGGGAAAGGAAGGCTGTTTGGCAGTTGGTTTGTTGGCATGGATTTTAGGGCCTTTGTACACTCTTTTGAGTGATTCAATGTACCCTCCCACAGTAGGAACAGTGATGAATATGCCCTTATCATCCAGCTTGGAAGCAGCATGATGTAAGGGGGAATCCTTGATGATCTTAAGGACTATATCTCCTTGTTTGTCCTGATAAAGGCGGGTGGAATCCCTATGCACCACTGTGCCCAACCTTTCCAAGGTCTTGATAGGGTCGCCCCGGTCCTCAAGAGAACGATAGAATACAAAAGTTTCCTTTGGCCCTGAGTTCATAATAGTGTCGTAATCAGCCTTGACAAGTTCGAACAGTGAGTGGCCTTGGAGTTCAGTGTGGAACTTGGATCCTGGTTCAGCCATTAGGCAGAAGCAGTTACCAATTTGTTGAACAAGGTACTCAGCCGAGTCTTCGTACAACTGTGTAGACCGAAGCGACTCTACCGGGTCAAGTGGGTTATCAGGTGCTAGGAAGAATGCCCAAATAACCTGAGGTGTAGCCATGCAAGAGAAGTTGACCATGTCAGGTTTGTTAACAGTGGATGTTTCTACTCTTGCTGGCGAAGGTGGGAGCGAAGAAGGAGTGGGTGAAGAATCACCCCGAGCAGATTGCATGCTTTGTGAAAGCCTGATGTCTGACACTAGATGATCTATTTCAGCAAGAATTGCGTCTGTGTCTCTGCAAATGTTATCAAACAGAGACTTCAGTGAGCTACCATGCTTTGCCCACTCCTTCTGTGTCAAGTTTTTCTCCGAGTACACTCTCTCTGAAATTTGAGCCAATTTGGCTATTCTAGCAAGAGAGTCACTATAGTAGGAGACGAGTTCCGGAGTGCTTTCTAGCTCCGAAGCAAAGATGCAAGCTTGAATCTGAGAAAAGACCACCCCGCTTAGATGACGAGTTGATTTGGCCCACTTCTCAAGATTCCTCTTGCTCGTCTTTGCGGAGAACGCACTGTTGAACACCTCATAGAAGCTTTTGAGAGCGTTTCTGAGACTTGTTGCATCCCTTTTTGTGACAGCAAGTATCTCATCTACGCTCTCCTGCTTACTGCTTGTGTCCAAAGTGGTTTCCGGCACAATGTCAACTGCATCCAATGTCTCTTTCTGCCCCTTAGAAGTTAAAGGAGTGTCAGGATAGACAACTGGAGTTTTTGATCTTGCCGGTTTGTTTGTCGGTGAATTAATTTCCCCTTCTACGGACTCAGAGGTTGACCCGAGATCTGTCCCAGCTGCTTTACTTGTACTCTGCTTTTGGGGAGTGACGATAGGAATGTTAGTAGCCTCTCCCGAATGTTGGGGGTCGTTGATGTGAGGGGTATCGGCCTGAACTTCAATGTGAACGATTTCCTCTGTTACATGAATAGTTTCGACAGCTGTGTCAGAAGTGGGATCTGAGGAGGGTTTGTCATGGGTGGCTGAGTCCACATTTGTCTTATGACTATCCCGGCTAGTGAGTTCGGTCGCTGCTTCAAAACTAGGTGTAACCTGCTTGGTTGTTTTAGTTTTTTGGTTCAGGTTGGTTCTGGCCGAACCATCCTGTAGTTCAGGAGCACCGGTTTTGGTAACACTGTCAATAATGGTAGCAATTTTATTGATGGTTTTGGCACGAGTTCTACTAGCCGTGGGGCTAGTCAGTTTAGCCTGGCCGGGTCCCGAGTCAGAGGTGCGACCTTTGGAACCCTGACCTTGCTTTTCTTTGTTCAGTGAAACAAAATTGGTGGATCTGGGGTTGGTGTCTTTCCCAGCCATTTTCCTGAATTGGTCAGCTCTAGGGCTGACCTTTGGCGAAGTTCTGGAGTTTCCCGGCATGATGATCTTTAGAAAGGTCTATGCCCAAATTCTTCAAACAAGTAGTGTGGGTGACAAAGCCCAAAATGGTTGGTTACCACAAGGGACGGCAAAACGTATTTGCTAGAGCAAACGTTGAAACCGTACCTTATGTATAGCGGTGGTTTGTAAAAACAAAATTTAAAACAAGTGTTAAAAATGCTCAACCAAAGGGATAGGACTAGTATGGACTAGTAGGTGACCCTCAAAGATAGATTTAATCTATATGTGGATTCACCTGCCAGAAAACCCCACCAGCCAAAGTTGATTGAGACCTCGCACAAAAGTTTGTACGTGGGCTCTCTCAATACTCTGCCTACTGGGCGATCAAGCTCTGAAAAGAAAATCCTCCGACACCTTGAAGGTCATCAGAGGGAGAACTGCATGGTGATTGAGCAAATGAAACACAGTGAACAAAAAATGTGTCAGCGTTAAACGGTGCTGGGATACATTTTGAGAGTACTGAACTCTTATAAGTGCGTTTTAATAGTGAATTAACGCCTTAGGAGTCCGGTATAAGGTTAAGTATCTAAAAAGGTGACAAACTGTAGCACAAGTGTGTTATAAAACTTTTGTTTAATGATACCTAAGTGGTACCTACAGTGGAAGTAGCGAGAAAATAATAAAAACTGGTTTCAATGGCAAAACCGCCCAAAATCAGTGTTCTTTCAAAGTGGTGCGATTCCGCTGAAACTTTGTGGGAATGTTGGTCTATAATAGACTAAGAACGTGTATGAATAACAACGTTCACTTCCAAGAATTGTGGTGACCAGAGCAACCTAAGTCGCATATAGATGGAAACTCCAAAGGTCGATTGCAAGGCAAAAAATGACGCTAACCTTCCAATTTCAGTGTCAAAGGAAGGGAAAATTAATGGCCTAACTTTTGAAAAAGGAATGGGTCCCAAATAAAAAAGGGGACCAGCGGGAAGTACCCTTGCTAGTGATAGTCTCCGAATATTTTCAACTCAAAGGTGGCAACTAGTAAAAAGGGGGTATTTTGCATACGCCCTATGGTTTGTGGTGTGAATAAAAAATAAAATATAAAATATAAAAAACTAGTGTTAAAAATGCTCAAACAAAAGGGATAGGACTAGTACGGACTAGTAGGTGACCCTCAAAGATAGATTTTATCTATATGTGGATTCACCTGCCAGAAAACCCCACCAGCCAAAGTTGATTGAGACCCCGCACAACGTTTGTACGTGAGCTCACTCAATACTCTGCCTACTGGGCGATCTGACTCTGAAAAGAAAATCCTCCGACACCTTAAGGGTCAACAGAGGGAAAAGTGCATAGTGTTTGAGCAAATGTAACACAGTGAATGGCATCTCAGCGTCTATAAGGTGCTGAAATACATTTTGTGAGTGCAAGACTCCAATAAGTGCGTTTTGATAGTGTAAAACGTCTTAACAGTTTTGTCACTGATGATATCAATCCAAAAAGGTGATAGACTGTAGCACAGGTTTGCAATAAAACTTTTATTTAATGATACCAAAGTGGTACCTACACTGGAAGTAGCGTAAAAATAATAAAAACTGGTTTCTATGGGAAAACCGGCCAAAATCAGTGTTCTTTGAAAGTGGTGCGATTCCGCTGAAACTTGCTGGGAATGTTGGTCTATAATAGACTAAGAACGTGTATAATTATCAGCGTTCAACTCCAGAAACTTAAATGCCCAGGGCAAAATAAGTCGATTTTAGTTGAAAACTCTGATGGTCCACTGTGTAGTAAAAAATAGCGCTAGCCCTACAATTTCGGTGTCAAAGCAAGGTCAAATTGATGGCCTAACTTTTGCCAAAGAAAAAAGTGTCCCTAATGTAAGGGGACTAGCGGTAATAATTTTATTAATTTCCCAAATAATAGCAGTTAGCGTGTAGAGTCCAATGGCCTGATTACAAAAGAGGACGGTTGGAACGCGGTTGCTAGGGCAACCGTTAGGACCGTCCTGTTTGTGTTGGAGGCTGTATTGGGCGATAATGGGTAAATAAACGTGCCGGTAGTAGTACTACACCGCTGAGAGGGGGGGGTGTACAACTTTTAAACTACTAGTCCGATTTGAAAGAAATTTGGTGTGTGTAAGGCCTGGGGCCTAACTAGAAACGTGTGTAAATATTAAGCTTGTAGTCCCAAAATTGTGTCAACAGGGACAGGTGAAGTCGATATTAGTAGAAAACTGGTGCAGTCAATATGATAGGTTTAAATGCTTCAAACCTTCTCCAAATTGAATAGAAAGAAAGCCTGAATGTTGGCCTAACTTCCTGAATGGAATTAGAATTAAAAAAAGTACCGTGTACCAATGTAGCAAAAAGTACAAGTTTTAACCAAATCACCAATTAGCGTGTCCTGGTGTTTTGACCCGTGTGAGGGTCAAGTGAATATTAGAACGAAGCTGGTAACTGTGTGGTGGATTCAACTGAATCACAAACAATAGTGCAACCGCAAAACGATCCGCCAAGATGAACTGTGTTACAGTTAGACTCAGAACAACAAATACAACCGTTTCAAACAATGGCGTCCAAGGAGACACTCTTAGTTAAAACAGATGTTGTTAGGGGTCCTTAGACCAACGTGAACAGTGTTAAAGTGTAGCCAAGTGGCAAAAACAAATAGCAGAGGATATAGGAAATCTATAGTCAACTGCAAAGTTATGTGGTTGAAAACAGCAAGCTGTTTTAAAACTGGGAATGCCAGGAACACCGAAACTGGTAGTAAACGGGCGTGCACCAACTGCACAAGGTACCCGTGAACTCCAGGACTTAGGTATAAAAACTGTTAAAAAACATTTTAACAGGGCCTACGGCCAACCTTATTACCTATGAGCCTTAATCAGGAAACCAGCAGCAGCAAGCACATATTGCAGTGCAGAGCGCGAGAACTATGAACTGGCCCACACCAAGTGCTGGTTTTATATGTGGGCAAAAGGGGACGGTTCTAACGCGGTTGCCATGGTAACCGCAACCTCGTTAGGACCGTCCGCTTTTGGGCTCCTCTCCTCTGTTATAAGGAAAATCTGGCCTTTGGCTTTAGTATCATCGTTGTTCTCACGTAGTCAACATGCCACCCAAGCCAGCATCCAAGGGAGCCAAGAAGGCCGCGTCCAAGGCTAAGGCCGTAAGGACCGGAGACAAGAAGAGGAAGAGGAGGAGGAAGGAAAGCTATGCTATCTACATCTACAAGGTGTTGAAGCAGGTGCACCCCGACACCGGTATCTCCTCCAAGGCCATGTCCATCATGAACAGCTTTGTCAACGACATCTTTGAGCGCATCGCAGCTGAGGCCAGCCGTCTTGCCCACTACAACCGTCGTTCCACCATCACCAGCCGGGAAATCCAGACCGCTGTCCGTCTCCTCCTCCCCGGAGAGTTGGCCAAGCACGCCGTGTCTGAGGGCACCAAGGCTGTGACCAAGTACACTTCCTCCAAGTAGATCTTCACCAGGTCTATACCACCCAAACAAAGGCCCTTTACAGGGCCCCCACTCTCTCACAAAAGTTCAGATCAAACTCCACTTGTGTCTACCTCCCCCAATACACAATGCAATCCCAATCAAATGAAATCAAATCAAAATACATGTTGAGCATAGACAAAGAGATGTGACTAGGAGCATGCTTAATAGTACAGATAGGTCTAGATGTGGATGTGTATTGTATTGAACGAGAGAGTGGGTCACAGAGCTGGAGAGAATAAGTCAGGTACACACCCCCCCCCCCCCCCCTCTGCCTATACCTATGGGTGGAAATACCATGTTATGATAAAGGTTACTTCAATGACGCCCCCCCCCCCCTCTCCATTAACTTTGTCATCACAGTGACATGATTGTCACATTGTTAGCCTAATGCATTGAACTTACCTTGCTCCAGTGTGCAGCAGTCTGTTCTATCACTCCTGACGTCGTGGTGTATGTCTCCTGTAATGGAAATAAAAGATTTGATATAAAAAAGAATGCTGGTCTTGTTTGTAAATTGTACATTGACAGTACCTGGTACTTATGTGTTTTCTGTGTGACATAATACAATGCTACAGCTAGACTGCTGTCTGTTCTTTTGACAGTAAAATATAAAATGAATGTCTAAGTGATACATCTTCTTTCTGTTACAGCTCAAGGTTCAACACTCTACATGGATATCAACGTGAGGTAAAGGTTAGTTGAATGGGTAAGTATTACATGTGCATTATCAGCAGGGGGGGGGGGGGGGGGGGTCAACAGACTGGGTACACTGATATAGACAGATCTATATACAGTGTTGCCTTTCTGCCTATGGTGTATAGTACACACAGTTTCCCTGTGTTGAGTCAGAATAAGCCGCAGTCAGGGGTGGATCCAATACATCAGTTATTTAAAGTTATTTGAATGTAGGCAGGGAAGGGAAACGCTTTGCCTTTTGTATGTAGAGGGGTTGATCTGTAACTTTTGTGAGAGAGTGGGGCCCTTAGGAGGGCCTTTGAGATGGTTGGTTTTCCTGCTACCGAGGTGGTAGAGGAATTGTTTAACCGCCGAATCCGTAGAGGGTACGGCCTTGACGCTTGAGGGCATAGACTACATCCATGGCGGTGACAGTCTTCCTCTTGGCGTGCTCGGTGTAGGTGACGGCATCACGGATGACGTTCTCAAGGAAGACCTTGAGGACCCCACGGGTCTCCTCGTAGATCAGGCCAGAGATACGCTTGACTCCACCACGACGTGCCAGACGACGGATTGCTGGCTTGGTGATACCCTGGATGTTATCACGCAACACCTTCCGGTGACGCTTAGCGCCTCCCTTTCCGAGTCCCTTTCCTCCCTTGCCGCGACCAGACATGTTGAATCAGTACTGTGTTAAGGTACAATGAAACTGTAATACTGTAGGTATCTATATATACTGGCCAGGGGCTAGAGCGCGGACCTGTTAGGCTGAACACATCGCGTGAAAGCTGCTGCTGCTGTCTCCCTCCCCACAGGGGTCACGTGACCGGCTCAGCCAATCCGCGCCCTTGTTAGGACCGTCCCCTTTGGCCACACCAAGCTACCGGACGTTCCCACGCCCCTAGCTCCCCCAGGTGGCGCTACAGCGGAAGTTGTTGATATGAGTTGGAATGTCTGTGCTGGGGGCTAACGGCCAATCAAAGAATGGTGTCAATCGGCCCAGGGAAAGCTGAGAAAACTGGGTTAGAAGAAAAGGTGGTTTCACTCACCCTCTCTCTCCACTATATATAGACCCTTATACTATAGGGGCAGAACCATACGTTCACAATGGCTCGTACTAAGCAGACCGCACGTAAATCTACAGGAGGAAAGGCTCCTCGCAAACAGCTGGCCACCAAGGCTGCTCGCAAGAGTGCCCCGGCCACTGGAGGAGTCAAGAAGCCCCATAGGTACAGGCCCGGTACCGTGGCTCTCCGTGAGATCCGTCGTTACCAAAAGTCCACCGAGCTGCTGATCCGCAAGCTCCCCTTCCAGCGCCTGGTCCGTGAAATCGCCCAGGACTTCAAGACCGACCTCAGGTTCCAGTCTTCCGCCGTCATGGCCCTCCAGGAGGCCAGCGAGGCTTACCTCGTCGGTCTGTTCGAGGACACCAACCTGTGCGCCATCCACGCCAAGCGTGTGACCATCATGCCCAAGGACATCCAGCTTGCCCGCCGTATCCGTGGCGAGCGTGCTTAAGTCACTCACCCCCTGGCTTGAAAACCAAAACCAAAGGCCCTCTACAGGGCCCCACTCTCTCACAAAAGTTTACCATCCTTCTCACATGATATCATGTTAAACATACCCTGCCATTCCCAGAAAACAATTGATGTATTATTACCCTGTCTCCTACCAACCCCCGTTAACCAGTCATACTTGACAAGTAATATAGCAGTACCCCCCCCCATGATACTCTTACTTCCCAATGTACAACGTGCCCCTATGGTACTGGTGACAAACTCCCTGCTGATGGAAACAGCTCATATTCATGTGTCATTTGGTGTAAGAACGATGTAGTGGCAGCAGCAGGGTGTAGTTGTAATGTAATGTGTGTGAATGTCTGCCTGTGTACCCCCCCCCCCCCCCCCCCCGGTGCCCAAAATCAAATGCAGCAATGCTTTATAGCTGCACAGGCCACACTCACATCCACCCCGTGCAAAAATGAGGAGGACAGTAACGTACAAGAACTGAAAACTATTAGAACCCCTGATTTGCTATCATGTGTTACACGTTAAAACCAGCCCCCTTATAGCTCCTTGGTACGATGTCCTCATATGACGACTGCACATGGCACCCTTGTCTGAAGCTATCAGGCACATTGAGCAAAACCGAGTTTCTCCATTTTTTTTAAATGTAGCATTCCTGAGAGCTGAGAGGATGGAGTACGTCTGTGGTCAATTGGCTCCTGGGCTGGTTGGCTTTGCTAAAGGTCCCCATGAATTAGAATAAGTTATATGTGACTGTAGAACACTGACCAAGCTTGGGGCAGGTGTTGCAGATGGGTGCAGCAGTAGGCATGGTTTGACATGAGCATGCAGATGACATGGCAGATGGTTTGACATGAGTATGCAGATGACATGGGTGTCCGAATGACATGAGGGTCATTACTACTTAGGGGTGCAATTGACAATGTTCTGGCCTTTTTGGTTGTGATACAACAATGCAGTGCCAGGCTTGCTGGCTGCAGAGTACATGTCGCTTTGGGTGTGTACACTTCGGTTGATGTGAGTGCATCTCAGTTCGGGCGAGTGAATATCGGTTCGGGTCAGGCAAGTACACTCCGGTTCGGGCGAGTACATTCCGGGTCGGGCGAGTACATGTACACCCCGGGCGAGTCCGGGTCCGGCGAGTCCGGGTCCGGCGAGTCCGGGTTGGTTCGGTTCAATTCGGTTCGGATCGGGTCGGTTCGGATCGGGTCGGTTCGGATCGGGTCGGTTCGGATCGGGTCGGTTCGGATCGGGTCGGTTCGGATCGGGTCGGTTCGGTTCGGTTCGGGTCGGCTCAGTTCGGGTCGGTTCGGTCCGGTTCAGTTCCGGTCCGCTTGGGTCGGGTCGGCTTGGGCCGGGTCGGCTTGGGTTGGGTCGGCTTGGTTCGGTTCAATTCGGTTCGGATCGGGTCGGGTCGGGTCGGTTCGGGTCGGTTCGGATCGGGTCGGTTCGGATCGGGTCGGTTCGGTTCGGTTCGGGTCGGCTCAGTTCGGGTCGGTTCGGTCCGGTTCAGTTCCGGTCGGCTCGGGTCGGGTCGGCTTGGGTTGGGTCGGCTTGGTTCGGTTCAATTCGGTTCGGATCGGGTCGGGTCGGCTTGGGTTGGGTCGGCTTGGTTCGGTTCAATTCGGTTCGGATCGGGTCGGGTCGGGTCGGTTCGGATCGGGTCGGTTCGGATCGGGTCGGTTCGGTTCGGATCGGGTCGGTTCGGATCGGGTCGGTTCGGTTCGGTTCGGGTCGGCTCAGTTCGGGTCGGGTCGGTTCGGGTCGGTTCGGGTCGGTTCGGTTCGGGTCGGTTCGGTTCGGGTCGGTTCGGTTCGGGTCGGGCGGGCAGGCAGGCAGGCAGGCAGGCAGGCAGGCAGGCAGGCAGGCAGGCAGGCAGGCAGGCAGGCAGGCAGGCAGGCAGGCAGGCAGGCAGGCAGGCAGGCAGGCAGGCAGGCAGGCAGGCAGGCAGGCAGGCAGGCAGGCAGGCAGGCAGGCAGGCAGGCAGGCAGGCAGGCAGGCAGGCAGGCAGGCTACATGCTGGGGCTAGACTGTGCATCATGATGAGAAAGGGTTAATGCGATGTGCTACATGGGAGTCCATGTGCTACATGGGAGTGTGGAACATTGTTTGCCGTGAAAGGAGGGAGAGCCACAGTGTGTATTGGAATGTATGTGTATTGGGCCGGTTTGAATGGCAATTCAAACCATGAGAGGGGAACACCTTTCCTATACTACTAACAGCCTGTGTTTTGGGTTTAGGGGTACCAGGGACTCGATTTGGTGGCATTGCAGGGTTCTTTGTTCTCTCTAGCTCTATGCCATTCACTCTCTGCACTGTCTAGTATATAAGCGACACACAGAAGGCCTTCAAATGTCTACGGCCATATCACGTTGAAAACACCGGTTCTCGTCCGATCACCGAAGTTAAGCAACGTTGAGCCCGGTCAGTACTTGGATGGGTGACCGCCTGGGAATACCGGGTGCCGTAGACTTTTCTATTTTCCTCATGTGAACTATGTCTCATAAAATGATTGTATACTGAGGGCACACTGCAGGTTATTTATTTTCATGGAACTTGATGTAACAGGGGGGTTGACAGGGTCCACACCCCCCTCCTTGTTTACTGCTCTAGCTCGGTTTACCCATTCTCCTTGTTTCTACCTGTGCATGTTTTGGTCCATCTGAGTAGACTGCAGATAGTATATCTCTTTCTGTCTTATTTGGGTGGAAGGCTAGAGTACTGTATCATGTACCCCTGTTTATAACGTGTGTGTTGAGGGGGGGGGGGGGGGGTACATCCAGCTCCCTGCCTCAGTCCTCTCTTTACTATAGTCATATCAATCAATGTTTATAACGTACATTCAGTCAGCACTATGCTATATCTATAGAGAGAGGGTGAACGGTTACATATTTTGGTTGACATGAAGGGGGGGGGGGGTGGTGGTGGGTGGAGGCAGAGATATTTGTACATCATTTTCACTGTCGTTTTAAATGGAGTGTGGGGGGTGTATAGACAAGAGGTTGAATTGCAACTTTTGTGAGAGAGTGGGGCCCTGTAAAGGGCCTTTGTTTGGTGATTGCCAATGGAATTGACAGTTTACTTGGCAGGCTTGCTGCTGCTCTGGGTCTTCTTGGGGAGAAGGACAGCCTGGATGTTGGGCAGGACACCTCCCTGGGCGATGGTCACTCCTGAGAGAAGTTTGTTCAACTCCTCGTCGTTACGGATGGCCAGCTGGAGATGACGGGGGATGATCCTCGTCTTCTTGTTGTCACGGGCAGCGTTACCTGCGAGCTCGAGAACCTCAGCTGCCAGGTACTCCATGACGGCGGCCAGGTACACGGGGGCACCGGCTCCGATCCTCTCACCATAGTTTCCCTTGCGCAGATGACGGTGGATACGTCCAACGGGGAACTGCAGACCGGCCCTGGAGGACCTGGTCTTGCTCTTTCCCTTTGCCTTTCCTCCCTTACCACGTCCAGACATGTTGATAGAGTGTGTGTGTTACCTTTGACAAGCAAAACAACAATGCTGGCCCACACCAAGTGCTGGTTTTATATGTGGGCAAAAGGGGACGGTTCTAACGCGGTTGCCATGGTAACCGCAACCTCGTTAGGACCGTCCGCTTTTGGGCTCCTCTCCTCTGTTATAAGGAAAATCTGGCCTTTGGCTTTAGTATCATCGTTGTTCTCACGTAGTCAACATGCCACCCAAGCCAGCATCCAAGGGAGCCAAGAAGGCCGCGTCCAAGGCTAAGGCCGTAAGGACCGGAGACAAGAAGAGGAAGAGGAGGAGGAAGGAAAGCTATGCTATCTACATCTACAAGGTGTTGAAGCAGGTGCACCCCGACACCGGTATCTCCTCCAAGGCCATGTCCATCATGAACAGCTTTGTCAACGACATCTTTGAGCGCATCGCAGCTGAGGCCAGCCGTCTTGCCCACTACAACCGTCGTTCCACCATCACCAGCCGGGAAATCCAGACCGCTGTCCGTCTCCTCCTCCCCGGAGAGTTGGCCAAGCACGCCGTGTCTGAGGGCACCAAGGCTGTGACCAAGTACACTTCCTCCAAGTAGATCTTCACCAGGTCTATACCACCCAAACAAAGGCCCTTTACAGGGCCCCCACTCTCTCACAAAAGTTCAGATCAAACTCCACTTGTGTCTACCTCCCCCAATACACAATGCAATCCCAATCAAATGAAATCAAATCAAAATACATGTTGAGCATAGACAAAGAGATGTGACTAGGAGCATGCTTAATAGTACAGATAGGTCTAGATGTGGATGTGTATTGTATTGAACGAGAGAGTGGGTCACAGAGCTGGAGAGAATAAGTCAGGTACACACCCCCCCCCCCCCCCCTCTGCCTATACCTATGGGTGGAAATACCATGTTATGATAAAGGTTACTTCAATGACGCCCCCCCCCCCCTCTCCATTAACTTTGTCATCACAGTGACATGATTGTCACATTGTTAGCCTAATGCATTGAACTTACCTTGCTCCAGTGTGCAGCAGTCTGTTCTATCACTCCTGACGTCGTGGTGTATGTCTCCTGTAATGGAAATAAAAGATTTGATATAAAAAAGAATGCTGGTCTTGTTTGTAAATTGTACATTGACAGTACCTGGTACTTATGTGTTTTCTGTGTGACATAATACAATGCTACAGCTAGACTGCTGTCTGTTCTTTTGACAGTAAAATATAAAATGAATGTCTAAGTGATACATCTTCTTTCTGTTACAGCTCAAGGTTCAACACTCTACATGGATATCAACGTGAGGTAAAGGTTAGTTGAATGGGTAAGTATTACATGTGCATTATCAGCAGGGGGGGGGGGGGGGGGGGGTCAACAGACTGGGTACACTGATATAGACAGATCTATATACAGTGTTGCCTTTCTGCCTATGGTGTATAGTACACACAGTTTCCCTGTGTTGAGTCAGAATAAGCCGCAGTCAGGGGTGGATCCAATACATCAGTTATTTAAAGTTATTTGAATGTAGGCAGGGAAGGGAAACGCTTTGCCTTTTGTATGTAGAGGGGTTGATCTGTAACTTTTGTGAGAGAGTGGGGCCCTTAGGAGGGCCTTTGAGATGGTTGGTTTTCCTGCTACCGAGGTGGTAGAGGAATTGTTTAACCGCCGAATCCGTAGAGGGTACGGCCTTGACGCTTGAGGGCATAGACTACATCCATGGCGGTGACAGTCTTCCTCTTGGCGTGCTCGGTGTAGGTGACGGCATCACGGATGACGTTCTCAAGGAAGACCTTGAGGACCCCACGGGTCTCCTCGTAGATCAGGCCAGAGATACGCTTGACTCCACCACGACGTGCCAGACGACGGATTGCTGGCTTGGTGATACCCTGGATGTTATCACGCAACACCTTCCGGTGACGCTTAGCGCCTCCCTTTCCGAGTCCCTTTCCTCCCTTGCCGCGACCAGACATGTTGAATCAGTACTGTGTTAAGGTACAATGAAACTGTAATACTGTAGGTATCTATATATACTGGCCAGGGGCTAGAGCGCGGACCTGTTAGGCTGAACACATCGCGTGAAAGCTGCTGCTGCTGTCTCCCTCCCCACAGGGGTCACGTGACCGGCTCAGCCAATCCGCGCCCTTGTTAGGACCGTCCCCTTTGGCCACACCAAGCTACCGGACGTTCCCACGCCCCTAGCTCCCCCAGGTGGCGCTACAGCGGAAGTTGTTGATATGAGTTGGAATGTCTGTGCTGGGGGCTAACGGCCAATCAAAGAATGGTGTCAATCGGCCCAGGGAAAGCTGAGAAAACTGGGTTAGAAGAAAAGGTGGTTTCACTCACCCTCTCTCTCCACTATATATAGACCCTTATACTATAGGGGCAGAACCATACGTTCACAATGGCTCGTACTAAGCAGACCGCACGTAAATCTACAGGAGGAAAGGCTCCTCGCAAACAGCTGGCCACCAAGGCTGCTCGCAAGAGTGCCCCGGCCACTGGAGGAGTCAAGAAGCCCCATAGGTACAGGCCCGGTACCGTGGCTCTCCGTGAGATCCGTCGTTACCAAAAGTCCACCGAGCTGCTGATCCGCAAGCTCCCCTTCCAGCGCCTGGTCCGTGAAATCGCCCAGGACTTCAAGACCGACCTCAGGTTCCAGTCTTCCGCCGTCATGGCCCTCCAGGAGGCCAGCGAGGCTTACCTCGTCGGTCTGTTCGAGGACACCAACCTGTGCGCCATCCACGCCAAGCGTGTGACCATCATGCCCAAGGACATCCAGCTTGCCCGCCGTATCCGTGGCGAGCGTGCTTAAGTCACTCACCCCCTGGCTTGAAAACCAAAACCAAAGGCCCTCTACAGGGCCCCACTCTCTCACAAAAGTTTACCATCCTTCTCACATGATATCATGTTAAACATACCCTGCCATTCCCAGAAAACAATTGATGTATTATTACCCTGTCTCCTACCAACCCCCGTTAACCAGTCATACTTGACAAGTAATATAGCAGTACCCCCCCCCATGATACTCTTACTTCCCAATGTACAACGTGCCCCTATGGTACTGGTGACAAACTCCCTGCTGATGGAAACAGCTCATATTCATGTGTCATTTGGTGTAAGAACGATGTAGTGGCAGCAGCAGGGTGTAGTTGTAATGTAATGTGTGTGAATGTCTGCCTGTGTACCCCCCCCCCCCCCCCCCCCGGTGCCCAAAATCAAATGCAGCAATGCTTTATAGCTGCACAGGCCACACTCACATCCACCCCGTGCAAAAATGAGGAGGACAGTAACGTACAAGAACTGAAAACTATTAGAACCCCTGATTTGCTATCATGTGTTACACGTTAAAACCAGCCCCCTTATAGCTCCTTGGTACGATGTCCTCATATGACGACTGCACATGGCACCCTTGTCTGAAGCTATCAGGCACATTGAGCAAAACCGAGTTTCTCCATTTTTTTTAAATGTAGCATTCCTGAGAGCTGAGAGGATGGAGTACGTCTGTGGTCAATTGGCTCCTGGGCTGGTTGGCTTTGCTAAAGGTCCCCATGAATTAGAATAAGTTATATGTGACTGTAGAACACTGACCAAGCTTGGGGCAGGTGTTGCAGATGGGTGCAGCAGTAGGCATGGTTTGACATGAGCATGCAGATGACATGGCAGATGGTTTGACATGAGTATGCAGATGACATGGGTGTCCGAATGACATGAGGGTCATTACTACTTAGGGGTGCAATTGACAATGTTCTGGCCTTTTTGGTTGTGATACAACAATGCAGTGCCAGGCTTGCTGGCTGCAGAGTACATGTCGCTTTGGGTGTGTACACTTCGGTTGATGTGAGTGCATCTCAGTTCGGGCGAGTGAATATCGGTTCGGGTCAGGCAAGTACACTCCGGTTCGGGCGAGTACATTCCGGGTCGGGCGAGTACATGTACACCCCGGGCGAGTCCGGGTCCGGCGAGTCCGGGTCCGGCGAGTCCGGGTTGGTTCGGTTCAATTCGGTTCGGATCGGGTCGGTTCGGATCGGGTCGGTTCGGATCGGGTCGGTTCGGATCGGGTCGGTTCGGATCGGGTCGGTTCGGATCGGGTCGGTTCGGTTCGGTTCGGGTCGGCTCAGTTCGGGTCGGTTCGGTCCGGTTCAGTTCCGGTCCGCTTGGGTCGGGTCGGCTTGGGCCGGGTCGGCTTGGGTTGGGTCGGCTTGGTTCGGTTCAATTCGGTTCGGATCGGGTCGGGTCGGGTCGGTTCGGGTCGGTTCGGATCGGGTCGGTTCGGATCGGGTCGGTTCGGTTCGGTTCGGGTCGGCTCAGTTCGGGTCGGTTCGGTCCGGTTCAGTTCCGGTCGGCTCGGGTCGGGTCGGCTTGGGTTGGGTCGGCTTGGTTCGGTTCAATTCGGTTCGGATCGGGTCGGGTCGGCTTGGGTTGGGTCGGCTTGGTTCGGTTCAATTCGGTTCGGATCGGGTCGGGTCGGGTCGGTTCGGATCGGGTCGGTTCGGATCGGGTCGGTTCGGTTCGGATCGGGTCGGTTCGGATCGGGTCGGTTCGGTTCGGTTCGGGTCGGCTCAGTTCGGGTCGGGTCGGTTCGGGTCGGTTCGGGTCGGTTCGGTTCGGGTCGGTTCGGTTCGGGTCGGTTCGGTTCGGGTCGGGCGGGCAGGCAGGCAGGCAGGCAGGCAGGCAGGCAGGCAGGCAGGCAGGCAGGCAGGCAGGCAGGCAGGCAGGCAGGCAGGCAGGCAGGCAGGCAGGCAGGCAGGCAGGCAGGCAGGCAGGCAGGCAGGCAGGCAGGCAGGCAGGCAGGCAGGCAGGCAGGCAGGCAGGCAGGCAGGCAGGCAGGCAGGCTACATGCTGGGGCTAGACTGTGCATCATGATGAGAAAGGGTTAATGCGATGTGCTACATGGGAGTCCATGTGCTACATGGGAGTGTGGAACATTGTTTGCCGTGAAAGGAGGGAGAGCCACAGTGTGTATTGGAATGTATGTGTATTGGGCCGGTTTGAATGGCAATTCAAACCATGAGAGGGGAACACCTTTCCTATACTACTAACAGCCTGTGTTTTGGGTTTAGGGGTACCAGGGACTCGATTTGGTGGCATTGCAGGGTTCTTTGTTCTCTCTAGCTCTATGCCATTCACTCTCTGCACTGTCTAGTATATAAGCGACACACAGAAGGCCTTCAAATGTCTACGGCCATATCACGTTGAAAACACCGGTTCTCGTCCGATCACCGAAGTTAAGCAACGTTGAGCCCGGTCAGTACTTGGATGGGTGACCGCCTGGGAATACCGGGTGCCGTAGACTTTTCTATTTTCCTCATGTGAACTATGTCTCATAAAATGATTGTATACTGAGGGCACACTGCAGGTTATTTATTTTCATGGAACTTGATGTAACAGGGGGGTTGACAGGGTCCACACCCCCCTCCTTGTTTACTGCTCTAGCTCGGTTTACCCATTCTCCTTGTTTCTACCTGTGCATGTTTTGGTCCATCTGAGTAGACTGCAGATAGTATATCTCTTTCTGTCTTATTTGGGTGGAAGGCTAGAGTACTGTATCATGTACCCCTGTTTATAACGTGTGTGTTGAGGGGGGGGGGGGGGGGTACATCCAGCTCCCTGCCTCAGTCCTCTCTTTACTATAGTCATATCAATCAATGTTTATAACGTACATTCAGTCAGCACTATGCTATATCTATAGAGAGAGGGTGAACGGTTACATATTTTGGTTGACATGAAGGGGGGGGGGGGTGGTGGTGGGTGGAGGCAGAGATATTTGTACATCATTTTCACTGTCGTTTTAAATGGAGTGTGGGGGGTGTATAGACAAGAGGTTGAATTGCAACTTTTGTGAGAGAGTGGGGCCCTGTAAAGGGCCTTTGTTTGGTGATTGCCAATGGAATTGACAGTTTACTTGGCAGGCTTGCTGCTGCTCTGGGTCTTCTTGGGGAGAAGGACAGCCTGGATGTTGGGCAGGACACCTCCCTGGGCGATGGTCACTCCTGAGAGAAGTTTGTTCAACTCCTCGTCGTTACGGATGGCCAGCTGGAGATGACGGGGGATGATCCTCGTCTTCTTGTTGTCACGGGCAGCGTTACCTGCGAGCTCGAGAACCTCAGCTGCCAGGTACTCCATGACGGCGGCCAGGTACACGGGGGCACCGGCTCCGATCCTCTCACCATAGTTTCCCTTGCGCAGATGACGGTGGATACGTCCAACGGGGAACTGCAGACCGGCCCTGGAGGACCTGGTCTTGCTCTTTCCCTTTGCCTTTCCTCCCTTACCACGTCCAGACATGTTGATAGAGTGTGTGTGTTACCTTTGACAAGCAAAACAACAATGCTGGCCCACACCAAGTGCTGGTTTTATATGTGGGCAAAAGGGGACGGTTCTAACGCGGTTGCCATGGTAACCGCAACCTCGTTAGGACCGTCCGCTTTTGGGCTCCTCTCCTCTGTTATAAGGAAAATCTGGCCTTTGGCTTTACATAGCAGTCTGAGCAGCGGTGGAGTAAGGACCTCACGGTCCTCCCCTCCTCGTTGCTTTTAGGAATAGGTGGACGCCGATCGGTGGGTATGGTACAGGGTGGGTTAGCATAGTGTAGCTGGGATTGGGGGATTAATATTGGGACCAGGGTAACAACACTTGGGAGTAGGGATAACTGGGGATTCTCTCCGGCCGTGAAGCAAAATTTGGGGGATTTTTCTAGAAACTTTTGGTACACTCCCGCGGCCTGGGACATTGTTTATACCTTCCACATATGTTTGTACGTCTATCTCACCGCTGGAGTCAACTACACACAAGGAGGATTCACTATAACACCGCTGGAGTCTCTGGAGTAACTGTGTGCTGACACTCGCCCTCACGGGCCCATCTCAGGCGGACCACGTGCTGTCAACACGTGCTGTCTACACTCGCTGTCGGCCCTCACGCCGACATGCTGCCTGTCTCCACCACTGTCGTCAACACTTACAGTCTCCCTCCACATGTGCAGTGACTATCCACACATTGGTGACTTCATACAACTTTATTCTGTGTCTTGACACCACCCTGTCACGGGCGTACACAGGCTGGCCACGTGCTGTCAATGCGCGCTGTCTACACTAGCTGTCGGCGCCCACGCCGACCGCTGCCTGTCCCAGCTCGCTGCTGTCAACGTTCACAGTCTAAACCCAAAATGTGCAGTGCTTGGCCACACATTGAGAACTCTCCAACAAACTAAGTGCACCAGGATTTGTTGTTAAGGTCTCCTGAAAAGGTCTACAGGTGCACTGGCCCCTTGCTGGCCCTTTCATACCGACAACAAACAATTGTGTCTTGACACCACCCTGTCACGGGCGTACACAGGCTGGCCACGTGCTGTCAATGCGCGCTGTCTACACTGGCTGTCGGCGCCCACGCCGACCGCTGCCTGTCCCAGCTCGCTGCTGTCAACGTTCACAGTCTAAACCCAAAATGTGCAGTGCTTGGCCACACATTGGGAACTCTCCAACAAACTAGGTGCACCAGGATTTGTTGTTAAGGTCTCCTGAAAAGGTCTACAGGTGCACTGGCCCCTTGCTGGCCCTTTTATACCGACAACAAACAACAGGCACTGTGCCTTTACCATTGGACCAGCCACTCACTCACTCTAGGTGTACTAGTTCCTGGCTCCACTGGTCTATACTTAGTGCGCTAGGATTGTTCTTTAGGTCTCCTGAAAAGGTTTACAGACAGCGCACTGGCCCTTGGCCATCATATTCCTACATATATCATTAGGCGACTCAGCCTACGTGTATCCTTCTTATTTTACAATAAAAGGAATTATCTATCATAACTATTTGCCGCCTCAGCCGGCAATTCTCACCTATATACCGCATAGGGCGCCTCAGCTCTTCTGGTATTCGGCTTCAAGAATTATTTTTGAATCCACCAGGCTTCTTTGCCTAGAACACAACAAATAAATTATAAATCCACCATAAGCGATACTGGGTATTATACCAGGTATTATCACCCCTACACATACCCCAAAATCTCGGCGCTTCAGCCCAGATTTCATAATCACAATCTGGCATCAGGCGACTCAGTCCATGTCTATCCTCCCTATTTTCCCAACAAAATGAATTGTTGATCATAATAGATTTGGCGCCTCAGCCTAGAAATTTCTTTTATATACCTCATAGGGCGCCTCAGCTCGCAAGGTATTCGGACCAAGATTTATTTTTTGAATCCACCTGGCTTCTAGCCTAGTACTCAACAGATATACCGGGTACAACAACCCATAATTTCATAAATACGGCCATATACCATTCCAGGCCATCAACTTGTAGTCTTCTCCCTTTTACAACAAGGGGACACGTTCTACAAATCCATGTTAGGCGATTCAGTCTAACTCTCCAATACTATACCGGGTATTATCCCCGCTACACATACCCCAAAATCTCGGCGCTTCAGCCCAGATTTCATTATCACAATCTCACATTAGGCGACTTAGTCCATGTCTATCCTTGCTATTTCCCAATAAAAGGAAATCTCATCATAATAGATTGGCGCCTCAGCCTAGATATTTCTTTTATATACCTCATAGGGCGCCTCAGCTCGCAAGGTATTCGGTTCAATAATTATTTTTTTTGAATCCAACAGGCTCCTAGCCCAGAACTAGACAAATATACCGGGTATTTAACCCACATCCTCACATAAACACGGCTACAAACCACTCCAGGCCGTCAATTTATAGTTACCCCTTTTATAACAGAGGCACACGTTCAAAAACCCATGCTAGGCGATTCAGTCTAACTATCTAAACCATACCGGGTATTATCCCGATCTAGCCTATTCAGCCTAGCTCCTATAATATACCGGGTATCTTCCCCGCTACTATATAACAAGCTCTCTGCACCTCAGCACAGCTTTAATTATACCTACTTGACATCTTGTCGTCCACCAATTCAGGCGCCTCAGCCTAGGCCATTTCGGTCCACCAACCAAAAGGCGTCTCAGCCGACACTTCTTGACGTTATCCACAAGGAAAAATTGACTATTACAATCTCTCCCGGGCGACTCAGCCCCCCCAAACATCAGGCCCTTCAGCCTATACAATCCTTATCGAGTGTGAGATCTGGCGCCTCAGCCAAAACGCTCAACCTTATAGTTAACTTCAGACATAATTGTTTCCCTCGCGGTTTCACCACTGGGTTTGGTATATCAACTCGCACCACACCCATCGAAAAATGTCTGCCTATAAACTATCATTATAAATACCTAACACAGCATCAAGGCACGCCACTATGGCGGACCAACAGGATGCCCGGTCTCCTGTCTACTCGACACCCCCAAACCGGATATCTCCGGATAGACTTGCCAGGTTCGGTGCTCCCGTCCCATCCCGAGAGGTACACGGGGGGAGGAACACCTTAAACTCCCAATTCGGGAGGATTCCCGGGCAGACCTTATACCCTTCAGATGAGGCCAGCTCCTGTGCCTCGAGTGAGGTCTCCACTCACCAAGACACTTACAAGGGAAAATCCCCCGGCCTGGGCTCTCCTACCGCCGGCACTGCCAATCAGCTTCTGGCCGAGCTGGATGAGGCAGCCCAGGACGGAGACAAATGGCAAAAAATGCACGTACTACAACCGGGCCAGGTCCCGGCACTGGTTCCGACCCAAATCAGCCTGGGCTCCCCCGCACTAGGCTATCATTCAAACGGCTCCAACCAAGCCCCACACCTCAGCCCGGACCAGGCCCAGCGTATTATTGACGCTGTCCAGGCCCACACACGTGATCATTCACGTGATCATTCACCGGCTTTCATTACCTCCCATGTCTCCGGAAGTCACGACCCGGCTCCGTATACAGCCTCGGACCCGGGCGACCTTCAGTCCCCTCGTCCACAATACACCCAGACCAGGGATACGGTCCTCCGATCCTGGAGCCTAGACTCAGTGGTTGTATCTCACACCCCAAACGATTTCCCCCCTACGGCCTCGGACCCAACCACCCACGCCAAGTCTCAGCCCCATCAGGGGACAGGTCAAGCAACCTCCACCCCCGATCCAACTCCAACACAGAACCTCCGGGAGACAGACAATGTCCCAACGGACACTAACTCTCCCATGAACCTACCCGATCTCCGCGGGAAAGAGACCCCAAAAAAATCAGCCCCTGCTCAACCCCCCTCACCTCATTTTCCCCCACTACACCTAACTGCAACCCAGACCCCAACAGTTGATACCAACGCTCAGAACGGTCATCAGGACGCCGGCCCCAATGATACGGAACCCCGGCCCGCCCCCCCCCTGACTGAAAACCTACATCTTGATACACATGTCAGTGCCTCCAAGTCTCCCCTCTCGGAGGGTCCGGTCTGCGAGACCAATTCTAAAGACGCTGTTGACAGAGGTTCCGACCCTCTCTTGGACGCTCTACGAGCTATTCCGGGTTTTGATACACATGTCCGTGCCTCCAAGTCTCCCCTCTCCGAGGGTCCGGTCCGCGAGACCAATTCCCAAAACGTTGTTGACAGAGGTTCCGACCCTCTCTTGGACGCTCTACGAGCGATTCCGGGTTTTCCCCTTGCGGAGGGGTCGGTCGGCGTGACCACCGTCCAACACCAAAACTCAGGGGGAGCCTCGGGATTATCCCACTCCCCACAAACAACTGACACCCATAGCAGCCCGAGGGCCAATACACCCGCACCCAATGACACTTCTTCCACGGGCCCCACCCCACCCCCCGCTACAAAGCCCGGCAGGTATGATTACCGAGCAATGCTCTTTTTCGATAGTGCCGATCTCGGTGATATGATGAAAGGCCTCTCACTTGTCGACCACATCTCTCTCGACAGGGCATACGCTAAACTCATCCGCTGCAGGGACATGGCGGCCCGTGTACTTATTACCATCTTCCACTTTCTCAGGCAATTTCCAGCTGCTCTCAAGCAATATAGGCCTAACATCAAGCACTTTATGGAGCAGACGGCCCAGGTCGATCTCTACCTCCATGAACTCCGACCTGACGGAGGATTCGTGGATGATGTACCCCATAGAAGGGCCCTCTCCCAGGAAGTATGGGATGTGTACACCTACCTATCCAAGTTCGGGATGTACCTGTACACACATGTCCCTGCATCCTCTATTGAAGGTCTCATCCGCCCAGCCATTGACGTGGACGCTGATTTTCTGGCAGCGGTCTGGGGCACTACCCCCCCTTCCACCCCGACACCTGCACCCCCCCGCCTTCTAGGGAGCGACATTCTCCTCGCCCGATTGGGCACACGAGTCAATCAGTTGTTCTACTCTAAATCCTTCACCAAAGTCCCCGATGAAGCCATGGTCATGTGCGGCCATATCCCTTGGGAAGAGAAAGGGTCGATACCCATCGTCAAACTCAAAGACGTCACGCTTATCGTTACGGAGGAAGGGGGACAACTGGCCACCGCCCTCAGCGGGGACAACCGGTTCACCATCCTCTCCCCCCCCCCTGCACCAGAAACCCCCTCAGCTGCAGTAGACCCCCCCTTGGCGTCCACGGAGGCAAACAAAAACAGCCCCCACCCTGACCCGAGCAAGTACGCCGAACCTCACCGACCCCACACATCTCCGGCGGGCGCCGAACCTCACCAACCCCACACATCCCCGGCCCGGGGACAAGCTCCCCTCCTTCCTTCCGCCCCTACCCAGGGCGAAAACCCGCACCAAAGCCCAGCCCCGGATACTAAAGGCAGCCCGCCCTCCATCCAAACTTCGGTACTACAGGCTGCCCTGTTATCTTTCAAACCTAACACGGACAGCCCAGTAGAGGGGCTCATTGAATATGGCATCCTGGAAGATGTTGGTTCACACACCTCCCTCCTCCGACACCAGAAATGGGGTTCCCTCCTCCCGGTCTCCAGGGACTCGGACCTCTTTGCTCGGATTGACCAGGATTTGTCTGGAGATTTCACTTGGGTCTCCCTATCTCCGGGAGACATCGCTGCATGTGTTACTATTCCTTCCCCCCCCATTTCTAATCAGAATTATAGCTGGGTACAATCCCTAGCACACCCAGACGCTCCGGTCCAAGCCTTCGCAGACTTCCCGGACCACAAACTAAGCAATAAAGCTATGTACACCTACACCACCCCTTCGGGTAAAACTCTCATCAGGCTGTCTAGAAATAGTCGTGCATTCGCTATTGTTAGGAAAAATCTTGGTACTGCCTTCAACATCTTCCAATCTGAGGAGGGCATGGCAGCTCTAACTAACCGACAACTGACTCGTGTCTCGCTTCCGCGCAGGACCGGTAATCGCAAGCCGCAGACCCAGGGCCGGACAGCTGGGACGAGGCGTCAAGCGCGCCCCAGCACCCCCAACCCTGCTTACTTCCTCTCCACCAAAAACCCGACTGACCCTCTGGAAACTCTATTAGACCAGGGAATTTTTACCTCTGACAGCATGACCCTCGGCTGCTACAAGGGGGGCCAGGTCCTTCTGATTGTTAAACAAGAATCTTATCAGCATGGTCTCTTGGCAGGCATGCCCAAGTCCTTTACTCGGGTCTCACTCTCCCCCCTGGAATGTCAACAGCTTCTCCCCCACAACGTGACGCGAGAGAGGTATCGGCAGACGGGCTATATCCAACCCACCAAGCGGGATACCGTCCCCACCACGTTCCGGGAAGTCCGCAAAAAACCCAAAGTGGAACCGACCCGGGACAGGTTCAAACCTCTTACATACGCCGTCCGTAACCATACTCCAGAGTTATGGAGCAAGCGATGGCAGATGGCCGAACAGGACCCGCATATAGAACGTGCCGGCTCGGCGGTAATGAACGCCCATGGCGACGTCGCCCCCACCTTCACTCTGCGAAAGGCTTTAGACCCGAAGGAGTCAAGCATCACTGTTGGTGGCAACACCGTGTTGCTTGGCCCCTTCCCCGCACAGCCCGTCAGATGCTATAGGTGCCACAGATTAGGCCACACGCCCCGCGATTGTCCACACTCAACAGCCTGTGCATGGTGCCAAGGCGACCACATTGAGAAACTCTGTAAGAACAAATATCAATCTCCCCAATGTACCAACTGTCAGGGGATGCATCGCTCCAACTCCTCTCTGTGCCCGGAATTCCTTCTCCATGTTGCGATTCTTAACCCGGGCATAGAAGGACACAGAGACGCTCTATATGAGAAAGTCCCGGTTACAACAGACACCTTACCCGACACGTCCCCACCCCCCCCAAACCCCACAGAGGGAACGGGATATGCGGACCTTGCTAAGAAACCCCCCCAATCCATCCCCTCTCTTCTGGAGATCGTCACCCGGGACCCTAACGCCGGACAGGCAACAGTGCCCGACCCACGCCCCCCACCCCCCGCCCTCCCAAAAAACAATGTAGTCCCCCACATAACGGTCCCTCATGTTCCCCAAGGTCCCCCCACCAAATCCCAGAACCCCCTCCCCCCTCCCGGCCAGGAGGGACAATTCACGGAGAGGGAATGCCTCCTCATCAAAGCCATGCTAGATGGCATCAAGAACCCACGTTGCTCCACTCCCACTGACAGAGCAACAGAGGTCAACCCGTGTGCCGGCCGGACCCAGGGTCCCCCCCTAGATTTCACCCGGACCATCCCTGCCACCACCGTCACTAACGGTCCTATTCCGATGAACCCTACCCAACTTCACAACACGGGTATTCCGGTGGTCGCAACTGCGACCCCCGACCCGGCCCACCGCCCCCTTCATCCCCCGGGTATTCCGACTGTCGTTACCGCGACCTTCGACCCGTCATCTCGATCTAACCACCATACGGGTATTCCGATAACCACAGGTGCGGCACACCGCCCCCCTCATCCCCCGGGTATTCCGACCGTCGTTACTGCGACCCTCGACCCGTCATCTCGATCGAACCACCATACGGGTATTCCGATAGCCGCAGGTGCGGCTACCGACCCGACCCCCATGGATTACTCACTAGTCCTAAATCGAGACAACGGCGCCCCTGCCTCCGGCAACATTACCAACTCCCCTGCGGCCATGGCTCCTCCCCCACCAACCGGGGCAACCCAGTCCGTTGCCGATCTCACGATGGCTGCGGTCAACTCTGCACTCATGACAGCAATCGCTCCAGGCGGGGCATTCATGCAGGCCATCATGGCCCAACTGAAAGGAACCCTTCCCCCCCACGTCACTACCACTTTGTCAGTGTAGGACCATGGGGAAAAAAACAAGAAATATACGAGAGAGAGGGGCCGCCAACCCCCCTCCCCCCCCCGCTAATAAACGAAACATCTTCGAAGAGCGGGTCAAGGTCTTACATTGGAACTGCGCCTCCATAAACGGGGACAGGAAGGCCCAACTTTCTAAATACATCATCGAAAATAAGGTCGACATTGTCTGTCTCCAAGAAACTCGCTCTAAGAAACCTTTCTCCATCCCCGGTTTTACTATATACCAACAATATGAGAAAGGCACTCCCAGTCTGGGCCTGGCCACACTTGTTCGCAATAAAATTTTGTCTGCTCGAGTCGATTCCCCAAATGTGGGCCCCATGACTGACATACTATCTGTTGTACTAGACCTAAAGGACAGGAAGGTGGTTATCAGTAACCTTTACCATTCCAATCATAGCACCGTCCTCACCACCCCCAACCTCCACTCACTCCTACAGGTTTACCCAGACAACCACCTCATCGTCGGGGACCTTAACCTCCACCACCCCCTCTGGGGGAGAAACAACAGTCTGGAGGCCAAAGGTTCAACATTCCTGGACAAGGTCCAAAATACCAACTCGTTAGTCATACTCAACGACAAATCCCCTACACACAAAAGAGGGGGCTCATTGGATATGGCCCTGGTGACGGCCGACTTGGCCCCGGTTTCTTCTTGGGAGGTGGACCAAGACATCATGTCCGACCACTACGGTTGTGTCGTATCTATAGGCATCGACCAGGTTTCCCTCCCTCCACAGTTACCCAGGTATAATCTGAAAAAAACAAATTGGCCCAAGTTCAACACACACCTTGCGGCCACCTTGTCTCACTACAAAGTTCCAACTCACGATAATTTCCGAGACGCAATCATAGCGGCCCTCGATTTCTCTACCCCCAAATACAAGCCTTACCCCCGCAACCCCCGCTGGTGGTTCAACACACCTGCCTGCAGGGCGGCGGCCCATCAGGTAAACCGGGCCAAAAAGGACGTCCGGAGATATAGGACCAGAGAAGCCGCAAAGCGACTCTGGTTCCTGATGGACATCTCGGTCAAGGTCTACGGCAGGGAGCGCCGCAAGGCCTTCCAGAAGTGGATAGAGGGTATGAATTGTTTCACGGGATTGGGAGAAATGTGGAGGATCACCAAAATCCTCCAATCTAAAAACCCCAACAAAGCCCGACACCCCGACCCTGCCGGAGAGGCGGAGCGACTGGCAGCCTCCTTTGCGGCTCGGACCAGCGCTGCCAACCTCTCCCAGGCCCATAGGGACGCCATGGCAGCCAAACTTCAAGAGAGACTCGAACTGATACAACAGGCGATAGACTCTCCCAACGAGGCGGGACTAGATGGAGACATCACCCCCGACGAAGTTTTGTATCAAATTAGAAAAACCCCAAACAGGAGCCCAGGTTCTGACCGTATCCCGGTTCAGGCCTTTAAAAATCTCAATCCCTCGAATCTGTCCACCCTCACAGGTATATACAATAGAATATACAAAGCGGCTTCTATACCGGACGATTGGAGGGACGGCAATGTTGTCCCCATCCCCAAACCTGGCCAGCAAGGGGCTTTTCGCCCCATTACCCTCCTTCAAACTAGTTCCAAACTCTTGGAACGTGTAATTAGGGAACGACTAGTCTACTCAACCGAGTCCCCCAAGGTCGACACGGCGGTCCCTTCTCACCCGGAGCAATTCGGTTTCAGACAGGGCCGCTCGGCCCAACAATGTTTTGTCTCCAAATTGGAACTCCTCTCTCGGGCACTCGACAGGGGGGACGAAGCCGTTGTAATCTACCTCGACCTGGAAAAGGCCTTTGAGATGGTGGATCACACGGTCGTCCTCACCTCCGTTGCTGCCAAGGGAGCACGAGGCCGCATCTTGGCCTTCCTACAAAATTACCTCCGGTCGAGAAGATTGAGAGTCAATTTCCAAGGAACACAGTCAAAATATCACAATGTCAGTGCTGGAGTACCCCAAGGGGCCGTCCTCTCCCCCACTCTTTTCAATGCTGTCGTGGGGCAGCTACATAATCTTGTCATCCCCCACACCAAAATTCTCTCCTACGCGGACGACCTCGCTCTGGTCACCACGAGTAGGGAGGACGTCACGGTATGGGCCCAACAAGCCCTAACGATGGTTGCCACTAGCTGTCTCGACCTTGGCCTCAAAATCTCACCTTCAAAGACGGTAGCTCTCAGATATGGTAAAAAAGGTCTCCCCCAATGCCCCCTGACACTAGACGACCAACCGGTCCTCTGGGCCCATCAGTGGCGGCACCTCGGGGTTCTCTTCGACACTAAGCTGACCTTCGTCCCCGCCGTCAAGCAATTGGTGGCTAGAATGAGGTCTCGCCTGAACGTCATGAGATGCATAGCAGGCACCTCGGGCGGAGGTAACAAACGTAACCTAAGGGCGTTCTACCAACAAGGCATTAGATCCCTACTGGACTACGCCGCACCCGCCCTGTTCTACGGTCACCCCTCTAACATCACCCCCCCGGAGGACAAAAACACCCGCAGAATCATGTTCGCCAGTCTGGATGCTGTTCAGCTCCTGGCAGCAAAGATCATGATCGCAGCCGTACGCCGCACTAAGAATGCGGTCACGGTAAGAGAGGTGTCCCTCCACCCAATGGAGGACAGAATCATATTCTTGGGAGAAAAGTTTCTCGTTTCCGCAGCCTCTTCTCTTCAGTCCTCACTAGGCTATGCCCTGGAGGACCGTTTCAGAACAATGGAAGCCACAGGCAGGGGTGCGGATTCGGGCAGCGTCCTCTCCAAAAGGTTCTCCTACCTCGTTTCATTCACTAAAAAGGACGGTGGTCTCCTCACAGACAGACCAGTCGGGTTTCTCCCCCACCCTATCACCCCGATCCCTCTCACTACCCTCATCAACAGGGAATTCAAAAAAGTGAATACAGGCCCCACTGTACTCAAGGCAAAGGCCCTTGAGGAAATGGACTACCTCGCCAATCGTTTCCCCCAAGCCACCAATCTCTACACCGATGGCAGTGTAAACCCCCTCACCGGGAGATCGGGCAGTGCCGTTGTGGTCCCGTCCCGAGGACAAGAGGCCATAGCCCGCATCAGCGACCACTCCTCCACGCTGGCCACTGAACTGTACGCAATCTACACGGCACTGGGCAACGTCCAGCACCTCCCAGCTATCATACACTCCGATTCCCTTTCCTCCATTATGACCCTCCAGAATAAGAACACCCCCCATTACCTGGCTCGATGGATTCAAGACGAACTCATCCGGAGAAGGGCTCGGAGACTCCCCACCATTCTCCACTGGGTCCCCTCTCACGTAGGGATAGCGGGCAACGAAGCAGCGGACGAGGCCGCTGGCAGAGCCGCCAAGACGGAGGACGGCATAGCCTTTGCCAACCTACCATCTCCCGGTCAGACCAAGGCCGCTCTTACGAAAAGCCTCGAGGCCCGGACAGCAAAAACCTTCCGTACATGGAACGACCAAGACCACCTCGCCAACCCCACATCCCAATCACGGGACTGGCACGAGCTCGTCTCCACCTACCTCGAACCTGTCCCGGAGGACCTCCCCCGCTTTATCCAGCGGTCCGTCACCCGCTTCAGGATAGACTACAGGCGATGGAGGGACTGTCCTACTAGGTCCAACTGCTTATGCCAGGAAGACCAATATTCTGCTGTCCACGTTCTATCCCAGTGCCCCATGGCCGATTACGCGGCACTATCGGGCATGGCCAAAGACCTCCCCCCCGATTCCACTCCCTCTGAGGTGGCCCTTCAAATCCTCCGGGAGGCCGCCAAAGAGGGTTATAAACCCATCGCCCGTTTTGCTAGGGACAACGCCAAACTGTTATGGTGAGGCCTGCCCCCACTCATCGGACATACCTCGCACTATCACTGGGCTAGTCCCCTTCTTTAAACCTTACCGTCTGGGTACCTCACCCCAGCTTCTGTACATATTTCTCTGGTTTCGAGGACTTTTCATCCTCTCTATATCCCCCCTGGAGACGGAATAGCCAGCATTATGCCGCCTGTACATACTCGTCTCCGGGGAAGGAATCTCTATATTTAATCATACACTAACTTTCTTTTCATACCTATCCTTCTGGAGACGGAAGAGCCAGCACTATGCTGCCCTGTACATATCTGTCTCCAGAAGAGTAGCCTCTATATCCTCATCACTACCCGGCCCCTAGGGGGAGGCGTTGACGATAAACCCATCGCATGTACATTATACCTCCCTCGGCCCGTTGATTCTTCCTATTTACTATTTTACATACTACGTTTCCTACAAACTCTAGCTTTAGAACACATGGAAACTCATATTCCCAGGGGAAGACTCGCACTCAGTGCTTTGTACATACCTTCCCCTGGATCTCTCTATCGTTAATTCATGTTGCCAGGAGTACACGTCCTCGCTGGCGTTATAGGTACAGAAAATCTCAAAAAAAAAAAAAATCAAAAAAAATATAAAAATACCTACTAGGAGCTACGGCGTTTATTTTATGTTCAATGTTTGTATGTCCTGTCTACAATAACCATAACTACCTTTACCCCTGCCTGACACTGGGGCCTTCCCTTTTTTACACCACCCCTCACAGGGTACACACTGTAACCCACCTGGGTTTCCCTTTCGTTTCAATATAAATAACCCAAGCTACCCACTGGGCTAGCCCGAGAAGTATCCCAATGATACGCTCGGAATTCCCCCCTATTTTTTTTTAAGGTGTATTGCTTTGCAGAACAAGTACGACCCAGGTCCGTGATGCCATCTTCGGACGAGTACGTGGAGAAGAGACCCCCTGCAACGCGGACGCCCCGGCCTGGACCCGACACGACGACTTCTACGCGCGACACGGTGACGGATGCAGAACAAGTACGATCCAAGTTCAAGACTTCAAGCGGACAAGTACGAGGAGAAGCGACCCCCTGCATCAAGAACCCCACTTCCTGGCTCCCTGACGCGACGGCTGGATGACTGCGTGCCGACCATACGATGATACTGCCACTACTACCGGATGAACCGATGTTGTCCCTGGATCGCCGACTTTAGTTCGGGCATGGGTCCTGCCGACAGGGTAGGCAACAACGCGGCCTTGCGGCCGCACGTTGCCTCGATTGCCCTGTCGGTTTCAAAACTTTACTACTACTACTACTACTTTGGCTTTAGTATCATCGTTGTTCTCACGTAGTCAACATGCCACCCAAGCCAGCATCCAAGGGAGCCAAGAAGGCCGCGTCCAAGGCTAAGGCCGTAAGGACCGGAGACAAGAAGAGGAAGAGGAGGAGGAAGGAAAGCTATGCTATCTACATCTACAAGGTGTTGAAGCAGGTGCACCCCGACACCGGTATCTCCTCCAAGGCCATGTCCATCATGAACAGCTTTGTCAACGACATCTTTGAGCGCATCGCAGCTGAGGCCAGCCGTCTTGCCCACTACAACCGTCGTTCCACCATCACCAGCCGGGAAATCCAGACCGCTGTCCGTCTCCTCCTCCCCGGAGAGTTGGCCAAGCACGCCGTGTCTGAGGGCACCAAGGCTGTGACCAAGTACACTTCCTCCAAGTAGATCTTCACCAGGTCTATACCACCCAAACAAAGGCCCTTTACAGGGCCCCCACTCTCTCACAAAAGTTCAGATCAAACTCCACTTGTGTCTACCTCCCCCAATACACAATGCAATCCCAATCAAATGAAATCAAATCAAAATACATGTTGAGCATAGACAAAGAGATGTGACTAGGAGCATGCTTAATAGTACAGATAGGTCTAGATGTGGATGTGTATTGTATTGAACGAGAGAGTGGGTCACAGAGCTGGAGAGAATAAGTCAGGTACACACCCCCCCCCCCCCCCCTCTGCCTATACCTATGGGTGGAAATACCATGTTATGATAAAGGTTACTTCAATGACGCCCCCCCCCCCCTCTCCATTAACTTTGTCATCACAGTGACATGATTGTCACATTGTTAGCCTAATGCATTGAACTTACCTTGCTCCAGTGTGCAGCAGTCTGTTCTATCACTCCTGACGTCGTGGTGTATGTCTCCTGTAATGGAAATAAAAGATTTGATATAAAAAAGAATGCTGGTCTTGTTTGTAAATTGTACATTGACAGTACCTGGTACTTATGTGTTTTCTGTGTGACATAATACAATGCTACAGCTAGACTGCTGTCTGTTCTTTTGACAGTAAAATATAAAATGAATGTCTAAGTGATACATCTTCTTTCTGTTACAGCTCAAGGTTCAACACTCTACATGGATATCAACGTGAGGTAAAGGTTAGTTGAATGGGTAAGTATTACATGTGCATTATCAGCAGGGGGGGGGGGGGGGGGGGTCAACAGACTGGGTACACTGATATAGACAGATCTATATACAGTGTTGCCTTTCTGCCTATGGTGTATAGTACACACAGTTTCCCTGTGTTGAGTCAGAATAAGCCGCAGTCAGGGGTGGATCCAATACATCAGTTATTTAAAGTTATTTGAATGTAGGCAGGGAAGGGAAACGCTTTGCCTTTTGTATGTAGAGGGGTTGATCTGTAACTTTTGTGAGAGAGTGGGGCCCTTAGGAGGGCCTTTGAGATGGTTGGTTTTCCTGCTACCGAGGTGGTAGAGGAATTGTTTAACCGCCGAATCCGTAGAGGGTACGGCCTTGACGCTTGAGGGCATAGACTACATCCATGGCGGTGACAGTCTTCCTCTTGGCGTGCTCGGTGTAGGTGACGGCATCACGGATGACGTTCTCAAGGAAGACCTTGAGGACCCCACGGGTCTCCTCGTAGATCAGGCCAGAGATACGCTTGACTCCACCACGACGTGCCAGACGACGGATTGCTGGCTTGGTGATACCCTGGATGTTATCACGCAACACCTTCCGGTGACGCTTAGCGCCTCCCTTTCCGAGTCCCTTTCCTCCCTTGCCGCGACCAGACATGTTGAATCAGTACTGTGTTAAGGTACAATGAAACTGTAATACTGTAGGTATCTATATATACTGGCCAGGGGCTAGAGCGCGGACCTGTTAGGCTGAACACATCGCGTGAAAGCTGCTGCTGCTGTCTCCCTCCCCACAGGGGTCACGTGACCGGCTCAGCCAATCCGCGCCCTTGTTAGGACCGTCCCCTTTGGCCACACCAAGCTACCGGACGTTCCCACGCCCCTAGCTCCCCCAGGTGGCGCTACAGCGGAAGTTGTTGATATGAGTTGGAATGTCTGTGCTGGGGGCTAACGGCCAATCAAAGAATGGTGTCAATCGGCCCAGGGAAAGCTGAGAAAACTGGGTTAGAAGAAAAGGTGGTTTCACTCACCCTCTCTCTCCACTATATATAGACCCTTATACTATAGGGGCAGAACCATACGTTCACAATGGCTCGTACTAAGCAGACCGCACGTAAATCTACAGGAGGAAAGGCTCCTCGCAAACAGCTGGCCACCAAGGCTGCTCGCAAGAGTGCCCCGGCCACTGGAGGAGTCAAGAAGCCCCATAGGTACAGGCCCGGTACCGTGGCTCTCCGTGAGATCCGTCGTTACCAAAAGTCCACCGAGCTGCTGATCCGCAAGCTCCCCTTCCAGCGCCTGGTCCGTGAAATCGCCCAGGACTTCAAGACCGACCTCAGGTTCCAGTCTTCCGCCGTCATGGCCCTCCAGGAGGCCAGCGAGGCTTACCTCGTCGGTCTGTTCGAGGACACCAACCTGTGCGCCATCCACGCCAAGCGTGTGACCATCATGCCCAAGGACATCCAGCTTGCCCGCCGTATCCGTGGCGAGCGTGCTTAAGTCACTCACCCCCTGGCTTGAAAACCAAAACCAAAGGCCCTCTACAGGGCCCCACTCTCTCACAAAAGTTTACCATCCTTCTCACATGATATCATGTTAAACATACCCTGCCATTCCCAGAAAACAATTGATGTATTATTACCCTGTCTCCTACCAACCCCCGTTAACCAGTCATACTTGACAAGTAATATAGCAGTACCCCCCCCCATGATACTCTTACTTCCCAATGTACAACGTGCCCCTATGGTACTGGTGACAAACTCCCTGCTGATGGAAACAGCTCATATTCATGTGTCATTTGGTGTAAGAACGATGTAGTGGCAGCAGCAGGGTGTAGTTGTAATGTAATGTGTGTGAATGTCTGCCTGTGTACCCCCCCCCCCCCCCCCCCCGGTGCCCAAAATCAAATGCAGCAATGCTTTATAGCTGCACAGGCCACACTCACATCCACCCCGTGCAAAAATGAGGAGGACAGTAACGTACAAGAACTGAAAACTATTAGAACCCCTGATTTGCTATCATGTGTTACACGTTAAAACCAGCCCCCTTATAGCTCCTTGGTACGATGTCCTCATATGACGACTGCACATGGCACCCTTGTCTGAAGCTATCAGGCACATTGAGCAAAACCGAGTTTCTCCATTTTTTTTAAATGTAGCATTCCTGAGAGCTGAGAGGATGGAGTACGTCTGTGGTCAATTGGCTCCTGGGCTGGTTGGCTTTGCTAAAGGTCCCCATGAATTAGAATAAGTTATATGTGACTGTAGAACACTGACCAAGCTTGGGGCAGGTGTTGCAGATGGGTGCAGCAGTAGGCATGGTTTGACATGAGCATGCAGATGACATGGCAGATGGTTTGACATGAGTATGCAGATGACATGGGTGTCCGAATGACATGAGGGTCATTACTACTTAGGGGTGCAATTGACAATGTTCTGGCCTTTTTGGTTGTGATACAACAATGCAGTGCCAGGCTTGCTGGCTGCAGAGTACATGTCGCTTTGGGTGTGTACACTTCGGTTGATGTGAGTGCATCTCAGTTCGGGCGAGTGAATATCGGTTCGGGTCAGGCAAGTACACTCCGGTTCGGGCGAGTACATTCCGGGTCGGGCGAGTACATGTACACCCCGGGCGAGTCCGGGTCCGGCGAGTCCGGGTCCGGCGAGTCCGGGTTGGTTCGGTTCAATTCGGTTCGGATCGGGTCGGTTCGGATCGGGTCGGTTCGGATCGGGTCGGTTCGGATCGGGTCGGTTCGGATCGGGTCGGTTCGGATCGGGTCGGTTCGGTTCGGTTCGGGTCGGCTCAGTTCGGGTCGGTTCGGTCCGGTTCAGTTCCGGTCCGCTTGGGTCGGGTCGGCTTGGGCCGGGTCGGCTTGGGTTGGGTCGGCTTGGTTCGGTTCAATTCGGTTCGGATCGGGTCGGGTCGGGTCGGTTCGGGTCGGTTCGGATCGGGTCGGTTCGGATCGGGTCGGTTCGGTTCGGTTCGGGTCGGCTCAGTTCGGGTCGGTTCGGTCCGGTTCAGTTCCGGTCGGCTCGGGTCGGGTCGGCTTGGGTTGGGTCGGCTTGGTTCGGTTCAATTCGGTTCGGATCGGGTCGGGTCGGCTTGGGTTGGGTCGGCTTGGTTCGGTTCAATTCGGTTCGGATCGGGTCGGGTCGGGTCGGTTCGGATCGGGTCGGTTCGGATCGGGTCGGTTCGGTTCGGATCGGGTCGGTTCGGATCGGGTCGGTTCGGTTCGGTTCGGGTCGGCTCAGTTCGGGTCGGGTCGGTTCGGGTCGGTTCGGGTCGGTTCGGTTCGGGTCGGTTCGGTTCGGGTCGGTTCGGTTCGGGTCGGGCGGGCAGGCAGGCAGGCAGGCAGGCAGGCAGGCAGGCAGGCAGGCAGGCAGGCAGGCAGGCAGGCAGGCAGGCAGGCAGGCAGGCAGGCAGGCAGGCAGGCAGGCAGGCAGGCAGGCAGGCAGGCAGGCAGGCAGGCAGGCAGGCAGGCAGGCAGGCAGGCAGGCAGGCAGGCAGGCAGGCAGGCAGGCTACATGCTGGGGCTAGACTGTGCATCATGATGAGAAAGGGTTAATGCGATGTGCTACATGGGAGTCCATGTGCTACATGGGAGTGTGGAACATTGTTTGCCGTGAAAGGAGGGAGAGCCACAGTGTGTATTGGAATGTATGTGTATTGGGCCGGTTTGAATGGCAATTCAAACCATGAGAGGGGAACACCTTTCCTATACTACTAACAGCCTGTGTTTTGGGTTTAGGGGTACCAGGGACTCGATTTGGTGGCATTGCAGGGTTCTTTGTTCTCTCTAGCTCTATGCCATTCACTCTCTGCACTGTCTAGTATATAAGCGACACACAGAAGGCCTTCAAATGTCTACGGCCATATCACGTTGAAAACACCGGTTCTCGTCCGATCACCGAAGTTAAGCAACGTTGAGCCCGGTCAGTACTTGGATGGGTGACCGCCTGGGAATACCGGGTGCCGTAGACTTTTCTATTTTCCTCATGTGAACTATGTCTCATAAAATGATTGTATACTGAGGGCACACTGCAGGTTATTTATTTTCATGGAACTTGATGTAACAGGGGGGTTGACAGGGTCCACACCCCCCTCCTTGTTTACTGCTCTAGCTCGGTTTACCCATTCTCCTTGTTTCTACCTGTGCATGTTTTGGTCCATCTGAGTAGACTGCAGATAGTATATCTCTTTCTGTCTTATTTGGGTGGAAGGCTAGAGTACTGTATCATGTACCCCTGTTTATAACGTGTGTGTTGAGGGGGGGGGGGGGGGGTACATCCAGCTCCCTGCCTCAGTCCTCTCTTTACTATAGTCATATCAATCAATGTTTATAACGTACATTCAGTCAGCACTATGCTATATCTATAGAGAGAGGGTGAACGGTTACATATTTTGGTTGACATGAAGGGGGGGGGGGGTGGTGGTGGGTGGAGGCAGAGATATTTGTACATCATTTTCACTGTCGTTTTAAATGGAGTGTGGGGGGTGTATAGACAAGAGGTTGAATTGCAACTTTTGTGAGAGAGTGGGGCCCTGTAAAGGGCCTTTGTTTGGTGATTGCCAATGGAATTGACAGTTTACTTGGCAGGCTTGCTGCTGCTCTGGGTCTTCTTGGGGAGAAGGACAGCCTGGATGTTGGGCAGGACACCTCCCTGGGCGATGGTCACTCCTGAGAGAAGTTTGTTCAACTCCTCGTCGTTACGGATGGCCAGCTGGAGATGACGGGGGATGATCCTCGTCTTCTTGTTGTCACGGGCAGCGTTACCTGCGAGCTCGAGAACCTCAGCTGCCAGGTACTCCATGACGGCGGCCAGGTACACGGGGGCACCGGCTCCGATCCTCTCACCATAGTTTCCCTTGCGCAGATGACGGTGGATACGTCCAACGGGGAACTGCAGACCGGCCCTGGAGGACCTGGTCTTGCTCTTTCCCTTTGCCTTTCCTCCCTTACCACGTCCAGACATGTTGATAGAGTGTGTGTGTTACCTTTGACAAGCAAAACAACAATGCTGGCCCACACCAAGTGCTGGTTTTATATGTGGGCAAAAGGGGACGGTTCTAACGCGGTTGCCATGGTAACCGCAACCTCGTTAGGACCGTCCGCTTTTGGGCTCCTCTCCTCTGTTATAAGGAAAATCTGGCCTTTGGCTTTAGTATCATCGTTGTTCTCACGTAGTCAACATGCCACCCAAGCCAGCATCCAAGGGAGCCAAGAAGGCCGCGTCCAAGGCTAAGGCCGTAAGGACCGGAGACAAGAAGAGGAAGAGGAGGAGGAAGGAAAGCTATGCTATCTACATCTACAAGGTGTTGAAGCAGGTGCACCCCGACACCGGTATCTCCTCCAAGGCCATGTCCATCATGAACAGCTTTGTCAACGACATCTTTGAGCGCATCGCAGCTGAGGCCAGCCGTCTTGCCCACTACAACCGTCGTTCCACCATCACCAGCCGGGAAATCCAGACCGCTGTCCGTCTCCTCCTCCCCGGAGAGTTGGCCAAGCACGCCGTGTCTGAGGGCACCAAGGCTGTGACCAAGTACACTTCCTCCAAGTAGATCTTCACCAGGTCTATACCACCCAAACAAAGGCCCTTTACAGGGCCCCCACTCTCTCACAAAAGTTCAGATCAAACTCCACTTGTGTCTACCTCCCCCAATACACAATGCAATCCCAATCAAATGAAATCAAATCAAAATACATGTTGAGCATAGACAAAGAGATGTGACTAGGAGCATGCTTAATAGTACAGATAGGTCTAGATGTGGATGTGTATTGTATTGAACGAGAGAGTGGGTCACAGAGCTGGAGAGAATAAGTCAGGTACACACCCCCCCCCCCCCCCCTCTGCCTATACCTATGGGTGGAAATACCATGTTATGATAAAGGTTACTTCAATGACGCCCCCCCCCCCCTCTCCATTAACTTTGTCATCACAGTGACATGATTGTCACATTGTTAGCCTAATGCATTGAACTTACCTTGCTCCAGTGTGCAGCAGTCTGTTCTATCACTCCTGACGTCGTGGTGTATGTCTCCTGTAATGGAAATAAAAGATTTGATATAAAAAAGAATGCTGGTCTTGTTTGTAAATTGTACATTGACAGTACCTGGTACTTATGTGTTTTCTGTGTGACATAATACAATGCTACAGCTAGACTGCTGTCTGTTCTTTTGACAGTAAAATATAAAATGAATGTCTAAGTGATACATCTTCTTTCTGTTACAGCTCAAGGTTCAACACTCTACATGGATATCAACGTGAGGTAAAGGTTAGTTGAATGGGTAAGTATTACATGTGCATTATCAGCAGGGGGGGGGGGGGGGGGGGGTCAACAGACTGGGTACACTGATATAGACAGATCTATATACAGTGTTGCCTTTCTGCCTATGGTGTATAGTACACACAGTTTCCCTGTGTTGAGTCAGAATAAGCCGCAGTCAGGGGTGGATCCAATACATCAGTTATTTAAAGTTATTTGAATGTAGGCAGGGAAGGGAAACGCTTTGCCTTTTGTATGTAGAGGGGTTGATCTGTAACTTTTGTGAGAGAGTGGGGCCCTTAGGAGGGCCTTTGAGATGGTTGGTTTTCCTGCTACCGAGGTGGTAGAGGAATTGTTTAACCGCCGAATCCGTAGAGGGTACGGCCTTGACGCTTGAGGGCATAGACTACATCCATGGCGGTGACAGTCTTCCTCTTGGCGTGCTCGGTGTAGGTGACGGCATCACGGATGACGTTCTCAAGGAAGACCTTGAGGACCCCACGGGTCTCCTCGTAGATCAGGCCAGAGATACGCTTGACTCCACCACGACGTGCCAGACGACGGATTGCTGGCTTGGTGATACCCTGGATGTTATCACGCAACACCTTCCGGTGACGCTTAGCGCCTCCCTTTCCGAGTCCCTTTCCTCCCTTGCCGCGACCAGACATGTTGAATCAGTACTGTGTTAAGGTACAATGAAACTGTAATACTGTAGGTATCTATATATACTGGCCAGGGGCTAGAGCGCGGACCTGTTAGGCTGAACACATCGCGTGAAAGCTGCTGCTGCTGTCTCCCTCCCCACAGGGGTCACGTGACCGGCTCAGCCAATCCGCGCCCTTGTTAGGACCGTCCCCTTTGGCCACACCAAGCTACCGGACGTTCCCACGCCCCTAGCTCCCCCAGGTGGCGCTACAGCGGAAGTTGTTGATATGAGTTGGAATGTCTGTGCTGGGGGCTAACGGCCAATCAAAGAATGGTGTCAATCGGCCCAGGGAAAGCTGAGAAAACTGGGTTAGAAGAAAAGGTGGTTTCACTCACCCTCTCTCTCCACTATATATAGACCCTTATACTATAGGGGCAGAACCATACGTTCACAATGGCTCGTACTAAGCAGACCGCACGTAAATCTACAGGAGGAAAGGCTCCTCGCAAACAGCTGGCCACCAAGGCTGCTCGCAAGAGTGCCCCGGCCACTGGAGGAGTCAAGAAGCCCCATAGGTACAGGCCCGGTACCGTGGCTCTCCGTGAGATCCGTCGTTACCAAAAGTCCACCGAGCTGCTGATCCGCAAGCTCCCCTTCCAGCGCCTGGTCCGTGAAATCGCCCAGGACTTCAAGACCGACCTCAGGTTCCAGTCTTCCGCCGTCATGGCCCTCCAGGAGGCCAGCGAGGCTTACCTCGTCGGTCTGTTCGAGGACACCAACCTGTGCGCCATCCACGCCAAGCGTGTGACCATCATGCCCAAGGACATCCAGCTTGCCCGCCGTATCCGTGGCGAGCGTGCTTAAGTCACTCACCCCCTGGCTTGAAAACCAAAACCAAAGGCCCTCTACAGGGCCCCACTCTCTCACAAAAGTTTACCATCCTTCTCACATGATATCATGTTAAACATACCCTGCCATTCCCAGAAAACAATTGATGTATTATTACCCTGTCTCCTACCAACCCCCGTTAACCAGTCATACTTGACAAGTAATATAGCAGTACCCCCCCCCATGATACTCTTACTTCCCAATGTACAACGTGCCCCTATGGTACTGGTGACAAACTCCCTGCTGATGGAAACAGCTCATATTCATGTGTCATTTGGTGTAAGAACGATGTAGTGGCAGCAGCAGGGTGTAGTTGTAATGTAATGTGTGTGAATGTCTGCCTGTGTACCCCCCCCCCCCCCCCCCCCGGTGCCCAAAATCAAATGCAGCAATGCTTTATAGCTGCACAGGCCACACTCACATCCACCCCGTGCAAAAATGAGGAGGACAGTAACGTACAAGAACTGAAAACTATTAGAACCCCTGATTTGCTATCATGTGTTACACGTTAAAACCAGCCCCCTTATAGCTCCTTGGTACGATGTCCTCATATGACGACTGCACATGGCACCCTTGTCTGAAGCTATCAGGCACATTGAGCAAAACCGAGTTTCTCCATTTTTTTTAAATGTAGCATTCCTGAGAGCTGAGAGGATGGAGTACGTCTGTGGTCAATTGGCTCCTGGGCTGGTTGGCTTTGCTAAAGGTCCCCATGAATTAGAATAAGTTATATGTGACTGTAGAACACTGACCAAGCTTGGGGCAGGTGTTGCAGATGGGTGCAGCAGTAGGCATGGTTTGACATGAGCATGCAGATGACATGGCAGATGGTTTGACATGAGTATGCAGATGACATGGGTGTCCGAATGACATGAGGGTCATTACTACTTAGGGGTGCAATTGACAATGTTCTGGCCTTTTTGGTTGTGATACAACAATGCAGTGCCAGGCTTGCTGGCTGCAGAGTACATGTCGCTTTGGGTGTGTACACTTCGGTTGATGTGAGTGCATCTCAGTTCGGGCGAGTGAATATCGGTTCGGGTCAGGCAAGTACACTCCGGTTCGGGCGAGTACATTCCGGGTCGGGCGAGTACATGTACACCCCGGGCGAGTCCGGGTCCGGCGAGTCCGGGTCCGGCGAGTCCGGGTTGGTTCGGTTCAATTCGGTTCGGATCGGGTCGGTTCGGATCGGGTCGGTTCGGATCGGGTCGGTTCGGATCGGGTCGGTTCGGATCGGGTCGGTTCGGATCGGGTCGGTTCGGTTCGGTTCGGGTCGGCTCAGTTCGGGTCGGTTCGGTCCGGTTCAGTTCCGGTCCGCTTGGGTCGGGTCGGCTTGGGCCGGGTCGGCTTGGGTTGGGTCGGCTTGGTTCGGTTCAATTCGGTTCGGATCGGGTCGGGTCGGGTCGGTTCGGGTCGGTTCGGATCGGGTCGGTTCGGATCGGGTCGGTTCGGTTCGGTTCGGGTCGGCTCAGTTCGGGTCGGTTCGGTCCGGTTCAGTTCCGGTCGGCTCGGGTCGGGTCGGCTTGGGTTGGGTCGGCTTGGTTCGGTTCAATTCGGTTCGGATCGGGTCGGGTCGGCTTGGGTTGGGTCGGCTTGGTTCGGTTCAATTCGGTTCGGATCGGGTCGGGTCGGGTCGGTTCGGATCGGGTCGGTTCGGATCGGGTCGGTTCGGTTCGGATCGGGTCGGTTCGGATCGGGTCGGTTCGGTTCGGTTCGGGTCGGCTCAGTTCGGGTCGGGTCGGTTCGGGTCGGTTCGGGTCGGTTCGGTTCGGGTCGGTTCGGTTCGGGTCGGTTCGGTTCGGGTCGGGCGGGCAGGCAGGCAGGCAGGCAGGCAGGCAGGCAGGCAGGCAGGCAGGCAGGCAGGCAGGCAGGCAGGCAGGCAGGCAGGCAGGCAGGCAGGCAGGCAGGCAGGCAGGCAGGCAGGCAGGCAGGCAGGCAGGCAGGCAGGCAGGCAGGCAGGCAGGCAGGCAGGCAGGCAGGCAGGCAGGCAGGCAGGCTACATGCTGGGGCTAGACTGTGCATCATGATGAGAAAGGGTTAATGCGATGTGCTACATGGGAGTCCATGTGCTACATGGGAGTGTGGAACATTGTTTGCCGTGAAAGGAGGGAGAGCCACAGTGTGTATTGGAATGTATGTGTATTGGGCCGGTTTGAATGGCAATTCAAACCATGAGAGGGGAACACCTTTCCTATACTACTAACAGCCTGTGTTTTGGGTTTAGGGGTACCAGGGACTCGATTTGGTGGCATTGCAGGGTTCTTTGTTCTCTCTAGCTCTATGCCATTCACTCTCTGCACTGTCTAGTATATAAGCGACACACAGAAGGCCTTCAAATGTCTACGGCCATATCACGTTGAAAACACCGGTTCTCGTCCGATCACCGAAGTTAAGCAACGTTGAGCCCGGTCAGTACTTGGATGGGTGACCGCCTGGGAATACCGGGTGCCGTAGACTTTTCTATTTTCCTCATGTGAACTATGTCTCATAAAATGATTGTATACTGAGGGCACACTGCAGGTTATTTATTTTCATGGAACTTGATGTAACAGGGGGGTTGACAGGGTCCACACCCCCCTCCTTGTTTACTGCTCTAGCTCGGTTTACCCATTCTCCTTGTTTCTACCTGTGCATGTTTTGGTCCATCTGAGTAGACTGCAGATAGTATATCTCTTTCTGTCTTATTTGGGTGGAAGGCTAGAGTACTGTATCATGTACCCCTGTTTATAACGTGTGTGTTGAGGGGGGGGGGGGGGGGTACATCCAGCTCCCTGCCTCAGTCCTCTCTTTACTATAGTCATATCAATCAATGTTTATAACGTACATTCAGTCAGCACTATGCTATATCTATAGAGAGAGGGTGAACGGTTACATATTTTGGTTGACATGAAGGGGGGGGGGGGTGGTGGTGGGTGGAGGCAGAGATATTTGTACATCATTTTCACTGTCGTTTTAAATGGAGTGTGGGGGGTGTATAGACAAGAGGTTGAATTGCAACTTTTGTGAGAGAGTGGGGCCCTGTAAAGGGCCTTTGTTTGGTGATTGCCAATGGAATTGACAGTTTACTTGGCAGGCTTGCTGCTGCTCTGGGTCTTCTTGGGGAGAAGGACAGCCTGGATGTTGGGCAGGACACCTCCCTGGGCGATGGTCACTCCTGAGAGAAGTTTGTTCAACTCCTCGTCGTTACGGATGGCCAGCTGGAGATGACGGGGGATGATCCTCGTCTTCTTGTTGTCACGGGCAGCGTTACCTGCGAGCTCGAGAACCTCAGCTGCCAGGTACTCCATGACGGCGGCCAGGTACACGGGGGCACCGGCTCCGATCCTCTCACCATAGTTTCCCTTGCGCAGATGACGGTGGATACGTCCAACGGGGAACTGCAGACCGGCCCTGGAGGACCTGGTCTTGCTCTTTCCCTTTGCCTTTCCTCCCTTACCACGTCCAGACATGTTGATAGAGTGTGTGTGTTACCTTTGACAAGCAAAACAACAATGCTGGCCCACACCAAGTGCTGGTTTTATATGTGGGCAAAAGGGGACGGTTCTAACGCGGTTGCCATGGTAACCGCAACCTCGTTAGGACCGTCCGCTTTTGGGCTCCTCTCCTCTGTTATAAGGAAAATCTGGCCTTTGGCTTTAGTATCATCGTTGTTCTCACGTAGTCAACATGCCACCCAAGCCAGCATCCAAGGGAGCCAAGAAGGCCGCGTCCAAGGCTAAGGCCGTAAGGACCGGAGACAAGAAGAGGAAGAGGAGGAGGAAGGAAAGCTATGCTATCTACATCTACAAGGTGTTGAAGCAGGTGCACCCCGACACCGGTATCTCCTCCAAGGCCATGTCCATCATGAACAGCTTTGTCAACGACATCTTTGAGCGCATCGCAGCTGAGGCCAGCCGTCTTGCCCACTACAACCGTCGTTCCACCATCACCAGCCGGGAAATCCAGACCGCTGTCCGTCTCCTCCTCCCCGGAGAGTTGGCCAAGCACGCCGTGTCTGAGGGCACCAAGGCTGTGACCAAGTACACTTCCTCCAAGTAGATCTTCACCAGGTCTATACCACCCAAACAAAGGCCCTTTACAGGGCCCCCACTCTCTCACAAAAGTTCAGATCAAACTCCACTTGTGTCTACCTCCCCCAATACACAATGCAATCCCAATCAAATGAAATCAAATCAAAATACATGTTGAGCATAGACAAAGAGATGTGACTAGGAGCATGCTTAATAGTACAGATAGGTCTAGATGTGGATGTGTATTGTATTGAACGAGAGAGTGGGTCACAGAGCTGGAGAGAATAAGTCAGGTACACACCCCCCCCCCCCCCCCTCTGCCTATACCTATGGGTGGAAATACCATGTTATGATAAAGGTTACTTCAATGACGCCCCCCCCCCCCTCTCCATTAACTTTGTCATCACAGTGACATGATTGTCACATTGTTAGCCTAATGCATTGAACTTACCTTGCTCCAGTGTGCAGCAGTCTGTTCTATCACTCCTGACGTCGTGGTGTATGTCTCCTGTAATGGAAATAAAAGATTTGATATAAAAAAGAATGCTGGTCTTGTTTGTAAATTGTACATTGACAGTACCTGGTACTTATGTGTTTTCTGTGTGACATAATACAATGCTACAGCTAGACTGCTGTCTGTTCTTTTGACAGTAAAATATAAAATGAATGTCTAAGTGATACATCTTCTTTCTGTTACAGCTCAAGGTTCAACACTCTACATGGATATCAACGTGAGGTAAAGGTTAGTTGAATGGGTAAGTATTACATGTGCATTATCAGCAGGGGGGGGGGGGGGGGGGGGTCAACAGACTGGGTACACTGATATAGACAGATCTATATACAGTGTTGCCTTTCTGCCTATGGTGTATAGTACACACAGTTTCCCTGTGTTGAGTCAGAATAAGCCGCAGTCAGGGGTGGATCCAATACATCAGTTATTTAAAGTTATTTGAATGTAGGCAGGGAAGGGAAACGCTTTGCCTTTTGTATGTAGAGGGGTTGATCTGTAACTTTTGTGAGAGAGTGGGGCCCTTAGGAGGGCCTTTGAGATGGTTGGTTTTCCTGCTACCGAGGTGGTAGAGGAATTGTTTAACCGCCGAATCCGTAGAGGGTACGGCCTTGACGCTTGAGGGCATAGACTACATCCATGGCGGTGACAGTCTTCCTCTTGGCGTGCTCGGTGTAGGTGACGGCATCACGGATGACGTTCTCAAGGAAGACCTTGAGGACCCCACGGGTCTCCTCGTAGATCAGGCCAGAGATACGCTTGACTCCACCACGACGTGCCAGACGACGGATTGCTGGCTTGGTGATACCCTGGATGTTATCACGCAACACCTTCCGGTGACGCTTAGCGCCTCCCTTTCCGAGTCCCTTTCCTCC